>OY776114.1:128100426-129319151 GCA_963675035.1 Allygus modestus | reverse complement strand
CGAGCCCGTTTAACGGTGGATTTTCAATTTTCTTTAAGCGATGGTTTACTTAGACCGCCGCCTGATATGTGGTTAAGTTTCATCAAAATCGGACGGTAAACAGCTGAGATCCCATAAGGAAAACACGTTTAAAAATTAATAGCGAGCCCGTTTAACGGTGGATTTTCAATTTTCTTTAAGGGATGGTTTACTTAGGCTGCCGCCTGACATGTGGTGAAATTTCATCAAAATCGGTCGGTAAACAGCTGAGATCCCATAAGGAAAACGCGTTTAAAAATTAATAGCGGCCTTGTTTAATGGCGGATCTATGGGGTTCTTACGTCATTCGCTTCCTCTAGGATAGGTCTACACTCTGGAAAAAGTCCCGTGGGAATCGGTGGGTAAATAGGCTAGTTATTCATTTTCGGAAGTTTTTTCCTCATCACGAAAAGTGCTGCAGACGACCGGGGGGGGGGGGGAGGTCCTCATTCCTCCTCACACGCCTGTGCTCGCCAGCCTATGTTAGGTTTCCGCCAGGTCACGTGACGGGGGGGGGGCATCCTCGCATCCTCACTTCGCCTGTGCTCGCCAGCCTATGTTAGGTTTTCCGCCAGGTCACGTGACGGGGGGGGGGCATCCTCGCATCCTCACTTCGCCTGTGCTCGCCAGCCTATGTTAGGTTTCCGCCAGGTCACGTGACGGGGGGGGGGGGGTTGATCCACAGTGGATAACTGCTGTTGCTGCTGGTTCACGCCCATCTAATGCCCCCTACTGAAGCCGTATACCAAGTTTCCTCAGGATACGTTCATAAATAAGTGAGATATAAATTTTTTATTTTCCTCCATAAGAATAACTTTAGACAACGTACTGTGTTTAGCACTTCAATATCTCGGTAACCAATTGACGTAGAGAAATTATCAGAATACCAAATTGTGTGTTTTTTTAAGCTGAATCCAATGGGAAAAACTAAAATTTGACTATTTCCAAAATTATATGTAAAAAATTCAAAAAACCCATTTTTGGGGTACAAAATCCCCCCAAAATACCTCTTCGGATAAAGCGATCTGGCTGGTTTTCGAACTTAAAGTCATAAATGTTGCTTTACACGTTTGTACCAAATTTCATCAAAATCGGATAATCTTTACGAGAGTTATCGTGCTCACACATACACACACACACACACACACACACACACACACACACACACACACACACACACACACACACACACACACACACACACACACACACACATATATATATATATATACAGTTTCGAACGAATGGTGTTTTTGGGGTCTGGGGACCTCAAAACGAAAAGTTATCATGGTCCCGGCCTAGGTCTTACCATGCCGAGTACGGTAATAGCTTCTTCCCTATAGGGGAAATTCGCTAAAAAGTGATTTTTACGTGATGTCTGTGTGTCTGTCTGTCTGTCTGTCTTTCTGTTTGTATGGATGTGTACAGAGCTAGAGCCCTAACCAATAGTCCGATTTTTATGAAATTTGATATGTATGTGCTAATCCACGATATCTCCAGGCAATTATTTCATTTTTTGGAATTTTTGATTTTTAAGGGTAATTATCCCCCAAAAACTGCCAAAAGATGAAAAATCAACATTTCTCTTAAACGGCTCTAACGATTTTGATTCAACTTTAGCCGATTGTAGAACTTTAGTTTTGCAACAAAATGACATCACCCGCATTTCTGTAAAAATTCGCGTTCAGAGATTACAAAACTTAAAATATCAAAAATTCAGTTTTTTGGATTTTTTATTAAAAAAACATATATATACAAAACATTACTATTCACCATTAAAAAGAGCTCAAAAAACTAAGTAATTTAGTATCTTTAATTACTATTTTACGATTACTGGTTGCGGCGAAAATTTAAATTTTCATTTTGAGGTAAACGCAGTACGTTGTCCAAAGTTATTCTTATGGGGAATACAAAAATTACTATTTCTTTCTTATTTACTGATCAATTTCGTTCAAACTTCAATGCTTGTCAAGTTAGCATTGACCAACAGAGTAAATTCGAAAAATGTTGCCCCTTAATAACCCTGGGGGTGAGGAATAGGGGGCATTTCCCCTTTTAAAACAACGTGTGTAGCAATGGATTCTGTAGTGCCTCCAAAACAGGGATTTGGGTGGATGATTTTGAAAACCACTTGTTTACAAGATTTTCTGGACATTTTACCGTGATTTTTATTCTAACTAGCTGTGTACCCGTCCTTCGTACGGGTTGTATATCATTGGTAGATTAACTAAAAAAATTAACAACCCACATAATTTTACAATATTAAAATAACATTTTACACTTTTAAAGTAGAATTATATTAAAGTTAACGAAATATACTATGGCAGATAGTTCGGGTACTGTTGCCATTTTAGAAATAAAAGAACTCAAGTACAACAAAATATTAACCCTGTTTAATTTAACATTTTAAATACTTTGATACATTAATCTTTACATTCCAATAAATTAATCGTAATGTAACGAAATGTTAAACTTTAAAAACATTGACAAGCCACTTTTAAAATCACCATTCTTGCCAGGTCCTGTTTTCATCATAATTATAAATTATCAATTTAAACTTGGAAAAATCATATGTTTTAAAAACATATGACTACTTGATTTTATTTAAATAAATGTAAATCAATATATACGAACTGTTCTAACAGTGGTCATGGTTAAATAAACGGTATTAAGTATTGTATATGTTCGTTCCTCCTTTTAGAACTGATCCTACATTTGTGTTGATCTCCGTTGCTTGTTCACTGGTGGACGTGAGGATGGCACAATCACAGAGCCAGGCACTTTCCAGATTAAACTGTTTATGAACCTCGGTGTAACAAACTGTCAATAAATAAATCCTGTGATTCATCGATAGTGTCGAGTGAAGGATAGATGTTTCTGAGACTTGATTTGTTTTTCAATGTCCCAAACTCAACTTTTAAAAGCGCATAAGAAAACTGCTCAACCCCCTCATCTTCTCAAAAATACATTTTCATATTTATTGTTAAGTTCTGACGCTCAGTGGTCGGCTACATAAAATATATTTTTTAGAGGTTTTAGAGGAGACTCGTCCACTCATGTCTCACTTACGACAAAGGGTCCGTGTGAAATCTCCAGAGAACAACACCTTGACTCCCCATGATGTTGTTTCTTATTTCCTTTAAGGCATCAAATTTCAGCTCAACTGGTTTAGTAGTTGGTGTGTTATGACTAACACGTTTATATTAAAGGCCATTGGGCCAGAGTCCTTGAGTATATTTGTGTCTGGAGTAGGTAAATGCACTGAGCTATCAGCTACATTCCTACCGAATTTTAGTTCCATCAGTCTAGAGTATGTGCAAGATTGTTAAAATATTGTATTTTGAAATTCCGGTGGGCGAAGCCCTTAATAACTTTCGTAACAGGAATAGGCTTGTGTTTTTTTTCTGATGAATTAGTTATGTTCCTACCGAAATGTAACTTACAAAGGTCCAGTAAATACTAATACTCATAAAATTGCCATAAAAGTAAATTAGCGAAGAACCCTATAGAACTTTTTTAAACGTATTCATATTGTGAATCTGCAGCATAAGGGGAACCACCATCCAAAATTTTATCTTCAATAGACATTGTCGTTTCTTAGATAAAGTGATCACTATGTCAGTGAGTGCATGAGTCTGACAAATATAGATTTAGATCATATATCCACTTATGTTATTTATTATCAATCTTCACTCAACGTTTTAAAAAATAACTAGAAAACTATTTATAGAATAACTATGCCATCATCTGGTTCAATATAAATAAATGCTTTGTCCATAAGAATAGCATAGGATCTTTAAAACCCTATGGGGCAGTGTCCTAAGATAATTTAAAACAATCCAATTAGCCTAAAACCTTCCAACGCATATATAGAACATAGAAAAAAGTTGTATAAAAATCGGTGCACCCGTTTTCCTGTGAAAAGCGAACAAAACATGACCAAAACCGCACAAAATCACGTTTTTGAGCGGCCGCCATTATTTTTTTAAAAGGCGTATGCCAGTTTATAGTGCCCTAAAACCTTCTTACGCATATATAAAACAAAGAAACAAAGTTTCATTAATGTCAGTGTACCCGTTGTCCAGTGAAAAACGAACAAACACCCGTCCTTGAGCGTTACCGGCAGACAGACAGACATAAATTGAGATAAGATTTGTTTTGGTTTCCCTAGGGTGTAAAACGTGAAAATATGCAAAAATTCATAATTCCAAGCAATGTACAGACAAAGCTCTAATTTTATTTATATAGATTAATTATACGGTATATTGAAATGAATATATATATATATATATATATACTTGATGTACACGTTCTTCGCATAGGGGTTTTTCTTACCCGTTCTATAGTCAATGAAAATTGCATTATAGGATGTATAATCAATGATTTTAGTTAGCTTGAAACAGCTGTTGAACTTGCTTCTGCTCTTTAAGCTGTCAAATTTAAGTGCCCTCAGCTGTTCGCATTACAGTTTCTGAATGTTTACTTTCTTATGAAATGTAAACATTGAAACTTAGGGCGTTCACGGGGCGTAGCCCGAGGGGATTTTAAGGAAGTGAATAGGACTATGTGTTGCATGGGTTCAAGATCTACCTTTGTGTAAAGTTTCAGCCCAGTCGGTTAAGTAGTTTTTGCGTTCACCCGGGACATCAGACAGACAGACAGACAGACAGACAAAAACCATCTCTTCTTTATTATATTACTAGCTGATGTACCCGTTCTTCGCACAGGTGTTTTCTTTACCCAATCTACAGTCAATGCAATCTGCATTTAAAATAGCTTGAAACAGCTGTTCTTGCTTCTGCTCTTTAAACTGTCAAATGGAAGTGTCCTCAGCTCTTCGCATTACAGTTTCTGAATATTTACTTTCTTCTGAAATGTAAACATTGAAACTTAGGACGTTCACGGGGCGTAGCCCGAGGGGATTTTAAGGAAGTGAATAGGCCTATGTGTTGCATGGGTTCAAGATCTACCTTTGTGTAAAGTTTCAGCCCAGTCGGTTCAGTAGTTTTTGCGTTCACCCGGAACATCAGACAGACAGACAGACAGACAGAAACCACCTCTTATAATATTATAGATATAGATATAGATATAGATTTAGTAAATAAAAAGTAATTTATTCATTAAAGTTGGGCTAAAAGGGAGAACGTATGTGTCAGTTTCCTGATACCATTTATTTACATTTAAAACGCTAACTAAATAAGAAACCCCCGCACAAAATTTAAAGGTGTTATTTTAATAAAGCCCCAACATATTGCATATTAAAATATTAATTAGAACGTGTTTAAATTCAAAAAGTGTGTTTTTACAAAAGATTTTCACGCCAGATGCATGTAATATAACCCAAATGCATTTTGAATGGTGTAGTTTAAACTTTTTTGTTAATGTAATTTTACTTTCTCCCCCCTATACATAGTACCACATTACATTCCACCACAAAACAATAACAATCGTAATTGAAAGTCCATTCGATAAAACAAACAAACATTCGGTTGATGATTGGGTGGTTCTGGTCGTTCCGTTTCATCTTGTCGTGACGTCATTATCGCCTTCCCAATCGATAAAACAACCGGTTGGTAAAATTTTTCGATATCGACCAAACAACCTCTAAATTGTGTAGGCGAAAAAGTGCTCACCTTTTAAGCTTAGGTAATATGATCACGTGTGAAATGTAAACATTAGTATTGATCTATTTTCCATTAAACAGCAGATCCATTCAACTTAACCATTAGGAAATCGACAAGACACTAGTGTGATTAGTGTCTGCTAGGTTTATTTTGATTTTGAAATGAAAACAAATTATATTCAAAATCTTTTGTTTACAAGTTCAAGGTGGTAGTTTTTAAAATAAACTTCGTTCAAGTATATTTAGTGGTTATTTGGATGTTTTACAGTTTTTCGTGATGTGAAATATTTCGCTGTTGTTTTTGTGTTTAAAAGTTATAAATTTCGTTATTCAATTTCAAGTGTATTTCTAAGTTTATTGAGCCAAAAAGTAGTTTTTTACAAGTGTTCTGGTTCGTTTCACCAAAAACATGGAGACGAGTGTTAAAAAGGGGAATCAAAATACAGTGAAATTTGTAGGTGAAACGTTGGAAGGTAATGAAACAGAGAAACCACTCGAGTTTACCCAATTAAAACAATTGTACAACGAAACAGTTCAACTGCTCACTGAACTGCTGCAGCAGATAGACCCAGCAATAGCATCAGAACTACTGAATAAATCTAAATTTCCTAAAGCGTTTCCCTTGTCTAGTGAGGGATCTGACGAGGAGTCTGATATTGAGCCATCAGAAATATCTGGTTATAATGCATTGCCAGAGTGTCCTTCACAACTATCGGGCGAAGAATCAGAAGTGGAGTCTATGACGTCAATGGCAGATAGAGCTGATGCACCAAAAACTACGAAATTTGTTCCGCTATTGGCGGCGGCGTTACCCTTGGCGGCAAGTGCCGTGGAGGGGCTTGTAGCTAGTGGTGCGGCGAGTGCTGTCTTGGATACAGCGGTGGGTTTAATTTTTCCGAAAAAAGCTGAGGCCAAACATATTGAGAAAGAGCGACCGTCTAATCAACAAGAAGTTATTCACGATCGAGGACCTCAACCACCTCCTTACACATCCTTCCTGCCAAATATGATGCAACCGACGTTCTCCCAACCACAAATCCCACCATATGGTAATCCTTACGCCGGATATATACAAAACCCGTATGAACAATACAACGGATCACGCTTTACACCGTCTGGACTTCAGATGCCTCCTCAGGGCCCGTATCAACCACAACCCCCATTCGGTCAAGAAGTCCCTGCTATGTATCCTGAAGGTCCCTATCAATTTCCTCCTTATAACTATCCTCAGCAATTTGCCCTTCCTGTTCAATTGGAGAGTATGTATCCTAGCTATCCACAGGGTGACTACCAACAACAGTATCCTCCACAGTACTTTAATCAGTATCCTCCACAGCAAAGCTTTGATCATTCTCCACGTCCTACAAGATCGGCAAACCGTGGTTTATCACCGTCGGCTACAAGATCACCGAGTCCGGTCCCTTCTCCTCATTCTACAAGATCGCAGAGCCGTGACCCATACTCGTGTCCTCCTTCATCGCCTACTGCCGACTGTTCTCCTATTCTTACTGTATCAGTACCCCACCATTTGCCCTCAGAATATGAAATTATTGATTATAATATGCCTCCTGGTATGGCAATTTTGGACAAACAAAATAGATCTCAAGCATTAGATAACCTTGAAGGCGAAGTAATTAAATCTCTTAAGAACATCGATGACCAAATAAATGTTATTCTTAACAAACTTGGACAGCAGTAGACTTACCCTCCTTCTTGTTCTCAATTAAATAACATGTGTGTGTGCCAGTAAGATGCAGTTTTATTAAAAGTGATAGGGATCTTAGGTACCAAATACAAGGTGTATTAAAATCAATTTTAAAATGACCTAGTTCAATTATTGTTTCTAAATTGTACTAAAGTAATCTAACATAATTCGTGATAGAAAGTAATTACCAGCACTATGAATAAAACTTGATATCACCTAGCTTAATCTAAAACTTGTATTTTAGCAATGACTATATAAATATAGTCAATTATTTTAGGCTCAACATTTCACAAGGTTAGGTGTTAGATTTGGGGGATTAGGAGACCCCAGAAAGTCTCAGATGTCATGAACCTAGCCCCCCGAAGGCCAAAATAACCCCCAATTATCCCCGTCGCAGCAAACCTGCGTACTCAGCGAATTTCCAATGCATAATATATGTCTTAATACCACATAAAGCCGCATACCAAGTTTCATAAAAATATATTCACATATAAGCGATTTGAATTATTCTCAATTAGAATAACATTGGTAATGAGTACGTAGGTTTGCTGAAACAAGGAACAGAAACAATTGTTTTTTATGCAAATATAAATAGAATTTAACCAGGCGAAGCCACATACCAAGTTTCATCAATATTCAATCATAAATAAGCGCTATATAACATTCTAGTTATTCTCCATATGAATATAACATGGGGGCTGAGTACCCAGGTTTGCTGCTACGGGAATAATCAACAAAAAATGAATTTTTTGTGCAAATATAAATATACCAATACTACATGAAGCCACATACCAAGTTTCATCAACATACATCCTTAAATAATCGAGATATCAAATTTTATTTATTCTCCATTAGGATAACATTGGACAACGTACTGTGTTTAGTACTTTGAATATCTCTGAAACGGTTGGGCGTAGAATCACAATTTAAACATCAAAATGATTGTTTTGTGGAGCTGAACAGATTGGTAAAAGCAAATGTGAAGTTTACATTAAAATGAACTGAGGAAAAACCAAAAACCGTTTTCCCATAAGATTAACATGGGAGATTTTATGAGTAGGTTTTTTTGGATTTTCTCCGCAACCACTCAACCTAGGTTAATAATTCAAAAAACTATATTATTTGTTTTTTTAAAGCTCTATAACACGGTTAAAACCAAAATTAAGTTATTTAAAAATTTTAGGGTGAAAAATGCAAAAAACTGATTTTTGGAAAATTTAAAACCCCCATAAATCCCCATTCCCATGATCCGATTTTTCTGGATATCGAACTTAAAGTCATGAATGTCATTTTACACATTTGAGCCAAATTTCATCAAAATCGGACCTTTTTTACTCAAGTTATCGTGTTAACGGACACACACACATATATATAAATTTGAACGAATAGTGTTTTTGGCATCTGGGGACCTCAAAACAAAAAGTTATCATGGTCTCGGGCTTAAGTCTTACCATGAGACCTACGGTAATAGCTTCTTCCCTATAGGGGAAATTCGCTAAAAACATAAAATATTATATCAGATAAGATCTTTTTCCCAGATATTATGAGGAAGATTGCCTTTAGTTTCGCATTACCTCCCTGGGGTGCAGTACGATTAGTGTCCACCAATTAGTCTAATATAAAATTTCGAACCACTACGATACATCGCTATGACAGATGAGGATATCGAAAAACAAATTAAAACAACCAAACCATGACAAATACAGTGATCTGCGGAGTTCAGTTAGTTTATCACAGTTTATGTTAATTTAAGCTAACCCAACACCATAGACCAATGTAAAGTAAAACATTTCGTGATAGTGTATTAAATACCCCCGTCGCAGCAAACCTGCGTACTCAGCGAATTTCCAATGCATATATATGGGTATCACTACTACCTAGAGCCACATACCAAGTTTCACAAAAATACATTCATTAATAAGTGATATATTGCATTTTATTTATTCTCCATAAGAATAACATTAGCATAGAGTACGCAGGTTTGCTGCAACAAGGAAGATAAGAAATGTTTTTTTTGCAATTATCAATATAACTCAACCAGGTGAAGCTACATACCAAGTTTTATTAATTTAGGTTCATAACTAAGGGAGATATAACACTTTTCTTATCATCCATATGAATAACATGGGGCCCGAGTATGCAGGTTTGCTGCTACGGGGACTATCGACAAAAACTTGTTTTTTGTGCTAATATCAATATACCACAACTAGTTGAAGCCACATACCAATTTTCATAAATATACATTCATAAATAATCGAGATATAGAATTTTATTTATTCTCCATAAGGATAACATTGGACAACGTACTGTGTTTAGCACTTTGAATATCTCTACAACGGTTGGACGTAGGACAACGATTAAAACACCAAAATGTTTGTTTTGTTGAGCTAAACACATTAATAAACAGAAATGTGAAGTTTTTAGTAAAACTATCTGAGAAAAATCTAAAAACCTTTTTCCCATAAGATTAACATGGGGCACGATTTTTTAACCCCATGTATTCAGCTGATGAACTTTTTGCAATGAAAAAAAATTGAATTTTAATTTTATAGCACTTTTAGTTGTGTTAAGTTTATCTTGTATCCTTTTCTTAATTTTCATTACTATGTTCACTTTGATAATATTATTATGTTAGGAATAGTGATTATCTGACTTAGCTGTATGCTGTGAGAGAGACTTTGTCAATACTGTAATGTTTTATGGCAAATAAATGATTTATTATTATTATTATTATTATTATGGTTTCAAGAGGAGAATAAAATCTGCTGCGCGAAATCGGATGCGGAGGCGGGATCTTTGGTCGGTAAGCGACGTTGCTGCCATCTATCGGGGTGACGGTGAACCAGTTGCAGTCTGTGGGCCTACTCGTTTTGTAAGACTTCAAAAAAGTCTTATTTTGGAACAGTTTCACATTTTAAAACCAAAAAATACTCAGACCAAACATTAACAATAACATGACTGCTATTATGACGTTTTCAAATTTAATTTATATAAAAAGTGTCATTTTATAAATTGTTTCAAAAGTACACAACTTCTTATGGGGAAAAAGAAAGTTAGTTTACATATTTAAGGTGTTATTTTAGAAAAATAATACATTTTCATTCTAAGGTCATACGGCTAACAAATATCAGATTGTTTGGCCTGCGATCATGTTTGCATTTAAAGGCGGGCATTCAATAAAATAAAACATTTATAGTAGCACCCCATGTTAAAAGACGACCGGAGCCGGTGGCTGGCGGAGCTAGGTCCGGCCCCCTCTTAAAATACTTGTCAAGAATTTGTCAAGGAAAAGCCGTTTGCCAAGCAATCCCAGGTGACGCGGTGTAGGGCGTAGGACAGGCACAGATGTCTCTAAGGGCTCCGACTTTACTAGGTTTCAGTCCAGAGTGTCAGAATACAACCAATTGACTATAAATAAACGGTATCAGGAAACTGACCCATACTTTCTCCCTTTTAGCCTAACTTAAAGAAAACAATTACTTTTTATTTAGCAAATATAGAATATAAATTACGGTTGAATATACATAAAATCTTGTTTTTTCAATAAGTTTTTTTAAAAATGTCCGCCCAAATCCCTTTTATGGAGGCACTACAGTATCCTTTGCTACACACAGTGGTTAAAAGACGGGAAATGCCCCCTCATTTACCCCCACAGGGTTAAATGGCAACATATTTCGAACATCCTCTGTTTGTCAATGCTAACTTGACCTGCACATCAAGTTTTAATGATATTGATCAGTAAATAAGAGAGAAATAGTAATTTTTATATCCCCCATAAGAATAACACTGGACAACGTACTGTGTTTATCGAAAAATGAAAATTTTAATTTTCCCCGCAACCAACAATCGTAGAATAGTAATTCAAAATACAAATTTATTTAGTTTGTTGAGCTACTTTTAATGGTAAATAGTAATATTTTTTTAAATTTATGTTATTTCATGAAAAATCAAAAAAATGAATTTTGGATGTTTTAAGTCCTGTAATTTCTGAACACAATTTTTTACAGTAACGCGGGTGGTGTCATTTTATTGAAAACCTTGAGTTATACAAACCACTAAAGTTTAATGAAAATCGTTAGAGCCGTTTTTGAGAAATTTGGATTTTTCATGTTTTTTGGAGGATAATTACCTCAAAAAATAAAAAATTCAAAAAATGAAAAAACCTGGAGATATCCTGGATTAGTACTTGCATACCAAATTTCATGAAAATCGGCCCATTGGATAGGGCTCTAGCTCTGTACACATCCAAACACACACACACACACACACACACACACACACACACACACACACACACACACACACACACACACACACATACGTGTAATCCATATATTATTTGATCCTTTGAAATATCCATCAACTATTTGATCCACCTGAAGGAGGTTTGGTGGGTGGAAGAAAAATATCACTTTTTCTTTAAAAAATGTCCTGATCACGATGATGTAACTATTATTATATAAATAAATAAAAATCAGATATAGCTAAATCCTATCTTTATTTGCTCCGGTATGTAAAAACACAATTCATATGTTATTTGATCCGCCATACACAAAAAACGGATAACCCTACCTTTATGTGGTCCGCTGTGTAAAATCTTAGTTTACCACTATTTTATCCTCCCCCCTCCAGCAAAAAATGGCTTAGGCCAGATGTATTGTCAGAGCCTTGAGTTGTTGAATGAGTGTATGCCACCAAATGCTTTCAGCTATCATTATTTGATCCAGAATTGTTTTTAGCGAATTTCCCCTATAGGGAAGAATTATTACCGTAGGTCTCATGGTAAGACTTAAGCCCGGGACCATGATAACTTTTTGTTTTGAGGTCCCCAGATGCCAAAAACACTATTAGTTCAAATTTATCTATATATGTATTTTATCTGTATATTTATCTATCTATGTAATGTGTTCTTTATATATATATATATATATATATATATACATATGTGTCTCAATATATGTATCTGTTAACACGATTAACTTGAGTAAAAAAAAGATTTTGATGAAACTTGGCTCGAATGTGTGAAGTGACATTCATGACTTTTAAGTTTGAAAACCAGAAAAATCGGACTATGGGAAGGGGGGTTTATGGGGGTTTTAAATTTTCCAAATATCAGTTTTTTGCACTTTTCACCCTAAAAATGTTAAAACACTCAATTTTGGTTTTTAGCATTTTATAGAGCTTAAAAAACAAATAATTTAGTATTTTAAATTATTAACCTAGGTTGAGTGGTTGCGGAGAAAATCCAAAAAACCTACTCATAAAATCTCCCATGTTAATCTTAAGTGCTAAACACAGTACGTTGTCCAATGTTATCCTTATGGAGGATAAATAAAATTTGATACCTCGATTATTTATGAATGTATATTCATGAAACTTGGTATGTGGCTTCACGTAGTTCTGGTATATTGATATTTTGATATTTTTTGTTGATTATCCCCGTAGCAGCATACCTGCGTACTCAGCCTCCGTGTTATTCTTCTTATGGAGAATAAGTAAAATGTAATGACTCCCTTAATTATGAACATTAATTAATAACATTTGGTATGTGGCTTCACATTGTTGAGTTATATTGATATGTGCATAAAAACCCATTTTTTTCCTTGTTGCAGCAAACCTGCTTACTCAGCCCCATGTTTTTCTTATGGAGGATAATTAAAATTTTATATAGCGCTTATTTATGATTGAATATTGATGACACTTGGTATGTGGCTTCGCCTAGTTAAATTCTATGTATATTTGCATAAAAACCAATTGTTTGTGTTCCTTCTTTCAGCAAACCTACGTACCCATCACCAATGTTATTCTTATAGAGAATGATTAAAATTGTACATATCGCTTATATGTGAATATATTTTTATGAAACTTGGTATGCGGCTTTATCTATAGAAGATAAAGCGTCTTTATTTTATTTATAGAAGATACAAATAAATCCTTTAATACGGAACCCTTAATTATTGTCCCTACATATCCTTTATTTAAATAGTAGTTGATTTTCTTCCACACTCCATAATCAGTGCCGGTCACAGTGGTGAAGAGGGTACAACTACTCAAGGAGAAAAAACATTTGTTTGTGGTCAAATCACCCAAACATATCTGTTTTTGCAAATTAATATAAGTGTGTCATCTAAGTTGAGTAACCGGCAGTGGAACCGATTTAATTTACTTCAATTATTTAACAAGACATGAGAAGCTCCCAAGAATTGTATCAATCGCATCGGCGGCGTGGTACAGGTGCATGACCAGTCTGTCATTCCCACGTTGAAATTTTCCCCGAAAAGAATAGTTTTCTGAGTTATCTCTTTACTAATATTATTGTTCAGTATATTCCTTATTGTAAGAACTTGTAAAAGCTTGACTGTTAATAAACTTAATATATTAAGGCAATAGGTTGAACGAATCATGTGAGTACTGAAACAGATGTTTACAGTAAGTAGGATTTTAATCAGCTGTGCGAAATACTGGTGTCAGCTAGTATACTTGATATATTTATATTTGATTTTTTACTTCGTAAAAAATAGGCTTCTCATATTTTTGTTGGTTTCTTCTACAAGACTAAATTCTACACCTTTTATAATTTATTACATCAGGAGAAGACATATTTACTCGATGTTAATTAATTGCCAACAAATGAAAACATTGTTATTAATATGATTATCATGAATTAATTATAAGCAAGTCAAATACAAAGCGTTTCCTTGCGCACACTGAAGGCAGAGTGGTCAACAATGGACGATCGCCGCGTCAACGCCCAAACTAGCAGTTATTACAGTTGATTTCCAACAATTGTTTATAATCAGCTGATTAACAAAATCAAACAGGCGTGTATCTACTATTGCAGAAAAAATACGACTGTAGATGCAACAACAGTGACATTATCTGTAGAGTCGTCTATTTTTTCACGACAATGCTCGTTAGACACGACGGACAATGTGCCAACAGCTGATTGGAATTTATTTATGTTCGAGGGAATGTTCGCCCGAACATTCCCCCAAATGTTCGGTGGGTGTTCGCGAGAAGTGTGGGAGCTTCATCAGGGCGAACGTTCAGTGAACGTTCGGTAGAATGTTCGGCCGAATGTTCTGGAGAATGTTCGGCCGAATGTTCAGGCGTGTTCGCGAGTAGTGTGGGACCGCCTTTACGGAGTTTAAAATCAAACAAAAGGATTGTAACAGCTGTTCATAACTAACCAGGGAACTGTCAAAGTAATACGCGTGATGTTTATAATGTTTAACTTGTAGTTTCCTTTTTTTTTGTAACGTATTTTTATTTACAATCTGTTCAGCAGAAGAACAATAAGTAAATATTATAAAATTAAATCACTTGAGTTAGAAACAAACCAGTGTTCGCACTAACATAGGGAAAAAATAAAAATAAAACATATTTTTCACTGGAATCGAGTACTGAGATCAAGAATGTGGTGTCTCTGAAGGCGAAATGTAGATTGACTGTTGTCTAATAGATTGACTGCAAGGTGGTTAGGATGCACTTCTAGTTTTGTTTGATGTTTTTTGCTGTACCTCGTAATTTCTTCTTTCACAGTTAGAATTTTGGTATCATTATGGATTACTCTGTTTGTGACAAACCATGGAGCTTGTAGAATCATTCTTAAGGTCTTTGACTGATATCTCTGTATGATCTCAATGTTAGAATTAGATGCAGTTCCCCATAACTGTATTCCATATGTCCACACAGGTTTTAGAATAATTTTATACAAGAGTAATTTGTTTTCACAGGATAATTTTGAACGATTGCCAAGAAGCCAAGCCAATTTTCTAGTTTTTAGATTAAGTTGTAATCTTTTATTCCAAACATGTGTGTGCCACGTGAGGCACCTATCTAAGTGGATTCCAAGATACTTTACTTCGTCCGCTTGAGGCAGTGCAACGTTATTTAACGTTACAGCAGGGCAAGTGGGAGTTCTCATAGTAAAAGTAACATGGAGAGATTTGTTTTCGTTTACTTTTATCTTCCAGTCGGAAAGCCACTGAGATATATCGTCTAATGCTGTTTGTAAGTTTGAGGATGCCTGTACAGGATCAAGATCTGAGGATAAAAGTGCGGTATCATCCGCAAACGTCGCAACAGTGATTCTTGGCGTTTGAGGAAGGTCATATGTAAACAAAATATATAGTACAGGTCCAAGAACGCTGCCTTGGGGTACCCCAGACTCAATTCCATGTAGATCAGTGGTGTAATCTTCATATTTGATTTGAAAATACCTGTTAGAGAGGTAGGATTTTATAACTCCAAAGTAAGTATGAGGCAGTAAAGATTTTATCTTAAATAACAGACCAGCATGCCAAACCTTATCAAAGGCCTGTGCCACATCTAGGAATGCAGCTGAACAGAACCTTTTATTTTCAAGACCTTCTTTAATTACATTAGATATCCTGTGAATTTGCTCTACAGTGGAGTGCCTGCGTTGAAAACCAAATTGATGAGATGGTACAATGTCATTTTCATCTATTAATAATTGAAGCCGTTGTAAAAAGAGTTTCTCAAAAACCTTGGAGATGACTGGCAGGAGACTGATAGGGCGATAAGACGAAACTTGTTGTAAAGGTTTGCCTGGTTTTGGAATTACAACAATCTGAGAGACTTTCCACTGCGATGGAAAATATTCTAATCGCAAAATTGCATTGAAAATTACAGTGAGTAATACCATACCTTTCCTTGGCAATTCTTTCAATACTGTTCCAGTGATTAAATCATATCCTGGGGCTTTTTTGGCATTTAAATCATATTTTATAACTTTATTGACATCAGTTAGAGTAAATGGCCTGATTGGGATATCTAGTTGATTTGGAGAAGCATTGAATTCAAGAATGTCCTCTTCTATGTTGGAGTTCAAATTATGTGGCTTGAACACCTCTTTAAAATATGAAGCAAAGGTTTCAGCCTTATCTTTACAGTCTTTCGCCCAAGTACCATCGTTTTTTAATATCGGAGGAATACATATTTGGGGGCGTTTCAAATACTTTGTCGCTTTCCAAAGAGAGTAATCACTTGCTTCAGTTGGCGAAAGCTTTGATGTATATTCCTGAAACCTCTCGTTTTTAATATTTTTGAGCAATCTTTTTAGTTGTTGTGCGGCCCGATTCAGATTATTTTTGTCCCTTCGCATCCTTGAATTTTGCCATATCCTGCGAAGTCGACGTTTTTCCGCAATTTTTCTATTTATCTTCACCGGATATTTCATTTGAGGAACGATTTCTCTTGTACAGATCGAAGTTGCTCGCCAAGCAGAATTTTGAATTACATTATTTAAGTGTTCAACGGCGGTGTCCAGGTTCTCCGGGGATTTAAGAGGGATTCTTAGGTTGATTTTTTGATCAATAAGCTCACGAAAATGATCCCAATCAGTATCTTTATTGCATAGTAAGGGAGGAGCTGGTCTCAAAATAACAGACGAAGCCAGCGTTAAAATAACAGGCGAGTGGTCAGAAGAAAGATCGAGGGATTGTTCTACATGTAAATTATTCCTGGGTAAACACTTTGTTACAAAGAAGTCTAGAAGATCAGGAATCTTTTGTCGGTCAGAGGGCCAGTAGGTTGGTTCACCTGTTGATAGGTAATCAAGGTTTTTTTCGTGAAGAGAACGTAAAAACTGGCGACCCCTAGGATTCGTTAGGCGGGATCCCCACGTAGGATGTTTGGCATTATAATCACCACCAGAAATAAATCTACAACCTAAGGTGGAAAAGAAATCGTTGAACTGCTGGTGAGTTATGTTGTGCCTGGGTGGACAGTAAACAGCACTAATAGAGAGTGGGCCTGTGGGAAAATCTACTACAACAGAGGTGCCTTGAATATAGTCAAACTGGTATTTTGGTAGTTCGTCATGTTTAATATGACTTTTAATTAAAACGGCACTACCAGCATGAGCTCTATTGTCAGGGTGATTAGTGGTATACAAGGTGAAACAAGAATTTCTGAAAAAACTCAAATCTGTAAAATGCGTTTCAGAAACGAGAACAATATCCAAATTATGTTTAGCAATAAACAGTTTTAATTCTTGGCAATGTTGTGCTAAACCGTTGGCATTCCATAAGGCTATTTTTAGGAATCGATTCATGAATTAGTTGAGCTTTTGGAGAACAGTGGTAATAGGTTTAGCAAAGCACCTATCTGTTGAGATTGTTGCATGAAAAGTTTCTCAAACCTATCAAAAAATGTTGTAATTGTTTGTGTTAAGTTATAATTTGAGGCTACATCACGGTTTGAGTTATCTGTTGTGTGCATATCAGCAGCACTAGAAGGATTAGATACATCATTATTACTTACTTCAGCATTACTGGTTGCTGCAGCATAGGACAACCCCGGTCGACGATAACTGGGAGAAGTAGGCCGTTCTTTCGGGATGATGGTTTTTTCCCTCAATGGAGGAAATGTGCGGCTTTGGATATCCTTAAAAACGGCACATCCCTTATAATTCGCCGGGTGATCCCCCTCACACAAGGTACACACTGCAGGACTAGAATTGTCCTTTGTACATTTGGTAGTTTCGTGATCCTTTCCACATTTGACACATCGAAAGGGATGTCTACAGTAGCTTTTCGTATGTCCATACTGCTGACATCGCTTGCATTGAACAATATCCTTCTTCTTATAAGGGGCCTCAAAGGTTACCTTAGCATGCAACAAATATTGTACAGCGAAGATATCCTTATTGTTAGAACTTGGCTCCAGATCGATGAAAAACATGGATAGTGGTTGTTTAGTTGATTTATGAAGAACATTGGTAATATTCGTTACGGTGTGACCTAGTTGACTTAGAGCCTCCTTCACATCGTCCGTGTCAACGGAGTAGTGCATATGTTTCAAAACTACCCTGTAAGCACGATCCTGTTTGAGTTGATACGTATGAAAACTAATATTAACTTCATTTATTTTTTTAACAAGTTTCCTATAAATATCAGCAGAATTAGGGAGAACTTTCACTGAGTTTTGATTTATGCATTTATAAGTAAAATCGCCAGTTGCAACAACTGATTCAAATGATCGGATCATGGCTGGAACGTTACCTACATTAGGTATAAATATAGGAGGAGGCTTCGGTTCTCTATTTTGGACGATTTTGACATCGTCCTCCATGTCTTCATTTACTGAGTTTAGGACCTCAAAACCGTTTTGGGTCTCGATAACACTCGATGGACAAGGATCTTGTTTGGACTTTTTAGCGAATTTCCCCTATAGGGAAGAAGCTATTACCGTAGTCGGCATGGTAAGACCTAGGCCCGGGACCATGATAACTTTTCGTTTTGAGGTCCCCAGACCCCAAAAATACCGAAACTTCGAAACTGTATATATATATATATATATACATATACAGTTTCGAACGAATGGTATTTTTGGGGTCTGGGGACCTCAAAACGAAAAGTTATCATGGTCCCGGGCCTAGGTCTTACCATGCCGACTACGGTAATAGCTTCTTCCCTATAGGGGAAATTCGCTAAAAAGTCCAAACAAGATCCTTGTCCATCGAGTATATATATATATATATATATATATATATATATATATATATATATATGTGTCCGTGAGCACGATAACTCTCGTAAAAATTATCCGATTTTGATGAAATTTGGTATAAACGTGTAAAGCAACATTTATGACTTTGAGTTCGAAAACCAGCCAGATCGCTCTATCCGAAGAGCTATTTTGGGGGGGTTTTGTACCCCAAAAATGGGTTTTTTGAATTTTTTACATATAATTTTGGAAATAGTCAGATTTTATTTTTTCCCATTGGATTCAGCTTAAAAAAACACACAATTTGGTATTTTTATCATTTTTCTACGTCAATTGGTTACCGAGATATTGAAAGTGCTAAACACAGTACGTTGTCTAATGTTATTCTTATGGAGGAAAATTAAAAATTTTATATCTCGCTTATTTATGAACATATACTGACGAAACTTGGTATACGGCTTTATCTGGTTGTGGACCATTGATATTTCCTCAAAAAAACAATTTTTTGACAAAGGCTCCCATAGCAGCAAACCTGCGTACTCAGCCCCATGTTATCCTTATGGAGAATAAGTAACGTGTTATCTCCCTTAATTATGAAAATAAATTAATGAAATTTGGTAAGTGACTTCACCTAGTTGAGTTATATTGATATAAGCATAAAACCCTATTTTTTTGTGTTCCTTGCTTCAGCAAACCTGCATACTCAGCCGCCATGTTATTCTTATGGAGAATAATTAAAATGTCATAAATTGTTTATTTATGAATGTATATTGATGAAACTTGGTATGTAGCTTTATGTGGCATTAAGATAAATATATATGCATTGGAAATTCGCTAAGTATGCAGGTTTGCTGCTACGGGGGTATTTTGTCCTCTAGTGGATAACTCTCCGAGAGTCTTACGTTTAGGAATAGTTTGCCAGTAATAGGTACTGGCTGCGTCGGTCGTTGCTGAGAAGGAAGGCCGGTTGATGTCCTCAGTTCGTCCTTCCAATGCAGAACTGTCTTCAATTGCATAATTATGCTCTTTAAGATGAACAGAGGTACTAAGCTGATTAGCACCTTCTGCTGTGTTTTCGTTTATCATATTATTTACCAGTGTCTATAGGGTAAACACAAACAAACCAAGTAGGTTATGAATGCAATAAATTGTGATTAAATCTTCTAAATTTGATCACCACGACACGAAAACTATTGTAAATAACAAAAGAAACTGTTTTCAACAAATTGCAATTCGACTTACACTATTTTTCCGAAATATCGAAGAGAAAAAAAAAATGTTGAGTTTTAAATAAGAACTACAGCTGTTAACTACATGTAGTTTCCTGAGACAAATTGTTAAAGCTGTTGAGTGAAGATTATATGTTCATATATAGAGTGGTTATATCCCAAATAGTTCAAAGGGTCATTGAGCAGCAAATAACTGGAGTGACCTTAAAAATGCAGAAAATAAGAAAAAGATATATAAAATCTGATAATCAGTTGGGAGAAGTGGTGAAATATTACTCCAAGTTATCTAAACAAACTGACTGGCCTTCCCCGAACAAAGCTTGGCCCTCAGGTACTTATTTGTTATTTAACGTAGTCAACTTCTCTTCTTATTATTATAACTAGCTGCCATCGTACCCGGTTTCCCCCGGGGATAAAATCTGTGGTGTTTGTTACAGCCCGTTTTTGGATAATAGATACAAATTAAAACAAATGCCCAAATTCAAAATTTATTGTCAGCAATAAATGTAAGGGGTATCTTTGTACAACTAAATCTGGTGTTCCAACGCATGGATTTAAATAGTCAACCCCTCATTGGAAATTCTGTATTGTATAGATTGTCAAATAACTAGCTGATTACCCGTGCTTCGCACAAAGAATTCTGGGATGAACAGCTGATTAAAATTGTTGGTGCAACTACATCATCTGTTTCTGATCTATTAAACATATTGCTCATAAGAATAACATGGAAACTTGAAAGTCCAATGTGGCAAATCACATTGAACTGAGGGAGACAAAAATTATTTCATGTCTTCTGCAGAGAAATACCTTTAATTTGATACCTCAATCATCAAAATCTGTACATAAATAAAAGAATGTTCAGTACACGAGAAATTCCTTAGGGAATTAGTATAATAGACTAGCTGATTACCCGTGCTTCGCACAAAGAATTCAGGAAAGAAAAGCTGATTAAAATCCCTTCTGAAACTACATCTGTTTCTGATCCATTAAACCTATTGCCCATAAGAATAACATGGAAACTTTAAAGTCCAATGTGGCAAATCACATTGAACTGAGGGAGACAAAAATTATTTCATGTCTTCTGCAGAGAAATCCCTTTAATTTGTCACCTCAATCATCAAAATCAGTTCATAAATAAAAGAGTTTTAATGTACACAAAAAATTCCTTAGGGAATCAGTATAATGGATTATGACAGTCTGACCTTCAATGTTTTTAAAAAAGAAATAAGGAAATACATTCTGTTTAAACCAATTTATTCTTTCAATGAATTTTTTATATGAAATATTTTCTATTTTATGTTTAGCGTAGTTTCCTTTTTTTATTGTTTAATCTGAAGTAAAGACGCCAATCTTGTACTATGCCAGTGCTAAAATGAGTAAAGAATGTTTGACTATTGACTATTGACTATTGACTGTATTTAGTAATATTTGGTGGAAAAAGCGTAAAGTATTAATTTTTAAGAAATTTAATAGACATTTGTAAAGAAATTTATTGTTTTTTCCCGTCAACATTTGTTTTGTAGAAACAGTTTTGTGGCTAATGCCTTAAACAGATTTAAAGGAAATTTCATAATCCTCAAAAATATAACATCTGTTGTGGTCGAATTTCCCACCGTTTTTATACTTCTAGCTGGTGACCCGTTCTCCGCACAGGGATCTAGCAGGCATAGAGCCAAATATTTTAAAAATGTATTTGCATTTCAATCACTAAATAAAATATTACTACATAAGATTATTATTGGAAATTTTAAAGCCTGTGGGGCGAAACTCTGAAGGTAAAGGTTTTTCAAAACTCCAAAAGGCACATGGAGAGTAAGATATTTTCATTGATACCAAAAATATATACAAAATAATAGTTTTAGAGGTAAAAAATCGCCGAACAAAAATCAAGAAATTCTTTTAATAATTTAGATAAGATAGGCAATAAATTAATACAACCTCCAAATTTTCAATATATTTTTGGCAATATTCGATGAATGTAAGTGGTATCTTTGTAAATCTGGAGTAAAACTTTCATTAAAATAATACGAAAGTTCAAAATACATTACACAATACATTACAAGTATGGGGATTTAAAGCGTCTGCATTGTTTACATTAAAACATGTGATTAAGTGTGTGTTTACTTACTGATGTGTGTTTAAGAAATGACGTGTGTTCCTACTTGGAGCAAAGTAGAGGCTTTTGCACCTTCAAGCCACTAGTATATATATATATACATATATATATATATATACATACATATATATACATACATATATATATATGTGTGTGTGTGTGTGTGTGTGTGTGTGTGTGTGTGTGTGTGTGTGAGTGTGTGTGTGTGTGTGTGTGTGTGTGTGTGTGTGTGTGTGTGTGTGTGTGTTTGTGTGTGTGTGTGTGTGTGTGTGTGTGTGTGTGTGTGTGTGTGTGTGTGTGTGTGTGTGTGTGTGTGTGTGTGTGTGTGTGTGTGTGTGTGTGTGTGTGTATGTGTGTGTGTTATCGAAATACTAAATAACGATAAAACATTTCGTTAGGAAATTTTGAAGGATAAATTTGGGATACCTAAGGGGTGTTTTTACACAGCATTTGTATTTTATTTTGGATTATTAATAATTATTAACACTATTTTAATGTTTGTTATTCAGTCGTTGAATTGGTTTTTGTAGTAAGCTATTGACTATTGTTGTCTTTAAAATGTCAGGTGAGATGTTATGTTTTGTTTTTACGATTTCTTTATTTTGAAATAGTTTAAAATGTGAGTGTTATGTAAATTAATGGTGTTTTGTCGTGATTTAAACACAACTTGTATCTATTTCGATTTATTATTAGTCTATCTTTTAAAAAAAACTTCGATTTAAAAGCTAAGTGTTTGGACTAAGTTAGTGGTGATAAATTAATACGATAAGTTTTGGAATTTTTTCCGGGACAGTATAACTCCGTAACACGGATAATTATTTGACTGTGATTGATGATCAAGAGGGTTGTAGATGGCAGACTTTCTAAACGATCATACGTGCAAACTAGCTTTATTACATGGAATGCACCAAATAAGCCCCACTGTCCCCATGACAAGAGGCATCGTTTTGTAATTTACCGATCAGTAAAACCGTCCGGTAACAGTTTATATTTGTTTGTATTTTCTGTGGTGAATATTGATTCTCATAAACAACCAAGATGTCCAAAACTCCGTAATCCCAATTGTCAAAATTGTAAGACTAAATACGTTGTAAACAGATTAAATTTTTAAGACTAATTACGTTTTAGACAAATTAAATTGAATACGGGTTTTCAATGAGTTAAAAAAAGTATATTTTTGTATGTTTAACCCCCTGGTTTTGGAGCGGGAAGTTAATAATATATACTAGAGAACCCGCGATGCTCTGCAAAATCAGTCAATGTTACAACTTGAGTTTATGAGTAAAGACTAGTCAAGTTAAAATAACGTATGTTTTTATGGTAAAATCTAAAATTGCTTTTTGTTTAGTGGTAATTCTTTCAAATTTTGCTCTCAATTTTCGCACTTAAAACACTTTATATTTTTAACTATAAATAAAGGTAATGTTCTCCTTATCCTTGAAATCGTTAGACGTAATATTTGTCCCGCTAAGTTTCAGCAGCAGGAGTTTTATTTACCTTGACAGCTGTGATTGTTATTGTCAGTTTATCTGCTTAAATCAGTTATAGGGAGATGATACTATGATTGTTATTTTAAAAGAAGGTAATCACTATATTTTTCATATGTATAAAAGTAGTTTAAGAACAATACTATTCTTAGGATTTCTCTCCCAATTTAAAGGTCTTGTTAAAAGAAACACTTTTGCAAAAACAGAATGATACTTGCCTTTTTCCGTTTCAAAATGGCGGCCATTCTTGTGTAAAATATTGACAGTTACGTGGAATACCTGTACTTTCTAAACCATAACTCGTACATTTTTTCCGATTAAAATTTCTTACTCGTGATAAACTCAGTTTTACTGTGGTATGCTACATGATAGGCTTTCTTAACAAAATCAAAATTTCAATGAAATATTTCTTTTTGAAAATGATAATATACCCAAAATTTCAAAAATTAAAATAGTAGCGTATGTCAAAAAGCATACCATTGAAATGGTCTTGTAAAACCTAGCAACTTTCTAATTTACACCAACCTTGTATCTCTTCTGGTTTTTTTTGCAAACAGCAATGTTAATTGTACATAACAAATTAAATTACCGTGGCCACGGAGTACTTGGGGAAATAACGTATTTTGCTTTTTTACTGTTTTTTTTTCATACAAAACCCATTTTTAGCGAATTTACTCTATAGGGAAGAAGCTATTGCCGTAGATGACATGGTAAGACCTAGGCCCGGGACCATGATAACTTTTCCTTTTGAGGCCCCCAGATGCCAAAAACACCATTCGTTCAATATCATATATATGTGTGTGTGTGTGTGTCCGTAGGCACGATAACTTTCATACTGGAGTTAGGCATAACGAGTAAGGCAGCATCTATTTTGATGAGTTCGAGAACCAGACAGGTCGCTCAGCTTTAGGGGTGTTTTTTTTGGTGGGGGGGGGTATGTACCCCAAAAATGGGGTTATTGAACATTTTACATATAATTCTTTTCAAACCCAAATTTCGGTTTACACCATTGAATTCAGCTTAAAAAAACAAACAATTAGGTATTTTGATCATCGCTCTACGTCAATTGGTTACCGAGATATTAAAAGTGCTAAACACAGTACGTTGTCCAATGTTAATCTTATGGAGAATAAGTAAAATTGTATATCTCGCTTATTAATCTATAATATAATAAAGAAGAGGTGGTTTCTGTCTGTCTGTCTGTCTGATGTTCTGGGTGAACGCAAAAACTACTGAACCGACTGGGCTGAAACTTTACACAAAGGTAGATCTTGAACCCATGCAACACATAGGCCTATTCACTTCCTTAAAATCCCCTCGGGCTACGCCCCGTGAACGTCCTAAGTTTCAATGTTTACATTTCAGAAGAAAGTAAACATTCAGAAACTGTAATGCGAACAGCGGTTGGCACTTCAATTTGACAGCTTAAAGAGCAGAAGCAAGAACAGCTGTTTCAAGCTAACTAAAATGGAAATTGCATTGACTAAAGAACGGGTAGAGAACACCCCTGTGTGAACGGGTACGTCAGCTAGCTATTAATTAATATTAATGAACAAAAATATTAATGTGGCTTCATCTGGTTGTGGTCTATTCTTATTTGCACAAAAAACAATCTTTACCGATACTTCCTGTACCCCCACGTATTTTATATTTTTGCCCCCCCCGATTTTTATTTTTGACCCACCCCCGATTTTATATTTTGCTCCCCCCCTCTTCAATTTCATATTTTTATTTTATGTCCCCCCCTATTTTATAATCTCCCCCGATTTTATATATTTTTGCAAACCCCGATTTTTATTTTTGCCACACCCTCAATTTTATATGATGTTCCCCTCTCTTCGATTTTATATTTTTATCTTATGTCCCTCCCACTTTATTTATACTTTTGCCCCCCTCGATTTTATAATTTTTGCCCACTCCGATTTTATATTTTTGCTCCCCCCACCGATTTTTATTTTTGCCCCATCCCCGATTTTATATTTTTGCCCCCCCTCTTCGATTTTATATTTTTATTTTATGTCCCCCTATTTTTATATTTTTTCCCCCCGGTTTTATATTTTTTTGCCCCCCTGATTTTATATTTTTGCACCCCCCATTTTTACAAGAACAGCTGTTTCAAGCTAACTAAAATGGAAATTGCATTGACTAAAGAACGGGTAGAGAAAACTCCTGTGCGAAGAACGGGTTCGTCAGCTAGCTATAAGTTAATATTAATGAACAAAATCTGGTTGTGGTCTATTCTTATTTGCACAACACACAATTGTTACCGATACTTCCTGTACCCCCCTCCGATTTTATAGTTTTGATCCCTCCCCCGATTTTTATTTTTGCCCCACCCCCGATTTTATATACTGCTCCCCCCCTCTTCGATTTTATAATTTTATTTTATGTCCACCCATTTTATATTTCCCCCATTTTATATTTTTGCCCCCCACTTTATATTTTTTGCCCCCCCAATTTCATATTCTTTGGCCCCCAATTTTATATTTTTGCTCCCCCCAATTTGTTATTTCTATTTTATTTCCCCCATTTTATATTTTTGCCCCCCATTTTTTGTTGCCCCCTACCGATTTTATATTTTTCATCCCCCCATTTTCATTTTTGCACTTCCAACTTTATATTTTGCTCCCCCCCGATTTTATATTTTTTGCCACCCCCCGATTTTATATTTTTGCTCCCCCCCATTTTTATTTTTGGCTCACCACCGATTTCATATTTTTATGTTATGTCCCCCCTCCATTTTATATTTTTGCCCCCTCCCATTTTATATTTTTACTCTCCCCCCGATTTTTATTTCCCCCCCTCCACAATTTTATGTTTTGCTCCCCCCCACCGATTTTATATTTATGCCCCCCTCCTGCCCTCCCTGATATTTTTGTATTTTTTCTACTAGAGTTCTTTTATTTCTAAAAGCGAATCCAAAGTGTTGAGTGTACGATTTGGAGTCGCAAACCACACGCCGTTTACTACCCGACAGAGTTCCTCGACTTAGCAACAGGACCCGATCTATCTACCAGTATATTTCGTTGACTGTGATTTAATTGTACATTAAACGTGTAAAATGTAATTTTAATATCGTAAAATAATGTGGATTGTTATTTGCTTTAGTTAATCTACCATTTATATACAACCCGTACGAAGGACGGGTACACAGCTAGTGAACATATATTAATGAAACTTGGTACGTGACGTGATCTGGTTGGGTTTTAATGCTTTTTGCATACAAAACTCATTTTTTGTGGTTCCCATGGCAGCAATCCTGCGTATTCAGCAGCTGTAACGTAGAGAATAATAAATATGTGATATCATGCTTGTTTATAAACATAAACTGATAAAACTTGGTATGTTGCTTCATCTGGAGGTGATCCATTGGTATTTGCATAAAAACCGTATTTGTGGTCCTTGATGCAGCAAACCTGCATATTCAGTCTTAATGTTTTTCTTATGGGGAATAAATAAAATGTCATATCTCGCTTATTTATTAATATGCTTTGATTAAAGTTGGTAAGTGGCTTCATGACTTAGTGAAGTACCATTTGAAATTCGCTGAGTATGCAGGTTTTCTGCAACGGGGGTATTTGTGATTCTCATGTCAGCAATCTTGCGTTCTTAGCAGCTATAATGTTATTCTTATCGAGAATAAGAAACATGTGATATCTTGCTTGTTTATGAATATCAATTGGTAAAACTTGGAATGTTGCTTCATCTATACGCTAGTAACTCATATGATGAGTTGTGATACTATAACGGAATTTACTGAGTGCTCTTCACAGCTTCGGTTTATCCTAGTTTTAATGTTAATTGTTAGATAATTTCCATAAGTTTTGAATAAATTCATTGAACCATCAATACTTTTTTTATCCCTACCGAGAGAGTCAATGTTATAATCACCACAAATTATAAATAACGAATTTATTCAAAACTTATGGAATTTATCTAACAATTAACATTCCAACTAGAATCACAACCAAATCAATTTCAAGTATTGACAACATTGCTACAAATTATGAACCAAAGGATATACAATCAGTAGATGTAATAGATTCTGCCGTATCAGACCACATGGGACAATCAATAACAATAAAATGTAGTTCAAATAAAGACAATACACCTAAATATATTTATAAAAGGGAATTCAATGAAACCAATATTGGCAATTTTAAATCATGCATGAACGAAGCATCATGGGATGCAGTATATAATGCTTTAACCGTCAATGATCAGTTTAATGCATTCCTTAATATATTTAAACATCATTTTGATACTTGTTTTCCAATAACACGTAAATAAGAACGGAAAAGTGCAAAACTACCTTGGATAACCAAAGGAATAAAAATATCAAGACAACATATAAAATCATTTTATTCAAGAAGGATATTTGATAAATCCACTGAATTCGGTAATTATTTAAAATTATACCAAAAAATCTATAACAATGTACTGAAAGCAGCTAAAATAAAATACTACTCAATTTCTATCAAAAAAGCCATCAACAAACCAAGAAAAATATGGTAAATTATTAACCAAGAAGTTGGCGACAACAATGAATCTAATAATACAGAGATTTTTACCTTAATGGATGGTAGTAAATTATCTGACCCTCAACTAATTGCATAAAACATTAACGAATACTTCTACAATATTATTCCAAATATGTTCAAGGAAGAAGGTCTAGAGACTCCTTCTCCTGTTTATATTTGTGAAAACTCTCCTAACCACTCCTTGTCATGTTTCCTTGAGGTTACAGTTTTTGAAGTTGAATCTGTTATAAGGAACCTTAGCAACTCCTTGACCACTGGCCCAGACGATATTCATTCTCTTGTTATCAAACATAGTACCCCGTTCATTGTTCACCCTCTAACATTTATATTGAATAATTCATTTTTATCAGGCATTTTTCCAGAACAATTGAAGCTCTCTAAAATGGTCCCAATAATAAAAAAACAAAAAAGAAGGATTTAAAATTAATAATATACGTCCAATTGCTTTGACCACAATTTTTTCTAAAATATTTGAAAAAATTGTTCAAATATTTTATAAAAAATTGTTCACAACCAAATGACAAACTATATTATAGAAAACTCAATAATAACCCCAAATCAATTTGGATTTCAAAGAAACAAATCTAAAATTGTTGTAATATACAAACTAGTAACAAGTGTAATGGCAAACATTGATACAGATCTTCCATCTCTTAGTATATTTCTTGATTTATCCCGTGCTTTTGATAGTGTTAATCATAATAGACTACTTGATAGAATTCGATTGATGGGATTTAACAGGTCAGTGCTTGGATGGATAAAATCATTTCTAACAGGACGAAAACATTTCACAGAACTAAAGAATAGAAAACATCCAACAAAATCAAGAATATCATCTGATATAATTCATGGAGTACCACAAGGTTCTACTTTAGGGACATTATTTTTCATTATCTACATGAATGATCTACCATCCGTCATAGATAAAGGAGAAGTAATACTTTTTGCAGATGATACAACTCTCAATATTACCGAAAGTTCTAACAAACAATTAGAGATCTCTTCTTTTGTTCAAATTTCTAAAATGGAACAATGGTTTACAGATAACAGTTTGATAGTAAATGATTTGAAATCCTCAGCTTTACAATATAATAAAAAATGTAATAATGAAACAATTCAACTTGTTAAAACTGCCAACTCTACAATACCACTGGCAACTGAGTATAAATTTCTTGGATTAACATCACAACCAAATCTTTCATGGTTATCTCACATTGATAAAATTTGCAAAAAAATCAGTTCAGGAATCTTTTTGAAAAAATGTTTTTCTAAATGCTGCACTCTAGACATAAATAAAATTGTATATTATGCTTATATCCATTCACATATATCATATGGACTAATTATATGGGGTTCAAGCCCAAATGCCAAAATTTTATTTAAAATGCAGAAAAAAGCTATAAGAACACTTTGTCAAGTCTCAAGAAGAACATAGTGCAAACAACTATTCAAACAATTAACATTATCGTCAATTTTTATATTACAAGCAGCAAGTTTTGTACATTTGAACCTTGATAAATTTTCCTTCAGAAGACAAATTCATAATTATAACACGAGAAATATCAACCATATAGACTTGCCACATCCAAATTCAACATTCCGACAAAGGTGCTCAGACTACATATCAATCAAAATTTACAACAAAATTCCTTCAGAAATAAAATCTTTAAATAACATAAGACAATTCAAAAATAAATTAAAGCAATACCTTATCGTTAAATGTCCATACAAAATTGAAGATTTTTTTAATGAAAACAACATGAAAATATAATATAAATTTAAAATCAAAATGTTGTGTTTCAAGATTGGATGAAGATTATTTTGTAAGATTCAAGGATTGAAATAATCAAAATTCTATCAGTTATTATTAGCATTACATACTCTGTTAATGTAATTTAGTCTTAACCATAATTTAACTATGGCAATTAAGATACTTACCAATAAAGAAATAAAGAAATAATTAAAGTCGTGTGCTTTAAATGGGACGTGTATAGTGAAAAAGGCGTGATTATATCCATGGGCAGAATATTTTAATTAGTGGTCAACAAATGCTCACTATGTTATTCTTATGGGCAACACCTGCTAAAAGTTGGGCCTCTTTCTCCTATTGCCACTACTTGTTACATAATTAATTACACAAGTTACATGACTTACATGACTATACATTACTTGTTACATTATTACACAATATAACACAACATATTACACAACATAATGGTAAGCTGGGATCCAGCAAGTGTTCAAAAACTGATCCTTCGGACTTGGTTTTTTTTGGCGGAATCCCGTGGGTTACCTCCGCCAAAGTGTTTCCTCAAGTGGGTGTTGTGGCTTAAAAACGCCCTATTGCCACTACTGAGGCTTTTCTAACTCTTTTTGGCCCCAAAACCTCAAATTTTAAAAGATTTTTTCCTTAAAAAGAGGGTTAGAGTTTTCCTATTGTTTTGCCCAACGAACTTGCCAATTACTTGTATGTACCGCTTTGGGTTTCGTAGAATTATTTTTGGTCGAATTTCAACCTCTTGGCGATCTCTAGTTCACATTAATTGCGCTATCAAAATATGTGTCATGGTATTACGTTGTTTCACGATTTTATTAGCGAATTTCCCCTAGAGTCCCCCTATAGGGAAGAAGCTATTACCGTATTCGGTAATAGCCCGAATACGGTAAGGCCTAGGCCCGGGACCATGATCACTTTTCGTTTTGATGTCCCCAGATGCCAAAAACACCATCCGTTCAAAACTGTATATTCTGTATATATGTGTGTCCGTAGGTGCGATAACTCTCGTAAAAATGATCCGATTTTGATGAAATTTGGTACAAACATGTAAAGCAACACTTATGACGTTAAGATCGAAAACCATGCAGATCGCTCCATCCAAAGGGGTATTTTGGGAGAGGGTTAGTTTATTGACTCGGATACCGTTGGACCGTTTGCCATGAAACACATACTCATACATATCCTCTTCTCCGCGTACTTCTAGGAAGGTGCTGGAGGCGTCAAAGTGTCCCGTCGATACAACGGGTCCACGGTTGTAGAGTAGGGCGGGCAAGGCAATATGTTAGGTTAGGTTATATGAACAAATCGGTAAAGGTTTGTTTAAGCTATTGCGGTTTGAGGTTAAGTTAGGTTAGGTGTAGTTGTGCAAGATTTCTTTGGAAGGTAGGTGCGGAAATCATCAATGTTATAGAAGCATGCAGATATCAAGACAGTTTTTAAAGATTTTTAAAATTTTGTGAAGTGTGCTATACTTTTAATGTTTCCCGCTAAGAATTCAAATAATTTTATTCCATTGTAATTTGGTTCGGTTTCAAAAAGTGATAATCTGTGTTGTTGTGGAATTCGGATGTTGAATATGGTGTTATAACTATGGCACGGTGTGACTGTCTGCAAATTGTGCTGTTTTTTGTAGCTGACTGCTTCAAAAATTAACAGAGAGGGAACTGTGAGGATTTCAAGTTGCTGGAAAGCCTCTCTGCAGCTGGCATCGGATGGCAGATTGAGCATTGCGCGGATGGCTTTTTTTGCCAGCCAAAGATTTTGTTGAAGTTGCTCCTCCCTGCCCCCCACAACAAGACAGAGTAGGCTATGTGAGACTGAAGATGGCTGTGGCAGACAGTCTTCAGAAGTGGGATGTTGCTCAGCCTACTAAACTTTTTCAACATGAAAACACCTTGAGCCATTTTTTTTTTTCAAGAGTTTCAAGAGAAGGTTTTTAAGCCATCCATTTCGTCCTAACTCAATTGGGTTCCTCCCAAGAGGCCCAAAAGTGTTCCCATATAAACCCATCGAGGTAAAACTACTGGAGAGATCGCTAAGTGAGCTAAAAACGGTCCGCGTGGGACTGTGCGGAACAGAAATGGTGGGCCACTGTGTGCTCAGAGCTATTACTGGCGTTGAACGCGCTGTCGTTTACACGCTCCTGGACTTCACTACCATGTTTGAATTGTAATGAAATTTATATATCCTTTGTGTACGTGAACTACGGAATCCGAAAGTATAAATATTGCTTTATTTTACCGTGTTTTAATATTTTTAATAATTAAAAACTCTTAGTGTTATTAAAGAGGGACATGAAAAAGTTACTCAGCGAGGAAGTTTTTTATTTTTAGGTTAGAAACAAACTTCTAGCAAGAAAGTTGTAGAAAATTAGTTTCTCTAAAAATTTTATTTCAAACATTTTTCGGTAAATTTGTTAGTTTCCCTACAATTCGTTTGGAAAGATGCTGAAACTTTTCGCCGCGCTCTATCCAAGACGTGCCACGCGCCGTGCCGCGCTGTTAAATTCAACTCAGTGATGCTGTGTTACAACATGGCCTAGTTTTTTTATAAAATACATAGTTATACGACTTTTGTTTTAGTCGTCGAATTCGGGTTACGTTTTAGTATCGCTTTTACCCTTCCCAATTAACTAAGTAAATTAACAAACCAACAAACCAACTTTCAATTTAATCACATTTGATCAACGAAATTTAGTTATAGATCTAATAGTAACGTTTAACGTTGGTAACCATGTTGGTAATTAATGTTTATTAAGAATATATTTGCTATTAAAAAGTATTTGTCCTGTATTCATTCATCAACAAAATTGTATGATATAGGCCAATTAACATTCATGCAATCTACAACTTTTGGCGAACGTCGAAGTTTATATGCTAAAATTCAAAGTTTCACTATTCCAAAGAACGATATTACTGCTCATAAAAAATTCATTCCAGTACCAAAAACTTCAAAACATCATTATTGGACAACACCTAAAGCCTAGTGGATACTACATAAATTTATATGACTGGAAATATGAAAGATTCAGCCATCGAGGAGATTATTTTACAAAACTCCCAACTTTCTCTTCTTTTTACGCAACTAAACCTAGTCGAATATAGTTAATTTTGGTATTAAAAATTCGAGAAACTATTCAGGAATACGGATCAGAGGGCCATTCAACCATAAAAAATTTTCCCTGGCTACGAATTCAATTCAAGTGAGCGCGCGTCGTGTTTTCCCCTATATCCCCCACGCTAAGCACTGCCGCGGTGGCCCACCATTTGCGGCGCGACCTCGAAGGCGGCCGGACAGAAATTTGGTTCGCTTCACCACGGGCGCGAGCGGTCCAGTAGTTTTAAGTCTTTGTATAAACCTTATGGAAATATATTGTTGTTTACGTAAAAGCTAATAACATGTTTACTTGAACAGGTGACCTTGGTGATATTGTAGCCCAGTCAATGAAGGCAAAATATCACCTGAATCGGAAATAATTCTCTCGAAGCTGGATTTTTCACAGATGATAGAACACTTTAAGACATACATTTTTTTTTAAAGTCCCCGGTTTTATCCTTGTGCTTCACCCACCATCACCCTTTGAAGTTGATTTTGCAAGCGTTTCGTAATATGCTAATATCTCCATAACAGCTACACAAAATCGAACATTCTTTTTTTTGTTGTGTTCCTTGTTATAAGGCCTATAAAAAAGGATATTATCATTATTTTGATAGAAGCGGTATTCCCTTTGAAATTTATCAGTAAATTAAAATTATTAGGTTTATAAATAATATTTTATTCATTATTTGCAAATAAAATTGCCTTGAGACTATTTTTTTAGAAAGATTTCATTTAGTTAGGTAGAAAATATTTTAATCTTTAAAACGATGTATAAAGCAATATGGTTTAGGGAAGGGAAACGGGGTACAGGATAGAACAAAAGAGGGAGCGCTCACCTAGGTTTGGCGGTTTGGCGCATGAAATAGTGCTGTAAAAATAATTAAACGAATTAGCACAATTTAGGAAAATTAGCACAATTGGTTAAGTTGTTGGAATTTTCTTCCCGTACAACATATTAACAGTCCTCCCCTAATTGCTGTAATAGGGCCGCCATCTTGAAAAATTGCGGCCATTTTCACTTTTTGCTTATTACTTTTTATTATTGATGATAGAGAGAAATGTCTCATACAAATAATGTTGGAAATTAAGAGGTGTACAACTTTGATTATTATTGATTTTGCTCTAAACATGACGGTGTTCGAGTTATTAATGATTTAAAGTTATAAATATATACAGAGAGTGAGTCAGACCACACGTCCAGCATGTACAACACAAGAACGGCTAAGTTTAAAGACATAAAATACAGTTATCTGTACTAAATCACATACGGGCAATGTATTAAAAATATTCTTATTAAAGTCTATATACTCAACAACTAAAATAACGAGTTCGAACCTCAACATAATCTTGTTTGAACCTAAGGTGAATTATACATAATTTTAAAGGTCTTGTCAAAAGAAACATTTTGGAGGAAACTGAATTAAATTTTGGAGGAAACTGAATTAAATTATCTTTATCCGTTTTAAAATGGCGGTTATTTTAGTGAAAAATTATGTAATTTACAAAATGCACTGTATTTTCCAAACCAATAAATATGTATTGTTTCCGATTGAAGTTTCTTACCCGAAATAAACCAAGCTTTACTCTGATATGATACATGACAGTTGTTTTATACCAAAATAACTATTTCAATTAAATCTAATTTTGATATTGTTATGAGGCCAAATTAAAAAAAACCTTATAGTAGCATAAGGCAAAAAGCATACATTTGTCAAGGTTTTGAAAATCCTAGCAACTTTATGATTTACACAAACCTCGTAAATTGTAATGTTTCTAGAATTTCCAAAACCTTTGCAATTGTAAGGTTTTTGCCATACGCCAAAAGACCCATATCCTCAACCTCTAATGAGGTCGAAGTTAAGAGTTATCAATGACGCCAGATTACAGTTACAGTTACAGATATCAGTTTCTTTAGTGAATTGAGGATCTTAGATTTGACTTTTTAAATTTTGGCCTTATAAGAATATTTTTAAAAAAGATATATTTTTCATTTAGTTTTAAAACACATAATATATTATAATGATAATTGAACATATATACTAACGATTACTTCATGTAAGTACATAATCTTGTAATAGACTGTAATTTCTCCACTCACATAAAATCTTAATAAAACAATCTATCTAAATAAACTTGTATCACATTAAGTACCACATCAGGTGAAACAACCGTACTTTATGGTCGATATGTGTCAAGATGGTCAAGATACGAACCTCATAAATTATAAAGTTGCTAGAATATGCAAAACCTTTACGATTACATGATTTTTGCAATAGTTATTTTGTTCTTAAACAACTGTCATGGACCATATCAGAGTAAAGTTTAGTTTATTTCGAGTAAGAAACTTCAAACGGAAACAACAACATATTTATTGGTTTGGAAAATACAGTGTATTTCGTAAATGTCATCATTTTCACTAAAATACCTGCCATTTTGAAACAGTTAAGGATAATTGATTTCAGTTTCCTCCAAAATGTTTCTTTTGACAAGATCTTTAAAATTATGTATAATTCGCACAAGGTTCAGCCAAGAATATTTTGAGGTTCGAACTCGTGATTTTAGTTTTTGAGCACCCTGTATGTAGACTTTAATAAGAATATTTTTAATACATTGCCCATATACAATTTAGTACAGATAATTGTATTTTATGTCTTTAGACTAAGCCGTTCTTATGTTATACATGCTGGACGTGTGGTCTGACTCACCCTCTGTATATATTTATAACTTTTATGCACAGTGCCAAAGTGGAAAACGTTTATTTAAAGCAGAGTTCGATTGGGTGTAGATAATCTTAGTTTTTAACCCACTTAGCATATAGTTTTGCATTAGGATATCCTCATTAAATAAATGGACATTTAATGGTACACACTATGGCCGTCAATACCCAGATGGGAAAATGAATGTAAGTAGCCAAAGTCAATATTAAGAACTGAATTTATTGCTGTACATTTTACACACATACAAATATTCAAAATGCCCTTTTTGGCCTTAATGCAAGCTATAAATGTTCCAGAAACGTTTAATTTTGAAATATATAGTTGTACTAAACATGTGATTTTGCTTGATTCCTGTTCCTGATTTTATAATTAAAGTTTATACATTACCAAATCAATATTTCTACCAGATTATTATTTTAAAACGTTTTTGATGTAATACTTTCACTTACTTTCACTAAATTTACACGATTTTGCTCAATTATTCTTGTCATTAAATAACATTAATCTGAGCTATTTCAGCTTGATGTTTCTCATGCAAAGCATATTAGAAGATAGAGAGAATTCAAACTTCAAGAATGGACAACATTTATTGCTGGGTCATCATTCTATCAGCAGCTGATTTCTACTCCAGCCAGTAAAATTAATTGTCTCATAATATTATATAACATCAGTATATTCTCCCCTGCTCACCATGAAACATTCAATTTTACGCTTGCAATCAACCATACAATTTTATAATACAATAAAACGTACTCAAATCCGCCCGCTCCAAACAGTTCTTGTCACAAGGAGCCAGCACGCGTCTCCCTATCTTCCTTACCCACTACCACTACCCAAACCGGTCAACACAGCACTTTAAACGTGCTTTTTCACTTTCTATAACTAAATACAATAAATTACAAATCTTTTTTGTTATTTTTAAATATTTACATTACATTAATTACCCTTTTTCTTTCGTTTTCGAGTGTTCTGTGTTTATAGTGTTATGTACTTACTTTCATTCACCTATACATACCCATTCATCAACTTTCGTTTCCCATTCGCTTTGATTTCAATAAAAACTACATGTGAAAACCCCGAAAAACCCTTTTTTGGGATACAAAACCCCCCCAAAATACCCCTTCGGATGGTCCGATCCGTCTTGATTTCGAACTCGTTTAAATAAATGCTACTTTACACGTCTGTACCAAATTTCATTAAGATCGGACCTTTTTACGAGAGTTATCATGCTTACGGACACATAAATAAATATATAAATATATATATATATATATATATATATATATATACAAAATTTGAACGAATGGTGTTTTTGGCGTCTGGGGGCATCAAAATTAAAAGTTATCATGGTCTCGGGTTTAAGTCTTATAATGCCACCTACGGTAATAGCTTCTCCCCTATAGGGGAAATTCGCTAAAAGTGAAAATGGCCGCCATTTTCCAAGATGGCGGCCCTGTTACAGCATCAATTTTAGGGGAAGACTGTTAATATGTTGTACGGGGAGAAAATTACAACAACTGAACCAAAATCCTAGGTTGTGCTAATTGTTATACTTATTTTTACAGCACTATTTCATGCGCCAAACCGCCAAACCTAGGTGAGCGCTCCCTCTTTTGTTCTATCCTGTACCCCGTTTCCCTTCCCTAAACCATATTGCTTTATTCATCGTTTTAATGCTTAAAATATTTTCTACCTAATTAAACGAAATATTTCTTCAAAAATAGTCTCAAGGCAATTTTATTTGCAAATAATGAATAAAATATTATTTAAAATATTAATAATTTTAATTTACTGATAAATTGCAAAGGAAATACTGCTTCCATAAAAATAATGATAATAACCTTTTTTATAGGCCTTCTATACTAACAAGGAATACAACCAAAAAAATGTTCGATTTGATGAGGTAGTTATGAAGATATTAGCATATTACGAAACGCTTGCAAAATCAACTTCAAAGGGGGGTGGGAGGTGAAGCACAAGGGGGAAAACCGGGGACTTTTGTAAAAATGCATTTCTTAACGTGTACTATCATTTGTGGAAAATCTAGCTTTCAAGGAATTATTTCCGACATGGCTTTTTTGACTAGGCTGCCGGGTAACGTCTGCCGGGTAACAGATATTAATGAAGTAAAATCTGACTATGGTTCAAATACTTAATTTCATATGGTTGACATAAATATTTAGATTTTTAAAATGTAAACAAACTCTATTCAAAATTTTTAGTTTACATGTTCAAGGAATTAGTTTTACTTCTCCATGCAATTTTAGCAACCAATAAGATGTTTTACGGGAATAAATCTCAGTTTTTTTTTGTGAAACCCCTGTAAATGAGTAAAATATGTTAAATAAGCATTTTTTCAAACACGCTACTAGATTAAATATCTCGCTGTCACTGTTGCGTTTGAAAGTAGTATCATTATTCACTTTCAAGGGTATTCCTAAGCTTATTTAGCAAAAGAATAAGTTTTTACAACTACCTAAGCATTCGAAACATGGAGGAAAGTGTTAAACAGGGGAATAGAAATGTATATAATTTCAAAAATGAAACGGTGGAAGATAATGAACTCGAGTTTACCCAATTAAAACAGTTTTACACCGATGTAGTATTTCAGCAAGTCACTGAATTGTTGAAACTGATCGACGCAGCAGTATCATCGAAGCTACAGACTACATCTCGAGTTCCGTTGAAAACTAAAACCCTCCCGTTGTCTAGTGGGAGATCTGACGGGGAGTCTGATATCGAGCCATCAGAATTAACTGGTTATAATGCATTCCGCGAGAGTCTTCCACAACTGCCTGGCGAAGAATCAGAAGCGGAGTCTATGACAGCAATGGTAGATAGAGCGGATGCACCGAAAACAACGAAATTTGTTCAGTTTATACCGATGGCACTTAACTTGGCTAGTAGGGTGGTGCCTACGCTTATAAGAACTGTGCCTAAGATTTTCAATGCAGCTAAGAATATTTTACCTGAAGTTGTAGATATTGCGGACACCTTAACTCATTCAAAAAAATCGGATGAGTATGAGGAACCAAATGATAACGAAGATACTGTTTACGTTCAAGCACCTCAACAAACCTCCTACCCACCCTTCCTACAGAATATGATGCCACCGAACGTCTTCCAGCCACAAATCATACCAGGTGGTAATCCTTACGCCGGATATCTACAGAATGTTTATAATCAATATGTCGCACCAAGCTTTGCACCGTTTGGACCTCAGATGCCTCCTCAGGGCCCGTATCAACCACAATCCCCATTCGGTGAAGAATTCCCTGCTATGTATCCTCAAGGACCCTATCAACCACTAAATCCACCAGATTACGGAGTTCCCGCTGGATATGCTCAAGGTCCCTATCAACCACGAAACCCACCAAGTTATGGAGGTCCGGCTGGATATCCTGAAGGTTCCTATTCACCACAATACTCACCACGTTACGGAGATCCCGGTGGATATCCTGAAGTTTCCTATCAACCACAATACCCACCACGTTACGGAGATCCCGGTGGACGTGCTGAAGGTTCCTATGAACCACAATACTTACCACGTTACGGAGATCCCGGTGGATATCCTGAAGGTTCCTATCAACCACAAAACCCACCACGTTACGGAGATCCCGGTGGATATCGTCAAGGTTCATATCGACCACCAAGCTTATCAGGACCACCGACTCGTGGATATCAACAAGGCCCTCAGCAGCCTTACCAATGGCAGAGTGGATCTCCTAGCTATCCGCAAAGTGACTATCAACAACAGTATCCTCCGCAGCCCTTTGGACAGTCTCCACGTCTTACAAGATCGGCAAACCGTGGTTTATCACCGTCAGCTACAAGATCGCAGAGCCGTGGCCCCTACTCGTATTCTGCTTCACCATCATCTACCCCAAACTGTTCTCATATTCCTACTAGATCTGATCCTGGCTATTTGCCCTTAGAATATGGAATTACTGATACAAAGATGCCTCCAGAAAGAAAGGTTTTGGATCAGCAAAATAAATCTCCGTCATGTGATAACCTTGAAGGCGAAGTAACTAAGTCTATTAAGAACATTGTTGACAAAATAAATGTTATTCTTAACAAACTTGAATATTAATAGGCTATTCTACTTCTCGACTCATGTTCTAACTGTTAGATCAAACGAAAGAAAAGATAGTTGTCAACGATTTAAAAATAAAATAAAATTAGTGATTTTTTTATGTGAAATTTAGCTTAAGATTATTTTAAGCTGTAGATATTTAAAGGTATTAGGAATTATATTGAAGGTCAATATAATTACAAGGCAAGGGATGAAAATACAATATTAAAATGACATAGTTGTATTTATATTTTTAAATTATACTAAACTTAGTAAAGTTCCTACACCCTCTAACCTAGTGACCTCTTACCTTCCCTCCTAGTGAGCCCTTCAACACGTTTGGCTTCCAGAACATGTTGGAGGATCCTACCCCTGGTCGGTTCACCCTTTAGCCTTAAAATACTTGTCAAGAATTTGTCAAGGAAAACCCCTTTGTGCCAAGCAATCCCGGGTGACGCGGTGTAGGTCGTAGGACAGGCACAGATGTCTCTAAGGGCTCCGACTTTACTAGGTATCAGTCCAGAGTGTCAGAATACAACAAATTGACTATAAAAGGTTATTTAAAATATTTCATGTGTCATCTAATAAGCGCTTTTCACGAGACATTTAGCCTTTAGTTTTTTAATATTTCGTCCAAGATTTATGCAAACTGCTCCTATTAATTGGTGTATATTTTATAAATACTATAGCTATCACTCAGAGGTCTAAATTCAACCTAACATCATTGCATGGATAACGGGTTTTTGCTAGAAATTTTTCCCTATCTCATTCCCTTCCTCTCTCTGCCTCTTACAACCCCTTTGCACTTCACGCGGAATATTTTGACCTATGGCTCACTCCACTGCCGGAGTGACCAAGAAAACCATTCCCTTCCTCCCTCTGTCTCTCTCTGCCTCTTACTACCCCTCTACAATTTACGTGGCAAATCTTGGCCTGTGGCTTAACTCCACTGTCGGAGTGGCTGAGATAACCATTCTCTTCCTCTCTCTGCCTCTCTCTGCCTCTTACTACCCCTCTACACTATACGTGGCATATCTTGACCTGTGGCTTAACTATACCGTCGGAGTGACTGAGATAACCAATCCCTTCCTCTCTCTGCCTCTTACCATCCCTCTGCACTTCACGCGGACAATCTTGACCTGTGGCTTACTCCGTTGTCGGAGGGACTGAGATAACGATTCCCTTCCTCTTTCTGCCTCTTACCATCCCTCTGAACTTAACGCGGAATATCTTGACCTGTGGCTTACTCCACTGTCGGAATGACTGAGAAAACCATCCCCTTCCTCCCTCTGCCTCTCTCTGCCTCTTACTATCCCTCTACAATTTACGCGGCATATCTTGACCTGTGGCTTAACTCCACTGTCGGAGTGGCTGAGATAACCATTCCCTTCCTCCCTCTGCCTCTCTCTGCCTCTTACTAAACCCTCTAAAATTTACGCGGCATATCTTGACCTGTGGCTTAACTCCACCGTCGGTGTGACTGAGAAAACCATTCCCTTCCTACCTCTGCCTCTCTCTGCCTCTTACTACCCCTCTACAATTTACGGGCATATCTTGACCTGTGGCTTAACTCCACCGTCGGTGTGACTGAGAAAACCATTCCCTTCCTCCCTCTGCCTCTCTCTGCCTCTCTCTGCCTCTTACTACCCCTCTACAATTTACGCGGCATATCTTGATCTGTGGCTTAACTCCACCGTCGGTGTGACTGAGAAAACCATTCCCTTCCTCCCTCTGCCTCTCTCTGCCTCTTACTACCCCTCTACAATTTACGCGGCATATCTTGACCTGTGGCTTATCTCCACTGTCGGTGTGACTGAGAAAACCATTCCCTTCCTCCCTCTGCCTCTCTCTGCCTCTTACTACCCCTCTACAATTTACGCGGCATATCTTGACCTGTGGCCTAACTCAACTGTCGGAGTGGCTGAGATAACCATTCCCTTCCTCCCTCTGCCTCTCTCTGCCTCTTACTTCCCCTCCACACTTTACGCGGCATATCTTGACCTGTGGCTTAACTCCACTGTCGGAGTGACTTAGATAACCATTCCCTTCCTCTCTCTGCCTCTTACCATCCCTCTGCACTTCACGCGGACAATCTTGACCTGTGGCTTACTCCATTGTCGGAGGGACTGAGATAACGATTCCCTTCCTCTCTCTGCCTCTTACCATCCCTCTGCACTTCACGCGGAATATCTTGACCTGTGGCTTACTCCACTGTCGGAATGACTGAGAAAACCATCCCCTTCCTCCCTCTGCCTCTCTCTGCCTCTTACTATCCCTCTACAATTTACGCGGCATATCTTGACCTGTGGCTTAACTCCACCGTCGGTGTGACTGAGAAAACCATTCCCTTCCTCCCTCTGCCTCTCTCTGCCTCTTACTACCCCTCTACAATTTACGGGCATATCTTGACCTGTGGCTTAACTTCACTGTCGGTGTGACTGAGAAAACCATTCCCTTCCTCCCTCTGCCTCTCTCTGCCTCTTACTATCCCTCTACAATTTACGCGGCATATCTTGACCTGTGGCTTAACTCCACCGTCGGTGTGACTGAGAAAACCATTCCCTTCCTCCCTCTGCCTCTCTCTGCCTCTTACTACCCCTCTACAATTTACGCGGCATATCTTGACCTGTGGCCTAACTCAACTGTCGGAGTGGCTGAGATAACCATTCCCTTCCTCTCTCTGCCTCTCTCTGCCTCTTACTTCCCCTCCACACTTTACGCGGCATATCTTGACCTGTGGCTTAACTCCACTGTCGGAGTGACTTAGATAACTATTCCCTTCCTCTGTCTGCCTCTTACCATCCCTCTGCACTTCACGTGGAATATCTTGACCTGTGGCTTGCTCCATTGTCGGAGGGACTGAGATAGCCATTCCCTTCCTCTCTCTGCCTCTTACCATCCCTCTGCACTTCGCGCGGAATATCTTGACCTGTGGCTTGCTCCATTGTCGGAGGGACTGAGATAACCATTCCCTTCCTCTCTCTGCCTCTTACCATCCCTCTGCACTTCACGCGGAATATCTTGACCTGTGGCTTACTCCATTGCCGGAGTGACTGAGATGAGATAACCATTCCCTTCCTCTGCCTCTTACCACTCCTCTATCTTGACCTGTGGCTTACTCCACTGTCGGATTGACTGAGATAACCAGCTGGGAGATTTATATAAATCAGCTGTTACAAACATGTGGTATTAGACAAAGGTAGTGCGCTTTCATAATATAAAACATCCAAAATGGGCCAAAAAACTCAAAATTACTACTTCTCTGATGAATAGTGGCTAAACGGATGATCGGATCTTAAATTTGACGAAAAATCGTTCGTTGGGAATTATATTTTCTACAACTGTTGTATTTAACATGTTTTGCCACCTCTTACCATTTTCATACAAAACGCGCAAAAAGTGGAAAAATTTAAAAAAGTGGAATCTTCTCCCGCCCAAAAAGTGCCTCAAAAACTCAAAAATGTTATTAATCTGAGAGTTTCTCATCAAGAGCTTTAATTTAAGTTGGGGTCGAGGGGATTCGATTACGGAAAGTGCCTTTGTAAAGCTATTTTATTTAATAATCTCTAAAACATGATTACTCTAAAACATGTATACAAATGGGAGAGTTCAAGGATATTTCCACGGATTGCAGTACTTGAATTAAACTCTGGAGATGTTTTCACAAGGTACTCTTATTTTGTAAAGCCAGTTCTGGATCAACTGGAGCCTAGGCCCGGGCTTCCCTCAGTGATCCCCTCTACAGCTGCAGAGATGGCTGTAGCTTCCTCATTCTCACCCTGGGACTAACCGCAAATGAGGTGGCGCCCTCGTATCAATCATCCGGCTGATTAATCTTTATCCATCTGTAAGCTTAGCAAACTTTGTTGTTGCCTTGTAACAAGTTTATAACAACGAAAATGTATAAAATTTCGTGTTCGGAACAACTTTATTATGTACCCAGGTAAATTAGATTATTATTTGAAATGACACAAATCAAAATTACATATTTTCTGTTATAGTGTAATAATTAAACTTGTCTTTAAAAGTAGGGGAATTTTAAACCTCAACCTTTGGTTGAGTGGTAGAACTGCAGCTGGTATAAAGTTCAAATGAGCTGTTTGTCAGATTCTGGTTACTGGAAAAAGTGGACTTGAAATGAGTGGTTGCTGTAGAAATTGTAAGTCTGATTGAATTGTTAATAATTAATTAATTGTGAATTTAAAGTAAATAAAATGTATTTCTGAATTTTTTAAATTAGATTGTTTTGAATTTAAAGATGTAATTTAATTGATTTTGAGCTATTTTAATTGTTGTAAGAAAATGTAAAGCTGTGGTCAAACCTGTTTTATTTGGTTCAAGTAAAAGCACATTGTCACTAAAATGTTCTGGGATCTTCTATCCAATGTTTTATGTATTTTCAATTTAATAGGGAATAGTAATTAGTCTTGTTTTTATTGTTTGCAGACAGATATCAACCACACTTACCATAGTCCAGAAAAACCAGTCAAACCAGTACAGTAAGACCAAACCATAAAAAAACTTTGGTGAAGGGTAATATGTATTAGTTTAAAGGATATAACCAGGTCTTTTATATATATTTCTGTAAATCTGTTTGAAAGTTTTTTAATACACAGCAAAGTTAAATTTCATAATGTGGCTGTATGATTTTCCTCACTCTACCAGCTATATATAAAACCCCCTAAATTTCTCAATGTGTTATCCTCTATTGGCATTTGAGGGTACAACTATTATATCATTCATAAAGATTAATTTGCATTGTTTTGTAAATGTTATTTACAAAACAATTAAGCAATATGCTTGATTGATTGTGACTCTGATCAAAAAACAGCACAAACGATTTCCTTCATAATGTTGGAAATAACTAATTTCTGGGACAAAAAAGAATTTTGTATTAAAAATCAATGGTTCTGGACAGGTCTCACCTCCAGGAATATCAAATAATGTAAAGTACCCCCGTAGCAGTAAACCTGCGTACTCAGCGAATTTCCAATGCATGTGTCTTATTACCACAAAAGCCACATACCAAGTTGTATCAATGTACATTCATAAATAAACGATTTATGACGTTTTAATTATTCTCCATAAGAATAACATGGCGGCTGAGTATGCAGGTTTGCTGAAACAAGGAACACAACAAATAGTGTTTTATATAAATATCAGTATAACTCAACTAGGTAAAGCCACATACCAAATTTTATTAATTTATGTTCATAATTAACGGAGATAACACTTTATTTATTCTCCATAAGAATAACATGGGGGCTGAGTACGCAGGTTTGCTGCTATGGGAATTATCGGCAAAAAAATAATTTTTTGTGCAAATATTAATAGCCCACAACGATATGAAGCAATCAATATACCAAGTTTCGCCAGGATAAGGTTGATAAATGAGCGAAATATACAATTTTTCTTATTCTCCATAAGAGTAATATTGGACAACGTACTATGTTCAATATCTCTGGAACGAATAGACGTAGAGCAATGATCAAAACACCAAATTGTATGTTTTGTTAAGTTGAATTCAATGGTGTAAAGTAAAATTTGATTTGCTAAAACATTATATGTAAAAAACTAAAAAAAAAAACATTTTTGGGCTACAAAACTCCCCAAAAATACCCTTTTGTATGGAGCGATCTGGCTGGTTTTCGAACTTCATAAATGTTAATTTACATATTTGTACAAAATTTGATCAAAATCTGACCATTTTTACGAGTTATCGCACCCACGGACACAAACACACACACACACACACACACACACACACACACACACACAAATATATATACACTAGTGGCTTGAAGGTGCAAAAGACCCCAACTTTGCTCCAAGTAGTAACACATGTCATTTCTTTATCAAAGTACACACTTAATCACATGTTTTAATGTAAACATTGCAGACGTTTTTAAATCCCCATACTTTTCTTACGGGGGATATTTTACGTTATTTCTCGTTTTCTGGCAACTTTTTGGAAATATTGCTATTTTTCCCGAGTCTCTAGGATCGAAACCTTTAATTTGAGCCATCTTCCATCATCCTACAATTTATCGATCTCCCACAATTTTGACTTAAAAATGTTGCTTACAGAAAAATATATCAAGAAGATATATATACAGTGTTGAACGGATGGTGTTTTTGACATCTGGGGACCTCAAAACGAAAAGTTATCATGGACCCGGGCCTTGGCATTACCATTCCGACTACGGTAATAGCTACTTCCCTATAGGAGAAATACGCAAAAAAAAACGAAAATTAAAAAAAAATATTAACATTGGGCTTATGGAGTTTAAAATCAAAACAAAAGGATTGTAACAGCTGTTCATAACTAACCAGGGAACTGTCAAAGTAATACGCGTGATGTTTATAATGTTTAATTTTTTTTGTAACATATTTTTCATTTACAATCTGTTCAGCAGAAAGTAAATATTATAAAATTAAATCACATGAGTTAGAAACAAACCAGTGTTCGCATTAACATAGGGAAAAAATAGAAATAAAACATAGTTTTCACTGGAATCGAGTACTGAGATCAAGAATGTGGTGTCTCTGAAGGCGAAATGTAGATTGACTGTTGTCTAATAGATTGACTGCAAGGTGGTTAGGATGCACTTCTAATTTTGTTTGATGTTTTTTGTTGTACCTCGTAATTTCTTCTTTCACAGTTAGAATTTTGGTGTCATTATGGATTACTCTGTTTGTGACAAACCATGGAGCTTGTAGAATCATTCTTAAGGTCTTTGACTGATATCTCTGTATGATCTCAATGTTAGAATTAGATGCAGTTCCCCATAACTGTATGCCATATGTCCACACAGGTTTTAGAATAATTTTATTCAAGAGTAATTTGTTTTCACAGGATAATTTTGAACGATTGCCAAGAAGCCAAGCCAATTTTCTAGTTTTTAGATTAAGTTACTACTATGGACGCCCCCTGAGTCCTTTTTGCCCTTTGACCCCTGACGTCACGCCCGCTCCCCCTCCCTCCCCTCCCTCCCCTCCCCCTCCCTATCCCTCCCCCCTCCCCCTCCCCCTCCCCTTCCCCTCCCCTCCCCTACCCATCCCCCTTCCCCCCCAAGCCCTCACGGCCCCTTCCTATCATTTTACCTAACCTACATTAGGACCGTGTTGCCAACCTGGTTTTTTTTTCCTGTGTAGCGCTGCCAACCTATTTTTTTTCTTGCAACTAGGTCACGCTAAATTATACTGATTGTTATATGTATATATTTATTACGTCACGCTACTTTCATTTGCTGCGCTCGGCCCCCTCACATTGTTTATATATCTTTTAATACCTTTCTTCTGTTAAAATATATTAGTAAAAGTAGTACAAGGTGTATCAGAACAGACTGAAAACTATGCATTTATAAAATAAAAGTTGATATTTGTATGTAGTGATTTCTCTTTACGGTGGAAATCATACCTAGTAGATAATGTTATATCCTTATCGGGTTCATCACTCCTGTTTCAACTTGTCCAGACCTGTCACTACTTGTTCAGTAGATATGACCCCTATAGAGCCCTGTAACTTATTTGCTATGCCAAACGTTTTAACTTGTAATACTATTTCATTATATGCTTTTTAAAACTAATTTTATCCAAATTGTACCTTGTGTAAGTCATTATTAAACTATGCAGACAAGGGAAAATAAGAAGTAATTAATAACAAACCAAACCCTTATTGATACATTTTGTACTATAACTATTTACATAATTATATCATTCTTAAACAAATTATATTCCTCTACCGATGCCCCGGTCCTGGCGGTATCTCCGTTTCACAATGTTTCCAACCTACCTTTTGCATAAAAAAAAATCTCTTATTTCACAGTATTGATGTTATCATTTCAACATAATAAAAAAATGAAAAAATTTAGTTAAATTTATTAAATTACTCTCTTCACCCTGATACAAAAGGTACTAAAAAAATATTTAAAAAGTATGTTAACTTGTATTGGCTGAATATTTAGATACGGGAGTTGGAATTTGTTATTCCATTTTCTTTCACAATTTTGCAAACTTAATTGTTTTTGTTTTCTCTTAGATAGGGTTTCAAACATAATTGTTTTTACGCTTTTCATGATCAATGTTGCCAACTTAACTTTTTGAAATTAATCCTTGCCATTGTTGCCAAACTCTTGATATTATACTGTGACATTGATGCAAACCTAGCATTTTTAGCGAATTTCCCCTATAGGGAAGAAGCTATTACCGTAGTCGGCATGGTAAGACCTAGGCCCGGGACCATGATAACTTTTCGTTTTCAGGTCCCCAGACCCCAAAAACCACACTCGTTCGAAAATGTATATATATATATATATATATATATATATATATATATATATATATATATATATATGTGTGTGTGTGTGTGTGTGTGTGTGTGTGTGTGTGTGTGTGTGTGTGTATCCGTGAGCACGATAACTCTCGTACAAATGATCCGATTTTGATGAAATTTGGTATGAACGTGTAAAGCAACATTTATGACTTTAAGTTCGAAAACCAGCCAGATCGCTCCATCCCAAGGGGTATTTTGGGGGGGTTTTGTACCCCAAAAATGGGTTTTTTAATTTTTACATATAATTTTTGAAATATTCAAATTTTAGTTTTCACCATTGGATTCAGCTTAAAAAAATACACAATTTGGTATTTTGATCATTTCTCTACGTCAATTGGTTACCGAGATAGTGAAAGTGCTAAACACAGTACGTTGTCTAATGTTATTCTTATGGAGGAAAAGAAAAATTTTATATCTCGCTTATTTATGAACGTATACGGACGAAACTTGGTATATGGCTTCATCTGGTTGTGGTCTATTGATATTTGCTCAAAAAAAATAATTTTTTGCCAAAGGATCCCGTAGCAGCAAATCTGCGTACTCATCCCCATGTTATTCTTATGGATAATATTTAAATGCTATGTCTCCCTTAATTATGAACATAAATTAATAAAAACTGGTATATGACTTCACCTACTTCAGTTGTATTGATATTAGCATAAAAAAACATTTTTTGTGTTCCTTGTTGCAGCAAACCTGCGAACTCAGCCACAGTGTTATTCTTATGGAGAATAATTAAAATTGTATATATCGCTTATTTGTGAATATATTTTTTTGAAACTTGATAAGTGGTTTGATGTAGTATTAAGACATTTATATATCCATTGGAAATTCGCTGAGTATGCAGGTTTGCTGGGACGGGTGTATTCCTGTTTGTTATTGCCAACTCTTTTCGTACTTGTTGTTGTCAACCTAAATGTAAATTTTTATCTCTCAAAGTCTTTCTGTACTTTTTGTTAACGGATAAGCCAACATAACCTTCTGAGCATTCTCTTTTACACTTGTTTTGCAGTGTTTGCCAACCTTAGTATTTTGCGTTCTTTATTTTACAAAGTTGCTAACCTAGAGTTTGTATTTTTTCATTCTTAATGTTACCAATATAATTTCTAACCTTTTCAATTATATTGCCAACGTAACGTCTTAATCTTTCTTCAGCAGCGTTGCCAACCTAACTTTTTGAAATTTTGTTTCGCAGGATTGCTAAGTTATATTTGAATTTCGGTGTTAATGCAGAGTTTCCTAATGAACTACTGAATCACACGCTGTGTCGCCAACCTAACTTTCTAAAATTTTATTTCGCAGAGTTGCCAACCTACCTTTTTGTAACTTTAGGGTAATGTGTCCAACCTTTTAAAGGCATTGGTGAATGTTTCATTTACAAAGCTTCTAACTTAAATGTTGGTATTTTCTTTTTAGATAGGGTTTCAAACCTTGTTTTTACCCTTTTGTTCTCAACATAACATTTTGCAATCTTTCTTTGCCAGTGTTGCCAAGCTAAATCTTAATATTTTAGGTCACGCTGTTCCCAAGCTAACTTTTCCCTGCTTGTTGTTGCCAGCCTACTATTTGCATTTAGATAAATAAGTTTTAGTAGAATTGTCGACTTTTATATTTCGCAGTATTGTCATACTAACATTTTTCTTTCACAAAGTTGCCAACTCAACTGTTTGTATTTTCTTTTAAGGGGGTTCAAACCTGATTTTTGTATCTTTCATTCTCAAAAATGCCAACTTTACTTTTTTGCAATTTGTCATTGCCAATGTTGCCACACTAACTTTTTTCCTGCTTGCTGATGTCAACCTTACTTTTTCCCTACTTGTTGTTGCCAACCTAAATGTTGAATTGTTATACCGCGGTGTATTTCTGTAGTTTTTCGTTCAAGGAATTTCCAACAAAACTTTCTCTACATTCTCTTTCACACTTTTACTTACATAATTTTATTTTATGCAGTGTTTTACAACCTAAGTACTTTGTGTCCTTTCTTCCTCAAAGTGGACAACCTAGATGTTGTATGTTTTCGTTCTTAATGCTGCCACTACAATTTCTGATTCTTATCATAATGTTGCCAACACAACGTCTCAATCTTTTTTGCACTCTTGCTAACATAGCTTTTTGAAATTTTGTTTCGTAGAGTTGTTAACCTAGCTTTATGTTTTTCGGTTTTTGTGCAGAGTTTCCGACTTAACTTCTGGATCTTTCACAGTGTCACCAACCTTACGTTGTGAAATTTTCTTTTGCAGAGTTGCCAACCTATCTTTTTGTTACTTTAGTGTAGTTTTTCCAACCTTTTAATATTGGTTACATCCATTGGCAAACTAATTTTTACATATTTATTTCACAGAGATAGTAGTTTAACTATTATTTCGAACTTGTAATTTCTACTTCTTGATAACGATCACTACTTCCAGATTGGCAGATTATTATTTCTATTACGCAATTAATACGATTTTAACATACATTTAGTAGTTTGGGCATGTGTATTTATTGAATGACAGTATTTTAGGGTAAATGTCTTATAATCTATTCTTATATTTTCCCATCAGTTAGTTATCTTTCCGGTTGTGAACAGATAGTTTTTGGGTAGTGAAGATTTGTCTCTTTATATATATTTTTTCTACCAGCTTAACGTTTTTATTTTTACAGCAGCAGGACTTTAAATTTCGGGTTCAAATACTAACTGAAACTTATAACGAGTTATTTTTTTCTGAAATAATATTTTATAAATATTTTAAAAACTATTTTTAATAGTAAGTTTTATCATTTCTACAATTAGTTTAGTTTTTTGTTTACAAACTTTGTAAAATTTCATTGCAAATTAGATTGTTGCGTTTAGGTTCGGAAAGCTACTTAACGGTCTTTGTTTTCTATCGAACTTCTAGGCTATCTGATCTGACTTTATTTTGCTGATGTTAAACATTTTATGTAAGAGTTTAACACTTAAATGAGATTTACCTGAAATATAACATTTTAATGCAAGACATATACAATTTATAATACCGAAGGTATAGTTTTCATAAATAAATATTTTTTTTGTAAGCTTATTTTTTTATAAATGACATTGGAAATTTGATTTTAAGTGCATTTTAAGGTGGAATTTGATATTTCCAAGTGAGATACCATTCGTAACCTCACAGATCGTGTTCTCATTGGGCTTATTTTAAATTTGTTGATAACTTAGTAAACCTAAAGCCGGATTTACTTAAACAAGTATTTAGAGTCTTGTGACAAAACTATCTGATGCATTAACTTACAGGGAAAATACATTTCCAGTCGTAAAATTTAATTAAAGTGTATTTACTATAGCCTTTTATTTTTAAGGTTTGATATATTGCCTTGTATATTTGTATTTACATGTTGAACTTGTCATTTAATTCTCAGATATGGTTCCATGAGTTATATTAGTAGATTCTTATTTGACTGATCGTAAAAACATATGATACAGAGAATTATTAGTGGTAGATATTAACTTGAATTATTAAAATGTGTCAGATTCATCAAAATCGATAAAAGTTACCCTTCAGATATAAAACGTACGCTAATATTTGTTCAAACAATTGAATTTATGATAACCAGGTATATCAAAACGACTAAAATCAAACACAATCCCCTTAAATCTAAAACAAAGTATAATTATTTTAAAAGTTGTACTGTCGAAACAGAACCAGGTGCTTCAGACCAGCCAAAAATATAAACATTGGACTCAGTTTATTTTATTGTTTTTACAACAAAGTACTTGGAGTGTTGACAGTTAAATATCCACCCCTAGTAAATAATTGACTCTGTATCCAGCCCTATTTGAATATCCGTATTTCCCTTGTTGTAATAAACGGGTTTTCCATTCAAATTCCAAACACCAAAAATTTAATATAAGAAATAATCATCATCATTTATAAACGAGTCTCCGAAAGCTAACTTGTTCTATTCTCATTTCGTATTAAACAACATGAAATTAGATTGCAACATATTTTGTTGATGAAGTATAAAGATTCGCCTTAATTACAGATGTGCAGGGCCGTTGCTTATTTTATTTTATACTTAAACTTCACATATTTACAAATGTACATTTTAGTTTATAAACTAAACATAATATTTACAACAAAGTATCTATTTGAATAGAAAATAACCAGGTACATAAGAACAGCAAAAATATAAAACTTGGACAACATATCTTATATAAATTGCTACTTAAGGCAATGTATTATTATTTTTACTAATACAGTCTTAGGGTCATTAGTAAAAACTTAACTAACCGATTGAACTGTCTTTTGGTTGACTTTCTATATTGTTTAATGACCTACGTAAATGGATTCAATATAATGGATTCAATTTAATATAAATGTTTCATTTACCAAGAGTCACCACATATATATTTTAGTTCTTGGGCCCCGGAAACAAATTCCACGATGTAAGCGTCGGGGCCATACTTGGCCAACTCGTTGGTCATCTGGGAGGGCCCAAGAACTAAAATATATATGTGTTGACTCTTGGTAAATGAAACATTTATATTAAATTGAATCCATTATATTGAATCCATTTACGTAGGTCATTAAACAATATAGAAAGTCAACCAAAAGACAGTTCAATCGGTTAGTTAAGTTTTTACTAATGACCCTAAGACTGTATTAGTAAAAATAATAATACATTGCCTTAAGTAGCAATTTATATAAGATATGTTGTCCAAGTTTTATATTTTTGCTGTTCTTATGTACCTGGTTATTTTCTATTCAAATAGATACTTTGTTGTAAATATTATGTTTAGTTTATAAACTAAAATGTTCATTTGTAAATATGTGAAGTTTAAGTATAAAATAAAATAAGCAACGGCCCTGCACATCTGTGATTAAGGCGAATCTTTATACTTCATCAACAAAATATGTTGCAATCTAATTTCATGTTGTTTAATACGAAATGAGAATAGAACAAGTTAGCTTTCGGAGACTCGTTTATAAATGATGATGATTATTTCTTATATTAAATTTTTGGTGTTTGGAATTTGAATGGAAAACCCGTTTATTACAACAAGGGAAATACGGATATTCAAATAGGGCTGGATACAAAGTCAATTATTTACTAGGGGCGGATATTTAACTGTCAACACTCCAAGTACTTTGTTGTAAAAACAATAAAATAAACTGAGTTCAATGTTTATATTTTTGGCTGGTCTGAAGCACCTGGTTCTGTTTCGACAGTACAACTTTTAAAATAATTATACTTTGTTTTAGATTTAAGGGGATTGTGTTTGATTTTAGTCGTTTTGATATACCTGGTTATCATAAATTCAATTGTTTGAACAAATATTAGCGTACGTTTTATATCTGAAGGGTAACTTTTATCGATTTTGATGAATCTGACACATTTTAATAATTCAAGTTAATATCTACCACTAATAATTCTCTGTATCATATGTTTTTACGATCAGTCAAATAAGAATCTACTAATATAACTCATGGAACCATATCTGAGAATTAAATGACAAGTTCAACATGTAAATACAAATATACAAGGCAATATATCAAACCTTAAAAATAAAAGGCTATAGTAAATACACTTTAATTAAATTTTACGACTGGAAATGTATTTTACCTGTAAGTTAATGCATCAGATAGTTTTGTCACAAGACTCTAAATACTTGTTTAAGTAAATCCGGCTTTAGGTTTACTAAGTTATCAACAAATTTAAAATAAGCCCAATGAGAACACGATCTGTGAGGTTACGAATGGTATCTCACTTGGAAATGTCAAATTCCACCTTAAAATGCACTTAAAATCAAATTTCCAATGTCATTTATAAAAAAAAATAAGCTTACAAAAAAAATATTTATTTATGAAAACTATACCTTCGGTATTATAAATTGTATATGTCTTGCATTAAAATGTTATATTTCAGGTAAATCTCATTTAAGTGTTAAACTCTTACATAAAATGTTTAACATCAGCAAAATAAAGTCAGATCAGATAGCCTAGAAGTTCGATAGAAAACAAAGACCGTTGAGTAGCTTTCCGAACCTAAACGCAACAATCTAATTTGCAATGAAATTTTACAAAGTTTGTAAACAAAAAACTAAACTAATTGTAGAAATTATAAAACTTACTATTAAAAATAGTTTTTAAAATATTTATAAAATATTATTTCAGAAAAAAATAACTCGTTATAGGTTTCAGTTAGTATTTGAACCCGAAATTTAAAGTCCTGCTGCTGTAAAAATAAAAACGTTAAGCTGGTAGAAAAAATATATATAAAGAGACAAATCTTCACTACCCAAAAACTATCTGTTCACAACCGGAAAGATAACTAACTGATGGGAAAATATAAGAATAGATTATAAGACATTTACCCTAAAATACTGTCATTCAATAAATACACATGCCCAAACTACTAAATGTATGTTAAAATCGTATTAATTGCGTAATAGAAATAATAATCTGCCAATCTGGAAGTAGTGATCGTTATCAAGAAGTAGAAATTACAAGTTCGAAATAATAGTTAAACTACCATCTCTGTGAAATAAATATGTAAAAATTAGTTTGCCAATGGATGTAACCAATATTAAAAGGTTGGAAAAACTACACTAAAGTAACAAAAAGATAGGTTGGCAACTCTGCAAAAGAAAATTTCACAACGTAAGGTTGGTGACACTGTGAAAGATCCAGAAGTTAAGTCGGAAATTCTGCACAAAAACCGAAAAACATAAAGCTAGGTTAACAACTCTACGAAACAAAATTTCAAAAAGCTATGTTAGCAAGAGTGCAAAAAAGATTGAGACGTTGTGTTGGCAACATTATGACAAGAATCAGAAATTGTAGTGGCAGCATTAAGAACGAAAACATACAACATCTAGGTTGTCCACTTTGAGGAAGAAAGGACACAAAGTACTTAGGTTGTAAAACACTGCATAAAATAAAATTATGTAAGTAAAAGTGTGAAAGAGAATGTAGAGAAAGTTTTGTTGGAAATTCCTTGAACGAAAAACTACAGAAATACACCGCGGTATAACAATTCAACATTTAGGTTGGCAACAACAAGTAGGAAAAAAGTAAGGTTGACATCAGCAAGCAGGAAAAAAAGTTAGTGTGGCAACATTGGCAATGACAAATTGCAAAAAAGTAAAGTTGGCATTTTTGAGAATGAAAGATACAAAAATCAGGTTTGAACCCCCTTAAAAGAAAATACAAACAGTTGAGTTGGCAACTTTGTGAAAGAAAAATGTTAGTATGACAATACTGCGAAATATAAAAGTCGACAATTCTACTAAAACTTATTTATCTAAATGCAAATAGTAGGCTGGCAACAACAAGCAGGGAAAAGTTAGCTTGGGAACAGCGTGACCTAAAATATTAAGATTTAGCTTGGCAACACTGGCAAAGAAAGATTGCAAAATGTTATGTTGAGAACAAAAGGGTAAAAACAAGGTTTGAAACCCTATCTAAAAAGAAAATACCAACATTTAAGTTAGAAGCTTTGTAAATGAAACATTCACCAATGCCTTTAAAAGGTTGGACACATTACCCTAAAGTTACAAAAAGGTAGGTTGGCAACTCTGCGAAATAAAATTTTAGAAAGTTAGGTTGGCGACACAGCGTGTGATTCAGTAGTTCATTAGGAAACTCTGCATTAACACCGAAATTCAAATATAACTTAGCAATCCTGCGAAACAAAATTTCAAAAAGTTAGGTTGGCAACGCTGCTGAAGAAAGATTAAGACGTTACGTTGGCAATATAATTGAAAAGGTTAGAAATTATATTGGTAACATTAAGAATGAAAAAATACAAACTCTAGGTTAGCAACTTTGTAAAATAAAGAACGCAAAATACTAAGGTTGGCAAACACTGCAAAACAAGTGTAAAAGAGAATGCTCAGAAGGTTATGTTGGCTTATCCGTTAACAAAAAGTACAGAAAGACTTTGAGAGATAAAAATTTACAATTAGGTTGACAACAACAAGTACGAAAAGAGTTGGCAATAACAAACAGGAATACACCCGTCCCAGCAAACCTGCATACTCAGCGAATTTCCAATGGATATATAAATGTCTTAATACTACATCAAGCCACTTATCAAGTTTCAAAAAAATATATTCACAAATAAGCGATATATACAATTTTAATTATTCTCCATAAGAATAACACTGTGGCTGAGTTCGCAGGTTTGCTGCAACAAGGAACACAAAAAATGTTTTTTTATGCTAATATCAATATAACTGAAGTAGGTGAAGTCATATACCAGTTTTTATTAATTTATGTTCATAATTAAGGGAGACATAGCATTTAAATATTATCCATAAGAATAACATGGGGATGAGTACGCAGATTTGCTGCTACGGGATCCTTTGGCAAAAAATTATTTTTTTTGAGCAAATATCAATAGACCACAACCAGATGAAGCCATATACCAAGTTTCGTCCGTATACGTTCATAAAAAGCGAGATATAAAATTTTTCTTTTCCTCCATAAGAATAACATTAGACAACGTACTGTGTTTAGCAACACAGTAATCAGTATCAGTAATCAGTAATCAGAGGTAGTGTTTAGCAACACTATCTCGGTAACCAATTGACGTAGAGAAATGATCAAAATACCAAATTGTGTATTTTTTTAAGCTGAATCCAATGGTGAAAACTAAAATTTGAATATTTCAAAAATTATATGTAAAAATTAAAAAACCCATTTTTGGGGTACAAAACCCCCCCCAAAATACCCCTTCGGATGAAGCGATCTGGCTGGTTTTCGAACTTAAAGTCATAAATGTTGCTTTACACGTTCATACCAAATTTCATCAAAATCGGATCATTTGTACGAGAGTTATCGTGCTCACGGATACACACACACACACACACACACACACACACACACACACACACACACACACACACACACACACACACACACACACACACACACACACACACACACACACACACACACACACATATACATATATATATATATACATTTTCGAACGAGTGTGGTTTTTGGGGTCTGGGGACCTGAAAACGAAAAGTTATCATGGTCCCGGGCCTAGGTCTTATCATGCCGACTACGGTAATAGCTTCTTCCCTATAGGGGAAATTCGCTAAAAATGCTAGGTTTGCATCAATGTCACAGTATAATATCAAGAGTTTGGCAACAATGGCAAGGATTAATTTCAAAAAGTTAAGTTGGCAACATTGATCATGAAAAGCGTAAAAACAATTATGTTTGAAACCCTATCTAAGAGAAAACAAAAACAATTAAGTTTGCAAAATTGTGAAAGAAAATGGAATAACAAATTCCAACTCCCGTATCTAAATATTCAGCCAATACAAGTTAACATACTTTTTAAATATTTTTTTAGTACCTTTTGTATCAGGGTGAAGAGAGTAATTTAATAAATTTAACTAAATTTTTTCATTTTTTTATTATGTTGAAATGATAACATCAATACTGTGAAATAAGAGATTTTTTTTTATGCAAAAGGTAGGTTGGAAACATTGTGAAACGGAGATACCGCCAGGACCGGGGCATCGGTAGAGGAATATAATTTGTTTAAGAATGATATAATTATGTAAATAGTTATAGTACAAAATGTATCAATAAGGGTTTGGTTTGTTATTAATTACTTCTTATTTTCCCTTGTCTGCATAGTTTAATAATGACTTACACAAGGTACAATTTGGATAAAATTAGTTTTAAAAAGCATATAATGAAATAGTATTACAAGTTAAAACGTTTGGCATAGCAAATAAGTTACAGGGCTCTATAGGGGTCATATCTACTGAACAAGTAGTGACAGGTCTGGACAAGTTGAAACAGGAGTGATGAACCCGATAAGGATATAACATTATCTACTAGGTATGATTTCCACCGTAAAGAGAAATCACTACATACAAATATCAACTTTTATTTTATAAATGCATAGTTTTCAGTCTGTTCTGATACACCTTGTACTACTTTTACTAATATATTTTAACAGAAGAAAGGTATTAAAAGATATATAAAAAATGTGAGGGGGCCGAGCGCAGCAAATGAAAGTAGCGTGACGTAATAAATATATACATATAACAATCAGTATAATTTAGCGTGACCTAGTTGCAAGAAAAAAATAGGTTGGCAGCGCTACACAGGAAAAAAAAACCAGGTTGGCAACACGGTCCTAATGTAGGTTAGGTAAAATGATAGGAAGGGGCCGTGAGGGCTTGGGGGGGAAGGGGGATGGGTAGGGGAGAGGAGGGGAAGGGGAGGGGAGGGGGTGGGGGAGGGGGAGGGGGAGGGGAGGGTGGGGGAGGGGAGGGGAGGGAGGGAGGGGAGGGAGGGGGAGCGGGCGTGACGTCAGGGGTCAAAGGGCAAAAAGGACTCAGGGGGCGTCCATAGTAGTTAAGTTGTAATCTTTTATTCCAAACATGTGTGCGCCATGTGAGGCGCCTATCTAAGTGGATTCCAAGATACTTTACTTCGTCCGCTTGAGGCAGTGCAACGTTATTTAACGTTACAGCAGGGCAAATGGGAGTTCTCATAGTAAAAGTAACATGGAGGGATTTGTTTTCGTTTACTTTTATCTTCCAGTCGGAAAGCCACTGAGATATATCGTCTAATGCTGTTTGTAAGTTTAAGGATGCCTGTACAGGATCAAGATCTGAGGATAAAAGTGCGGTATCATCCGCAAACGCCACAACAGTGATTCTTGGCGTTTGAGGAAGGTCATATGTAAACAAAATATATAGTACAGGTCCAAGAACGCTGCCTTGGGGTACCCCAGACTCAATTCCATGTAGATCAGTGGTGTAATCTTCATATTTGATTTGAAAATACCTGTTAGAGAGGTAAGATTTTAGAACTCCAAAGTAAGTATGAGGCAGTAAAGATTTTATTTTAAATAACAGACCAGCATGCGAAACCTTATCAAAGGCCTGTGCCACATCTAAGAATGCAGCTGAACAGTACCGTTTATTTTCAAGGTCTTCTTTAATTACATTAGATATCCTGTGAATTTGCTCTACAGTGGAGTGCCTGCGTTGAAAACCAAATTGATGAGATGGTACAATGTCATTTTCATCTATTAATAATTGAAGCCGTTGTAAAAAGAGTTTCTCAAAAACCTTGGAGATGACTGGCAGGAGACTGATAGGGCGATAAGACGAAACTTTTTGTTAAGGTTTGCCCGGTTTTGGAATTACAACAATCTGAGAGACTTTCCACTGCGATGGAAAATATTCTAATCGCAAAATTGCATTGCAAATTACAGTGAGTAATACCATTGACTATATAGTCAATGGTAATACCATACCTTTCCTTGGCAATTCTTCCAATACTGTTCCAGTGATTAAATCATATCTTGGGGCTTTTTTGGCATTTAAATCATATTTTATAACTTTATTGATATCAGTTAGAGTAAATGGCCTGATTGGCATATCTAGTTGATTTGGAGAAGCATTGAATTCAAGAATGTCCTCTTCTATGTTGGAGTTCAAATTATGTGGGTTGAACACCTCTTTAAAATATGAAGCAAAGGTTTCAGCCTTATCTTTACAGTCTTTCGCCCAAGTACCATCGTTTTTTAATATCGGAGGAATACATATTTGGTGGCTTTTCAAATACTTTGTCGCTTTCCAAAGAGAGTAATCACTTGCTTCAGTTGGCGAAAGCTTTTATGTATATTCCTAAAACCTCTCGTTATTAATATTTTTGAGCAATCTTTTTAGTTGTTGTGCGGCCTGATTCAGATTATTTTTGTCCCTTCGCATCCTTGAATTTTGCCATATCCTGCGAAGTCGACGTTTTTCCGCAATTTTTCTATTTATCTCCACCGGATATTTCATTTGAGGAACGATTTCTCTTGTACAGATCGAAGTTGCCCGCCAAGCAGAATTTTGAATTACATTATTTAAGTGTTCAACGGCGATGTCCGGATCCTCCGGGGATTTAAGAGGGATTCTTAGGTTGATGTTTTGATCAATAAGCTCACGAAAATGATCCCAATCAGTATCGTTATTGCATAGTAAGGGAGGAGCTGGTCTCAAAATAACAGACGAAGCCAGCGTTAAAATAACAGGCCAGTGGTCAGAAGAAAGATCGAGGGATTGTTCTAAATGTAAATTATTCCTGGGTAAACACTTTGTTACAAAGAAGTCTAGAAGATCAGGAATCTTTTGTCGGTCTCAGGAATCAGTGGTGTAATCTTCATATTTGATTTGAAAATACCTGTTAGAGAGGTAAGATTTTAGAACTCCAAAGTAAGTATGAGGCAGTAAAGATTTTATTTTAAATAACAGACCAGCATGCGAAATCTTATCAAAGGCCTGTGCCACATCTAAGAATGCAGCTGAACAGTACCGTTTATTTTCAAGGTCTTCTTTAATTACATTAGATATCCTGTGAATTTGCTCTACAGTGGAGTGCCTGCGTTGAAAACCAAATTGATGAGATGGTACAATGTCATTTTCATCTATTAATAATTGAAGCCGTTGTAAAAAGAGTTTCTCAAAAACCTTGGAGATGACTGGCAGGAGACTGATAGGGCGATAAGACGAAACTTTTTGTTAAGGTTTGCCCGGTTTTGGAATTACAACAATCTGAGAGACTTTCCACTGCGATGGAAAATATTCTAATCGCAAAATTGCATTGCAAATTACAGTGAGTAATACCATTGACTATATAGTCAATGGTAATACCATACCTTTCCTTGGCAATTCTTCCAATACTGTTCCAGTGATTAAATCATATCTTGGGGCTTTTTTGGCATTTAACCCTTTCAGTGCTAAGCTTCTAAAAGGAGTAGTTGAATATGTGATGTTTTGTTGATTTTTTTAATATATTGAACGCCTGAACAGTTAAAATTAATAAAAACGTGCTTCCGCTGGACACACACAGTAAAGGATAGGTAAAATGTAGCAAAACACCTGATCAGATGTGCAACTCACAAAGAATCCACCCATCCCGTCAGCTTGGACCCAAGCCGTCCACCGTTTGCTTAAGGTCCGCCCTCCCCTTCAACTCTGCCACAGACAGGTGAACTCTCCATGAGTTGCACATAAAAACCACCGACTGTGACGGGATTCGAACCCTCGATCCAAGTGTTACCCCCGGCCGGGAAGGTAACGCCTTAGACCGCACAGCCACTGGTCAGGCTAGCAGCTGCAGTGGATCAGTTGGTATTATAGAGACTAGGCGCTGAACGAGGTAGTTCAATTCATGTCTACCAGGTTTCACCACATGTCAGACTCAGACTGCAGACTGAGCACCTAACGGTACAATCGCTTATGAAGCAGTAACAGTGTTTATTGATAACAGATTCAAAAGACGATATATCGGACCATAGCACTGAAAGGGTTAAATCATATTTTATAACTTTATTGACATCAGTTAGAGTAAATGGCCTGATTGGCATATCTAGTTGATTTGGAGAAGCATTGAATTCAAGAATGTCCTCTTCTATGTTGGAGTTCAAATTATGTGGGTTGAACACCTCTTTAAAATATGAAGCAAAGGTTTCAGCCTTATCTTTACAGTCTTTCGCCCAAGTACCATCGTTTTTTAATATCGGAGGAATACATATTTGGTGGCTTTTCAAATACTTTGTCGCTTTCCAAAGAGAGTAATCACTTGCTTCAGTTGGCGAAAGCTTTTATGTATATTCCTGAAACCTCTCGTTATTAATATTTTTGAGCAATCTTTTTAGTTGTTGTGCGGCCTGATTCAGATTATTTTTGTCCCTTCGCATCCTTGAATTTTGCCATATCCTGCGAAGTCGACGTTTTTCCGCAATTTTTCTATTTATCTCCACCGGATATTTCATTTGAGGAACGATTTCTCTTGTACAGATCGAAGTTGGTGTTTCTTTACGTTGCAGATGTGCAACTCACAAAGAATCCACCCATCCCGTCAGCTTGGACCCAAGCCGTCCACCGTTTGCTTAAGGTCCGCCCTTCCCTTCAACTCTGCCACAGACAGGTGAACTCTCCATGAGTTGCACATAAAAACCACCGACTGTGACGGGATTCGAACCCTCGATCCAAGTGTTACCCCCGGCCGGGAAGGTAACGCCTTAGACCGCACAGCCACTGGTCAGGCTAGCAGCTGCAGTGGATCAGTTGGTATTATAGAGACTAGGCGCTGAACGAGGTAGTTCAATTCGTGTCTACCAGGTTTCACCACATGTCAGACTCAGACTGCAGACTGAGCACCTAACGGTACAATCGCTTATGAAGCAGTAACAGTGTTTATTGATAACAGATTCAAAAGACGATATATCGGACCATAGCACTGAAAGGGTTAAATCATATTTTATAACTTTATTGACATCAGTTAGAGTAAATGGCCTGATTGGCATATCTAGTTGATTTGGAGAAGCATTGAATTCAAGAATGTCCTCTTCTATGTTGGAGTTCAAATTATGTGGGTTGAACACCTCTTTAAAATATGAAGCAAAGGTTTCAGCCTTATCTTTACAGTCTTTCGCCCAAGTACCATCGTTTTTTAATATCGGAGGAATACATATTTGGTGGCTTTTCAAATACTTTGTCGCTTTCCAAAGAGAGTAATCACTTGCTTCAGTTGGCGAAAGCTTTTATGTATATTCCTGAAACCTCTCGTTATTAATATTTTTGAGCAATCTTTTTAGTTGTTGTGCGGCCTGATTCAGATTATTTTTGTCCCTTCGCATCCTTGAATTTTGCCATATCCTGCGAAGTCGACGTTTTTCCGCAATTTTTCTATTTATCTCCACCGGATATTTCATTTGAGGAACGATTTCTCTTGTACAGATCGAAGTTGGTGTTTCTTTACGTTGCAGATGTGCAACTCACAAAGAATCCACCCATCCCGTCAGCTTGGACCCAAGCCGTCCACCGTTTGCTTAAGGTCCGCCCTCCCCTTCAACTCTGCCACAGACAGGTGAACTCTCCATGAGTTGCACATAAAAACCACCGACTGTGACGGGATTCGAACCCTCGATCCAAGTGTTACCCCCGGCCGGGAAGGTAACGCCTTAGACCGCACAGCCACTGGTCAGGCTAGCAGCTGCAGTGGATCAGTTGGTATTATAGAGACTAGGCGCTGAACGAGGTAGTTCAATTCGTGTCTACCAGGTTTCACCACATGTCAGACTCAGACTGCAGACTGAGCACCTAACGGTACAATCGCTTATGAAGCAGTAACAGTGTTTATTGATAACAGATTCAAAAGACGATATATCGGACCATAGCACTGAAAGGGTTAAATCATATTTTATAACTTTATTGACATCAGTTAGAGTAAATGGCCTGATTGGCATATCTAGTTGATTTGGAGAAGCATTGAATTCAAGAATGTCCTCTTCTATGTTGGAGTTCAAATTATGTGGGTTGAACACCTCTTTAAAATATGAAGCAAAGGTTTCAGCCTTATCTTTACAGTCTTTCGCCCAAGTACCATCGTTTTTTAATATCGGAGGAATACATATTTGGTGGCTTTTCAAATACTTTGTCGCTTTCCAAAGAGAGTAATCACTTGCTTCAGTTGGCGAAAGCTTTTATGTATATTCCTGAAACCTCTCGTTATTAATATTTTTGAGCAATCTTTTTAGTTGTTGTGCGGCCTGATTCAGATTATTTTTGTCCCTTCGCATCCTTGAATTTTGCCATATCCTGCGAAGTCGACGTTTTTCCGCAATTTTTCTATTTATCTCCACCGGATATTTCATTTGAGGAACGATTTCTCTTGTACAGATCGAAGTTGCCCGCCAAGCAGAATTTTGAATTACATTATTTAAGTGTTCAACGGCGATGTCCGGATCCTCCGGGGATTTAAGAGGGATTCTTAGGTTGATGTTTTGATCAATAAGCTCACGAAAATGATCCCAATCAGTATCGTTATTGCATAGTAAGGGAGGAGCTGGTCTCAAAATAACAGACGAAGCCAGCGTTAAAATAACAGGCCAGTGGTCAGAAGAAAGATCGAGGGATTGTTCTAAATGTAAATTATTCCTGGGTAAACACTTTGTTACAAAGAAGTCTAGAAGATCAGGAATCTTTTGTCGGTCAGAGGGCCAGTAGGTTGGTTCACCTGTTGATAGGTAATCAAGGTTTTTTCGTGAAGAGAACGTAAAAGCTGGCGACCCCTAGGATTCGTTAGACGGGATCCCCACGTAGGATGTTTGGCATTATAATCACCACCAGAAATAAATCTACAACCTAAGGTGGAAAAGAAATCGTTGAACTGCTGGTGAGTTATGTTGTGCCTGGGTGGACAGTAAACAGCACTAATAGAGAGTGGGCCTGTGGGAAAATCTACTACAACAGAGGTGCCTTGAATATAGTCAAACTGGTATTTTGGTAGTTCGTCATGTTTAATATGACTTTTAATTAAAATGGCACTACCAGCATGAGCTCTATTGTCAGGGTGATTAGTGGTATACAAGGTGAAACAAGAATTTCTGAAAAAACTCAAATCTGTAAAATGCGTTTCAGAAACGAGAACAATATGCAAATTATGTTTAGCAATAAACAGTTTTAATTCTAGGCAATGTTGTGCTAAACCGTTGGCATTCCATAAGGCTATTTTTAGGAAACGATTCATGAATTAGTTGAGCTTTTGGAGAACAGTCGTAAGTAGGTTTAGCAAAGCACCTATCTGTTGAGATTGTTGCATGAAAAGTTTCTCAAACCTATCAAAAAATGTTGTTATTGTTTGTGTTAAGTTATAATTTGAGGCTACATCACGGTTTGAGTTATCTGTTGTGTGCATATCAGCAGCACTAGCAGGATTAGATACATCATTATTACTTACTTCAGCATTACTGGTTGCTGCAGCATAGGACAATCCCGGTCGACGATAACTGGGAGAAGTAGGCCGTTCTTTCGGAATGGTGGTTTTTTCCCTCAATGGAGGAGATGTGCGGATTTGGATATCCTTAAAACCGGCACATCCCTTATAATTCGCCGAGTGATCCCCCTCACACAAGGCACACACTGCAGGACTAGAATTGTCCTTTGTACATTTGGTAGTTTCGTGATCCTTTCCACATTTGACACATCGAAAGGGATGTCTACAGTAGCTTTTCGTATGTACATTCTGCTGACATCGCTTGCATTGAACAATATCCTTCTTCTTATAAGGGGCCTCAAAGGTTACCTTAGCATGCAACAAATATTGTACAGCGAAGATATCCTTATTGTTAGAACTTGGCTCCAAATCGATGAAAAACATGGATAGTGGTTGTTTAGTTGATTTATGAAGAACACTGGTAATATTCCTTACGGTGTGACCTAGTTGACTTAGAGCCTCCTTCACATCGTCCGTGTCAACGGAGTAGTGCATATGTTTCAAAACTACCCTGTAAGCACGATCCTGTTTGAGTTTATACGTATGAAAACTAATATTAACTTTATTTAGTTTTTAACAAGTTTCCTATAAATATCAGCAAAATTAGGGAGAACCTTCACTGAGTTTTGATTTATGTATTTATAAGTAAAATCGCCAGTTGCAACAACTGATTCAAATGATCGGATCATGGCTGGAACGTTACCTACATTAGGTATAAATATAGGAGGAGGCTTCGGTTCTCTATTTTGGACGATTTGGACATCGTCCTCCATGTCTTCATTTACTGAGTTTAGGACCTCAAAACCGTTTTGGGTCTCGATAACACTCGATGGACAAGGATCTTGTTTGGACTTTTTTTGTCCTCTAGTGGATAACTCTCCGAGAGTCTTACGTTTAGGAATAGTTTGCCAGTAATAGGTACTGGCTGCGTCGGTCGTTGCTGAGAAGGAAGGCCGGTTGATGTCCTCAGTTCGTCCTTCCAATGCAGAACTGTCTTCAATTGCATAATTATGCTCTTTAAGATGAACAGAGGTACTAAGCTGATTAGCACCTTCTGTTGTGTTTTCGTTTATCATATTATTTACCAGTGTCCATAGGGTAAACACAAACAAACCAAGTAGGTTATGAATGCAATAAATTGTGATTAAATCTTCTAAATTTGATCATCACGACACGAAAACTATTGTAAATTACAAAAGAAACTGTTTTCAACAAATTGCAACTAAACTTACACAAAAATAATAGTTTGAGTCAATTATTTTTCCGAAATATCGAAGAGAAAAACTTGACTTGTTTTCTTGAAAGTCGAATAACATCAGCTATGCCTACAATGTTTAACATGTAGTTTCCTGAGAGAAATTACTAAAGCAGTTGAGTGAAGATTACATATGTATATATAGAGTGATCATATCCGAAATAGTTCAAAGGGACATTGAGCAGCAAATAACTGGAGTGAACTTAAACATGCAGAAAAGAGGAAAATTAGATATCAAATCTGATAATCAGTTGGGAGAAGTGGTGAAATATCACTCCAAGTTATCTAAACAAACTGACTGGCCTTCCTCGAACAAAGCTTGGACCCCAGGTACTTATTTGTTATTTAACGTAGTCAACTTCTCTTCTTCTTATTATAACTAGGTGTACATCGTCGTTGAACGTTCGCTGACCGACTGAACCTCGGAAAGGTGAAAACCGCGGGCGCGAGTTGTAAATAGCGACGGGTGAAACGGTACGCACGCGCGAGTCGTCAACAATAACAACGCCCCGAGGCACGGGGAAAGTTTCGGACGGTGGACAAATAACGTACGACAAACAACACGGCCCTTGGGGGAGCGGGCTCCGGCGGGGCACACGTCCAGTCACCCACTTCCTCCCCCTCCCCCCTCCCCCCCGTTACCCCCCTGACCACCGTCACCCCCTGCCACCCTCACCGGCGTGTTGAAGAGTGGAGTCTTCATCGCCGTTGTCGGCGGAAGCTTCTCGATGCGTTATTTAGGAGCGCGCGGCCGCTATTATCGTAATTTTCAGCCTGGAGTTCTTGCTGTGCGGACGTAGTGTTCTGCTCTACGTATTGATACTTGTGCAACTCGCTCTTGTCTTCGGATTATCATATAATTGAATGTAAGTAACAAAAATATTTACTATTTAGTGTCTTAATTTCATGTATCTAATAAAATATGTGTCTAATTAATAGTCGCTATTTTGTAGGCTTCACCGTCGTTTTATTTGTTTTCATAAGTAGCGCAATAAGCGTTGGTAATAAGTCAAATGTCTTTCTATTACAGTAGAGTCCCGCTAATCCGAACCCGGCTATTCCAAAAATTCGCCTATTCCGAACGCGCATTCGGAAATTACGTTAATTTTTATCGGGGACTAGCTGTAAACCCGTCCTTCTTACGGGTTGTATATAAATGGTAGATTAACTAAAGCAAATAACAATCCACATTATTTTACAATATAAAAATTACATTTTACACGTTTAATGTACAATTAAATCAAAGTTAACGAAATATACTGGCAGATAGTTCGGATCATGTTGCTAAGTCGAGGAACTCTGTCGGGTAGTATACGGCGTGTGGTTTCTGTCTCCAAATCGGTACACGTAACACTTTTGATACGCTTTTAGAAATACATAAACTCAAGTACAAAAAATAAAAAAATATCGGGGTGGGGGGAGGGGAGCATCAATATAAAATCGGCGGGGGGGGGAGCAAAATGTAAAAATCGGAGGGTGGGCAAAAATACAAATCGTGGTGAGGGGGAGAGTAAAAATATAAAATGGAGTGAGGACATAAAATAAAATCGAAGAGGGGGGAGCAAAATATATAATTGGGGTAGATCAAAAATATGAAATCGGGGGGGGGCAACAAATATAAAATAAGGGGAGCAAAAATGTAAAATGAGGGGGGGATAAAACCGGAGGGGGAGCAAAAATATAAGGTCGAGGGGGGGGCAACAATATAAAATGAAGGGGGACAACATATAATAAAAATATGAAATCAAATAGGGGGGAGCAAAATATAAAATTGGGGGTGGGACAAAAATAAAAATGGGGGAAGAACAATATAAAATCGGGGGGCCAAAACAATATAAAATTTGGGTGGGGGGCAAAAATATAAAATGGGGGGACATAAAATAAAAATATAAATTCGAGGTGGGGGGAGGGCAAAAATATCTTTAATTGGGAGGGGACAAAAATATAAAATGGGGGGACATAAAATAAAAATATAAACTCGAAGTGGGGGGGGCAAAAATAAAAATGGGGAGAGAGAATATAAAATCGGGGGGAATATAAAATCGGGGAAGGGGACAAAAATATAAAATGGGGGGATATAATATTAAAATATAAACTCGAAGTAGAGGGGGTCAAAAATATCTAAAATCTGGAGGGGGCAAAAATATAAAATGGGGATCATAAAATAAAAATAAAAATCGAAGAGGGGGTAAAAAATATAAAATCGGAGGGGCAAAAATATAAAATGCAGGGGGTTACCCTTTAATAAAAATATAAAATCAAATATGGGGGGAGCAAAATATAAAATTGGGGGTTGGGCAAAAATAAAAATGGGGGGAGGAATAATATAAAATCGGGGGGGGGGGCAAAAATATAAAATCGGGGAGGGGGGCAAACACATAAAATGAGGGGGACATAAAATAATAATATAAACTCGAAGTCGGGGGAGGGCAATAATATCTAAAATCGGGAGGGGGCAAAAATATAAATTGGGGGTCATAAAATAAAAACATAAAATCGAAGAGGGGGGAGCAACATATAAAATCGGGGGTGGGGCAAAAAGAAAAATCGGGGGGGAGCAAAAATATAAAATCGGGGGGGGGGGTGTGGGTTGTACAGGAAGTATCGGTAAAAATTGTTTTTTGTGCAAATAAGAATAGACCACAACCAAATGAAGCCATACCCGATATTCGCACAGGGGCTTTCTCTACCCGTTCTTTAGTCAATGCAATTTGCATTTTAGTTAGCTTGAAACGGCTGTTCTTGCTTCTGCTCTAAGCTCTAAGCTATCAAATGGAAGTTGTACCGATTTGTATTTATAAAAAATATATATATATATGATAAACTACCTTAGGTTAAGTCCAGAGAGATTTCATTTTGTTCGGTTGGTATACCTGTAAATTAGCTAATTAATAGAAATTCGAAACGACAGTTATTAGTATAGAAAGGGCGGCACTAACGTAAATTACTACTCGTGAAAAAGTAAGTTAAATTAATAAAATAATCATTCTAAAAATCATATTTTCATGCCATTTAAATACTCATGTAAAAGTCCAGAGATTTGTAAATGTTTGTTAATATAAATCAATTTGTATTTCAATGTATAACTTCATTTAAATGAACTATTTCTATATTATGAGTATGAAGGAAATTTTAGTCTTTTTGCAAGTTGAGACAATGTATCCATTTTTCTATATTTGTAATTTATGTTTGAATTTATTTACCTTTTATTATTCAAGTCTGTATTATTTACAGACGAGTTCGAGTAATTAGATGCCAGTGCCCGTACGCCCTCAGAAAGTCAGTAAGGTAGCATACTCTGATTACAACATAATTAATTGAGTTGATAAAACCTCTTGTAATATATGTTCCTAGCCCAAAGGATTTTATTATTTTGAAATTTGTTAAATATATATTTGTGATTTGAAATGTTGGATTTCATATATTATTTGACTTCCTAACCACGTTGCCAAGCTAACTGTAAAGCTATATAAAAATTAAAATTCATATACCTAATTGGCCAACAACACAGGTGTATAGAATATTTGCGCCACTCTGCTAGTATAGCAAACATCAGTATAGCACATCAAAAGTTTTAACCAACTGTATCCATTCATAAATCTAGGCTATCACCATCATCAAATAGCCTATGGCAACATTAAGTGGTTATGTGAAGTTAAATACGATTCAATTAGCTGAAATTAAAACTACTTGGAAATAACCTAATTTTATTATATGGTGACTAAACCAAAGTGTATGTAAAATTAAAATTTCCTACCAGTTAGTAACAGCTATCCAATATGACTAAGTTCAATATAAATTATTTAAATAAAGAAGAACTAACATACGAACTACTAAACAGAAATCTGGAAATCACAAATTCAAATGTCGAAGCTTTAAGAAAACAACTTAGGTCCTGTATAAATGTAACTCCTCAGGTGAAATACCTAACGGGGAAAATCAGCCTAAAATCTGAACTTGAATTATTACAGGAGAAAGTCGATGTTTTACAAGTTCAAATCGACAACTGTAAAGAAAACCCAACCCCTTTACTTATAGCTAAGATAAATGCAAAATTCAGTCATTTACAGTTAAGACTAGACAATTTATGCAAATGTGAACTTACTCAAACTTACGAGGAAAATGTAAAGGTAATTAAGGAGCTAGTAGATACTCTTGCTACCGGATATGAAGAAATTAAGACAGGAATATCACCCGATGAATTAAACAAATTTGAAGAAAAGTTAAACAAATCGCTAATCCAAGAGGACGAGGAAAATCTCCTAACAGAACAGAGACTACAAGAGAAAACCCTACATACGTCTACGCCTAGCAAAATCCCTGATCCAGAAACTCATATGCCAGTTCCCCTAAATCCAGTAACCGAGCTTCAGAAAACTTATCTTCCTACTTCAACAGCTAGACAGATGCAAATGCAATTGCCTGACACCTCAAAGCTTACTATTTTTAACAAATTGCAAAATCCCATAGAAAAATGCCTTGAAAAGTTTCCTACCTGCAGTGGATTAGAAATAAACCCACTCTTGAAATTCCTAGGAAACTTTATTAAAATTCAGCATGAGACTAACCTGACACCAGATGAAATATATCAAATTTTGCCGGGATACGCAACCCCTCCATTAATAAACAAAATTCTTGACTTTAAGAAAACATCTAGATCCCTGGAAGAATTGCACACTGAAATCCTGAACACATTTATACCGATAACATTGAGAGAAAAACTTAAACAAGACCTAGTATACCGCCCACAGAAACCAGAAGAACCCCTATCGATTTACATTAGTGAAATAAGAATGCACCATGAAATTCTGAAAACTCCATTAACCGAAAAAGAAGTGGTGACCTTCATAAAAAATGGCTTAAATCCAGAAATCCGCAACAAACTCATTTTCGAAAATAACCCCTCCACTTTTCAAGACCTAGAGCAGCTATGTATAAATGTAAACAATGTTCGTTATAATGACTACTTAAGAACAACAATGTTTTCAACAGCACACGGATCAAACCAAACTAAAACAACAGAACCTAACCTAACCTATGCTAGAAAAAACACACAAAACCACACACCAAACAGAAATCAAAATTACTATGAAAAACGTTGCTATAATTGCAATAAACTCGGACATGTAGCCCGAAACTGTTATAGACCTCAAAAAAACTGGTAAACACGGGAGTTTTGAGCCACTCTAAATATCACCCTCATGCTCCCGGGAAAACTGAAAAAACTACTCCAACTCAACCTAACCTACCAGGGAAAAATATTAAGTGTCAATACGAAACAAATCATAGTCCTGAATTTAAAAAGGAGTATAGGAAAATAACAAGACAATGGAATAAGATAAACACGCCTAACCTTATGAAAATCAAAGGGAAAATTACTGAAACCTTACCTTGTATAGAAGTAAAATTACATGATAAGATAAAGGTAAATTCACTGATTGATACTGGATCCTGTCAAAATTTTATTAGTCTACATCTATATGAGAGACTAAAGGAACTAAAAGTAGTTAAACGGACCAGAAAATGGGAAGGTATAATTAAGGCGGCAAATGAAGGGGAAATTGAAATTTTATGTGAATGTAAATTAAATATAAAAGTTGACGCATATTCATGGACTGAAAATTTCTTAGTCATAAAGGAGAGATGTTATGATATGATTCTAGGAATACCATTCCTTCACAAAAAGGGTTTTACTATTGATTTCGCCCATAAAACTTGTCATTTTAAATTCAAACCTGAAAATAAGATAAAATTATGTGGGGACTACAGCAAGCAAATTTCAGTGATAAAAGATATAAAAACTGATAGCCCTGAAATGTCCGAAGAAATTGAAAAGCTCGTAAAACAATACCCTGGTGTATTTACTGATAGAATAGGGGAAGCTCCCGATTTGGAAGTTAAGTTGGAACTAAACGACCCTACTCCAGTCTGCATTCGACCTTATTACTTGAGCCCTCCAGGTATAACCAAAATGAAGAAGATTATCGACGAGTGGCTGGAACAGGACATCATCGAGCCGTCCACAAGTTGTTATAGCAGCCCTGCGTTTCTCACCAACAAGGACCGCTTAGTCGTTAACTATTCAGAGTTAAATAAGAAAATTGTGAAGATGGACTACCCTATTGGTGATCTGCAAAACATGCATCAACATCTCCAAGGAGCCTCCTATTACTCTATCATAGATTTAAATAAAGCCTTCCTACAATGTAAATTAGCACCTGAATCTAGGGACATGACGTCATTCAGCACAATATTTGGAAAATATCGCATGAAGAGAGTTTGCTTTGGACTACAAGTTGGCAGCTCTGTATTGTCGAGCTACTTGGACAAAATTTTCCACGACATAAAATTCAAGTTTGTTATAAATTTTTGTGACGACATCGTTATATACAGCCCTGATAAGAAATCGCACCTAGAACATGTTAAGGAAGTCATTCACCGGCTAGCCAAAAATAGATTGACCGTAAATGTCCAAAAAGCGAAATTTTTCTGCAAGGAAATAAGTTTCTTAGGACACCTGATAAAGAATAATAGTATTACCATAGACCCTGAAAGAACTGTAAGTGTGATGAAATTCCCGGAGCCGAAAAACGTTAAGCAAGTTAGGCAATTTACTGGTATGTGCGGTTATTGGTCTAAATATATCCCTAACTATGCCGACATCTGTAGACCTCTTCACGCTTTGAAGAAAAAAGGGGCTAAATTTAAGTGGACACCCGATTGCCAGGCAGCCTTCGACACTCTAAAGGCTAAGATAGGAAATCCGCCCGTACTACAACTGGCAGACTTTAAGAAACCTTTTGTCGTTGAATGTGACGCATCCCAATATGGCTGTGGGTCAACTTTATTGCAATACAACGATAAGGGTGATTTAATGCCAATAGCCTTCTACTCAAAAAAATTCACAGATGCGGAATTAAAGTATAGTATCTATGAAAAAGAGGCATATAGCGCAATTTTAGCTATAGAAAAATGGCATCAATTCTTGGAAGTTCAGCCATTTACATTAGTAACAGACAACAAAAGTCTTTATTTTATATTACAGTCTGGCCGAAAACTGGGTCGTCTTGCCAAATGGGTTGAACGGTTATTAAATCTACCATTCAATGTAATTCACAAAAAAGGATCCGAAAATTTGGTTGCAGACGCCCTATCCAGATTATATGACCAGGAGCCAATTGAAGACCAGGATAAGGCGGAATCCGATGATTTAAATCGGGAAATAAAGGAGATTAAAATTAATCTGATAAAATCCCAACAGGAAAATGTAAAAAATGTAAATAGTAAACTTAAATTGGACGAAAGAAATACCAAATATTTGTATAATGTGATCTCAGAAATTCCATTGGCCATGGACGATATTAAAAAGCATCAGAAACAAGATAAAGAATGTATTGAAATAATTGAGAGCATAAAAACCAAGAGCAACCAACAATGTTTTTATCTAAATAACGAAATTCTAATGTATAAAAAACAACAAGGAAAAGCCAGAATTTATTTGCCATCACTGCTGATAAATCTTGTGTTCACATTTTATCATAATAGTTTAATTGGCGGCCACTTAGGTATTGCTCGCACTATCGCCAAGATAAATGAATATTTTTTTCATCCCGACCTGGAACGCAAGATAAAAGAAAAGGTTAAAGAATGTCAAACTTGCGCTATGTCCAAATCTGCTCAGCGGAAATATGAGGGTAAATTAATTTCTATTCCGATCGAAAAAAGCATGAATACCATATTTATCGATCTATTTGGTCCATTGCCGTTATCAAAAACCGGCAATAAATATATTTTGGTTATGGTAGATGGATTTAGCCGTTATATATGGTTACACGCATTGAGAGAAGCCACATCGAAACAAATAATAAACAAATTAAAGCTTACATTTGCAAACTTCTCTATACCCCGGATTATTGTATCAGATAATGCAAAATGTTTTACTTCAAATGAATTTCAAGCATATCTATTTAGAAATTGTATACAAGGCCGAAAAATTCCCATTTACCGTGCCTCAGGAAATAGAAGCGAAAGGACTATCCGCGATGTGTCAACACTATTGAGATGTTTTTATCACGATAATCAAACAAATTGGGACCAGGACTTAGATGCAGTCCAAATGAGCTTGAATACCGCAAAAAATAGTTCGACCGGATATACGGCATTCCAGCTAATGTTCAATCACGAAGCAAATAATGCACTATCAAACACTTGGAATCTACATGAGTTAATATCCCACGATTTATCAAACGATGAGAAAAAAATTCAACTTCAACGAGCTGTAAATAACGTCAAGAGGAGTGTTTTTAGAAACCGTTTTTTTTTTTGAAAAATAGTTTTTAGTTTTTAGAAAAATATAAAATGGGGATCATAAAATAAAAATAAAAATCGAAGAGGGGGTAAAAAATATAAAATCGGAGGGGCAAAAATATAAAATGCAGGGGGTTACCCTTTAATAAAAATATAAAATCAAATATGGGGGGAGCAAAATATAAAATTGGGGGTTGGGCAAAAATAAAAATGGGGGGAGGAATAATATAAAATCGGGGGGGGGGCAAAAATATAAAATCGGGGAGGGGGGCAAACACATAAAATGAGGGGGACATAAAATAATAATATAAACTCGAAGTCGGGGGAGGGCAATAATATCTAAAATCGGGAGGGGGCAAAAATATAAATTGGGGGTCATAAAATAAAAACATAAAATCGAAGAGGGGGGAGCAACATATAAAATCGGGGGTGGGGCAAAAAGAAAAATCGGGGGGGAGCAAAAATATAAAATCGGGGGGGGGGTGTGGGTTGTACAGGAAGTATCGGTAAAAATTGTTTTTTGTGCAAATAAGAATAGACCACAACCAAATGAAGCCATACCCGATATTCGCACAGGGGCTTTCTCTACCCGTTCTTTAGTCAATGCAATTTGCATTTTAGTTAGCTTGAAACGGCTGTTCTTGCTTCTGCTCTAAGCTCTAAGCTATCAAATGGAAGTTGTACCGATTTGTATTTATAAAAAATATATATATATATGATAAACTACCTTAGGTTAAGTCCAGAGAGATTTCATTTTGTTCGGTTGGTATACCTGTAAATTAGCTAATTAATAGAAATTCGAAACGACAGTTATTAGTATAGAAAGGGCGGCACTAACGTAAATTACTACTCGTGAAAAAGTAAGTTAAATTAATAAAATAATCATTCTAAAAATCATATTTTCATGCCATTTAAATACTCATGTAAAAGTCCAGAGATTTGTAAATGTTTGTTAATATAAATCAATTTGTATTTCAATGTATAACTTCATTTAAATGAACTATTTCTATATTATGAGTATGAAGGAAATTTTAGTCTTTTTGCAAGTTGAGACAATGTATCCATTTTTCTATATTTGTAATTTATGTTTGAATTTATTTACCTTTTATTATTCAAGTCTGTATTATTTACAGACGAGTTCGAGTAATTAGATGCCAGTGCCCGTACGCCCTCAGAAAGTCAGTAAGGTAGCATACTCTGATTACAACATAATTAATTGAGTTGATAAAACCTCTTGTAATATATGTTCCTAGCCCAAAGGATTTTATTATTTTGAAATTTGTTAAATATATATTTGTGATTTGAAATGTTGGATTTCATATATTATTTGACTTCCTAACCACGTTGCCAAGCTAACTGTAAAGCTATATAAAAATTAAAATTCATATACCTAATTGGCCAACAACACAGGTGTATAAAGTATCCACAGATGTTTGCATTACAATTTCTGAATGTTTACTTTATTCTGAAATGTAAACATTGAAAATTAGAACTTCAAGGGGCTAACCCGAGGGGATTTTAAGGATGTGAATACGCCTATGTGTTGCATGGGTTCAAGATCTACCTATATGTAAAGTTTCAGCCCAGTCGGTTCAGTAGTTTTTGCGTTCACCCGGAACATCAGACAGACATACAGACAGACAGACAGAAACCACCTCTTCTTTATAATATCATAGATAATGTTTAAAACGTATATTTATTAATAAAAAGAAAGTCAAAAATCGAACCACACTAAAAGTTTAAAATCAAATGTTGAAAAGCGATTAATTTATGCCTTAACATGTCAGTACGTTGATATTATTCATTAAATAAGCTTTATTCCAAAATCCTGCTAAACCGAACGGGGTTCGGATTAGCGGGATTCTGCTGTATTTCTATTTCTTTTGAAACTTTTCATTCGATATATATATAATCGCGGATTTTATTTTCTCTTTTTCTAGATGGAGGTGAATTCGACCGTGATGACGTTAGAACAGTTGTGTACGATCGCGGTCAAATTTTACGAGCGTATTTTTAAAAGTGAAATAGAGACGTTACCTCCCTTGCTCCAAATCTGCGTGTGCGAAACCAGGTTCGGTTACGCGTATAAAGCCAAATTTGTTGTCCCCGACGGCATCGATGACGAAAGCGAACTCGCCATGCGCGAACGCTGCAGGAACAAAAGTGTGTACCAGTGTAGGATTTGTCACGGTTTGGATTCCTGTCACGTATTCCTCACTGCCGTCCGATGCGTCAGATGCGTTTTTGTGCCGCATGTCGTGCCACTGCGGTGTTTCTGTTGCGGCAGACCTGTGTTTGGGGAAAAGGATCGACAGCCTCTATATCCGTGTCCGTTGTTGTAGATGGCGGCGGCGGTCCCACTTCTGTGCGACGTCTGCGGTCTACTCTTCGGCACCGCGACGAACCTCCGACGCCACGCGAGGACTGTCCACAACGACGACGGACACGCGGACTGCCATCTCTGCGGCAGACGCTTCGGGTGGAGCGCCAACCTGCGCCGCCACCTCGCCGCAGTCCACCGCGCCTCGGACGCAGCACGCGGTAAGTGCGAACCTCTTCCTCCTCCTTGTGACGTCACCTCGTCCTATGACCGTGTCGAGGCACACATCCAGTCCTCTTCCTATTCTGTGTTTGCGTGTGCGTGTGCGTGTGCGTGTGCTCGTGCGTGTGCGAGTGCGTGTGCGTGTGCGTGTGCGTACGTCGAAACACCGGAGGAAGCGGTCGAGGATTAATGTTTTGTTTCGTTGTTCCACAGGTCTGCCTTGCCCGCTGTGCCCGGTGTTCCTGGCCACTTGGGACGACCTGCGCCACCACGCCAAAGCCGTCCACGGAGCGGCCCCGACCGCCGGCACCACCGCAACAGCAGCAGCCGCGACCTCCTCCTCAGCTCCCGCCTCCTCCGCCGTAGCAGCATCACCAGCAGCCCCACATCGCGAGAGAAGACGGCGAGATCCGCAGCTGGAATGCGGATGGTGTGGACGGCGTTTCCCGCGCGCCGCCCTGTTGCGGCGTCACACCCGCGTGGTGCACGCCAACGAGCCGGCCGAGTGACGGTTCGCGTGCGCCTTCTGCGACCGTCGCTTCACTAGACACTACAACAAGGACCAGCACGAGGCCCAAAACTGCCCGGTGGTGAGGAACCTGGCGCTCGGTCGCTCGCCGCCTCGCCCGACGGGACTTCAGCCGGTGCCGGACGACGTGCGGATGGACGGCGAGAGGGGTTTCCCCGCGTTTCACGTCGTGCACAGGGCTCTACGGCACCGTCTCCTCACCTACCGCCTGAAAAAGCCCATGGAGGAGCTGGTCACCGTAGAGGAAGCGCTGGTCCTGCTGTTCGACCAGGTCTACAACCTGCTGTCACACGTCATGACGCTCTACCCCTGCGTCAAGGCTGGACGCGCTCGGCGTGAAAGAGTTCGAGCCGCGAGTCTACTTCGGCACGGACGCCTCAGCCGAGTTCATGCGGAGGCTCAAGATGGACGTGTTGGCCATTTGGGACTTGCTGAACGTCGCGCGCGATCTTCGCGCCTGGTTGACGCCGAGGGAGGAGTTGGAGTTCGCCGCGGCCGCCCGCTGCTACCTCTATGGAAAGGAGTTCAGCCGCGAAGACCCGAAGGTGCGTGACCACAACTACGCCCGGCCGTTCGAGTACCGCGGAGCGGCGCACCGTTCCTGCAACCGGCGCTACAGGGAACAACGTGTGGTCAACTTGTCCAACTACGACACCCACTTCGTAGAGCGGGAGTTGGTGATCGACCCGGGAGACGTGAACGTGTTGGCGCACACGGAGGAGCGGTACATCACTTTCACCAAGCGATTCGTCTTCGACGACGGGCGTGGCGGCGGACGTCAGACGAGCTTCGCCGTCCGTTTCCTCAACACCTACCGGTTCCTGTCGCTGAGCCTGGCGAGCCTCGCCGCGAGACTTCCGACGGGCAGGATGCGGGAGACGAGGAAGGTGTTCCCCGACGACCGGCTGTTCGACTTGGTAGGCAGGAAGGACGTGTTCCCGTACGAGTTTGTCACGTCGTACGACGTACTCTTCAGGACCAGGGAGCTGCCACCGAAGGAGGTCTTCGCTAGCGCCATGCCTGGAGATCATCTCGCCGGAAGGCTACGAGCACGCCCTGAACGTGTGGCGGGCGTTCGGCTGCGGGAACCTGCAGCAGTAACATCGCACTGCTGACGGACGTATTCGAGCAGTTTCGCGATACGTCGCTGGCCGAGTACGGTCTGGCCCTGCCTACTTTTTCACCCTGCCGTCCTACGCCTGGGACGTGATATTGAAGACCTGCGACGTGGAGCTGGACACGCTGCGGGACTTCGATATGTACCTCTTCGTGGAGCAAGGGATCCGAGGAGGTATTTCCCAGGCGATCACGCGCTACGCCAAGGCGAACCACGACCGCTGCAGAGACTTCCGTCCCGACGAGCCTACATGCTACCTGCTGTACCTGGACGCCAACAAGCTCTACAGCTGGGCCATGTCGCAGTTCCTGCCGACCGGAGGATTCCAATGGCTCAGCCGCGAAGAGATCGACGCCCTGGACATCGCCGCGTTGGACGCCGAAGCCGACCGGGGTTACATCCTCGAGGTGGACCTGCACTACCCCGCTCACCTGAACGATCTGCACCGGGACCTCCCGTACTGTTGCGAGATCAAACGTCCGCCCACCGGGAAGTTCCCCAAGCTGGTGACGACGTTGGACGACAAACACCACTACGTCTGTCACTACGTCTGCAGCAGGCGCTGGACAACGGACTGCAGCTGGTGACCGTGCATCGGGCGCTGGCGTTCCGCCAGTCGCGGTGGTTGGCGCCGTACATCGCGATGAACACCGAGCTGAGGAAGAAGGCCCAGACCCAGTTCGAGAAGGACTTCTTCAAACTGATGAACAACGCGGTGTTCGGCAAGACCATCGAGAACGTCCGGAAGCTTGAACGTGAAGCTGGTCTGTACCCCGGAAAGGTTCAGCAAATACGTGGCTAGATCCAATTTCTTGGACCGCACGTATGACACCGACGACGTCGCTCTGGTGCACCTGGCCAAGTACAACATCGTGCTGGACAAGCCAGTCTACGCGGGAATGTCCATCCTGGAGCTGAGCAACTGGCTGATGTACGAGTTCTTGCGGAAGATGAAGAACCGCTACGGCGACCGCTTGAACGTGGAATACATGGACACTGACAGCTTCGTGTTCGACATCGTGTCTCAGGACATCTACAGGGAGATGTCGGAACACTTGGTGGACTTCGACACCAGCGGCTACCCCAAGACTCACCCGTGCTACAGCCCCGTGAACGCCAAGGTGATCGGCAAATTCAAGGACGAGGTGAACGGTCGTTCGCTTTCGAATACCTCGGTCTCCGGTCCAAACTGTATTTCATGGACGTGGAAGACGAAGAGGCCGAGAAGGGCAGCAAGGCCATCAAGCGCACCAAGGGAGTGGCCAAGGGCGTAGTGAAGAATGTCCTCACTCCCGACGACTACAGGGAATGCCTGTTCGGCGGCGTGTTGACGCGCACAGTCAACACGAGGTTCCAGTCCCACTTGCACCGCGTCTTCACCGTGCAGGTGGAGAAGTTGAGCCTGAGCCCCACCGAAGACAAGCGGTACGTCCTCACCGACGGCGTTCACACTCTGCCGTTGGGTCACCGGGACATCCCGCCGTTGCCGCTTAGACCGCCCGGGCAGCACCGAGGAGCAGCAGCACAGCGTCAGGCCGAGGAGGAGGAACGTCGCATGGAGGTGGACGGGGAGGAGGAGGGCGAAGACGACGGGGAAGACGAGGACTTCCCAGTGTATATTTTGTACATAATAATATGTTATAAGTTAGCTTTTAATTAGTATTTTATAACTTTTGCAAATAGTTTTCGTAAGTAAATATACGGTAAAAGTTTAGTTTACAGCCTGTAAATCTGTGTTGTCTCTACCCCTTGTACTTCCCTACATTTCTTCAAAATTAAAATAATTAAAAGAAATAAGTATTTTCTAAATAAAAAAAAATTATAAAACATTTTCATTGTTACTTTTCTAAATTACTAAAGAGAAAGGGCAAATGAAAACAAAAGAGCTTATTGGAACGAAACGCACACATTTATTGATACATATTAAGACTACGATACATGCACATATCTCTTGAAAAACTAGAATCAATTATTTACATAACAGAGAGAATTAAAATGAAACAACAACTGCAGTTTTAAGTATACACATTAGCTAGATGAGGATCAGCGGCTGCGGTGGCGGAAGAAGGAGTCGAACAGCCCTCGGACCACAGCGTCGTTGACTGTGGGAGTGGCCGGGTCGAACAGCTGCACGAAGTCCCCGAGCGTCATGTCCAGAGCCGACCGGCAGTACAGGTAGGTGAGGCAGTAGTGGCCGCAGACGGAGGTGTCGTGGCCCTGCAGCCGGTATCTGTTGTACACGTAGCGACGGCGTGAATTGCGCCTGTGGAACTTCTGATAGTCCGCCTGGTACGGCGGTCTGCCGTAACTGTCCAGATATTCCAGTAGGTCCCCCGAGTCGCCTGTGTAGAACGCTACCCAGTGTTCGCCTCCCTCGGTGTGTGGCACGGTATTCACTACGATGGCGGTGCGGGGTCCTATCGGCGTGTCCGGTAGACGGTCGGCCGCTCTGACCGTGGTGCACTTCAGTCCGGGGATCCTCGCCAGGCACTTATCTATCTGGGTAGTGTTCATCGCGGTCGGAAACAGCAGTAGCACTCTAGGAAGGTCGATCCACCGGATCCTTTGGTGGCCATGATCCAATCGCGCAGCGCGATGCAATTGTGCAGGGCGCAACGGCTGAGGCTGCTCTTATGGTGGCGGCAGCGCATGGCCCGGTAAGACAGCGGTCCGTTGATAGTACCGCAGCCAGACTCTTCCAAATTCTGCACGTACGTGCCGGCCGGTTCCGTGACGAGGTGGTGGCGGACGAAATCCCGCTTCTGCGTCCCCTTCACGTACACTACGGGCCGATGCAGGAGACACGCCCGCAGTCTGTCCAACAGAGGGACGTAGGCGATGTCCCCTTGATCCCACTCGAGTCCGTGACAGTGGCGTGTGAGCCAGTTCGACTCACGCAATCGCTCGGCGGTCAGGTACTGGCGGTCAAAGGGCGGGCGGGCGATGTAATGCAATAGCAGCGTGCCGGTCGTCACATCCAATACGCACACTTCTTTCAACAGGAAATCGTTGTCGCTGTCCTTGAAACACTGCATGACCATCACTACGCTCCCGTGATGACATCGCACCGGTCCGGTAGGGGCGGCAGGGGCGGTGGAGGCGGCAGCAGGCTCCGTAGTGGTGTAGATCGGTGGTGGCACGTCCATCCCGTACGGCTGACTGAACTCGACTGAGCGCTGTCGGGAGCGCGCCTAGCGAGGTAACCTCGGATGCGCGCGCATGCCGCGTAGCGGTGGCGGGACGGAGCGGAATCAACCGCCGAAGTCGACCGTGACATTGCGGTGGCGGTTCACTTCCACTACGTTGTCCAACTCAGCGTACACTATGCAATTGACCGTCTCCGTCAAGGCTTCGGCGAACCCGATCTCTATGCGCAGATTGCCGTTGCGCACCAGGTTCCAGTGGCTCGCTTGACCGGCCAACAGGTCGGGCGTCAAGTCGAACGCCATCAACGTGTAACCGTACATGTATTGGGAGCGGTCTATATCGTAACAGCTGTCCGAGAAATGGATGCCTGTGCCGCTGAACGAGTATGATATGAGTATGGGATGGCTATGGTAAGGTAGGGAGTTAGTTTTTTCCGATTAATTTTGTCTTACATGTACTTTACCCCACCCAAAATACTCTTGAATATGGTCTACAGTAATAATTTGGAGTCATCTTAAACCTGTGTTACATACACCAGAAGTGGAAATAATTCTAAGTGTTGGACCCTCCGGGCCCACTGTTAATGAATTAAAAATAATATGTAAAAAGAGACAGTAGGGTATTTTGTAATGTTAAACAAATATAGAGTTGTCTTTTTGTTGTAGTTGATTGCTTGAAAAACTCTGTAACAAACTGAATCAATAAATAATTTTACTGAATTTACTAGTAAAAGGATTGTAACCAACACCAGTATCAGAGAGTTGGCAACAAATTACACACCATGGGTACATATTAAAAGACAACAAACATAAAATGCATTCTTTAGAAGAACAGAAATTATACAGTATCTCGCTCTGAGCTGGTTATTTTTGTCTGAATCCTGGTAGTTCTGCAGATTGATGGTGTAATTTCTTGGATGAATATGTTTAGGTTCGTTAAAACTGATTACCGGGGACCGTGAGGTACTCTGACGGTCTAATTTATCGTCAATTCTGTCAAAAATTACTTAAAATACTCTACTGGGGGCTACATTTAACTTGACCGTAATGTTTTTAATTCCTTGGCCAAAGGTTTCCAAGTCCGCTGAACGTACTTGGTCGGGAACTATATTTAACATGGCCGAAACTTCTTAAATTCCTCGGCCATTTACTTTAGAGTCCGGTAAAAAATACTTTACCGGGGATTACATTTAACTTGACCGCAGTTTTTTTCTTTAATTTCCCGGTCAATTATGTCCAAGTCCACTGAAGTTACTTTATCGGGGGTTACATTTAACTTGAGCGCAATGCTTTAAATTCTCCAGTCAATTACTGTATGTCCAAGTCCACTGAAGTTACTTTAACGGGGCTACAATTAATGTGACCGTAGTGTTTTAAATTTCTCGGCCATTTACTTTAGAGTCCGGTAAAAATACCTTACCAGGAGAATATTTTGTTTAGACTGTAATGTTTTGCGTCAAATATTTATATCCCCAGTGAAATAATTTTGAACGCTCACGTTTCCACACCACGGTAAGCCGTTAGGCTAGGCCGTAGGAGCGTCGGCGCGTTCTTTTTGGTTACCCAGAGCTTCCCCTGGAGGCCTAACCTCTGGGGTGAGAGGCCCCAACCATCGCCTCCCCCCCACAGTGGTAGCCACACCATAACAAAATGCTACCTCCTTTTTATATTTTTTGTTTTTTATTTTATATTTTTTGTATTTTTATTTTTAAATTTTTTGTTGTTGCACCTTTCCATCCGGTTTTCCCTGACAGTCAGAGGATTACAACAAACGGTTTCACGGTTTTTTAGGCCAACCTCCCCACACCCCTGGACTTACAAAGGGTTTAGCCCCGCCTGCTGGGTGAGCGACTCCCGGGTCTTTTTTTTATTAGACCCCACTCGAAAATATTTTCCGAGCGTAGTACTTCACGGACATCAAGGCGCAGTTTTCATTTTTATTTTTACAAGTCCAACCGTACGGACTGTTCCAAGGAGTAGCCTGGGTGTTAGCCAGGTGCCTAAATGCACATAGTCCTTCATTCACACCGGGTTATTCGAAGGAGTAGCCGGGGTGTTAGCCCGGCACCTCAATCTACTAAACCCCCTTTCAGGTTTACGGGGCTTTTCGTCACCCACGCCAGGGACCTTCATTCACACACACACACACACACACACACACACACACACACACACACACACACACACACACACATAAAGTGGGAACTTGACTTCGTCAACAGACTTCTTACTAACAGTCTTGCATCAGGAGTAGTTGATTTTAACATCAAAGAACATAATCCCGTTTCATTTATGAAAACCGTTGTTTTCTCAATTGGTCCAACACCCTGTTTTTGGGCGTCAGAAAAACTACCAACGGTTAATTTATCGTTGTTATCTACATGTTTCTGTATTGGACTCGGGCCATTAACATGCTTTAGAGCAGTAGCTAGTCTTTAGCTTTAAACCATGGATTTCCTTCATTATCAAACAGAACCATGACCGGTTTGTTATTAAATGTATAGTATTTAGCAGCCATGTCACTATTTACTCAATAGTACAGGCAAAAGGAGCGCAAAAGAACGTCTGATCAGTACCGCGACTTGGAGCGGAATGATGTAACTGTACTAGTGACAAGCGGTATATACAAGAGTAACGCTGCTCCGTAGGGAAAGGTGCTACCTTCATCGAAGGTAGCAACATGGAATTGAGACAAGTGTTACTTCAAGACTTAAAACACCAGACAGTTCCGTAACACTACAAAATATTTTTTCAAAGTGATCATCAAAAACTGACGGTGTTAAATTCCCTAGAGGCAGAAATGGTATATTTCCCGAAACATCACCATGCTTTATTGATACTCCGATGTAGGTGTTTGATGAGGAGTCCTCCGTTATTTTATCTACTATGTACTCCGAGAACATCAAAGGCCAATCTAATATGCCTATTGGCCAAGTAAGAAAGAACTCATACTCTGAGCATGTAATGCGAAATTTTGAATTTTCATTTAACTTTCTTTTAGATATAAACTTTAAAAACACCGCTTGAAAAGCGGGTGTATTATGTTCAACATACATTCTACAAGGAGAGAAATACAGGGTAAGACACAGACACGTCCGCCCACTACCGCGTCTCAGAACAGAATGAGTTAATAGAGCTGATGTTTAGAGGTATATGCACTCAGTACCCTCGTGAGTAACAGCTCCGTTAAGCAACTCTTTGTTTTTTAAAGCCGAAAGGCAGGGTATCGTTATCATCATTAAATTTTCTCTTGAGTCCTGTAATTTTAAACTTTTTAATTTCACTTACTGTAACGACTTCTCGTCTCTTTGTTCTCCTGATTCTGTTTTCTTCAGTTTCTTAAATTTCAACAGCTTCACTAAAGACCATCTTTTTCAATTGTTCAAAATTTAATGTTTCGGAGGTTTTTAGGTTGAGGCTGAGGCCTTTTATTTTACACACAGATTCTAGTTTTTGTTTGTTGGTTGACCAGACAAGGTATGCATACGTTTTAGGCCCCCCAGAAATTCATCGGTCATCTCGCCGAGGTAATCTCCCGTAGGGACCCTGTACAATCCTTCCCGGTATAAATAAATACACGAATCTGTATCATAATACAAGACTTGACCGCCCAAAGCATCTAGATCTTCATAAAGTTTAAGTCTCGCATGAGCTGTAGTGTAGGCCACGATTACAACATTTACAGTTTTTAGAGCCTCACTAGCTTCATCAACATTCTGCCAATCAACTAATAAAACCTCTTGGTTAATTACTTCAACAAACTTTACTTTTGTTCCTGGCTGAGTCAACGAATTGAACAATTATTTAGATTCTCTCACGATTGAAGTGTTTGTCATGTTTTCGCGTCGACCAAATTTTCCTCAGAATGAATTTAACATTAATTTAGCTACCGATCTGAGTCCTCCATTTTTAGCAATTTTGCCTTTGTCCAGTTGAATACCCTCACGCTCGCAGAAATCAGAAACATACTTTTCTTTATCCTCCTCTGTTTTACACCAAGCGGGATACCCTGTGGCTTCCTGCTTTACTTTCAAGAATTTATTAATAAAATCGGTAAAAAGTCCACCTTTCTCGTATGTGGCGACTTCATACTCCCACAACTCATACATGTTCAAAATCATATAGCCTTTCTCTACAGCTTTTCTAATTTCATCCATAGTCCATGTTCCTACCATTGCCCTTTCCTCACTATCATGAAAACATTCCCATTGGTTTAAATTCTCCCCGCAAGTTCTACACAACACAAACATCAATTTATTATTCATTTTTGTTGGGAGTACGGGATGATACAAGTTGTAAGGAGGTAGAATCTTACATTTTAACAAGCCCTCTACTTCAAGGCCTCTCTCTCGGCACTCATTTCCAACGTAAACAGTAGGATGACCCACGGGATACTTACAATATTTATTTACATATGGGTAGAGGGAACATACATCAACATATTGAATTGTTTCTCCCTCTTCACATTTACAATACCTTTTAGTATTACCCGTCCTGCCTCCAAAGAAGGAATCTCTAGGATTAAGTGGAAGTGTGTTTAGAATGTATAGTTGTTTCAGGTGATTTAATTTGTTGTCCTTCTTCAAATTTTTAAACTCACACTCCCACATCTCCACAACCTCATAGCTATTAAATCTTGCCATTTTGGACTTGGTTCTCTCATACCGGAGATGCAAACTGTCTGAGGGATCCTCCTTCAGAGGAGCCTCTCGATTGTAAGGAAAACATTTTGGGCAACCGTGCCAGTAACACCCGTGAAACTCATAAATTCTCTCACCGTCAAACCCATCTACTTTCATTCCTTTAATTTTAACTTCTTTACCCCGGCCCGCATGTTGAATCTTTACTCCACGTTTATCCTCCTCCCATGTTAGCCACTGTAAAGCAACGTCTGACTGATTGTCAGTCAGTCGGTACCCTGATTTTGGTATAAGTCCAATAGTATTTTCTTTTAAGAAGTTACGGCGGAAGGCCAGGTTACACGCGCTGGCTATTGTTATAGCCTCGGGGAAAGGGTTTACATTACACTCTTGAAGAAGCAAGGCTCTAAATTTAATACACGCTTGAGCTAGGATTTCTACGTCTGAAATACAGTGCTCCAAGATTTCCTTTTTAAAATCAAACACGTAGTCTTCAGCGACTCGTTCGTCATACCATTCTTCAAAGGCCTTGTGTGGTTTCTCAAACATAGACTCGGGGCAATAGTATTTTTTGTCGGGCATGGGGCCAATATAATTTTGGTTCGCCAATGTATTAAGAAGATGCGGGAAGTAGCCCTTCTTTTTCTCGGGAGGCAGGTCAAAAGCTTTAGGGAGTGCAGAGAGGGCCATGGGAAAGTAGCTAAGTGAGTCCACAAACCTTACGTTTGCTACTTCAATCAAAATAGCTTTAGTTCCCCTAGGAGTTATTTTTGGGGTAAATTTAGTTTCTTCCATGATGTACTGTAGAATGAATTGGAAATCAAAACCCTGCCCGTTGTGGGCAATTACACAAACATCTTTAATTTTTTTCGAATTTCCATTACATAATCCATAAACTGTTTTACCGGTTCTTTTTCAAATACCCTTTGCCACTCCAAGCAAGTTTCACACTCACCCCCATTAATACATTCAAAGCAGTACTGTTGAGAAACGCACAAGTTTACTTTATGTACTTTTTGCTAGGGGTCAGAGGGAAGAGACTCGTCTTGGCGAGTCTCCAAGTCAAAGAAAATAAACAAAAAATCAAGGTCTTTTGGTGTTCTCCTATCTACCCTTATGAAACAGTGATGCTCGAGGTCTTTGAACGCTTCGTAGGGTTTACAATAAACTTCTCCACATACATGAGCTGTCTTAGGTTTCTTTGGATAAATCATTTTCTTACAGTTACGGCAGAGTTTTAAAGTTTTACAAACTTGCCCTTGATGGGCTATCAAACACCGCTCGTTTTTGAAGAAACGGTTGCAAAAACGGCATGTAATGCCTAGGTCTGTGAAGTTGGCCTACCCAAATCAGCTTACCCAGTTTAATTGATATCTCTCGTTAGTTCTTCGTTAGTTCCTGTTAGTTCTCATAAAAATATCGTTAGATCATCAATATTAACCCTGTTAAAGTCTTAAATCAATGGGTAGGCCAACTTCACACTATGAAAAGTAGCTTACCCGCAATTAAACTACATAATTTCCATTTCATTATGTCTATCGTTAGTTCTTCGTTAGTTCCTGTTAGTTCCCTCATATATACAGTTAGTTCAATGATATGAATGGTTTTACAGCCAAATATTCAAAATGGGTAAGCTAACATTCCAATGTATGTAGTAGCCTACCCATGATGACATAAAATTATTAATATTTGTTCATGTCTATCGTTAGTTCTTTGTTAGTTCTTGTTAGTTCCCACAAATCTATCTATAGTTCAAACAAAGAAACCATTTCACGGCCAAAACTAAAAATGGGCATGCCAACTTCACACCATGAAAAGTACCTTACCCACACTTAAAATACATAATTCCTATTTCTTCATGTCTATCGTTAGTTCTTCGTTAGTTTCCATTAGTTCTCATAAAAATATCGTTAGTTCATCAATATTAACCGTGTTAAAGCCTTAAATCAATGGGTAGGCCAACTTCACACTATGAAAAGTAGCTTACCCACAATTAAACTACATCATTTCTATTTATTTATGTCTATCGTTAGTTCTTCGTTAGTTCCCGTTAGTTCTCATAAAAATATCGTTAGTTCATCAATATTAACCGTGTTAAAGCCTTAAATCAATGGGTAGGCCAACTTCACACCATGAAAAGTAGCTTACCCACAATTAAAATACATAATTCCTATTTCTTCATGACTATCGTTAGTTCTTCGTTAGTTCGTGTTAGTTCTCATAAAAATATCGTTAGTTCATCAATATTAACCGTGTTAAAGCCTTAAATCAATGGGTAGGCCAACTTCACACTATGAAAAGTAGCTTACCCTCAATTAAACTACATAATACATAGTTCTTTGTGTCTATCATTAGCTCTTCATTAGTTCCTGTTAGTTCCCTCATAAATACCGTAGGTTCAATAATATTAATGGTTTTTACAGCCAAAAATTTAATATTGGTTAGCTAACATACAATGTATGTAGTAGCCTACCCATGTTGACGAAAGTTTATTGAAGATTGTTCATGTCTCTCGTTAGTTCTCTGTTAGTTACTGTTAGTTCCCTCATAAATACCGTTAGTTCAATAATATCAATGGTTTTACAACAAAAATTCAATGTTGGTTAGCTGACATTCCAAAGTATATAGTAGCCTACCCATATTGACGAAAGATTATTGAAATTTGTTCACGTCTCTCGTTAGTTCTTCGTTAGTTCCTGTTAGTTCCCTCATAAATACCGATAGTTCGATAATAATAATGGTTTTACAGAAGAAAATTAAATCTTGGTTAGCTAACGTTCCAATGTATGTAGTAGCCTACCCACGTTGACATAAGATCATTGAAACATTTTAATGTCTGTCGTTATTCCTTCGTTAGTTCATTGACTATAGATACTGAAGTATCTATAGTCAATGGTTAGTTCCTGTTATTTTCCTCATAAATACCTTTAGTTCAATAATAATAATAATAATGTTTCACAGCCGAAATTTCAACATGGGTAGGCTACTACATACATTGGAATGTTTGCTAACCAACATTTCATTTTTGGATGTAAAACCATTATTATTATTGAACTAACAGTATTTATGAGGGAACTAACAGTAACTAACAGAGAACTAACGAGAGACATGAACAATCTGCAATAAACTTTCGTCAACATGGGTAGGCTAATACATACATTGTATGTTAGCTAACCAACATTAAATTTTTGGCTGCAAAAACCATTAATATTATTGAACCTATGGTATTTATGAGGGAACTAACAGGAACTAATGAAGAGCTAATGATAGACACAAAGAACTATGTATTATGTAATTTAATTGTGGGTAAGCTACTTTTCATAGTGTGAAGTTGGCCTACCGATTGATTTAAGGCTTTAACACGGTTAATATTGATGAACTAACGATATTTTTATGAGAACTAACGGGAACTAACGAAGAACTAACGATAGACATAAATAAATAGGGATTATGTAGTTTAATTGTGGGTAAGCTACTTTTCATAGTGTGAAGTTGGCCTACCCATTGATTTAAGGCTTTAACACGGTTAATATTGATGAACTAACGATATTTTTATGAGAACTAACGGGAACTAACGAAGAACTAACGATAGACATGAAGAAATAGGAATTATGCATTTTAATTGTGGGTAAGCTACTTTTCATGGTGTGAAGTTGGCATGCCCATTTTTAGTTTTGGCCGTGAAATGGTTTCTTTGTTTGAACTATAGATAGATTTGTAGGAACTAACAAGAACTAACAAAGAACTAACGATAGACATGAACAAATATTTATAATTTTATGTCATCATGGGTAGGCTACTACATACATTGGAATGTTAGCTTACCCATTTTGAGTATTTGGCTGTAAAACCATTCATATCATTGAACTAACTGTATTTATGAGGGAACTAACAGGAACTAACGGAGAACTAACGATAGACATAAAGAAATATAAATTATGTAGTTTAATTGTGGGTAAGCTACTTTTCATAGTGTGAAGTTGGCCTACCCATTGATTTAAGGCTTTAACAGGGTTAATATTGATGAACTAACGATATTTTTATGAGAACTAACAGGAACTAACGAAGAACTAACGATAGATATCAAATAAACTGGGTAAGCTGATTTGGGTAGGCCAACTTCACAGACCTAACGCCTCCGTGTTCTAGTTTACAGGGCGGGGAGATGGTGTGACAGGACGGGCATTTGTTCTAACATACTATTAGACATAACCTCACTCGATGCTCTAGCATCGATGCTCTGCTTTGTGGTCAAAAGGAACATGGCACGCTTCGCAGAAATAAGCGCAGGCGAAAGCCGCGGTCAAACTGCTGATTACGTTGTAGTGCCGATTGTGAAACAGAAGATTTATTTTTAATTTAGGTTTTTCGACAGCTCCTTCAAAGTAAACATCACGGCCTTTTCTGTCAAAGTTGTAGACGGTAATTTTGTATTTTTTAAGATGGGACTGGAATTTTTCAAGCTCAGGGATGCCGGCGCCTTCCTCCGGCATTTATACACGGGCTTTTGCTATGAGCTTATTAGCTCTGAAAGTTTGTCTTTTACCCATGTCCTGACGTATTGCTTTATACTGGGGATCATTTTTTGCATACGCTTTGCCTACTACCAATGCTCTAGCCAAACATAAATTGTCATTATTACTAATTACTACAATACCCTTCCTAGCATAACATTCTTCATCATATGTATTATAAAAGTCGGGTCTTACCCTCCCAGAACCTACTGGAACGTTTATCCGTGCTACATCTACTTTAAACGTGTCTGTAGATTTAATTGATTCAGCGTTGCTTTGAATTATGCCTCCGAAAATCTCCCAAAGGACATCACCGCTAACTTCAGAGACCGGTCTAAAATCTACGTACCCCGGTTCTGCACTTTTTAAATTTATTGATTGCATTTTAAACCCTAGATAATCAGTGGGTACAGCATCGGCTTTAGCTTTTTCAACAATTTGATTAAGACCTTTACGAATCCAATAAAACTCAGAGATACCCTTGGGAGGGTTAGTGAATTTGAAAACAGTGTTAGTCCCGTAAAGTCTGAATTTTTTAACATAGGTTTCGTCTTTACTAATTAAATTTATCGGGTTTTGAGGGTCCTTTTTAGAAACGTCCATCCTTCAACAAAGAATTAAATACTGAAAACAAGTTAAACTGTGCTAACGCTTAAAAGAGAAAACACACCAACCAGAGTCAGGCTCACACGGATACAACTGAATTACGCAGAATCAATAATAATCTGTGCAATAGAACACTTACGCAAGAGCAGCGCAGGGACACGTCCGACCAGTGTGACGACTGAAATCAGACTAGGGTTGTTAAATATTTCTGTACCGTTGACTTTGGCGCTAATATTTGTTCGGCACTAAAGGAGCTGGTGCCAGGAAATTGTTTTAACCAGCTCCAGTGACTTCGGTGACAGTACGAATTCACTCACTCAAAAGTCGCTGTCACTGTTTGGTTGTTTCAATGTATCCCCGCTAGGTTCGTGGCGCTGTCGCTGGAGCTGGGCCCTGGCGCTGGCACTGGTCACTGTCACCGGTCGCTGTTTGGTTGTTTCGAGGTCGTCTCGTGGCGCTGTCGCTGGAGCTGGGAGCTGGAGCTGGCACTGGTCACTGTCACTGTCACTTGTCGCTGTTTGGTGGTTTCGAGGTATCGCCTCTAGGTTTGTGGCGCTGGCGCTGTTTGGAGCTTGGTGCTGTCGCTGGAGCTTGGAGCTGGGCATAGACGAGATGGACGAACTACGAACCAGCGCCAGTGACTTCAGTGACAACACGAGCCCGCATTGTTCATGCAAGTCGCTGTTGTACGTTTATTAACTAAAGCGCTGTTGATACAATTTTCCGATGACTGTTATTTGTATAATTAAGTAGTCTTTTTACAAGCTTTCTTTATTTATGATTTAGTAACAACTTTATTATTTTACTTCTAGGTAATTAATATTTTTTTGGTGATACTCCTAAATGTTTTCGTAGTTAAATGAGAATTTGTAGTTGTACTAAGAATTTTAATTATTACTTGTTGTTCCTATTTTATGAAATATATTTAATTCTAATGCCAATAAGTGAGCTGTTGATTCCTTATAAGGTCATGATTAACTTTGATAAATAACACAGTGTCAAAAAGGGGTAATTTATCGCTGGAGTTGTTACGATGAACTGCGGGAGTAACTGGTGCCAAGTCACCGGTAAAAGTAACTGATATTTCTTTGGCGCTAACAGTGAAGTCACTGATCCAGCAAAGTCACTGGATCGCACATCTCTAAATCAGACTGAAGAACTAGAGCTTTTTGTAAGAGATATATAGTATGTAGGAGAGCACAGTACCCCTGTATCACTACGCAAGTCAGAAAAACACTAACACACATACTACGCAAGTCAAATCTGAACTACAAGTTATCGAAAGTCAGAAAACAACTCTAATGAAGATAGCAAACACTACTCTAACCAAAAGAACAAGAATATAAAGTGAGATTACTGTTACTCAGCACATACAAACACAACACTACTCTTGACACAAGAAAGTGAGGTTATGTTTGGCGCCAGTTTTCTTTTTCTGGCGCGTAAATGTTCTTCTTACTCTTTCCGAGCCACTGAGCGAGGAAATTGAGGTTATGTTAGTCAACACATACAAAAAACTGTTCTAACCAAAACTGTATTAAAGAACAAGAATAGAAAGTGAGGTTGCTGAGGTGAATTTACTGTTCAAAAGAACCAGGGCAAAAAAATAAGGTTACTGAGAGTGAGGTTATGTCAGTCAACCCAACACGACTTTAGCCACAAGGAAGTGAGGGTATGTTTACTTCTTTACTGTAAACTATCAAATCAAACAATTAAATAAAAAACAACACTACTCTAGCCAAGACAATAAACACGCATACATCACAAAAATAAAATGAAGTACACCATGCATTGAAAATGAATATAATACAGTAAAGTTGGAGTGTAAAGAGTGAGGTTAGAAGAAGTGAGGTTACTTTAGCAATTCAGATAACGCTAAAAATCACACGACACTACTCTTGAAACATGTAGTTAACTCTCAAAACTGATGTTACTGTACACTAGCAAGTCATACAACGCTCTTAACATAGATAAGTCAGGCATGAACAAGACAAGTGCATGATAACGTGATATTACTGTTGTTACTCAGCACATACAACGCACAACACTACTACAGTCAAACCAAACAAGAAACTGAGGTTACTGGGAGTGAGGTTACGTTAGTCAACACAACACTACTCTAAACAAATCAAACAATTAAATACAACGCAAAGCACTACTCTTGACACAAGAAACTGAGGTTACTGGGAAACAAGGTTATGTTAGTCAACACAACACTACTCTAATCAAATCAAACAATTAAATACAACGCAAAGCACTACTCTTGACACAAGAAACTGAGGTTACTGGGAGTGAGGTTATGTTAGTCAACACAACACTACTATAGCCAAATCAAACAATCAAATACAACGAACAAAACTACTTTTGACGCAAGAAACTAAGGTTGCTGTTATGTTATTAAAGACATATAAACACAGGACTACCAAGTAAAACAAAAATGGTTAGGTTACTTAATAAAGAACAAGAATAGAAAGTGATATTACTGTCAGTCAACACATACAAGCACGACACAACCCTTGACACAAGGAAGTGAGGTTATGTTATATTAATATATGGTAAGCAAACGGTCAAGTTTGAGGTTAGGAAAAGTGAAGCTATTATGGTAAGCAAACGCTCAAGTTTATCTTTGCAAAATGCAACGAACGGAGAGACACGTCTGATCGCAACGAAAGCTGGGAGCAAAGAGAGGGAGAAAATGCGCAGCAAGAGAACAGGTGTTGTGGTGGGGGAAACGTCTGGACCAATCAGAGCGCAGGACGACTAATTACAGCCAATAAAATACATCTTTATTGTAACAAATCACAGAGCCCAAAGGTTACAACGAGTTTGCTGACAGAGACTTGTTGCGGATGTTGTGGTTAGATACGCAGAAGGAGGTGAGATTAGATTCGCAGAAGGGAGTAGAGGTTAGATGTATAGAAGGGCACGAGGGTTAAATATGTAGAAGGTAACGTAGTTCAAATGATTCCCACAGAAGGGTAGATGATTAACAGAAGGACACGAATTAACATGCCAACCAATCAGGTTACTTAAAAGGTTCACGTTACACCCGCCAGCTACAGTACGCTGAGAGAACAGGAGCTGTAGTTAGATACACAGAAGGAGACAGAAGGACGAGAGAGTTAAATAATTACCAAAAATGGTAGATAATTAACCACATGGGGATGAAAAAGATAAATAATCAACCACAGAGGGAGGCAATTATACCCTAATTCCATTCCTCATAAAAGCCCATGTTATTCTATTCTCCCATAAGAGTCCATGTTATTCTATTCTCCATAAGACCAATGTTACGGCCAAAGTGCGGGGCCTTACTACTTAACTAATATAACTAATGTAACTAATTACAGGGGTTTTATTTTAACTACTAATAAAAATACATCTCTATACATACCAAATTATCTCCAATTTAAAGAGCATCCCCGCGTTGTTTTAAGAAAGTTTCCATAAAGCTATCTCTTTCTGAAATTTGAAATATTAAAGCGATATTTGGTATACGGCCCAGGTTCCAATTTGGGTCTAAACCCAAACCAATAGTTCTTCTGGGCAAATAGTTTTAACAGGTTCATTGCAGAATGCTAAACCTATACACATTTTGTGTGTATAGAGTGGCCAGTGAATGAAGTACATGCGCTTTCCACGGTTTATTTTTATGTAAATCTATAATATTATAAAGAAGAGGTGGTTTCTGTCTGTCTGTCTGTCTGTCTGATGTTCCGGGTGAACGCAAAAACTACTGAACCGACTGGGCTGAAACTTTACACATATGTAGATCTTGAACCCATGCAACACATAGGCCTATTCACATCCTTAAAATCCCCTCGGGCTACGCCCCTTGAACGTCCTAAGTTTCAATGTTTACATTTCAAAATAAAGTAAACATTCAGAAACTGCAATGCAAACAGCTGTGGATACTTCCATTTGACAGCTTAGAGCAGAGCAAGAACAGCTGTTTCAAGCCAACTAAAATGCAAATTGCATTCACTAAAGAACGGGTAGAGAAAACCCCTGTGCGAATATCGGGTACATCAGCTAGCTATTCATTAACATTAATGAACAAATATTAATGTGGCTTCATCTGGTTGTGGTCTATTCTTATTTAAAAAAAAAAAACTTTTTTACCGATACTTCCTGTACCACCCCAATTTTATATTTTTGCTCCCCCCCCCCGATTTTTGTTTTTGCCCCACCCCCGATTTTATATTTTGCTCCCCCCTCTTCGATTTTTTATATTTATTTTATTCCCCCCATTTAATATTCCCCCCCGATTTTATATTTTTGCCCCCTCCCGATCTTATATATTTTGCCACCCCCCGATTTTATATTTTCCCCCCTTCGATTTTATATTTTTATTTTATGACCCCCATTTCATATTTTTGCACCCTCCCGATTTTAGATATTTTGCCCCCCCCCCACTTCGAGTGTACATTTTAATTTAATGACCCCCCATTTTATATTTTTGCCCCCTCCCCGATTCTATATTTTTTTTGGCCCCCAGATTTTATATTCTTGCCCCCCATTTTTATTTTTGCCCCACCCCCAATTTATATTTTGCTCCCCCCTTTTTATTATATATTTTTATTTTATGTTGTCCCCCCACCATTTTATATTTTTGCCCCCCCCCCCGATTTTATACTTTTGCTCCCCCTCCGGTTTTTATTTTTGCTCCCCCTCATTTTATATTTTTTGCCCCACCCTGAATTTATATTTTTGATCCGCCCCCAATTATACATTCTGCTCCCACCCCTCTTCGATTTTATATTTTTATTTTATGTCCTCACTCCATTTTATATTTTTGACCCCTCCCCGATTTTATATTTTTACTCTCCTCCCCCCGATTTGTATTTTTGCCCACCCCCCGATTTTAAATTTTGCTCCCCCCCGCCGATTTTATATTGATGCTCCGCCTCCACCCCTCCCCAATATTTTTTTATTTTTTGTACTTGAGTTTTTTATTTCTAAAAGCGTATCAAAAGTGTTACGTGTACCGATTTGGAGTCACAAACCACACGCCGTTTACTACCCGACAGAGTTCCTCAACTTAGCATGATCCGAACTATCTACCAAAATATTTCGTTAACTTTGATTTATTTGTACATTAAACGTGTAAAATGTAATTTTAATATTGTTAAATAATGTGGATTGTTATTTGCTTTAATTAATCTACCATTTATATACGACCCGTGCAAAGGACGGGTTTACAGCTAGTAACATAGAAACATGTTATTGTATTTTTAAAACTGCATTCAGCTACCATAGGCCATTGGAATATTTAGCAATGTTCGGTAGCTAGATTCGGTCGGAGTCATTTTTGAGATCAGATTGCAATCAAGCAAGCAAGCAAATCTTACTGACATTAGAGTGTAGGATAAATACAAACTCCTAAATAACCGATAAATGATGTTCCTGTTTGGTGGTAGAGAAACGTTGCCTATATTACCTTTCACCTACGGTGGGGAGTTTCATTTGAGGAGGTAGCTTTTTGGGGATGGAATTCTGGTAGTCGTACTCTGCAGATTAGTTTTCTGGGGCAAGCTTTACTGATATTTTTATTAAATTACCAACACTTAATTCAACTATTTCAACCGTGAGATTTTGGTCTAGTAAAATACCGGGTGTTTGAAAAAACTCCCTAATTTCGAGAACAATTTTAATAGTGAAACATACAAATCTTACGTTTATGAATACATAGTGCGAAATAGCATATATTCAAGTTTTGGTTTTGTCCTCGTAAATATTGATGAGTGAACCATTAGTTGCTCTACACAGATCAATATACGATTTTCCACTTCTTGCTAGGTATTTGCCAACATTTGCAGGTGTGACTGACGCAACTGCGCTGATGATCCTTTGTCCTGGCCACCTTGAAGCCCAGATTTAACCCCACTGGTTTTATTTTTCTTTTTCTTTTGGGGCATTTAAAGAATATGGTGTATGCTGAAAATATCCGTGACATTGATCATTTACGACTAAGGATCATCGGAGCAGTTGCGTCAGTCACACCTGCAATGTTGGCGAATACCTGGTGAGAAGTGGAAAATCGTCTTGATCTATTTTCTTGAACTAATGATGCGCACGTTGAAGTTTACTAGGACAAAACCAAAACTTGAAGATTTTCTCTTTCACACTGTATATTCAGAAATGTAAGATTTTGTATGTTTCACCATTAAAATTGTTCTCGAAAATAGGGAGTTCTTTTTCAAACACCCGGTACATCATAATTTATTTGTCCTTAAATTTCGTGGCCGGAAAACTACTCCCAAAGCTCTGACGTCAAAATGATGTAGGAGGTGTTTACGGGGATACTTTTCTGGGGGTAGTTGTCCACCACCCCCAGAAACACAAAGTCACAAGCAGTGAACCCGCGTCCAAGCCACAGTGTCCCCAGACATCAAACCAAGATATCAGAACCAGAATTGATTAATCAAGATAGCAATCGACATCAAGCTCCACCTCGATCACGAATAATAGTAAAAAAACACCTTTCTTAAAGAACTATATTACCCGAACTGCTTAAAGAACTATTACTATAGCTGATGTACCCGTTCTTTGCACGGGTTAGAAATGTCAGAGACTCATAACTGTGTTAATCCACTTAGATAGGCGCCTCACGTGGCGCACACATGTTTGGAATAAAAGATTACAACTTAATATAAAAACTAGAAAATTGGCTTGGCTTCTTGGCAATCGTTCAAAATTATACTGTGAAAACAAATTACTCTTGTATAAAATTATTCTAAAACCTGTGTGGACATATGGAATACAGTTATGGGGAACTGCATCTAATTCTAACATTGAGATTATACAAAGATATCAGTCAAAGACCTTAATGATGATTCTACAAGCTCCATGGTTTATCACAAACAGAGTAATCCATAATGACACCAAAATTCTAACTGTGAAAGAAGAAATTACGAGGTACAGCAAAAAACAACAAACAAAACTAGAAGTGCATCCTAACCACCTTGCAGTCAATCTATTAGACAACAGTCAATCTACATTTCGCCTTCAGAGACACCACATTCTTGATCTCAGTACTCGATTCCAGTGAAAACTATGTTTTATTTTTATTTTTTCCCTATGTTAGTGCGAACACTGGTTTGTTTCTAACTCATGAGATTTAATTTTATAATATTTACTTATTGTTCTTTCTGCTGAACAGATTGTAAATAAAAATACCCCCGTAGCAGCAAACCTGCATACTTAGCGAATTTCCAATGCATATATATTTATCTTAATGCCACATAAAGCTGCATACCAAGTTTCATCAATATACATTCATAAATAAACAATTTATGACATTTTAATTATTCTCCATAAGAATAACATGGCGGCTGAGTATGCAGGTTTGCTGAAGCAAGGAACACAAAAAAATGGGGTTTTATGCTTATATCAATATAACTCAACTAGGTGAAGTCACTTACCAAATTTCATTAATTTATTTTCATAATTAAGGGAGATAACACGTTACTTATTCTCCATAAGGATAACATGGGGCTGAGTACGCAGGTTTGCTGCTATGGGAGCCTTTGTCAAAAAATTGTTTTTTTGAGGAAATATCAATGGTCCACAACCAGATAAAGCCGTATACCAAGTTTCGTCAGTATATGTTCATAAATAAGTGAGATATAAAATTTTTATTTTCCTCCGTAAGAATAACATTAGACAACGTACTGTGTTTAGCACTTTCAATATCTCGGTAACCAATTGACGTAGAGAAATGATCAAAATACCAAATTGTGTGTTTTTTTAAGCTGAATCCAATGGGAAAAAATAAAATCTGACTATTTCCAAAATTATATGTAAAACATTCAAAAAACCCATTTTTGGGGTACAAAACCTCCCCAAAATACCCCTTCGGATAGAGCGATCTGGCTGGTTTTCGAACTTAAAGTCATAAATGTTGCTTTACACGTTTATACCAAATTTCATCAAAATCGGATAATTTTTACGAGAGTTATCGTGCTCACGGACACATATATATATATATATATATATAATAATATTAACATTTTTAAAAAACAAACACCCTTTTTTAAGATCTTTAATATTTTATTATTTTTTGACTGACATGTTTTGGCAATGATGCCATTTTCAAAGTCAAAATGTTGTATAAGTAAAAAAACTTAAAGTCATGAATGTCATTTTACAATCTTGAGCCAAATTTCATCAAAATCGGACGTTTTTTACTCAAGTTATCGTGTTAACGGACATATATATACAGTTTCGAACGAATGGTATTTTTGGGGTCTGGGGACCTCAAAACGAAAAGTTATCATGGTCCCGGGCCTAGGTCTTACCATGCCGACTACGGTAATAGCTTCTTCCCTATAGGGGAAATTCGCTAATATGTTACAAAAAAAAAATAAGTTAGCTTGAAACAGCTGTTCTTGCTTCTGCTCTTTAAGCTGTCAAATGTAAGTATCCACAGCTGTTCAAATTACAGTTTTTGAATGTTTACTTTCTTCTTAAATGTAAACAGTGAAACTTTGGACGTTCACGGCGCGTAGCCCGAGGGGACCTTAAGGAAATGAATACACCTATTTGTTGCACTGGTTCAAGATCTATCTTTGTGTAAAGTTCAGTAGTTTTTGCATTTATCCGGAACATCAGACACACAGACAGACAGAAACCACCTATTCTTTATTTTATTATAGATAGATTGGTTTAGAATCTTTTGATTATTCCAGAGAGGGGGGGATGTGACATAATCATGTGTTTATTGTATTTTGAAATACAGATTTGTTGTTGTCATTAGAAGTTGTTTTTAAATAAGTCTTTAGTGATACAATCTTAATAAAACCATGTTTGTTGTAGGTAGTATTTCTATATTTAACTTACTATTTCACAATGTCAGTGATGTTTAAATAAAAATCTTAAAGGCCAACGGAGGCCAACGGGTTTGGACCGATAATTCCCAAAGGGCATACGGGACGAAAAGTATAGGCCTGTTCTGATTATGGTGCATTGCCTGCTGTCTTTCTACCAAATGTTTGCTCAATTCTTCTAGTATGTATGAATATGATTATATTATAATATGGAAATTTTGAAGGTAATTAGGGCCGGGCCTCATTGGAACCTGAATAAGCCCATAACTGTTTTTTTTGAATGGACCCATCTTCTTCCAAATACCTGCTCAATAACTCCTGTAGTTTGTTGGACCTATTGATGATGGACTTAAATACCCCCGTCACAGCAAACCTGCGTACTCAGCGAATTTCCAATGCATAATATATGTCTTAATACCACATAAAGCCGCATACCAAGTTTCATAAAAATATATTCACATATAAGCGATTTTAATTATTCTCCATAAGAATAAGATTGGTAATGAGTACGTAGGTTTGCTGAAACAAGGAACAGAAACAATTGGTTTTTATGCAAATATAAATAGAATTTAACTAGGCGAAGCCACATACTAAGTTTCATCAATATTCAATCAAATAAGCGCTATATAATATTTTAGTTATTCTCCATAAGAATAACATGGGGCTGAGAAAGCAGGTTTGCTGCAACAAGGAACAGAAAAATGGGTTTTTATATAATTATCAATATAACTCAACCAAGTGAAGCTACATATCAAGTTTTATTAATTTATGTTCATAATTAAGGGAGTCATTACATTGTACTATTCTCCATAAGAATAACATGGGGGCTGAGTACGCAGGTTTGCTGCTACGGGAATAATCAACAAAAAATAAATTTTTTGTGCAAATATCAATATACCAGTACTACGTGAAGCCACATACCAAGTTTCATCAACATACATTCATAAGTAATCGATATATCAAATTTTATTTATTCTCCATAAGGATAACATTGGACAACGTACTGTGTTTAGCACTTTGAATATCTCTGCAACGGTTGGGCGTAGAATCACAATTTAAACACCAAAATGATTGTTTTGTGGAACTGAACAGATTGGTAAAAGCAAATATGAAGTTTACATTAAAATAAACTGAGGAAAAGCCAAAAACCTTTTTCCCGTAAGATTAACATGGGAGATTTTAGGAGCAGGTTTTTTTGGAATTTCTCCACAACCACTTAACCTAGGTTAATAATTCAAAATACTAAATTATTTGTTTTTTTAAGCTCTATAACATGGCAAAACCAAAATTAAGTTTTTTAAAAATTGTAGGGTGAAAAATGCAAAAAACTGATTTTTGGAAAATTTAAAACCCCCATAAACCCCCCTTCCCATGGTCCGATTTTTCTGGTTTTCGAACTTAAAGTCATGAATGTCATTTTACAAACTTGAGCCAAATTTCATCAAAATCGGACGTTTTTTACTCAAGTTATCGTGTTAACGGACATATATATATACATATATATAAATTTGAACGAATAGTGTTTTTGGCATCTGGGGACCTCAAAACAAAAAGTTATCATGGTCTCGGGCTTAAGTCTTACCATGAGACCTACGGTAATAGCTTCTTCCCTAATATAGGGGAAATTCGCTAAAACACACAAAATATTCAGCATTGTAATCATAATGAATACCTAGACAAACTGAGCTTTAAATATCATGTTGCAAGGGCTTATGTGTTTCCTACCCAATGTTTCATTGCCGTGCCGCTATTTTATATGGTTTATTATAACGTTGTTGAATATTAAAGCAGATGTGTTTCCTCCGTTCTGTGATAAAAGATAATTAGCTGACTAAATGCTTATTAGAACAAATATGGTGCAATCTGTAGTGAAGGGTTGAGTAACCTGTAACCATTAGATCTTTTGGAGTAATGCCTCTAAGGGGCATTGCCCTAATGACGTACTGAAATTTAAAATAGCCTTAAAGTTTCCTCCTCTACACGACAATGGGCAAACGTTTTTATTTCATAACTTTAAATATATAACAGTACATAACAGTATTTTTTTAAATCTGGCTTATAAACAGACAAACAGATAAACAAATTTTAACACAATTTAAATATCTCCGCAGCATACAACATTTCACTCCTCAAAGCTATGTAGAAACAAAACTTATTTGATTTATATAGATAAATCCATTCCTTACATTTAACATCTGGTATTGCTAATAACCTGTCCATAATGTATTAACAGCTTCAATTCAAATAAAAGTATTCCCCATGTTGATCTTACGGGCAAAAAACAAACTTTGAGGGCGGCCCGTGTACTTAAGTGTGAGCACTTTTGCCTACACTGATGGCCCAATATCGGTTCGATATCGAAACATTTTACCAACCGGTTACTTGTTCGTTTTATCGAATGAACTTTCGACTAAGATAGTTGTATTGTGGTGGAAAAGCATAATCGGTGATTCGATTCAAAGTCAAGCAGATATAAGTTGAATCAAAAATTGTGGATAAAATGTGAAATCGGATCTACAAATAGATTTGAGTGAGAAACTAGGTTACAGTTCACGTCAAAGTTATAATAACCTAACCTAACCTAACTCCGCAGAGCACTGTATGGTGGCTGCTGTTCGTTGTGCAACGTATATAATTACAAATACATGGATTAGTATAAATAAATAAAAGTAAAATTAAACAGGAATTTCAGACTTGAAAATTAAACAACAAAAGTAAGTTTTAACACCGAACAAATTAAAGTAAAAGTGAAAAGAAAGTTTTAGATCTCAAAAAGTAACGGGATGTAATAAAAGACGTCTTATAACACTTAAGATATATTTACACTTATACTGATTCACATACAGACGGTAAACATGGTACATCTTTTATATATGTTTACCGTTTGTATGTGAATCAGTATAAGTGTAAATATATCTTAAGTGTTGTAAGACGTCTTTTATTACATCCCGTAAGTAATAACAACACGTAATATGCTAATAAAAAGTTGTTCAAAAAGTAAACATGAAAAGTGGTTTTGAACCCGGATCCGCACGATCGTGGATCCGACATCATATCGACTGGGCCACCGAAGCTGTTAGTTACCCTGAAAGTTAGAAATCATCAAGCAGTGAGCAACGATTATAAATTAATTCGATAAAACAAACAAACAATTGGTTGATGAAATTGTTCGATATCGTAACAAACGATATTATCGGTATTGGACAGTCAGCGAAGGCGAAAAAGTGCTCACCGTACGATTGGAAATGCCGACAAACGATAGCCGTTTTGCACAACTCCGAATCAAGACGATCAATCGTCAAAATCGGTTAAGAAAAACGCAAGAGTTCCCTTAAAAAATCACCTTAACGTGTTAATATATATAGATAAGATAAGATAGAAAGATATCATGGTGAACTGCCACTATGGATAGACACATAATAAATAAATTTCATATGGTTGACATAAATACTGGGATTTATGCAAAGTAAACAAAGCCATTTGACATGGAATAATCAAAATTTTTAGTTTACAAGCTCAAGGGATAAGGTTTTTAAAGATTATTGTCCAAGTTATAATTGTTTACTTGGTTGTTTTACAGAAGTCGACTTTAATATTTAAGTGTTGTGAAACCCCTTCGAAATTAGTAAAGGATGTTCGAAGGCTATAAAAACTTATTCCTACAAAAACTTAACTAGGTTATTGCGTTAGCTGTTGTGTTTAAAAGTTATATATTGCGTGATTTACTTTCAAATGCATTTCTAAGCTTATTGAGCCAAGAGTTCGGTTTTACAACTCTATAAATGATCTGATTTGTTTCATCCAAAACATGGAGAAAAGTGCAAAACAGGGAAATAGAAATACATCGAAATTTGAAGATGGCACACTGGAAGGTACTGAAAATGAAAACCCACTCGAGTTTACCGAATTAAAACAAATGTACGACAATACAGTTCATCAGTTCATTGAAGTACTGAAGGAGATCGACCCAGAAATAACATCGAAACTACTGAATAAATCTAAAGTTCCTAAAACGCTCCCATTGTCTAGTCCTCAAGTTACTAAAACGCTCCCATTGTCTAGTCCTCAAGTTACTAAAACGCTCCCGTTGTCTAGTTCTCAAGTTCCTAAGACGCCTGCGTTGTCTAGTGTGGAGTCTGACGAGGAGTCTGATACTGAACCACCAGACAAAACTGATTATAAAGCATTCCCCAAGAGACCTTCATCTCAAGATCCTAAAAGGCTCTCGTTCAGTAGTGGGGGAACACTCTCGGAGCGTCTTTCACAACTATTTGACGAAGACTCAGAAGAGGGATCTACGATCTCAAGCGTGAAAAGAGCTCATGCACCACACACAACTCAACTTTCGCCGTTAGCACCGATATTGCTTGACTTAGCAGCCAATACACTGCTGCCGACCATAGCAGATGTTGCTAAAGCTTATTTTCAGGCCGATGCTGAGAAAAAGACTAGTGAAAATCAAAGAACTTCTGGCCAAGGAGGTCAACAAGGTCCTTATTTTACAGGAAATCAAACAGGTTACGTACCAGAGAACTACTTCCAGCCACAATCCACGCCAGGCCAAGGTGCTCCTGCTGGTCCTTACCCCACATATCCACAACGCCCTTATCAACCATCTGTCGCACCAGGCCAAGCATCGCTTGCACCTCAAAGACCTCCACAGGGCCCTTACCAACCACAACCCCCATTTGGTCAAGGGGCCCCTGTTACGAATCCTTACGGTCCTTATCCACCACAAAACCCCACACGTCAGGGAGGTCCCGCTGGATACCCTCAAGGTCCCTATCAACCACAACTTCCACCAGGTCAAATGCCTCCTGGGCCTCAGAAAAATCCACAGGGTCCATATCAACTACAAACCCCACCTGGCCAAAGAGTTCCCGCTGGATATCCACAAGGTCCTCCTCAACCACAACTTCCACCAGGTCAAATACCTCCTGGGCCTCAGAAACCTCCACAGGGCCCTTACAAACCACAACCGATTCCAGGTCAAGGACAACCATTGCCTCCTGGGCACCCGCGAGGCCCTCAATATCCACAGCCTACAAGTTCGGCAAACCGTACGCCCGCTGGATATCCGCAAGGTCCTCCTCAAACACAACTTCCACCAGGTCAAATACCTCCTGGGTCTCAGAAACCTCCACAGGGCTCTTACAAACTACGACCGATTTCAGGTCAAGGACAATCATTGCCTCCTGGGTACCCGCGAGTCCCTCAATATCCACAGCCTACAAGGTCGGCAAACCGTACGCCCACTGAATATCCACAAAAACCTGCACAACAAAATTTAAAATATCCACAGCCTACAAGGTCGGCAAACCGTACGCCCGCTGGATATCCACAAAAACCTGCACAACAAAATGGACAATATCCACAGCCTACAAGGTCGGCAAACCGTACGCCCGCTGGAAATCCACAACAACCTGCAAAACAAAATAGACAATATCCACAGCCTACAAGGTCGGGAAACCGTAGGCCATCACCTGCTCCTACAAGATCAACTTACCCACCACAAATCCCGCCTGGTCAAGGTGTTCCGACTGAATATTCACAAGGCCCGTATAACCCACAATCTTTTCCAGGTCAAATACCTCCAGGATCCCAGGAAAATCAACAGCAGAGTCCTTATGAACAAAAAACTCCGCCAGGGTATGGAGTTCCCGCTGGATATCCTCAAGATCCGTATCAACCCCAAACCCCACAAGGCCAAGGAGTTCCTACTGAATATTCACAAGGTCCCTATAACCGACAATCTCTACCAGGTCAGATACCTAAAGGACCTCAGGAAAATCAACAACAGAGTCCTTATCAACAACAAACTCCGTCAGGGTATGGAGTTCCCACTGGATATCCTCAAGATCCGTATCAACCACAAACCCCACAAGGACAAGGAGTTCCTGTTGAATATTCACAAGATCAACCACAATCTCCGCCAGGTAAAATACCTCTAGGACCACAGGATCGTCCACAGGGTGCTTTCCAACCACAAGCCACTCCAGTTCAAGGAAAACAGACCCCTCCTGGTCAAGGACAACCAATTTCTCCTGGATACTCCCCGCCAGGTCAAATACCTCTAGGACCGCAGGATCGTCCACAGGGCGCTTTCCAACCACAAGCCACTCCAGTTCAAGGACAACAGACTCCTCCTGGTCAAGGACAACCAATTTCTCCTGGATACTCCCCGCCAGGTCAAATACCTCTAGGACCGCAGGATCGTCCACAGGGTTCTTTCCAACCACAAGCCACTCCAGTTCAAGGACAACAGACTCCTCCTGGTCAAGGACAACCAATTTCTCCTGGATACTCCCCGCCAGGTCAAATACCTCTAGGACCGCAGGATCGTCCACAGGGTTCTTTCCAACAACAAGCCACTCCAGTTCAAGGACAACAGACTCCTCCTGGTCAAGGACAACCAATTTCTCCTGGATACTCCCCGCCAGGTCAAATACCTCTAGGACCGCAGGATCGTCCACAGGGTTCTTTCCAACCACAAGCCACTCCCGTTCAAGGACAACAGACTCCTCCTGGTCAAGGTGAACTAATTTCTCCTAGAAATTCACAAGAACCACAATCACCTCCTAGCCAGGGGCAGAGTGTCCCACCTAGCGATCTACAACAGTCTGTTCCCCAACCTACGACTCCTTTGGGATCTCCACCTCCAGCCAGTGTAAACTCCACGGTTGTAACAGTGGGTGCTGATGCTAAAGCTGAAGCTGCTGTTATTTCTGGACCCGTTGGACAGTATCCAAGTCCTACATTATCACCCTCGCAGAATGAAAATACTGGTTCTAAAGTGTCTCCTGATGCGAAAGGTTTGGATCAAAATAAAGAATCTAAGGCGATTGATAAGCTTGAAGGCGAGGTCCTCGAGTCTCTTAAGGACATTGATAACCAAATCAATATTATTCTTAGCAAACTTGGACAGAAATAATACTTGGCTTACCCCTTCGTGTATCATGTTAAAACAGTGAAATCAAAAGAAAGAAGTTGTTTTTAACTAAATAAATGTGTATTGTCTGTAAAGTAAAATTTTATTGAAGGTGTAGGATTATCTAAGTAAAAAAATGTAATGTATTAAAGTACATATTCATATGAGCAAGTTTTATTGTTTCTAAATAATGGTAAAACGTTGCATTGAGTAATGTAAGTACGATAATCCTATATATTAAAATTAAAAATTAAAAATCGTCCAGAAGAACGTCGTGTGAGATGTGTGAGGGAATAAACACTATAGTTGCGCATTTTACGATATATTTTGGTATCTGGTCGGTAACCATTTAAAACTACAGTAGCGTAACACCCGTTGAAAAATTAACGGCAATCGATCGTTCTGAAAATGAGAACGGGGTGTGATGCCTATGTAAACATATGAATATTTGTTTTAATTTAGCTATAACTGTTAATTTCCAGTTGAACACAGTCAGAACAAATGTAAAGAACTTCGTTTTTATAGTGTTTTAGTCTTAAGTGAGTACCTACTTAAGGAGGGTTTTTATTTCCTTCTATAATAATCATACGTTCAAGTTTGGAAGCGTGGTGTTATTTTTTCCCTTAGAAAACAACAAACCATAAAAAACAAATACTATATAGGATCACCGAAATTACAATTATAATATTATGATATTAGTATGAAATAGTGTGAAAGTTAGTAAGTTTGTACCGGTATGTTTGTTTGTTTAGATATTTGTGGCCCAATCACGCTCTAATCACTAGACTGATTAAGCTGAAATTTGGCAGAGGGTTACTTGATAGTCCTAAGTAACATATAGGCAAATTAAAGTTGCGAAAATCCTATAGGTCTTTGCCCCACGGGGGTTCAAAGTTCTCTTGTATTCCTTTTGGACATACATTTTCGTTTGAGCTGATGAAAATACAAACAGCTGATCATGATTCATAGTAGTTCCACGGGCCAACCACTGAATGCAGCATACAAAACTGTCATAGTTTTAATAAATAATTCGCGGGGCGAAGCCTGCGGGTAACATCTAGTAATTGGATAATTGAACGAAGTGAAAGTATCCTTATACAAAACTTTACTGCTTAGACTGGTGAGAGAATCAACTCAACTGGCGTGTCTGTGACCACAATAACTCGAGAATGTCTCCACAGTTAAACTTAAAATTTTCCAGAAAAACTTAACAGGTCAAAATCTCGGTCAAGTTCGTTATTCAGATAATTTCGTTCAGTATTAATCAAATTATCTTAAAACCAAATTTATTTTTTTCTCCATAAGAATAACATTGAAAGCCATTTTAGTGGTACTTGAATCGTTAAAATTTAGCCAACGTCTATGTTTCAACAATAGAGTAACAATAGTTAGTTTACTAGAGTATACTTTGTTATACTGGATAACAACAGTTTTTTTACCAACAAAAAACACACAAGAGAGATAAATCGAAGTATATTTTTAAGTTGTGAGCATATTTATTATTTTATAAATTATTAAGTGTACGTTTTAAAAAAAAATATTTATACAGTTAATATTCCCTTAGTAAGCCTACTCTGTGTAAATATGTCAGTCGTCAAAGGCGACGATTGTATCAGTGGCAGACGATAGACGACGTGTGTGGCAGAACGAAAAACTCAAAATAACTTTTTGATGACTTTAGATAGTAAGATATTAACTTAACTCATAAAATAGTTTGTTTTATTACATTTTCTAAGAAAGTTGGTAATATTGTGATTGCCATGTGTAAAAAGTATACAAAGCCTCAATTTGTCTAGAAAGCGTTGATGAAATTAGTCACAGTAAGCGAACAACCTTAAAATTTATTTTTGTAGGACAATTATTTGCTAGGTTATATTTTCACTAAATTAATAATAAAAATTGTCTACATAACCTAAAATACATTACCAGTAATGTAGTAGGTAACCACAATAAAAGCTATAGATTATTCGAACCAAACAGCCTTTTCCGGAAGGTTATCTTGAATGATTTGACACAGCCTAGGGTTGGATTACAGTAAGAGTAAGCCGACATTAAACTGGTTATACTGAGCTGTTTTCATCATAAACTTGGACCTATGGTTATAAAATGTAGGTCTATACACGTAGGCTACTTGCCATTTTAGAAGTTTCATGTACGGTCTTGGACCAACCCATGTTTATAGAATTTAATTTCATGATAGCCTAGGCTATTGAAAGAATATATTGAAATATCATTTTGTAAAATACAACTGTTGTAAAATAAATTAAACATTACCAGGAATGTTGTAGCGAACCAAAACAAAAGCTTTAAACTATTCTAACCAAACTAAGCCTTTTATACAGGTTATCTGAAATGATTTGACATATCCTAGGTTTGGATTATAGTAAGCTGTTTTCATCATAAACTTGGACCTACGGCTATATAATGTAGGCCTATACACTTAGGCTACTTGCCATTTTAGAAGTTTCATGTACGGTCTTGGACCAACCCATGTTTATAGAATTTAATTTCATGACAGCCTAGGCTATTGAAACAATATATTGAAATCTCATTTTTTCATCTAAATAACTGGGCCTGACGATTTATTGTTAATCCTTAAGGATATTTTGACTTGGCCTATAGAAATTGTTAACATTAGTTCATATAGGAAACTCGCTGTTCTCTTAAAAGTTAAATTTACCACACTGCTAAAGTCACTGCTTAGCCCAAAATGCTCTGTTTTTTTGGGGGGATGTTTGGGGGGATAACGCACCCATGCCAATCCTAACAACAAACCATGCCTAAAATCTTCAATTTATTTTAAAAATAAATAAATTGACGTATTTATACAACATTTACTTTGATAAAACAAGTGATAAATGTATGTATATTTTTCTGCGGATAAAATGTTAGGTCAGCGGCGGGATCCGAACTTGCGACCTTTCGCTCCAAGAGCCAGTGCGATACCTCTCAGCTACCGCGATAGTTGATTCTTAGAGAAGTGACTAAAACCATTGATTATACATCCTACGGAATAGATAAACCTAGCTTACGGGCCGGGCGTGCCTCGGCATTGCTGCGCTGGCCCCGAGTTTGACTGAGATCCCGCCAGAGCGCAACCAGTCGGCTCTTCCCCTCTTTCACCCCTCGCTCTCCCTGCTCTCCGATCGCTCCCTCTCCCTCCAGGCCAGTCAGTCACTAGTCAGTGTCTCAGCGACTGCCGAGCCGGTAAGATGCGCGCGCTGTTTCTCGTAAAAACACGGCACCCGCCGACTTTCCCCCCTCCCTCCCCACAGCACTCCAGGCCGAATTGAGTCGCCGCGGCCTTTAAGAAACACTAGCAGAGATGTCCGTTGACATTTTGTCTTTGCATCTGTTGGTTTCGTTCATCACTTGATACGTTGTGTATGTCAACAATATACATGAGTAACACTCTAATAGTGTAATTAAATCAATTACGTGTCTAAAATTATTGGTAAACTATGCTTAAAAATGTTGCGTTCAGGATGTTGAAGTAATTATGACTCAATACAACCTGACACCATATTTTGACTAGCTTAACACCGCACAGTGTGTTAATAAAACTGTTACCAGAATAACTTAGTTTAAGATATTTTACGACAAATCTAATGGTTTTGAATTTTTTTTACCGAGTAATAAACAACTGAGCTGTTGCAATTCTTGTTATTTATTAGGCCTAGATGTTCAATTGTGGAGAAACCAAAGATGAGCTTTGTCCGGTTAATGTCCGGTCCATGTAAATTGCATCAGCTTGGTTATTTATTACTCGATTGCAATAAGTTAAGTATCGTTAGACTTTTCTCAAATTGCCCTAAAAGAAGATATAGGCTACTGGTTAATATTTTGTAAAATGACTTATTTTCGAGTCATTTGCGATATAACATTTAAAATGGCCGCCATTTTGAAATTATCACAGATAATTCCTTCATAACGTTCGTGTTGATAGATCCTATCTCCGTAAACAGTTAACTTAAGTTTGGTTGAATTCGGTTATATGGTTTTAAAAATATGAACTTTAAAGTGAAAAACACTTACGGACTGACAAACGGAAAACTAAGTACGGGAGACTCATTTTCATATGGTTAAATGTGTTTATATTAACCCAAGGAACAACGCTATATACCTTTGTCCAGAAGAGTTACGGGACAGTCTGTATAAGTTAAAAAACAACTTATACTTACTACCTGGTTTCTTATTTATAATTTTTGTAGTCTAAAGTTCATCGCCCGTGAAAATCTTCATCTGAAGTTTACTGATGGTGATTTTACTTGGACTCTGAAAACGAGGTTGAACAGGAAGAAGCTATGGTTACTTTCGTAAACGGAGTAGTTTTTTTTTAGCAGAGGACTGTTTCCGGTTATGACAAGATCCGAAATTATAAGAAACCTGTTAAGCACATCTCTGTCGCAGTTAAGTCTAGAGAACTTTCGAGCATAGATTTCCTGATATTGTCTTATATGCTTATTGTGAGCTTCAGTACGTAATTATTTTTATTCTTGCATTAAATCGAATAGCTACCGTCTAGTAAAAATGGCATTTGCCGTTCCAGTAATTAAAAAAGTTTCTGAGTCATTAAGTGTATGGTTTCTTGGTTTTAGCATGATATTGCTTTAAGGAATTTAAAATACAGAGTAGCAAATAGTAGCAGAAATTATTATCAGGATTTTCAAAAGAACACTTTGAACAGTCTGTCAAAAATTAAATTAGTGCCGGGAAACCTTGGGAAACCCAATTTTCGGAATTGTCGGAAACAACTTTCGGAAACCCCACTGTGCACCGATTGAAAAATTAGTAAAACCACGAAAATAAAACACGAATATTTAAATTTTGTCCAAAATTTTGGAAATTTGACGCTGATTATGGAAATGATCGTTTTTTCCGCGGAAAGGTCGTTAAAACCCCGGAAAATCGGAAATTAATTGTTTTCTGGAAATACTGTCAAGTGGGTATTCAAAATGTGCAGAATTTCGCCCTGAACACGTACATGCGATTATTTTCCAAATCACACTTTTTATCCACGTAAAAGTCTTCAAAACTTTAGAAAATCGGAAAATAACTTTGTAATTGTAATACTGTCATGTGGGTATTCAAAATGTGCGGAATTTCACCTTGAACACGATCGCGCAGTTATTTTTCCGATCACATTTATTTCTCCGCGGAAAAACGTCGGAAAATCGAAAAAAAACATTGTTCTTATAATACTCTCATGTGGGTATTCAAAATTGTGCGTAAATTCACCTTGAATACGTACGTGACGTACGTGAATACTTTCCCGATTACACGTTTTTCCGCGGAATAGTCGTTAAAACCCCGGAAAATCGAAAAATATTATTTTTCTTATAATTCTGTCATGTGGGTACTCATACTGTGCGGAATTTGACCCTGATTACGTATGCGCAATTATTTTGCCGATCGGACAAGTAATTGCCAACAAAGGTTTACAATTTATTCAACACAGAGCGGGCCCGGTACCGTGCTTTTTACAGCGGCCACAGCACTAGTTTCGGTGTTTTTCATCTCAGGCGCGGATCCAGGGGGGGGAATGGGTGAAATTTCCCCCCCAAGGCAAAAGGTTGGAGTTGCGCGCGCACCCCCGCACCAGCGCTACGTCTGCCCGGCAGCGTCATCTCGTCTGATTGATGCCGTCGTCAGTCAGATCATATGCCTGTAATACTACTACAGAGTGTCCATAGACCGAAAATTCCAGGAAAATTGGATAATTATACGGGAATTTCGACGAAAATTCCTTAATTTAGTTTAAATCCCTTTTTCGGCTGTTCTCGTTCATGCGGCTTGGTTGTCGTTTCCAGCCAATAAAACAAGTTTTGGTTGTTATTTTCAGCCAATAAGAAACGTTGCCGATCGTCATTTCGGGCCATTAAATGCAACTAAATTCCTGTTTCTGACCCATCCGACGCGAAAGAATAGGCGTTCTTTGGCTATATAACTGGGTCGAATCGCCAATTGTATTCGTAAATACGTTCCGGTTGTCATTCGGGCCTATACAACGGAATCCGGCAATATTTTTCGCTAGGAAAATATGGTACGATTGCCAATTTTTATGATAGATTGTGATTTTTGGCATATATTGTGCCTCAGTTGTCATTTTCGGACAATAATAACGTTGCGGCCGTCGATTTCGGACTTTAAAATGTGAGGAACGGTTGGTTATTTCCGGAAAATATAACGAGGTGAAATTGCCTATTTTGTTTAAACAATTAATTTTTAGTCAGTCATTTGTTTCTGTAAAACGCAGTCTGGCAGTCTTTTTTGGCCGGTAAAATTTGGCACTTAATTTTATTGTGGTCGATGTTTCTGCCCTACAAATCGCAAAATGGGTTTGTCGGCCAATTGCCTTTTTTGGGCGCTAAAACGAGGTTATATTGCTATTTCCGTGGATAATATGCGGCTCGCTTGCCGCTTGAGGCCAATAAAACGCGGTCCACTCCATTATTCCTAAAAAAATTCAGTCATTTTGTTTGTCTTTTTACCACCAAGTTGCGGCAAAATTTAGGCTTTTACCGATAAAACACGGCCAAATATCTGTTTTTGCCCGGTAAATGCGTTTCAGACTTCGCTTTTGGTATATAAAACTACGTTCACTTGTCGTTTTCGGTCTAAATGTTACGGCGACCATGAAATGCGGTCAAATTGCCATTAGTTACATTTACATGTTTTTTTTTGCATAAAGATGAAATTGCCATGAATGTTGTTGCTCTTCGTTGTTGTAATAATACATAAATGTTAACATTACATGTAAATAAACTAATGAACATTAATCAGAAGTTGTGACAAAGTCCTCAATTTTGTATTAACACTCCAAAAGAAATCATTCTTTTTAAATTTTATTAAATTTGTTTGAATCGTTAATTTTCTTGAATTTTCAGGTGATTTCTTATCAATTATTGTTATTGCTAATGACAAAATTTCGAATTTAAGTTAAAACTGTACATTATAGATCATACGAATTTCAGTTGATTTTAAAAATTTATATTTCTGAGCCTGTATGCCCTAAACATTATTAATGTTTTAATGATGGCAAGTGGGCATTTTAGGTGTATGAGAAATTTTCATCTGGGGAAATCAGATATTTTTCAAAACTAGTCATAATATACAGGGTGAGTCAGACCACCCGTCCAGCATGTATAACGGGAGAACGGTTTGGTCTAAAGTCATCAAAAACAATTATTCCTCACTAAAACGCATATGGGCTATCTATTAAAAATAGTTTCATCAAAATCTATGTACGGAATGTTCCAAAACTGAAGGTCACGGATTCAAATCTCAACATTTTCTTATGTGAAAATAGGGCCAACATACATTATACATTATTTAAAAGGCCTTTGTTATACATTATTTTAAAGGTCTCGTTAAAATAAACATTTGGCGAAAACAGAATTCACTTATCTTTATCCGTTTCAAAATGGCGGATATTTTTGTGTAAAATATTGACATTTGCGGAGTACTCTGTATTTTTTAAACCATTACTCGTACCTTTTTTCTGACTTAAACGGGCCGCCATTTTGAAACGGGTAAAGATAAGTAAATTTTGTTTTCACCAAAATGTTTATTTTAACGAGACCTTTAAAATGAAGTATAATATTTCCTATGTTTACATAAGAAATGTTAGGGTTGCGAACCCTTGACCTCCAGTTTTGGAACATTCCGTACTTAGATTTTGATGAAAATATTTTTAATAGATAGCCCATATGCGTTTTAGTGGGGAATAATTTTGTTTGATGACTTTAGACCAAACCGTTCTCTCGTTATACATGCTGGTGGACGGGTGGTCTGACTCATCCTGTATATACTAACATAAATAATCGGACAGCTTTGACATATTTATTTTGTCATATAAGTAGGGGAACATATGTTTGCAGAAAGTAAAATTTATAAAATTGGAGAAATACTTTTATTTTTTAATAACTTTTCTCTTAACCGTACTGAGTTTATTTTTTATAAAATTGTTATTATTTAAGAATTTTAAAGTTTCTTATTAAAAAAAGAAGGCTTTGCGGGTAATATTTCAATCAAAATGAACCAAAGAACGCTCCAAATAATGATGTTTTGAAGTTTTTGGTACTGGAATGAATTCTTTTATGAGCAGTAATATCGTTCTTTGGACTAGTGAAACTTTGAATTGTAGCATATAAACTTCGACGTTCGCCAAAAGTTGTAGATTGCATGAAAGTTAATTGGCCTATATCATAAAATTTTGTTGATGAATGAATACCATACAAGACAAATACTTTTTAATAGCAAATGTATTCTTAATAAACATTAATTACCAAGATGGTTCGTTCACCCGTCCACGTAGAGTATTAAGAACGATTACATAATGTTGCATTAATACACCATTTCGCTATTGAATAACAAAAAATTATCTTCAGTGTATGATAACAGTTGATTATGATTTATTTAACAGACAATACAAGTACAGTACAAAAGTCGTATAACTATGTATTTTACCAAAAAACTAGGTCATGTTGTAACACAGCATCACTGAGTTGAATTTAACAGCGCGGCACGGCTCGTGGCACGTCTTGGATAGAGCGCGGCGAAAAGTTTCAGCATCTTTCCAAACGAATTGTAGCCAAACCAACAACTTTACCGAAAAATGTTTGGAATAAAAGTTTTAGAGAAAGTAATTATCTACAACTTTCCCGCTGGAAGTTTGTTTCTAACCTAAAAATAAAAAAATTCCTCGCTGAGTAACTTTTTCATGTCCCTCTTTAATAACACGTAAGAGTTTTTAATTATTAAAAATATTAAAACACGGTAAAAAAACAATATTTATACTTTCGGATTCCGTAGTTCACGTACACAAAGGATATATAAATTTCATTACAATTCAAACATGGCAGTGAAGTCCAGGAGCGTGTAAACGACAGCGCGTTCATCGCCAGAATCAGCTCTGAGCACACAGCGGCCCACCATTTCTGTTCCGCACAGTCCGACGCGGACCGTTTTTAGCTCACTTAGCGATCTCTCCAGTTACCTCGATGGGCATTACTCGCCGGCCTCGCCGCGCCACGCGGCACAATCATATCTGACAGGAGGGGTAGAAGAGGGGACGGTAGTTGATGGATTCGCCGCTTGAGCGCTTCAGTACGGTAGCTGACGACGCTCCAGCTCCAACTAGGAGAGCTTCTACCGTTAGCCAACAGAATGCGCTCGAGGAGCTCGCCAAGGTCGGCTTCAAAAAACGACATTACTAAGTTTATCTATTAGGATGTATAATCAATGCTAAAACTCTAGCTATATAGACATAAAATCCGGATTCTAGCGGCAGTTAAATGATAACGGAATGTATTCTGATGATGTTACTCAAATCAGATATTCCATTTTTTATGAGACTCGATTTAAGTTTGATCATGTGTTTCAATTATCCTTATACGTGAGGAACGAGCGTAAACCTAGTTTATATGGTAGAGCCTAAAATGGTAGAATTTGGAAACACTTTTTCTCTCAGGTGCAGCCCCGATTTTGAATGACAGTTTTATAAATACATGTGTAGACCTAATTAATGAACACGGTGTCTTCATTAAAACTATTCCAAATAAGATTTGCAATTAACTTTAGAACAGGCTTTCCACGACCTTTAATGGTTAAGGTACCGTATTTGAAACGACCACATTACTTACACTATAAGCATTTGATTAGACATTAAAGCAAAAAACTCAGAACAACGAAATACTACCAAAAGGTACTCGCAATTTCAAGCAGACAGGAAATAGTTTTTTTCTTCTACAAACATGTCACCAGTTATAGGGTAAAACGAGTTCGCACGCAGCACGCTGACGAGAGGGAAGTGAATTTCCACATAACAACTTTTAAAACTCAAACTCAGTGTAAAAACATACATTTGTCCAATTCTTATTGAAATCTGAAAACATTGATTTTTTGGCAGTTCTGATACTCCTGGTTTCATTTACTTGCAAAGCTGGGAATACAATTTTGCGCATTATAAGGTTAGGAGAAGGTCCAGACAGGCTTAAAGTAGGCGTGAGGTTGCTAGGGATGGTAAAAGTACTCTATCAAAGGAATAACAGGCCTTTCTAGTGTAAAACCCCTATAAGACAACGTACTGTGTTTAGTCGATACACATTTTCTTTAATAGCTCAGTAAATATTTATGCTAGAATGGTGAGAGAGGGCTTAACATTTTTGCCTCTTTAATTCCCATCTTTTTACATGCACTGATTTTACACCTGGGGCTTTTCTGACCCTTTTTGGGCCCAAAAACTCGAAACTTGAAAGACTAATCCCCCAAAAAATGGGTTTAGAGTTTTCCGATTGTTTTTCCCAATGAACTTGTCCAACTGATTACGGAAAGGAACGTCCCTACCAAATTTGAAGTAAATCGGACAAAAAATGCGACCGCTAGAGCGCAAACACACACATATATACATATATATATATATATATATATATATATATATATATATATATATAATTTTGAACGACCCCCCAAAACGTGTTCAGGGGGTCAGGTTAGGAACTTCTATGGTGGTCCCGGGCTTAAGTTTCACCGTGCGGGTCATGCTAATAGTTCACTTTCCAAAGGAAATTCACTAATAATTTGTAAAATTTATAAATTACAAATACAAAAGAGTAATCTCTTAGTTATTTCGTAAAAACTTCATAAATACAAAGAACGATCTTATAAATCGCTAAAGCCATAGTTGATTAATTCGCTTGCTATTTCTCTGATCAGCTGATACATTCTACAACAAATGTGAAATCATTTGTTTACTTAATATTAACTTATTTGCAACCATTGAAATCTAACTAAACACTGAATGCAACTCGGCAAAACTTCAGAATGACCTACGTTGGAATGCCGGGCCGTTGACTGTAAGGCTGGTACTCCAGTGATGATTACTTCTCTTTCTGTTACAGTAATAGTCGTTTGATTTCACCAAAATGATTTCTCACCAGAAAATGGTGGACGGCACGCAGTGTCCCTAAGACATGCTGCCTCCAATGTTTAGTTAGAATTCAGTGTTTGCGGCATATCTACCAACGATGAAAATATTACACCTAAGCAAATGTTTAATTAAATTAAATGAACGATTACAATACAATAGATCCATTACAATAATACATAAAACATAAGCATAATCGTCTTTTTTACTTGCCATTATTAACTGAAAACTACCCACTTGAAAAGTATGAATTAGCGTTGTGGAAGTTTAAATGCCCCAGTCAGCACTCCCATTGAAAACTGCTAATATATTCGTAACCATAGAGAAGTGTTGTTCCTTAAGCAACCCATACTTTGTATTATAAAAACATGATAACTGACAAAACTCTCAACTTAAATCAACTATTTATTGTGCGGGGCCTTTGATTTTGAATTTAAAATATATTCCCGCATGTCTTCGACTTACAAACTATTTAGGTTAAATTTAAATTAAGGCACTGCTGGTTTTTGGGAAAATTTCATCCGAGCATCGGCCATTTTTTTAAACTGGTGATTATATAATAAGAACATTGGGACTTAGAAGTCCCGTGGGCCAAAGCCCAGAGGACCGTTCTAAACGGCAAGAGGCCCATGACACTCCTGGGTATATTTGTGCAAAATTAAGCAGAATTGCTCCAGTGGTTTTGTCGTGATGGAACAATAGACAGATAGATGTCACCTCATTTTTAGCGAATTTCCCCTATAGGGAAGAAGCTATTACCGTAGGTCTCATGGTAAGACTTAAGCGCGAGACCATGATAACTTTTCATTTTGAGGTCCCCAGATGCCAAAAACACCATTCGTTCAAATTTTTATATATGTATATATATATATAATAAACAAAAAGTAAATAAACTTGAGTACCCTGGTAAAATCATTTTAATTACACTTACACGTGTTTCAGCTCTTAGGCCATGTTCACAGTGTTAGTTATAATACCTAACATTTTTTTTTTGTTAGGTATTATAACTAACACTGTGAACATGGCCTAAGATCTGAAACACGTGTAAGTGTAATTAAAATGAGTTTACCAGGGTACTCAAGTTTATTTACTTTTTGTTTATTATATTTATCAGTAGCCCTAATCTGTGAATTTAATGTTTTGATGTATATATATATATATATATATATATATATATATATATATATATATATATATATATATGTGTGTGTCCGTAAGCACGATAACTCTCGTAAAAGAGGTCCGATCTTAATGAAATTTGGTACAAACGTGTAAAGTACCATTTATTTGAACGAGTTCGAAAACCAGACAAATCGCACCATCCGAAGGGGGTTTTGGGGGGGTTTTGTACCCCAAAAATGGTTTTTTGGGGTTTACACATGTAATTTTTATTAAATACAATTTTAATTTTCACCATTGAATTCAGCATAAAAAAACAAACAATTTGGTATCTTGATCATTGCTCTACGTCAATTGGTTACTGAGATATTGAAAGTGCTAAACACAATACGTTGTCTAATGTTATTCTTATGGAGGAAAAGAAAAATTGTATATCTCGCTTATTTATAAACATAAACTGACGAAATTTGGTATATGGCTTCATCTGGTTGTGGTTTATTGTTGTTTGCACAAAAAACCAATTTTTCGCCTATGGGTCCCGTAGCAGCAAACCTAGGTACTCGGTCCCCATGTTACTCTTATGGAGAATAATTAAAATGTTATATATCGCTTATTTATAAATGTATATGGATGAAACTTGGTATGTGACTTCACTTAGCTGAGTTCTATTGATATTTGCATAAAAACCCATTATTTTGTGCTCCTTGTTGCAGCAAACCTGCGTACTCATCCCCAATGTTATTCTTATGGAGAAAAATTAATATTTTAAATATTGCTTGTTTGTGAATATATTTCTTATGAATCCCTGTTAAGTGGCTTAATGTGTTATAATTCATTGGAAATTCGCTGAGTATGCAGGTTTGCTGCGACGGGGGTATTATAATAGTAGTGATTGTTTTAACAGCAGTTCCAAACGTAAACTGTAATAAATAGTCTACTGTTTTTTATACTAACTATCTACTAACTAATTGAAGCCTATTGTTTTAGCGAATTTCCCCAATAGGGAAGAAGCTATTACCGTAGTCGGCATGGTAAGACCTAGGCCCGGGACCATGATAACTTTTCGTTTTGAGGTCCCCAGACCCCAAAAACACCATTCGTTCGAAACTGTATATATATATGTGTGTGTGTGTGTGTGTGTGTGTGTGTGTGTGTGTGGGTGTGTGTCCGTGAGCACGATAACTCCGGTAAAAATGATCCGATTTTGATGAAATTTGATATAAACGTGTAAAGCTACATTTATGACTTTAAGTTCAAAAACCAGCCAGGTCGCTTCATCCGAAGGGATATTTTGGGGAGGTTTTGTACCCCAAAAATGTTTTTTTTAATTTTTTACATACAATTTAAAAAAAAGTTAAATATTGATTTTTACCATTGGGTTCAGCTTAAAAAGCTCAGCTTACCGAGATATTGAAAGTGCTAAACACAGTACGTTGTCTAATGTTATTCTTATGGAGGAAAGGAAAATTTTTATATCTCGCTTATTTATGAATATATACTGACGAAATTTGGTATAACGCTTTGTCTGGTTGTGGTCTATTGACATTTGCTCAAAAAAACAATTTTTTTACAATAGGCTCCCGTAGGAGCAAACCTGCGTACTCAGCTCCCATGTTATTCTTATGGAGAATAATTAAATGCTAAGTCTCCCTTAATTATGAACATAAACTAATAATAACTGGTATACGACTTCAACTAGTTGAATCATATTGATATTAGCATAAAAGCTCATTTTTTGTGTTCCTTGTTGCAGCAAACCTGCGTACTCAGACCCAATGTTATTCTTATGAGAATAATTAAAATTGTATATATATCGCTTATTTGTGAATATATTTTTATGAAACTTGGTCAGTGGCTTTATGTAATATTAAGACATTTATATCTCCATTGGAAATTCGCTGAATATGCAGGTTTGCTGCGACGGGGGTATTTAAATTCGCTTCAATCTTACAGAATCATCAGATTTCACATAGTAAATTTTGAAATTATAAACTGGCCAGCAACAAACTGAAAACGATATGGTTGATTTAAATTACTGCTTCGAACCTTTTATTACACAAATCAGCTGCTTCCTTTAAAGGGAAAATATATTCATAAATATAGATAGACGTATTTGTTTATTACAACCAACTAACGAAAGTGGCATTAAAAAACATATGTTTCTTGTTATTCTTAATGGCGAAATTTCGACTTTTAATTAATACTAGTTGTCCTGTTGCTCGGATCCAAACAAGTTCGTACCCAACGAAAGGTTTCTTCAGTTTTAAACAAACATAACAAAACATCTGATATTAAAACGGATGGTAACAAAGTACTTTCAATCAACACGTAGTTTAGACTTCCACCGTCAGATAGCGCCACAATTCCGAAAATTTAGCACTTTTTGTCTTGTTGGTTTTGTAGTGATGCCTTTTATTAAAATTCTAAGACGTATAGGCAAATCTACAAAAAAATACCTTTAATTTGGCACTTCAAACGTTAAAATCCGTCCAGCCGTTATTAATTAAGTTATGACTGTGAAGAAAAAACCCCTTGCGTATTAATATAATATACTAGTTGTCCTGTTGCTCGAATCCGAGCAAGTCTGTACCCAACGAAAGGTTCAGTTAGTAATCAAACATAACAAAACATCTGATATTAAAACGGATGATAACAACGTACTTTCAATCAGCACGTAGTTTAGACTTTCGCCGTCAGATAGCACCACTATTCCGAAAATTCAACCCTTTACTGTATTCAAGTGATGCCCTTTCTTAAAATTCTGAGACGTATAGGCAAATTTACGTAAAAATACCTTTAATTTGACACCTCAAACGTTAAAATCCGTCCGGCCGTTATGAAGTTATGACTGTGAAGAAAAAACCCTAGCATATTACTATATAGATATATATATATTACCGTACGGGGCCTTAGACAATTTTTTTATACTTTTTTTATTTACAATCTGTTCAACATGAACAATAAGCAAATTTGATATAAATGATGTAACATGAGTTAGTTACGCACCACTGTGCGCACTAACATAGGAATAGGAACAGAAAACTGTAAAAATAACTTTTACAAGAAGCGGGTACAAAGACCCAGAACATGATGTCTTTTTAGACGAAATGTAGCTTCACTACTGTCCAAAAGGTTTACTGCAAGATAGTTTGGATGGTCTTCTAGATAGATAGACTTTGATAGATATCAAAGTAAACTGGAACAGATGTCCGAGAAGAAATTTCCAAATTAAGTGCCTTAGAAAATGAACTTTAAAATACAGTGTGGTGATAAATTATTGGACACTTTTTAAGATTAAATAAATAAATAACCAAGCAACTTAGAAACATGGCAATTGTTTCATTAAATAGCAAATTTAAAACAGTTTTATACAGTAACTGCAAAAAAAATAAATTTTAAATACCCCCGTCACAGCAAACCTGCGTCCTCAGCGAATTTCCAATGCATAATATTTGTCTTAATACCACATAAAGCCACATACCAAGTTTCATAAAAATATAGTCACATATAAGCGATTTTAATCATTATCCATAAGAATAACATCTGTAATGAGTACGTAGGTTTGCTGAAACAAGGAACATAAACAATTGGTTTTTATGCAAATATAAATATAATTTAACTAGGCGAAGCCACATACCAAGTTTCAACAGTAGTGATTGTTTTAACAGCAGTTCCAATCGTAAACTGTAATAAATAGTCTACTGTTTACTTATACTAACTATCTACTAACTAATTGAAGCCTATTGTTTTAGCGAATTTCCCCAATAGGGAAGAAGCTATTACCGTAGTCGGCATGGTAAGACCTAGGCCCGGGACCATGATAACTTTTCGTTTTGAGGTCCCCAGATCCCAAAAACACCATTCGTTCGAAACTGTATATATATATGTGTGTGTGTGTGTGTGTGTGTGTGTGTGTGTGTGTCCGTGAGCACGATAACTCCGGTAAAAATGATCCGATTTTGATGAAATTTGGTATAAACGTGTAAAGCTACATTTATGACTATAAGTTCGAAAACCAGTCAGGTCGCTTCATCCGAAGGGATATTTTGGGGAGGTTTTGTACCCCAAAAATGGGTTTTTTGAACTTTTTACATACAATTTTTGAAAAAGTCAAATATTGGTTTTTACCATTGTGTTCAGCTTAAAAAATACACAATTTGGTATTTTGATCATTTCTCTACGATAATTGGTTACCGAGATATTGAAAGTACTAAACACAGTACGTTGTCTAAGGTTATTCTTATTGAGGAAAGGAAAATTGTTATATCTCGTTTATTTATGAATATATACTGACGAAATTTGGTATAACGCTTTATCTGGTTGTGGTCTATTGATATTTGCTCAAAAAACAATTTTTTACATTAGGCTCCCGTAGGAGGAAACCTGCGTACTCAGCCCCCATGTTATTCTTATGGAGAATAATTAAATGCTAAGTCTCCCTTAATTATGAACATAAATTAATAATAACTGGTATACGACTTCACATAGTTCAATCATATTGATATCAGCATAAAAGCTCATTTTTTGTGTTCCTTGTTGCAGCAAACCTGCGTACTCAGACCCAATGTTATTCTTATGGAGAATAGTTAAAATTGTATATATCGCTTATTTGTGAATATATTTTTATGAAACTTGGTCTGTGGCTTTATGTAATATTAAGACATTTATATCTTCATTGGAAATTCGCTGAGTATGCAGGTTTGCTGCGACGGGGGTATTTAAATTCGCTTCAATCTTACAGAATCATCAGATTTCACATAGTAAATTTTGAAATTATAAACTGGCCAGTAACAAACTGAAAACTATATGGTTGATTTAAATTACTGCTTCGAACCTTTTATTACACAAATCAGCTGCTTCCTTTAAAGGGAAAATATATTCATAAATATAGATAGACGTATTTGTTTATTACAACCAACTAACGAAAGTGGCATTAAAAAACATATGTTTCTTATTATTCTTAATGGCGAAATTTCGACTTTTAATTAATACTAGTTGTCCTGTTGCTCGGATCCAAACAAGTTCGTACCCAACGAAAGGTTTCTTCAGTTTTAAACAAACATAACAAAACATCTGATATTAAAACGGATGGTAACAACGTACTTTCAATCAACACGTAGTTTAGACTTCCACCGTCAGATAGCGCCACAATTCCGAAAATTTAGCACTTTTTGTCTTGTTGGTTTTGTAGTGATGCCTTTTATTAAAATTCTAAGGCGTATAGGCAAATCTACAAAATACCCCCGTAGCAACAAACCTGCGTACTCAGCGAATTTCCAATGCATATATATGTATCTTAATACCAAATAAAGCCACATACCAAGTTTCATCAATATACATTCATAAATAAACGATGACATTTTAATTATTTTCCATAAGAATAACATGGCGGCTGAGTAGGCAGGTTTGCTGAAGTAAGGAACACAAAAAATGGGGTTTTCTACAAATATCAATATAACTCATGTAGGTAAAGCCACATACCAAATTTCATTAATTTATTTTCATAATGAAGGCAGATAACACGTTACTTATTCTCCATAAGAATAACATGGGGCTGAGTACGCAGGTTTGCTGCTACGGGAGCCTTGGGTAAAAAATTGTTTTTTTGAGCAAATATCAATGGTCCACAACCAGATGAAGCCGTATACCAAGTTTCGTCAGTATACGTTCATAAATAAGCGAGATATCCAATTTTTATTTTCCTCCATAAGAATAACATTAGACAACGTACTGTGTTTAGCACTTTCAATATCTCGGTAACCAATTGACGTAGAGAAATGATCAAAATACCAAATTGTGTGTTTTTTTAAGCTGAATTCAATGGGAAAAAGTAAAATTTGACTATTTCCAAAATTATATGTAAAAAATTCGAAAAACCCATTTTTGGGGTACAAAATCCCCCCAAAATACCCCTTTGGATAGAGCGATCTGGCTGGTTTTCAAACTTAAAGTCATAAATGCTGCTTTACACGTTTACACCAAATTTCATCAAAATCGGATAATTTTTACGAGAGTTATCGTGCTCACGGACACACACACACACACACATATATATATATATATATATATATATATATATATATATATATATACAGTTTCGAACGAATGGTGTTTTTTGGGGTCTGGGGACCTCAAACGAAAAGTTATCATGGTCCCGGGCCTAGGTCTTACCATGCCGACTACGGTAATAGCTTCTTCCCTATAGGGGAAATTCGCTAAAAATACCTTTAATTTGGCACTTCAAACGTTAAAATCCGTACAGCCTTTATTAATTAAGTTATGACTGAAGAAAAAACCCCTTGCGTAAAATATAATATACTAGTTGTCCTGTTGCTCGAATCCGAGCAAGTCTGTACCCAACGAAAGGTTCACTTGGTAATCAAACATAATAAAATATCTGATATTAAAACGGATGATAACAACGTACTTTCAATCAGCACGTAGTTTAGACTTCCGCCGTCAGATAGCGCCACTGTTCCGAAAATTCAGCCCTTTACTGTATTCAAGTGATGCTCTTTCTTAAAATTCTGAGACGTATAGGCAAATTTACGTAAAAATACCTTTAATTTGACACCTCAAACGTTGAAATCCGTCCGGCCGTTATGAAGTTATGACTGTGAAGAAAAAACCCTAGCGTATTACTATATAGATATATATATTTTACCGTACGGGGCCTTAGACAATTTTTTTATACTTTTAGCGAATTTCCCCTATAGGGAAGAAGCTATTACCGTAGGTCTCATGGTAAGACTTAAGACCGAGAACATGATAACTTTTTGTTTTGATGTCCCCAGATGTCCAAAACACTATTCGTTCAAATTTATATATATGTATATATATATATCTATATATGTGTCCGTGAATGCGATAACTTGAGTAAAAAACGTCCGATTTCGATGAAATTTGGCTCAAATGTGTAAACTGACATTTATGACTTTAAGATCGAAAACCAGAAAAATCGGACCATGAGAAGGGGGGTTTATGGGGGTTTTAAATTTTCCAAAAATCAGTTTTTTGCATTTTTTACCCTAAAATTTTTAAAACACTTGATTTGGTTTAGACCATGTTATAGAGCTTAAAAAAACAAATAATATGGTATTTTGAATTATTAACCTAGGTTAAGTGGTTGCGGAAAAAATCCAAAAAACATGCTCATAAAATCTCCCATGTTAATCTTATGGGAAAAAGGTTTTTGGCTTTTCCTCAGTTAATTTTACTTTAAACTTCACATTTTCTTTTACCAATCACTTCAGCTCCACAAAACAATCATTTTGGTGTTTAAATTGTGATTCTACGTCAAACCGTTGCAGAGATATTCAAAGTGTTAAACACAGTACGTTGTCCAATGTTATCCTTATGGAGAATAAATAAAATTTGATATCTTGATTATTTATAAATGTATATTGATGAAATTTGGTATGTGGCTTCATGTTGTACTGGTATATTGATAATTGCACAAAAAATAAATGTTTTGTTGATTGTCCCCGTAGCAGCTAACCTGCATACTCAGCCCTAATGTTATTCTTATGGAGAATAAGTAAAGTTTTATATCTCCCTTAATTATGAACATAAATTAATAATACCCCCGTAGCAGCAAACCTGCGTACTCAGCGAATTTCCAATGCATATATATGTATCTTAATACCACATAAAGCCACATACCAAGTTTCATCAATATACATTCATAAATAAACGATTTATGACATTTTTAATTATTCTCCATAAGAGTAACATGGCAGCTGAGTATGCAGGTTTGCTGAAGCAAGGAACACAAAAAATGGAGTTTTATACAAATATCAATATAACTCATGTAGGTAAAGCCACATACCAAATTTCATTAATTTATTTTCATAATGAAGGCAGATAACACGTTACTTATTCTCCATAAGAATAACATGGGGCTGAGTACGCAGGTTTGCTGTTACGGGAGCCTTGGGTAAAAAATTGTCTTTTTGAGCAAATATCATTGGTCCACAACCAGATGAAGCCGTATACCAAGTTTCATCAGTATACGTTCATAAATAAGCGAGATATAAAATTTTTATTTTTCTCCATAAGAATAACATTAGACAACGTACTGTGTTTAGCACTTTCAATATCTCGGTAACCAATTGACGTAGAGAAATGATCAAAATACCAAATTGTGTGTTTTTTTAAGCTGAATCCAATGGGGAAAAATAAAATTTGACTATTTCCAAAATTATATGTAAAAAATTCGAAAAACCCATTTTTGGGGTACAAAACCCCCCCAAAATACCCCTTTGGATAGAGCGATCTGGCTGGTTTTCGAACTTAAAGTCATAAATGTTGCTTTACACGTTTATACCAAATTTCATCAAAATCGGATAATTTTTACGAGAGTTATCGTGCTCACGGACACATATATATATATATACAGTTTCGAACGAATGGTGTTTTTGGGGTCTGGGGACCTCAAAACGAATACCCCCGTAGCAGCAAACCTGCGTACTTAGCGAATTTCCAATGCATATATATTAATCTTAATGCCACATAAAGCTACATACCAATTTTCATCAATATACATTCATAAATAAACAATTTATGACATTTTAATTATTCTCCATAAGAATAACATGGCGGCTGAGTATGCAGGTTTGCTGAAGCAAGGAACACGAAAAAATGGGGTTTTATGCTAATATCAATATAACTCAACTAGGTGAAGTTACTTACCAAATTTCATTAATTTATTTTCATAATTAAGGGAGATAACACGTTACTTATTCTCCATAAGAATAACATGGGGCTGAGTACGCAGGTTTGCTGCTACGGGAGCCTTTGTCAAAAAATTGTTTTTTTTAGGAAATATCAATGGTCCACAACCAGATAAAGCCGTATACCAAGTTTCGTCAGTATATGTTCATAAATAAGCGAGATATAAAATTTTTATTTTCCTCCATAAGAATAACATTAGACAACGTACTGTGTTTAGCATTTTCAATATCTCGGTAACCAATTGACGTAGAGAAATGATCAAAATACCAAATTGTGTGTTTTTTTAAGCTGAATCCAATGGGAAAAAATAAAATTTGACTATTTCCAAAATTATATGTTCAAAATTCAAAAAACCCATTTTTGGGGTACAAAACCCCCCCAAAATACCCCTTCGGATAGAGCGATCTAGCTGGTTTTCGAACTTAAAGTCATAAATGTTGCTTTACACGTTTATACCAAATTTCATCAAAATCGGATAATTTTTACGAGAGTTATCGTGCTCACGGACACATATATATATATATATATATATATATATATATACCCCCGTAGCAGCAAACCTGCGTACTTAGCGAATTTCCAATGCATATATATGTATCTTAATACCACATAAAGCCACATACCAAGTTTCATCAATATGCATTCATAAATAAACGATTTATGACATTTTAATTATTCTCCATAAGAATAACATGGCGGCTGAGTATGCAGGTTTGCTGAAGGAAGGAAAACAAAAAATGGGGTTTTATACAAATATCAATATAACTCATTTAGGTAAAGCCACATAACAAATTTCATTAATTTATTTTCATAATTAAGGGAGATAACACGTTACTTATTCTCCATAAGAATAACATGGGCTGAGTACGCAGGTTTGCTGCTACGTGAGCCTTTGTCAAAAAATTGTTTTTTTGAGCAAATATCAATGTTCCACAACCAGATGAAGCCGTATACCAAGTTTTGTCAGTATACGTTCATAAATAAGCGAGATATAAAATTTTTCTTTTCCTCCATAAGAATAACATTAGACAACGTACTGTGTTTAGCACTTTCAATATCTTGGTAACCAATTGACGTAGAGAAATGATCAAAATACCAAATTTTGTGTTTTTTTAAGCTGAATCCAATGGTAAAAAATAAAATTTGACTATTTCCAAAATTATATGTAAAAAATTCAGAAAACCCATTTTTGGGGTACAAAACCCCCCCAAAATACCCCTTCGGGTAAAGCGATCTGGCTGGTTTTCGAACTTAAAGTCATAAATGTTGCTTTACACGTTTATACCAAATTTCATCAAAATCGGATAATTTTTACGAGAGTTATCGTGCTCACGGACACATATATATATATATATATATATATATATATATATATATATATATATATATATATAGATATATATATATATATATATATATACCCCCGCAGCAGCAAACCTGCGTACTCAGCGAATTTCCAATGCATATATATGTATCTTAATACCACATAAAGCCACATACCAAGTTTCATCAATATACACTCATAAATAAACGATTTATGACATTTTAATTATTCTCCATAAGAATAACATGGCGGCTGAGTATGCAGGTTTGCTGAAGGAAGGACCACAAAAAATGGGGTTTTATACAAATATCAATATAACTCATTTAGGTAAAGCCACATACCAAAATTCATTAATTTATTTTCATAATTAAGGGAGATAACACGTTACTTATTCTCCATAAGAATAACATGGGGCTGAGTACGCAGGTTTGCTGCTAAGGGTGCCTTTGGCAAAAAAAATGTTTTTTTGAGCAAATATCAATGGTCCACAACCAGATGAAGCCGTATACCAAGTTTCGTCAGTATACGATCATAAATAAGCGAGATATAAAATTGTTCTTTTCCTCCATAAGAATAACATTAGACAACGTACTGTGTTTAGCACTTTCAGTATCTCGGTAACCAATTGACGTAGAGAAATGATCAAAATACCAAATTGTGTGTCTTTTTAAGCTGAATCCAATGGTAAAAACTAAAATTTGACTATTTCCAAAATTATATATAAAAAATTCAAAAAACCCATTTTTGGGGTACAAAACCCCCCCAAAATACCCCTTCGGATAGAGCGATCTGGCTGGTTTTCGAACTTAAAGTCATAAATGTTGCTTTACACGTTTATACCAAATTTCATCAAAATCGGATAATTTTTACGAGAGTTATCGTGCTCACGGACACATATATATATATATATATATATATATATATATATATAGATATATATATATATATATATACAGTATCGAACGAATGGTGTTTTTGGGGTCTGGGGACCTCAAAACGAAAAGTTATCATGGTCCCGGGCCTAGGTCTTACCATGCCGACTACGGTAATAGCTTCTTCCCTATAGGGGAAATTCGCTAATATATATATACAGTTTCGAACGAATGGTGTTTTTGGGGTCTGGGGACCTCAAAACGAAAAGTTATCATGGTCCCGGGCCTAGGTCTTACCATGCCGACTACGGTAATAGCTTCTTCCCTATAGGGGAAATTCGCTAAAAGTTATCATGGTCCCGGGCCTAGGTCTTACCATGCCGACTACGGTAATAGCTTCTTCCCTATAGGGGAAATTCGCTAAAACATGGTAAGTAGCTTCACCTGGTTCAGTTATATTGATAATTGCATAAAAACTCATTTCTTATCTTCCTCGTTGCAGCAAACATGCGTACTCAGTCCTAATGTTATTCTTATGGGGAATAAATAAAATGTAATAAATCACTAATTTATGAATGTATTTTTGTCAAAATTGGTGAATGGCTTTATGTACTAGTGAGAAACATATAAATGCATTGGAAATTCGCTGAGTACGCAGGTTTGCTGCGACGGGGGGTATTAGCGAATTTCCCCTATAGGGAAGAAGCTATTACCGTAGGTCTCATGGTAAGACTTAAACCCGAGACCATGATAACTTTTTGTTTTGAGGTCCCCAGATGCCAAAAACACTATTCGTTCAAATTTATATATATGTATATATATATATATATATATATATATATATATATATATATATGTGTCCGTTAACACGATAACTTGAGTAAAAAACGTCCGATTTTGATGAAATTTGGCTCAAATGTGTAAAATGACATTCATGACTTTAAGTTCAAAAACCAGAAAAATCGGACCATGGGAACGGGGGTTTATGGGGGTTTTAAACTTTCCAAAAATCAGTTTTTTGCACTTTTCACCCTAAAATTTTTAAAAAACTTAATATTGGGTTTGGCCATGTTATAGAGCTTAAAAAAACAAATAATTTAGTATTTTGAATTATTAACCTATGTTAAGTGGTTGCGGAGAAAATCCCAAAAAACTTGCTCATAAAATCTCCCATGTTAATCTTATGGGAAAAAGGTTTTTTGCTTTTCCTCAGTTTATTTTAATGTAAACTTCACATTTGCTTTTACCAATCTGTTCAGTTCCACAAAACAATCATTTTGGTGTTTAAATTGTGATTCTACGCCCAACCGTTGCTGAGATATTCAAAGTGCTAAACACAGTACGTTGTCCAATGTTATCCTTATGGAGAATAAATAAAATTTGATATCTCGATTATTTATGAATGTATGTTGATGAAACTTGGTATGTGGCTTCACGTAGTACTGGTATATTGATATTTGCACAAAAAATTGATTTTTTGATGATTATTCCCGTAGCAGCAAACCTGCGTACTCAGCCCCCATGTTATTCTTATGGAGAATATGTAAAATGTAATGACTCCCTTAATTATGAACATAAATTAATAAAACTTGGTATGTAGCTTCACTTGGTTGAGTTATATTGATAATTATATAAAAACCCATTTTTCTGTTCCTTGTTGCAGCAAACCTGCTTTCTCAGCCCCCATGTTATTCTTATGGAAATTAACTAGAATGTTATATATCGCTTATTTATGATTGAATATCGATGAAACTTAGTATGTGGCTTCGCCTAGTTAAAATCTATTTATATTTGCATAAAAACCAATTGTTTCTATTCCTTGTTTCAGCAAACCTACATACTCATTACCAATGTTATTCTTATGGAGAATAATTAAAATCGCTTATATGTGAATGTATTTTTATGTAAGACATATATTATGCATTGGAAATTCGCTGAGTCCGCAGGTTTGCTGCGACGGGGGGTATTTTTATTTACAATCTGTTCAACATGAACAATAAGCAAATTTGATATAAATGATGTAACATGAGTTAGTTACGCACCACTGTGCACACCAACATAGAAATAGGAACAGAAAACTGTAAAAATAACGTTTACAAGAAGCGGGTACAAAGACCCAGAACATGATGTCTTTTTAGACGAAATGTAGCTTCACTATTGTCCAAAAGGTTTACTGCAAGATAGTTTGGATGGTCTTCCAGTTTACTTTGATATCTGTCCGAGAAGAAATTTCCAAATTAAGTGCCTTGGACAATGAACTTTAAAATTTATTCCTGCACCGCTACGTACCTGATGTATGTTTCAAATGTTGTACTTGGGGCACTTCTGGTTACTGAGAAATTCTCATCCGGTCATAGGACAAAAAAAATACTGGTGATTATCTATCTATATCTATAATATTATAAAGAAGAGGTGGTTTCTGTCTGTCTGTCTGTTTGATGTTCCGGGTGAATGCAAAAAGTACTGAACCGACTGGGCTGAAACTTTACACATAGGTAGATCTTGAACCCATGCAACACATAGGCCTATTCACTTCCTTAAAATCCCCTCGGGCTACGCCTCGTGAACATCCTAAGTTTCAATGTTTACATTTCAGAATAAAGTAAACATTCAGAAACTGTAATGCGAACAGATGTGGATACTTCCATTTGACAGCTTAAAGACCAGAAGCAAGAACAGCTGTTTCATGCTAACTAAAACGCAAATTGCATTGACTATAGAATGGGTAAAGAAAACCCCTGTGCGAAGAACGGGTACATCAGCTAGTAATATTATAAAGAAGAGATGGTTTCTGTCTGTCTGTCTGTCTGTCTGTCTGTCTGATGTTCCGGGTGAACGCAAAAACTACTGAACCGACTGGGCTGGGACTTTACACATAAGTAGATCTTGAACCCATGCAACACATAGGCCTATTCACTTCCTTAAAATCCCCTCGGGCTACGCCCCGTGAACGTCCTGAGTTTCAATGTTTACAGTTTCAGAATAAAGTAAACATTCAGAAACTGTAATGCGAACAGATGTGGATACTTACATTTGACAGCTTAAAGAGCAGAAGCAAGAATGGCTGTTTCAAGCTAACTAAAATGCAAATTGCACTGACTAAAGAACGGGTAAAGAAAACCCACGTGCAAAGAGCGGGTACGTCAGCTAGTATATAATAAGATGCTGGTAAAACTTTCGACCCACAAGTTTGAAACTTGATACCAGGATCTAGTTCTGCCCCATAGAACAATAATTATTGACTTACTTTTATTTGGGCTAATTCAGATTGAAGTATTATAATTTTTGAAAAGGTCTTAATAAATACCCCTAAGACTCTTAAGCCTTGTCCACACTAAGCTAATGCTTGACAAAACTATTTGCTCAGTCAGTGTTTTAACAAACATTGTGATGTGTGACAAACTGTTTGATGTTTTTTTTCTAGAACTAGATTGTTTGTCAGAACCCGATAATTGAACAAACATTTAACAATTTTTGTTCTAATTTATTCTCAACAATAATTTTTGGAAAACATGTTTGCTCGGTATGGACAAGGCTTTAATCCTTAAACAAATTGTATTACCACCTTGAATGGTTTTGATGTCATAACGTCAGACAGTCTGTAGTATGGATTTTGTAACACAGACCAAAAACAGTCGTCAGAAAACTAACACTCCCTTTTAGTCGAATTGTAATCAATAAATTACTTTTTATTTTCTAAACATAGAATATAATGTGCGGTAGCAGGAATAGAAAATATTCTAATAATCTTTTATATGAAAAAAACCCAAACCCCTTTTTGGGGAAAACAGAACCATGTTTTACACAGTGATTTTAAGAGGGAACTGCCTCCTCTCCGCCATTAGTAAATGCTAACTCGACCTACTTATCCAAGTTTTAATGAAATTTATCAGTAAAAAAGAGAGAAATGGTAGTTTTTAAAAATTCCGTATAAGATTAAAATTAGTCACCGTACTGCGTTTACCGCTAAATGAAAATTTCAATTTCCGCCGTGACCACTAGTCATAGAATAATAATTCAAAACACTAGTTTATTATTAAGTTGTTTTTTGTTTTTGTTTTTTGTCAGTGATTGTAAGAAAATTGTATTTAAAGTTTACGAGCTGCTCCCTCGCAAAAATTTTCGGATATAATCCTTATAACAGTTGTTTATTGAATTAAGAAAAAACATATGTGATATAAACCAAATAAAACTCTCCTCCATATGAATAACATGGGAACTTGGAAGTTCCGTGGGGCAGAGCCCTGAGGCCTAAATCGAAATTCTGGCTCGAAAGTGACTACGAACTTGAAATTATCTTTTAAATAAACAAAGAATAATTAAAATCGGTTATGTATTAACTTCAGGAAGTGAGAGTAGGGTAAGATGGAGAGTCCGAGGGCAGGAGGAGTCAGGAGGAGCACCCCCCCCCCCCCCCGAGGTCTCGTCTGTGACACTTTGCGAATTTTTTTTTTTGCGAACTTTTTTGCAAACTTTTTTTTTGCGAATTTTTTTTTTTTGCGAATTTTTTTTTTTTGCGAATTTTTTTTTTTTGCGAATTTTTTTTTTTTGCGAATTTTTTTTTTTGCGAATTTTTTTTTTTGCGAATTTTTTTTTGCGAATTTTTTTTTTGCCAAATTTTTTTTTTGCGAAATTTTTTTTTTGCGAATTTTTTTTTTTTGCGAATTTTTTTTTTGCGAATTTTTTTTTGCGAATTTTTGTTTTTGCGAATTTTTTTTTGCGAATTTTGGTTGTTGCGAATACTATCCTAACCTAACCTAACCTAACCTAACGTAACGTAACCTAACCTAACCTAACCTAAGGTAACCTAACCTAACCTAACCTAACGTAACCTAACCTAACCTAACCTAACCTAACCTAACCTCGGATCAGATTTCTGATTGCAGATTCTTGTTCGTCTAGTCGAGCCGAGTCATTTGAGTACCCACATCGTACACTTTGGATGATGTTTACAAAAAAGGGGCCCGCACCACACTTTTGACCTTTTTTTTTTTTTGCATTTTTGGAATCTCCTCGTCAAGCCGAGTATTCTCAGTACCCACATGACATACTTTGGATAATTAATACAAGAGTTGAACAGGGTAACGCTACAACCAACAGAGCTAGCCCATCAGCGCTTGCGGTCAATTGAACTAACAGTGAATGCAAATTTTAAGGAGAATATAATTGCAATGCTTTGAACATATACTGCAAAGGGGGGTGTATCGATACACCCCCCTTCAAGTACTCTGCACCGAGGCAGCTGTTCGCACAACCGACTGACGCGTCCAGTCTACTGTCTGGGAATGCGGATGTTGTAATTTGATACCTCGACTGGAGGGTGCAGGTGTTCACACAAAAAACCGACAAGTCGAGACCTGTCTGGGAATGCGGATGCTGTAATTTGATACCCCGACGGGAGGGCGACGCGACCCTTCCAGGAACCCATTATAGTCCGCCCGTATCGAATTCCGAGCAATAAATCACCAGTTGTCAAACACCCACGTTATCAATCTTGTTTTAGGCTTCAACAATTCCTGACGTATGGGGGAGCGAAAATCTCCCCCTAGTAATTAAATCAACAGAACACCAGTTGTCACGGTCTCATGCTTGTTCTAGTCTTCAACAATTCCTGACGTATGGGGGAGCGAAAATCTCCCCCTAAGCCATTATGTGTTAGGGGGAGCGAAAATCTCCCCCTAGTAATTAAATCAACAGAGCTAGCCCATCAGCGCCTGCGAACAATTGAACTACCAGTGAATGCAAATTTTGAGGAGAATATAATTGCAATGCTTTGAACATATACTGCAAAGGGGGGTGTATCGATACACCCCCCTTCAAGTACTCTGCACCGAGGCAGCTGTTCGCACAAATAACCGTCGCGTCCAGTCTACTGTCTGGGAATGCGGATGTTGTAATTTGATACCTCGACTGGAGGGTGCAGGTGTTCACACAAAAAACCGAGAAGTCGAGACCTGTCTGGGGTGCAGCTGCGCCCGACCCCAGGAGGGGCAGGAGGAGCAGGAGGAGCAGGAGGGGCAGGAGGGGCAGGAGGAGCAGGAGGGGCAGGAGGGGCAGGAGGAGCAGGAGGGGCAGGAGGAGCAGGAGGAGCAGGAGGAGCAGGAGGAGCAGGAGGGGCAGGAGGATCAGGAGGAGCAGGAGGGGCAGGAGGGGCAGGAGGAGCAGGAGGAGCAGGAGGGGCAGGAGGAGCAGGAGGAGCAGGAGGAGCAGGAGGAGCAGGAGGGGCAGGAGGAGCAGGAGGAGCAGGAGGGGCAGGAGGGGCAGGAGGAGCCCCCCTGCCCCTCCGGGCAAGGTTTCGTCTGTGACACTTTTGCCAGCCAAGACGCCTGCGGACAATTGAACTACCAGTGAATGCAAATGCGGATGTTGTAATTTGATACCTCGACTGGAGGGTGCAGGTGTTCACACAAAAAACCGACAAGTCGAGACCTGTCTGGGGTGCAGCTGCGCCCGACCTCAGGAGGGCCAGGAGGGACAGGAGGAGCCCCCCCCCCCAGACGCCTGCACCAACACTTGGAAGAAAATCCTCCTACATTAGAAGGATTTCCTTCTGTTCCCTAACATGAAAAGCTTTTGTGGCCTTGAAAAAGGCCGATTATGATGGTGGGATCAGGTGGAGGCTAAGGTGTTGGAAAACGTTTATTTTTTACTGTTGAAAAACTTTGTTACTTCATCAGGGTGCAGTTCATCGGTCCGCCGATTCCACCACATTTCAACAAGCATCATGTACTTCTGCTCATGTTCAATGGCGTAGAAGTGCTCCTCTTCAATGGGGTAGAAATTCATCTTGTAGTCCATGTCACGCTGCCAATATTCCCACTCCAAGCCGTCCAGCGGGCAATGGTTCCACATGCTGTTGATTCCCCGTCGTCTGGAGTACAGAGCGTCGTCAAGATCTTGAGTAGTTGAATACATTTTTGGTTCATGAACGTACTTGAACTTTTTGTCAATGCGCCATAGCCTCTTCTTATGGAAATAATTCAAGGTGCATTCATCGTCGTCTTTTCGGTTGTAGAATTCATCACCTTCGAAGTAATCATCTTCATCGTCAAACGGTCTCTTCTTATTATTGCTATTCATTGTCGTTTCCGCTGCAACACATACATCCTCCAACTCAACGTCTGTGATGTCACAATCCCACTCGATGTTGGCCATGATCTCTTCGTAGCTGTTGACGCTTCGAAACTCAAGACTAAACTAAACTTTACTGCTAGGGGCGGGCTGTGCGTCGTGGGATGATGGGCGCAGGTGTACAGACAAAAAACCGTCGCGTCACCCTACTGTCTGGGAATGCGGATGCTGTAATTTGATACCTCTACGGGAGGGCGCGGGTGTTCACACAAAAAACCGACGAGTCGAGACCTGTCTGGGAATGCGGATGCTGTAATTTGATACCCCGACAGGAGGGCTACCGACCCTTGCAGGAACCCATAATTATAGACCACCCGCGTCGAATTCCGAGCAATAGTACACCAGCTGTCAAACACCCACGGTCTCATTCTTGTTCAAGTCTTCAACAATTCCTGACGTATGGGGGAGCGAAAATCTCCCCCCTAAGCCATTATGTGTTAGGGGGAGCGAAAATCTCCCCCTAGTGATTAAATCAACAGAACACCAGTTGTCAAACACCCACGGTCTCATTCGTGTTCGGGAGTTTGAAGTGTGTGGCTGTGTAATAGTGTTGCTGTGTGACATTCTGTCAGAGCGATCGCCCGACGTTTTGACCTAACCTACAAAATGAACCACTTAACCGCCTATGTGTTTAATGATCGGCCTTTGTCTGTACTGTTTGACAGCAGCGATAATCCATGGTTCAAAGCTAAGGATGTAGCTACAATATTGGGATACGCTAACCCTAAAGAAGCAATCAGAGCACATGTTAGAGAAAAATATCGCAAAACAATTCCTGAAGTATGGGGGAGCGAAAATCTCCCCCTAACCTATAACGAGAAACATTCAATCTTTCTTAACGAGCCGGGATTATATTCGTTACTTATGAAATCTAAAATGCCCATCGCCGAGAAGTTTCAAGATTGGATCTTTGAAGAAGTTTTGCCATCCATTAGAAAAAATGGTCAGTACAGACTTATAAACGAGAACCAACGGCTGCTACAATCACTTACAAAGTCGCTAACAAATAACCGAAAGCTAGATCAAACAAATTCCGAGTTTAAAACTACAAATGATATATTGTGTATGGAAAACCAATCCATGAATCAAACGCTGATCGAACAGACACCTAAAGTGGCAGTGTTGCCTGAAGATGTAAATCTGAAGCATATATTTTGTGTGATGATTAGGGAAACCCTTCTAGAGCAGTACGGAGTTTGTGAATACAAGTGCATTCGAACACAGAAGAGGAATTTCAAACAAGCCTTGAAAAAAGCAAAGGAAGAAGGATTTACAATGTGCTACTGTAGAGAAAATGTCCCCAACGGCATAAACATAGTGAATAAGGCTAAAGAAGTGATGAAGAGTTACGGCATGCACATTGACTGCAGATACAACAACATCCTAACCTCGCACAATTTCATTAATGTAGTTGAACATATCTTTGACAATGCATAGGTCTGCGCTTGTGGACTCGTTCCAGAACCTTCGACGCTAGTCAGGTAGCAACAGTCGATACGTGCTCCAAAGATGACCAGTGTGGATGACGCAAGAAAAGTAATCACCATATCAATGAACAAAATACGTTATAAACGTAACAACATCCGAGAAAGGCTCGCAATCAAGTTAGTGTTGGATAGAGCGAGAGATGTGTTTGAGAGAAAATATCATATGAAACAGCATACTTATGAAAAAAAAAAAAAAAAAAAAAAAATATTGAATATCATGTGAAAGAATATAACTATGAAGAAAACAAAACAGACTGTTAAATTTAACGAGGAGCTAAATACACAGTACACTTACGAGCCCTGTGAGGATGTACAACAATTAACGTGGACTCAAATCGCAATAGATGAAATGAGATTCCGCAGACCGTTGGAACTGATGTTGGGTGAAAAAATCAAACATCTAACCTATTGCAACAAGATGTGTCACAGCGAGTGCATACAGTTTACTTCAAGGGTGAGCAGACGCACCACCAGTCCGTAGTACGGTAGAAGTCACACGGTAAGGACGTCAACATGGACGCTTACGTTTCTGCGGACGACTATATCAAATCGTTTATTCAGGAGATTGAGGTTATGAACAATAATGCTAGTGATCAGACATTGGCATCACCTCAGACGTCATCTGTAAAACCGATCACTGCCTGCAAGAGACGAAGGAGGCCAACTCTCATCGAAGTGGAAACCAAGAAACCAGGATGGGTGCCAAAACCAACAGATGATTCTCCCATAGTGTCATGGATGGACGATGGGAATACTTTTGCTGTTCAAAACCCGGGAAACAAAGGACAAATTTTATTGAAAATGGAAATGTACGATGGTACAGATATGGTGTTCATGTGCAGTTTATTTTTGGACAAAGATGGTGAAATGCTCCAAAGTGTTAAACAAGTAGTTGATAAAGTGGAAAACATGTGGATCGATAAATCAACAGGAGTACCGAAAATTACAGGCTTAACTCAAACTGTTACACAACGCAGTGCAGTTTCGCAACCAACGTCGAAGAAGCGAGCTGTGAGGAAGAAACAACGAGTGTCGCCAGCAGTCAATTAAAGCATCAGCATTCCCAGACAGGAGGGCGACGCGTCGGTTTTTTGTGTGTGAACACCTGCGCCCGGCCAACTACTAGAGATGTCGAGCAGCAGCACTTTCAAGCTAGAGTTTCCGAGCGTGAACGGCACTGCAGCTATCGAGGACCTGAGAGCTACCCTCAACAACTGCAAGTCCGACTCTCCGCTCCACACCAGGATAGACGATCTCAGAGAGGAATGCGGCTATCTCATCACTGCGATGGAGCGAGCCACAACACCCTTTGGTGAGACGATCATCGTGATCCTGGAGGGACAGGTCGGGGACGACTTCTTTCTGCGAGTCTACCCGCCTAGGCGCTTCAACGAGGTCCTGAGCAACACCGACATCGAGCGCTACAACAGCGGGTTTGGAGAACGCCTTCGCTTGGTGAAGCGCAGCCCGAGGGGTTCCAATAGCAGATTCACACCTTTGGAGTTTATGTAAAGCAAGACTTGAAGATTATGTAAATACCTTTGTAAATTAGTTTTCGTAGTCAATACTTATAGTCACGTTCAGAACATAACCACTGTGTTATTTATTTCACTTAACCCCAAAAATGTCCTTTGGTAGTAAGTTTAAGAGCGTGAGTATGGTAACTGTGAGGTGTTTAGCTCATCAGCGTCATCATCAGAATCATCGATATTTGTACATAGATGTAACCCACCGCGTAATGCGATACAATTGATTGGAGCGCATCGTGTGTGAGCTGTCTTGTGATGGCGACATCGCACTGCGTTTGTAACAAAATAACGTGTACATTAACACGACGATCACTTTTCTTGCTTAAGTCACGAGGGGCATTATGGCGTACGGGACGATTGGTAATAACAGCGTTTAAAGTAAACTGTGCACATTCGTTGTGATACGTCTTGTCACAGCACGTTAGATTTCACATTCTCACATTCTACATCAATTACAATTGTAGACGTAATCTCATTTCATCTGTTGTGATTTAAGTCCACGTTAACCGTTGTACATCCTTACGCGGCTCATAAGTGTAATGAGTATTTAGTATGACAATAAACTTCTCGAATGTTAGTACGTTAAATCGTAGCTTGTTCATTGACGCATCGATCCCTATTCTTGTTTCAGTCTCAATATGCATTATGGCGTACGTGCCAGATGGTACTAACAACGCTTGAAATAAACTGCACACATGTGTTGCGATACATCCAAACACAACAAGTTAGATGCATCATTCAATCATTCAGCATCAATTGAAATGTTATGCGTGGCATCATTTCATCTGGTGTAATTTGAGGGAATAACTCGACTACGAACCTTTATCGTATGTTAGTTCGTTAACAAAGTAAATTGTACATTAACACGACGATCGCTTTTCTTGCTTAAGTCACGATGTGCATTATGGCGTACGGGACGATTGGTAATAACAGCGTTTAAAGTAAACTGTGCACATTCGTTGTGATACGTCTTGTCACAGCACGTTAGATTTCACATTCTCACATTCAACATCAATTACAATTGTAGACGTAATCTCATTTCATCTGTTGTGATTTAAGTCCACGTTAACCGTTGTACATCCTCACGCGGCTCGTAAGTGTAATGAGTATTTAGTATGACAATAAACTTCTCGAATGTTAGTACGTTAAATCGTAGCTTGTTCATTGACGCATCGATCCCTATTCTTGTTTCAGTCTCAATAGACATTATGGCGTACGTGCCAGATGGTACTAACAACGCTTGAAATAAACTGCCCACGTGTGTTGCGATACATCCAAACACAGCAAGTTAGATGCATCATTCTAACATTCAGCATCAATTGAAATGTTATGCGTGGTATCATTTCATCTGGTGTAATTTGAGGGAATAACTCGACTACGAACCTTTATCGTATGTTAGTTCGTTAACAACGTAACTTGTACATTGACGCATCGATCACTTTTCATGCTTAAGTCACAATGTGCATTATGTTGTATGTGACGACTGGTAATAGCAATGCTTGAAGTAAACTGAGCACATGTGTTGCTATACGTCTTGTCACAGCAGGTTATATTGCTCATTTCCCCTTTCAACATCAGTTACAATTGTATGCGTAATCTCATTTCATCGGTTTTAATTCAAGTCCGCGTTAACTGTTGTACATCCTCACGAGGTTCGTAAGTGTAACGAGTATTTAGTTTTACATTAAACTTCTCGTATGTCAATCCCAAGTAATCGGTGTTTGAAGAAGTTTGCCTTTCCCTCAAGAATTGTCACTAGCATTATAACATACGCGTTTAATAACCAGATCGCACTTGTAATATTTTTGTATACCAATAACAATTCCAAGTAATCGAGGTTTGAAGAAGTTCGCACATTGATAAAAAAAAAAATCCAAGTAAACGATGTTTGAAGACGTTTGAGTTTTCGCCATCACACAAGTTCCAATCTTGAGTAATGTCAACCCAAGAAAATGAAAGCTAACAGCATCACGTAGTTGTGTTAAGTTACGATAGGTATAGTTAGGTTTATTAAGACTGTTTCCAGTTAGAAAGGGGAAACATGGAGAGACTTATCTCATCGTTAGGTTACGATATCCAGTGTAAAGTTAGGTCCCTGCATAGAAATAGGAAACGTAGACAGTTGTATCTCATCCTTAGGTTATGTTATGCTCTGTTAAGTTAGGTTTGTGCTTATAGATAGGAAATATTGTCAGTAGTATCTCGTCGTTAGGTTAAGTCATGCTCTGTTAAGTTAGGTTTGTTGTTGAATATACAAAAAAAAAAAAAAAAATCTGTACCTTAATGTCGGCGTGCGCATTATGATTATACCATTTTTAAATTGCGCACGCCGACATTAAGGTACAGATTTTTTTTTTTTTTTGTATATTCAACAACAAACCTAACTTAACAGAGCATGACTTAACCTAACGACGAGATACTACTGACAATATTTCCTATCTATAAGCACAAACCTAACTTAACAGAGCATAACATAACCTAAGGATGAGATACAACTGTCTACGTTTCCTATTTCTATGCAGGGACCTAACTTTACACTGGATATCGTAACCTAACGATGAGATAAGTCTCTCCATGTTTCCCCTTTCTAACTGGAAACAGTCTTAATAAACCTAACTATACCTATCGTAACTTAACACAACTACGTGATGCTGTTAGCTTTCATTTTCTTGGGTTGACATTACTCAAGATTGGAACTTGTGTGATGGCGAAAACTCAAACGTCTTCAAACATCGTTTACTTGGATTTTTTTTTTTTATCAATGTGCGAACTTCTTCAAACCTCGATTACTTGGAATTGTTATTGGTATACAAAAATATTACAAGTGCGATCTGGTTATTAAACGCGTATGTTATAATGCTAGTGACAATTCTTGAGGGAAAGGCAAACTTCTTCAAACACCGATTACTTGGGATTGACATACGAGAAGTTTAATGTAAAACTAAATACTCGTTACACTTACGAACCTCGTGAGGATGTACAACAGTTAACGCGGACTTGAATTAAAACCGATGAAATGAGATTACGCATACAATTGTAACTGATGTTGAAAGGGGAAATGAGCAATATAACCTGCTGTGACAAGACGTATAGCAACACATGTGCTCAGTTTACTTCAAGCATTGCTATTACCAGTCGTCACATACAACATAATGCACATTGTGACTTAAGCATGAAAAGTGATCGATGCGTCAATGTACAAGTTACGTTGTTAACGAACTAACATACGATAAAGGTTCGTAGTCGAGTTATTCCCTCAAATTACACCAGATGAAATGATACCACGCATAACATTTCAATTGATGCTGAATGTTAGAATGATGCATCTAACTTGCTGTGTTTGGATGTATCGCAACACACGTGGGCAGTTTATTTCAAGCGTTGTTAGTACCATCTGGCACGTACGCCATAATGTCTATTGAGACTGAAACAAGAATAGGGATCGATGCGTCAATGAACAAGCTACGATTTAACGTACTAACATTCGAGAAGTTTATTGTCATACTAAATACTCATTACACTTACGAGCCGCGTGAGGATGTACAACGGTTAACGTGGACTTAAATCACAACAGATGAAATGAGATTACGTCTACAATTGTAATTGATGTTGAATGTGAGAATGTGAAATCTAACGTGCTGTGACAAGACGTATCACAACGAATGTGCACAGTTTACTTTAAACGCTGTTATTACCAATCGTCCCGTACGCCATAATGCACATCGTGACTTAAGCAAGAAAAGCGATCGTCGTGTTAATGTACAATTTACTTTGTTAACGAACTAACATACGATAAAGGTTCGTAGTCGAGTTATTCCCTCAAATTACACCAGATGAAATGATGCCACGCATAACATTTCAATTGATGCTGAATGATTGAATGATGCATCTAACTTGTTGTGTTTGGATGTATCGCAACACATGTGTGCAGTTTATTTCAAGCGTTGTTAGTACCATCTGGCACGTACGCCATAATGCATATTGAGACTGAAACAAGAATAGGGATCGATGCGTCAATGAACAAGCTACGATTTAACGTACTAACATTCGAGAAGTTTATTGTCATACTAAATACTCATTACACTTATGAGCCGCGTAAGGATGTACAACGGTTAACGTGGACTTAAATCACAACAGATGAAATGAGATTACGTCTACAATTGTAATTGATGTAGAATGTGAGAATGTGAAATCTAACGTGCTGTGACAAGACGTATCACAACGAATGTGCACAGTTTACTTTAAACGCTGTTATTACCAATCGTCCCGTACGCCATAATGCCCCTCGTGACTTAAGCAAGAAAAGTGATCGTCGTGTTAATGTACACGTTATTTTGTTACAAACGCAGTGCGATGTCGCCATCACAAGACAGCTCACACACGATGCGCTCCAATCAATTGTATCGCATTACGCGGTGGGTTACATCTATGTACAAATATCGATGATTCTGATGATGACGCTGATGAGCTAAACACCTCACAGTTACCATACTCACGCTCTTAAACTTACTACCAAAGGACATTTTTGGGGTTAAGTGAAATAAATAACACAGTGGTTATGTTCTGAACGTGACTATAAGTATTGACTACGAAAACTAATTTACAAAGGTATTTACATAATCTTCAAGTCTTGCTTTACATAAACTCCAAAGGTGTGAATCTGCTATTGGAACCCCTCGGGCTGCGCTTCACCAAGCGAAGGCGTTCTCCAAACCCGCTGTTGTAGCGCTCGATGTCGGTGTTGCTCAGGACCTCGTTGAAGCGCCTAGGCGGGTAGACTCGCAGAAAGAAGTCGTCCCCGACCTGTCCCTCCAGGATCACGATGATCGTCTCGCCAAAGGGTGTTGTGGCTCGCTCCATCGCAGTGATGAGATAGCCGCATTCCTCTCTGAGATCGTCTATCCTGGTGTGGAGCGGAGAGTCGGACTTGCAGTTGTTGAGGGTAGCTCTCAGGTCCTCGGTAGCTGCAGTGCCGTTCACGCTCGGAAACTCTAGCTTGAAAGTGCTGCTGCTCGACATCTCTAGTAGTTGGCCGGGCGCAGGTGTTCACACACAAAAAACCGACGCGTCGCCCTCCTGTCTGGGAATGCTGATGCTTTAATTGACTGCTGGCGACACTCGTTGTTTCTTCCTCACAGCTCGCTTCTTCGACGTTGGTTGCGAAACTGCACTGCGTTGTGTAACAGTTTGAGTTAAGCCTGTAATTTTCGGTACTCCTGTTGATTTATCGATCCACATGTTTTCCACTTTATCAACTACTTGTTTAACACTTTGGAGCATTTCACCATCTTTGTCCAAAAATAAACTGCACATGAACACCATATCTGTACCATCGTACATTTCCATTTTCAATAAAATTTGTCCTTTGTTTCCCGGGTTTTGAACAGCAAAAGTATTCCCATCGTCCATCCATGACACTATGGGAGAATCATCTGTTGGTTTTGGCACCCATCCTGGTTTCTTGGTTTCCACTTCGATGAGAGTTGGCCTCCTTCGTCTCTTGCAGGCAGTGATCGGTTTTACAGATGACGTCTGAGGTGATGCCAATGTCTGATCACTAGCATTATTGTTCATAACCTCAATCTCCTGAATAAACGATTTGATATAGTCGTCCGCAGAAACGTAAGCGTCCATGTTGACGTCCTTACCGTGTGACTTCTACCGTACTACGGACTGGTGGTGCGTCTGCTCACCCTTGAAGTAAACTGTATGCACTCGCTGTGACACATCTTGTTGCAATAGGTTAGATGTTTGATTTTTTCACCCAACATCAGTTCCAACGGTCTGCGGAATCTCATTTCATCTATTGCGATTTGAGTCCACGTTAATTGTTGTACATCCTCACAGGGCTCGTAAGTGTACTGTGTATTTAGCTCCTCGTTAAATTTAACAGTCTGTTTTGTTTTCTTCATAGTTATATTCTTTCACATGATATTCAATATTTTTTTTTTTTTTTTTTTTTTCATAAGTATGCTGTTTCATATGATATTTTCTCTCAAACACATCTCTCGCTCTATCCAACACTAACTTGATTGCGAGCCTTTCTCGGATGTTGTTACGTTTATAACGTATTTTGTTCATTGATATGGTGATTACTTTTCTTGCGTCATCCACACTGGTCATCTTTGGAGCACGTATCGACTGTTGCTACCTGACTAGCGTCGAAGGTTCTGGAACGAGTCCACAAGCGCAGACCTATGCATTGTCAAAGATATGTTCAACTACATTAATGAAATTGTGCGAGGTTAGGATGTTGTTGTATCTGCAGTCAATGTGCATGCCGTAACTCTTCATCACTTCTTTAGCCTTATTCACTATGTTTATGCCGTTGGGGACATTTTCTCTACAGTAGCACATTGTAAATCCTTCTTCCTTTGCTTTTTTCAAGGCTTGTTTGAAATTCCTCTTCTGTGTTCGAATGCACTTGTATTCACAAACTCCGTACTGCTCTAGAAGGGTTTCCCTAATCATCACACAAAATATATGCTTCAGATTTACATCTTCAGGCAACACTGCCACTTTAGGTGTCTGTTCGATCAGCGTTTGATTCATGGATTGGTTTTCCATACACAATATATCATTTGTAGTTTTAAACTCGGAATTTGTTTGATCTAGCTTTCGGTTATTTGTTAGCGACTTTGTAAGTGATTGTAGCAGCCGTTGGTTCTCGTTTATAAGTCTGTACTGACCATTTTTTCTAATGGATGGCAAAACTTCTTCAAAGATCCAATCTTGAAACTTCTCGGCGATGGGCATTTTAGATTTCATAAGTAACGAATATAATCCCGGCTCGTTAAGAAAGATTGAATGTTTCTCGTTATAGGTTAGGGGGAGATTTTCGCTCCCCCATACTTCAGGAATTGTTTTGCGATATTTTTCTCTAACATGTGCTCTGATTGCTTCTTTAGGGTTAGCGTATCCCAATATTGTAGCTACATCCTTAGCTTTGAACCATGGATTATCGCTGCTGTCAAACAGTACAGACAAAGGCCGATCATTAAACACATAGGCGGTTAAGTGGTTCATTTTGTAGGTTAGGTCAAAACGTCGGGCGATCGCTCTGACAGAATGTCACACAGCAACACTATTACACAGCCACACACTTCAAACTCCCGAACACGAATGAGACCGTGGGTGTTTGACAACTGGTGTTCTGTTGATTTAATCACTAGGGGGAGATTTTCGCTCCCCCTAACACATAATGGCTTAGGGGGGAGATTTTCGCTCCCCCATACGTCAGGAATTGTTGAAGACTTGAACAAGAATGAGACCGTGGGTGTTTGACAGCTGGTGTACTATTGCTCGGAATTCGACGCGGGTGGTCTATAATTATGGGTTCCTGCAAGGGTCGGTAGCCCTCCTGTCGGGGTATCAAATTACAGCATCCGCATTCCCAGACAGGTCTCGACTCGTCGGTTTTTTGTGTGAACACCCGCGCCCTCCCGTAGAGGTATCAAATTACAGCATCCGCATTCCCAGACAGTAGGGTGACGCGACGGTTTTTTGTCTGTACACCTGCGCCCATCATCCCACGACGCACAGCCCGCCCCTAGCAGTAAAGTTTAGTTTAGTCTTGAGTTTCGAAGCGTCAACAGCTACGAAGAGATCATGGCCAACATCGAGTGGGATTGTGACATCACAGACGTTGAGTTGGAGGATGTATGTGTTGCAGCGGAAACGACAATGAATAGCAATAATAAGAAGAGACCGTTTGACGATGAAGATGATTACTTCGAAGGTGATGAATTCTACAACCGAAAAGACGACGATGAATGCACCTTGAAGCATTTCCATAAGAAGAGGCTATGGCGCATTGACAAAAAGTTCAAGTACGTTCATGAACCAAAAATGTATTCAACTACTCAAGATCTTGACGACGCTCTGTACTCCAGACGACGGGGAATCAACAGCATGTGGAACCATTGCCCGCTGGACGGCTTGGAGTGGGAATATTGGCAGCGTGACATGGACTACAAGATGAATTTCTACCCCATTGAAGAGGAGCACTTCTACGCCATTGAACATGAGCAGAAGTACATGATGCTTGTTGAAATGTGGTGGAATCGGCGGACCGATGAACTGCACCCTGATGAAGTAACAAAGTTTTTCAACAGTAAAAAATAAACGTTTTCCAACACCTTAGCCTCCACCTGATCCCACCATCATAATCGGCCTTTTTCAAGGCCACAAAAGCTTTTCATGTTAGGGAACAGAAGGAAATCCTTCTAATGTAGGAGGATTTTCTTCCAAGTGTTGGTGCAGGCGTCTGGGGGGGGGGGCTCCTCCTGTCCTTCCTGGCCCTCCTGAGGTCGGGCGCAGCTGCACCCCAGACAGGTCTCGACTTGTCGGTTTTTTGTGTGAACACCTGCACCCTCCAGTCGAGGTATCAAATTACAACATCCGCATTTGCATTCACTGGTAGTTCAATTGTCCGCAGGCGTCTTGGCTGGCAAAAGTGTCACAGACGAAACCTTGCCCGGAGGGGCAGGGGGGCTCCTCCTGCCCCTCCTGCCCCTCCTGCTCCTCCTGCTCCTCCTGCCCCTCCTGCTCCTCCTGCTCTTCCTGCTCCTCCTGCTCCTCCTGCCCCTCCTGCTCCTCCTGCTCCTCCTGCCCCTCCTGCCCCTCCTGCTCCTCCTGATCCTCCTGCCCCTCCTGCTCCTCCTGCTCCTCCTGCTCCTCCTGCTCCTCCTGCCCCTCCTGCTCCTCCTGCCCCTCCTGCCCCTCCTGCTCCTCCTGCCCCTCCTGCCCCTCCTGCTCCTCCTGCTCCTCCTGCCCCTCCTGGGGTCGGGCGCAGCTGCACCCCAGACAGGTCTCGACTTCTCGGTTTTTTGTGTGAACACCTGCACCCTCCAGTCGAGGTATCAAATTACAACATCCGCATTCCCAGACAGTAGACTGGACGCGACGGTTATTTGTGCGAACAGCTGCCTCGGTGCAGAGTACTTGAAGGGGGGTGTATCGATACACCCCCCTTTGCAGTATATGTTCAAAGCATTGCAATTATATTCTCCTCAAAATTTGCATTCACTGGTAGTTCAATTGTTCGCAGGCGCTGATGGGCTAGCTCTGTTGATTTAATTACTAGGGGGAGATTTTCGCTCCCCCTAACACATAATGGCTTAGGGGGAGATTTTCGCTCCCCCATACGTCAGGAATTGTTGAAGACTAGAACAAGCATGAGACCGTGACAACTGGTGTTCTGTTGATTTAATTACTAGGGGGAGATTTTCGCTCCCCCATACGTCAGGAATTGTTGAAGCCTAAAACAAGATTGATAACGTGGGTGTTTGACAACTGGTGATTTATTGCTCGGAATTCGATACGGGCGGACTATAATGGGTTCCTGGAAGGGTCGCGTCGCCCTCCCGTCGGGGTATCAAATTACAGCATCCGCATTCCCAGACAGGTCTCGACTTGTCGGTTTTTTGTGTGAACACCTGCACCCTCCAGTCGAGGTATCAAATTACAACATCCGCATTCCCAGACAGTAGACTGGACGCGTCAGTCGGTTGTGCGAACAGCTGCCTCGGTGCAGAGTACTTGAAGGGGGGTGTATCGATACACCCCCCTTTGCAGTATATGTTCAAAGCATTGCAATTATATTCTCCTTAAAATTTGCATTCACTGTTAGTTCAATTGACCGCAAGCGCTGATGGGCTAGCTCTGTTGGTTGTAGCGTTACCCTGTTCAACTCTTGTATTAATTATCCAAAGTATGTCATGTGGGTACTGAGAATACTCGGCTTGACGAGGAGATTCCAAAAATGCAAAAAAAAAAAAGGTCAAAAGTGTGGTGCGGGCCCCTTTTTTGTAAACATCATCCAAAGTGTACGATGTGGGTACTCAAATGACTCGGCTCGACTAGACGAACAAGAATCTGCAATCAGAAATCTGATCCGAGGTTAGGTTAGGTTAGGTTAGGTTAGGTTAGGTTACGTTAGGTTAGGTTAGGTTAGGTTACCTTAGGTTAGGTTAGGTTAGGTTACGTTACGTTAGGTTAGGTTAGGTTAGGTTAGGATAGTATTCGCAACAACCAAAATTCGCAAAAAAAAAATTCGCAAAAACAAAAATTCGCAAAAAAAAATTCGCAAAAAAAAATTCGCAAAAAAAAAATTCGCAAAAAAAAAAATTCGCAAAAAAAAAATTTCGCAAAAAAAAAATTTGGCAAAAAAAAAATTCGCAAAAAAAAAATTCGCAAAAAAAAAAATTCGCAAAAAAAAAAAAATTCGCAAAAAAAAAAAAATTCGCAAAAAAAAAAAAATTCGCAAAAAAAAAAATTCGCAAAAAAAAAAAATTCGCAAAAAAAAAGTTTGCAAAAAAGTTCGCAAAAAAAAAATTCGCAAAGTGTCACAGACGAGACCTCGGGGGGGGGGGGTGCTCCTCCTGACTCCTCCTGCCCTCGGACTCTCCATCTTACCCTACTAGTGAGTGAACAAAGTGCAGGAATTTTTTAAAATATGTAGATGGTTTTAAGAAATACCCCCGTCGCAGCAAACCTGCATACTCAGCGAATTTCCAATGCATAGTAATTTGTCTTTATACCACATAAAGCCACATACCAAGATTCATCAATATACATTCATAAATAAACAATTTATGACTTTTTAATTATTCTCCATAAGAATAACATGGCGGCTGAGTATGCAGGTTTGCTGAAATAAGGAGCACTAAAAATAGGCTTTTATACAAATATCAATATAACTCAACTAGGTAAAGCCACATACCAAGTTCTATTATGTTCATAATTAAAGGAGATAACACGTTAATTATTCTCCATAAGAATAACATGGGGCTGAGTATGCAGGTTTGCTGCTACGGGAACTATCTGCCAAAAAATGGGTTTTTGTGCAAATACCAATAGACCACAATGAAATGAAGCAATATACCAAGTTTCGTCAGGATAAGTTGATAAATAAGCGAGATATACAATTTTTCTTATCCTCCATAAGAATAACATTGGACAACGTACTGTGTTTAGCACTTTCAATATCTCAGTAACAAATTGACGTAGAGCAATGATTAAAACATCAAATTGTGCGTCTTTTTGAGCTGATTCCAATGAGAAAAATAAAATTTTACTTTTTTAAAAATTGTATTTAAAAAACTCAAAAAACCCATTTTTGGGGTACAAACCCCCCCCCCAAATACCCCTTCGGATAGCTCGATCCGTCTGGTTTTCGAACTTAAAGTCATAAATGCAGCTTTACACGTTTGTACCAAATTTCATCAAAACCGGACCTTTTTTACGAGAGTTATCGCACGCACGGACACATATATATATATATACACTTTCGAACGAATGTTGTTTTTGGGGTCTGGGGACCTCAAAACTAAAAGTTATCATGGTCCCAGGCCTAGGTCTTACCATGCCGACTACGGTAATAGCTTCTTCCCTATAGGGGAAATTCGCTAAAACAAATAAATAACTGAATTTTGGGACATTTTAAACCCTATAATTTCTGAACCCAATTTTTCCAGAAATGCAGATTAAGTTACTTTATTAGAGGCATAGCCAAGGAATTTTTAATCAAATCATTGGAGTTACTTTTGAGAAAATTTTCTTTTTCTTTTTTTAGTTTGTTTTGGGGGATAGTTACCCTTAAAAATAAAAATAAAATATAAAAGATTTAAAAACAACACCCGGAGATCCCGTTAATTTGTACCTACATATTCGGCCCATTGGTGTGGTCTCTAGGTCTGTACACATCCATACAGACAGATGATTTCCTCCGATAACTCAAATTCAACAACTTTGACAAAAACAATACTTTCACCATATACTCTACTACCGGTAGCTCTTACTCGCGGCTTCGCTCGTGAAAAATTAAAACAGATTTATTTGATATAATACCCCCGTCGCAGCAAACCTGCATACTCAGCGAATTTCCAATGAATATATAACATAACACATTAAAACACTTAACAGGATTCATAAGAAATCTATTCACAAACAAGCAATATTTAAAATAATAATTATTCTCTATAAGAATAACATTGGGGATGAGTACGCAGGTTTGCTGCAACAAGGCACACAAAATAATGGGTTTTTATGCAAATATCAATAGAACTCATCTTAGTGAAGTCACATACCAAGTTTCATCCATATACATTCATAAATAAGCGATATATAACATTTTAAGTATTTTCCATAAGAATAACATGGGGACCAAGTACCTAGGTTTGCTGCTACAGGAAACATTGGCGAAAAATTGTTTTTTTGTGCAAACAACAATAAACCACAACCAGATCAAGCCATATACCAAATTTCGTCAGTTTATGTTCATAAATAAGCGAGATATACAATTTTTCTTTTTCTCCATAAGAATAACATTAGACAACGTACTGTGTTTAGCACTTTCAATATCTCGGTAACCAATTGACGTAGAGCAATGATCAAAATACCAAATTGTTTGTTTTTTTAAGTTGAATTCAATGGTATGGATTAAAATTTGATTTAAATTAAAATTACATGTGAAAACCCCAAAAAACACATTTTTGGGGTACAAAACCCCCCAAAAACCCCCCTTCGGATGGTGCGATTCATCTGGTTTTCGAACTCGTTCAAATAAATGGTACTTTACACATTTGTACCAAATTTCATTAAGATCGGACCTTTTTTACGAGAGTTATCGTGCTTACGGACACATATATATATATATAAATATATATATATATATATATATATATATATATATATATACATATATAAAAATTTGAACGAATGGTGTTTTTGGTATCTGGGGACCTCAAAATGAAAAGTTACCATGGTCTCGGGCTTAAGTCTTACCATGAGACCTACGGTAATAGCTTCTTTCCTATAGGGGAAATTCGCTAATAACCTAACCATCACTATAAAATCTTTGATACCGTTTTACCATATGTCTTCCTTTGCAGGAAAAGACAAACATTTTAACTACAGCTGGTCATTTTATAAATATTATATCCTTCCATGAGATTTGCATTGGATCTTACAGGGCACGTGGGGTGGAGCCCTAAGGTTGGATGAAGACATTATCAGGTCTATATGTTTATGTTATATGTAAACTATGTTTTAGCTTAATAGGTCTAGTATTTTTTGCGTGATAGAACTCCAAATATCCATACAACCCTACATACCTGCACACTTTCACATCTATAATATTAGTAGGATATAGGAACAGAAAGTAAAATCAGTTATGAGTTTCCATGGAAAAGAAAATTCCACAAAACAACATAATATATTTCAATGTTTTATCATATTCCTGGGAAAGAAACATATGGGTCTTTTACAGGCATCACACTTAACATAAACCCAATAATAATCTGACAGCGTCTTAGGGACGTCAAGTTTGTTTCTTTTACAGTTTATAAGTAAAAGTAAATGCACTTTTAAACATTATTCAGACTACAAAAGACACTTAATCTCAGAAAAGTGTTTTTAACAACTAAATTAATGTTATTTGCTGAACACTAGTAACTCGTGGATCTTGTTATTTTACAAGATTTTACTCAGTGATTTTCACAGTTTTTCGGTGAAATGATTTTCTGTTAAGCAGACAAAGCACGTCGGACTTGACAGGTGTCGGGAGAAGAAGCAAGAGATCAAACAGGCAACTCGAGATGATTAGCAACTTTTAATTACCAACAAGGAGCTTCGTTGCCACACCTTTGACTGTGAAATTGACAGTTGCCCGTCTTCTTTCACAAGTAGAGTAATTAAATAAAACTTTCTCTCAGCTGTTTTGTGTTCTCTTGTATAACTATTGGGTTAAATTTTCTTGTTGTTTACAGAGAAGATTTAATTACATCAAATTATTTGTGGACTGGCTATTATTGCTACGCATCACATCAGGGATTTTTGTTTGCAATAGTGTAGACAATTAGGTACTGTTTTTTAGTACCTGTACAATTTTTTACAACATAAATGGAACTTTTGTGTTTATTATACCAAAGAACACTGAGACTTGATGGGGAATCAGGGTGTCTCATTATGGTGAAAAGGCATGGGGGGAGGCAACCCTCCCTGCAATTTGAAAAACAGACAGAAGATCATTTAGATTTAATACTAGCTGCTCCCCCGCAAAATGTTGCGGTTAAATTTGTAAACAAACAATGACAGTCTGTACACATCACGCAGAATATCTTGTCCTGTGGCTTAGCTGGGCCATGTCGACCTCCAGTTTGACTGAACAGATGATGGAAACAACAGATGAAAATCTCGCTCTACTCCAACTGTTTGAACTGAAAACAGTTCCCACAGGCCAAGATATTCCGCGTTATGTGTAGTTAGATATAATCCTTATAACAGCTGTTTATTTTAATAAATTTAACTAAGAAAAATCGCATGTGACATAAAACAAATAAAATTCTCTTCCTTATGTATAACATGGACTCGCTTCGCTCGCTGGGGGCTCCGCCCCCAGACCCCCGTTAGGGGTCGCTCCAGTTTGTTATTAAAACTCAATGTCCCTCTCAAGTATTTTTTATATAGTATACTATTTTGATTCGTTTGGGAAATAGCCAATCTAGATGGCATCTTTTTTCATTGGACCTATCATTTCTTTACACTTTACCATGTGAAAGTTTTATTGACAGTTTACTGGATATTTTTTTACAGATGTTGTGATTTCTTTTGTTTTTATTTCAAACTCCATAAGCCCAATGTTAAAATTTTCAATTTTCAACATAAAAATTAGTGGTTTTAAAATGTAAAACTGTAACTTTTGGCAATTTTTCTGGGGGTTACAAGGTTAAATCTACCTGCATGCAAAATTTCACGTCGATAGCTCATCTAGAAGTGGTCTAGAATTCGTATACCTCAGTGAGTCAGTCAGTTACACAAGCGGCTGTATATATGTTAGACACTTGCAAGTCCTTGGGCAGAACTCTGAAGCCTAAATATAAATTCTTGCTCTGTTACGACTTTATACACAAAATTACCATCATATTATAATAAAACACTCATCGAAATCGGTCAATACTATTATTAATTCAATTTGAATATCTGTATTTTTTATTAACTTGATTTTGTGACATGTGCTCTGACTAATATTTTCAGGACATTGACTAGAAATCCGGCATTTTGAAGGAATACTTTTAAAGTTTTGATATTGAAATAGTTGCTAAATTTAATTTGATATATTATGATTAATTTATGTGAAAATTTAATAAATCTAATTAATGTAGCTTGGAAGAGAACTTAACTTGAGATTGTTTTTTGTATTTTAATGCAACTGACATTTTTTTAATAGAACACACACACGCAATTTTAAACCAAACCCCCTTGAACTTAAGTCCAAGTTGCTTACTGTTAGGATGGGGAGATTCAAGGTTTCATGTTGTAAATGTTGGAGCCCAGAGTAAAATAGTAACAAATTGTATGGTTGTAATTGTATGGATGTATGATATATTCAGTAAATTTCTGGTTATTAATTACATTTTTAACTCTTAAAACGATATCAAATAAAACGTACAAGTTTTATTTTATAAAAGCAAATAAATTACCACCACTTAAAAAACCTTTTACAATATACTCGTAGTATAAGTATTTATGGGCCCAATACGTTCAAGGCTTTATATAGAAACATTGTGTTTTTGATATCCAGTGGCACTTTATCCCCATGTTGTGGGAGAAATCGGGCAGTTCAATCCTTCTCTTACCATCCAAGGGGAAAGGAGCACAACAAAAATAAGTTGACTAAAAATTGTATTCAAACTAACAATAATTTTTAATCATGTAAATTTAGAAAATAGATAACCAAGGAAACTTATAAAGTTCTTATACATACATTACATGTGGGATAATTAAACTAGCATTACATTTTAGTACAAATTGTACACATCACAGGAACTACTGTAGATGACTAAAGACCTCTTTGTACAGACAACTTTGATTAGCAAATGCTCAAAAGTACACAAACAACAGAAATAAAAACTCTCAACTAAACTTCCAAACAATCAACATTGTTAAATACATTTCATAATTAAGAAGTGATTACTAGTTTAACAAATTATAGATTCGCTAAATATTTAATTTAATTAATGTACATTTTATATTTACAATGGTTTATTCACTAGCTTAAAACACTGAACACTTATCTATATTTACAACACATTAAACTTAAACAATGTTGAATGTTATTAAAAAACAGTCATCAACAGATAGGAGAAAAATATTTCAGAGAATAAATCAAGTTAATAAAACAAAAAATGCACATTGCTCTCTGAAGACTAATCAAAAATAAATATAGCGAGATGGTTTTGGAATAAGTCTTCTAAGGGCATTCCTTAGTCTAAGAGTCTCAACTCCTTAAGGATCAAATGATAGTTTTATAAAATAGCTGTACTAAACAAAAACAGTTTGGTTGGATGAAAACTATAATTTATTTATTCCATCAATAAAGTAGTTTATATTATCAATGAACAATTCTAAAAAATATCACAGATAATCTGCTACGAAAAAACACTTACTTTTGTCATTTTACATCTACAGACCACCTAACAGAGAAAATACAAGTAAGAATGTTCATTCCTAGCTTTTTATAGACTATTTAGCAGTCAAATTATATGTTTACCGTTTTTCAGAAGACTGACAGATATACATATATTACAACAAAATGACTAAAGTCGCCCTAATAAGAATTTTAGTAGAAGTAAGTACATTAATTTAAAGCTTATTAGATGTATTGCATCCGTCTAACAATTCAAGATGATTGGACATTAAAAATAAATAAATTTTAACTGTTAATAGAAATAATTACAATAGTTGAATGATAATAATCGTTATTAACAATTTTAGGTGGGCAAATAGGGCAATAGGGCAATAGGTAAGACAAAATAACATTGTTGGCTTTCATGACTGGATAATAGTAACTTAGTGGAATTTAGGACAACAAAGATAAAGACACGAAGTAGCAACTTGGGAAAAAAGAAAGATTGAATAAAACAAATAACTTTGTAAATGTACGTCTTAGGCCCCTACCTACTGTTACGTTTGCAATAAGCACATGTCTCTTCTGAAACATAGTTTACAAAGGTGCAACATATACTTCCACAAGTACAAAAAATACGTGGAAGATGGTACAAAACAATAAATTTTAATCAGTCATCGCCAAACTAGCTATCAAACCAAATGTAAAACTGTTGAATTGACAGCTGCAATAAAACAGTTGTATTTTAAAATATTGCTTTATCCAATGACAAATATGCAAAGACTGTAATTAATTAGATAACTAACCTCTGCATAATGCTAGAGGGGGGAGGCCATCCGACCTCCTCGCCACTATCATTATCCGCTATATCTAAAAATGGACTCCGTAAAAATGGACTCATTTATAAATATAAGACTTTTATGACAGTCTGCTGCTTTTTTCACTAGTTAATAGCTAAAGGAACAAATAGGGTGGGCAACGAGTAATTTGCAATAGGAGCTCTTCAAGTAGCTATATTCAATGTAAAGAAATAATTGATAATATTGTAACCTTCGTAAACACCAATTAATTAGAACCGATTTATAAAAATGCTTTTATAATTGTATACATGAAAAAACCCAACAGAATGCCTTTGAGCTTCAAAGGGATTGGATTTAGGTTATATTTTAAGTCAAGAAGAACAGAAGCCTATAAAAGCTAAAGTATTTACGAATTGTGTTCTCCACTGAATATTCACACGCAGGAACTTCCTACTCTACCCTGAATCACGGAGCTGCCCTCTAGAAGGTGCCGAGCACAGCCCGGGAGCTGTACATGAGAGTATACACAGGGTGCGCCAGCAGCGGTCACACCTTCCGCACGAACAGGTACTCCGAGAACTGTTGCCCCTCGACTCCGCCGCCGTTGCTCGCCGCCACCTTGAACCCCGCATTGAGCAGCCTCGTGATGGCCTGGACACTGTTCAGCTTACAGTAGCCGTTGAGCGGGAACCGTATAACGTGCCGGGTGTCCACCTGGTTCCAGGCGACACTGGAGCGGGAGTCGAGCATTGCCTGGTTGGTCTCCGGAAACACCTGCAAGAGATGATAAAGAATAATGAGACGAGCTTACCGATTTTGAAATGTTCCCAAAAAACACATTTTATGTATTGAAACAACGGAGTAGAGAAATATTGTGTTTATTGAATCTAAATTGGTCTTGAAGAGGCTAATTGGATAATGGCTGGATGAAAAGATCGGTTAATTACATTTCCATAAAACTACTGAGCATGTGGAGCTTAATATTTCTCAAAAAGCTCAATATTTCTTGGAAAACGAAGTAACATTCTTTAATAAGATAAACCTGAGTCGTATCATGTTGGAAGCTGAGCTAGGTTGCGGTTGCACTGGTTCTTTAGTGACTAAAATCACAGATTCAGAAAAAAACCTTCAAAGTCACTTGCAGTTTTCATAGTTTACATTATGGGGGTGAATGATCATTCAATATTGCTTTAACTATGTGCGTCAGTCTCAGCAAATTCTTGAAGAAAATAAAAACGTTTCTTTGAATTTAACCAGTTATATGTGTGACATTATAGAGACATTCGCTGCACTTAAGACGTAAGCTAATAATTTGGGGACTAATCTAACAGTTGACACTGACCTCGTCCAGCAGTCCTCGCTCTCCACTCAGCATGATTCTCTCCCCCAGGTCTGGGCTGACGTGGAGGGCAACACATTCATAGCTGCCCGTCTCCCCCCTAGTGACCGCCCCCAGCCCTCTCTCTGCCCCCCTCTCCTCTCCGTTGCCCTGGGGGGTGGTGCAGGTCCTGGGATTCTTCAGCCGCTCCTTCTTCAGCTGATCCAGCTGTCTGCACATCGCTGCAACATCAATGTTATACTATCACAACCACATCTAGGAGGTTAATATAAGGTAGGAGTGGGAAAAACAATTTGGGGGAAGTAACTATATTTTGAGTCAAAACATATGATATTGAAACTATTTCACAGTCATGTTCATTGAGGTTGTCTGAACCATATCCCACAAAACCTTGACCAGGTATGAAAATCCCGATTAAACTGAGAAATTCTTCTTATGTTCCTGATTGTAATTAAGAGCAAATATGTTTATCTCGCTAGCCTATCTATTTTTGTAATTTACACAGTAGTGTTTCAATAGTTTTCTGAAGTAATGTACAAAGCTAAATTAATTGCCAACACTTTGCCCTTGTTAGACAGTCCCACATATCTTAGGTGTTGCAGTTTTCCTGTCAAGATTAAACTGTCACTGAGTCATTCAGTTGGTAGCTACCTAATGATTTACAAAGAACTTCCAACTGACGAGAGCTAGGCAATGCCCGGTTAGTTGATTCCCAAGAATGGCTACAACAACCTCTAAGCCACATACCCTTTCGGGAAGCGGCCAATGATGAGAGAAATATGAAGTGATGTAAACAGGGGACTGCAGAAAGGAGCTGAGGAGATCAGGAGAAAGGACGAGGAGAGTAACCTAAGGTCTGTGTGTTTTGTGCTGTGTTGTGCTTCAGTGATTTTGATATTTTGTATGTTGAAGAAAGAGTTTTAACGATTTCTTCTATCTAAAATAAAGTAAATCATGTAAAGGTGTATTAGTTTATTTTTATTTTTCGACAGTTTTACACACATTTAAATCAATAGTATGTAATTTAAAAACAATGACTATTAATCAATTTCATTCTTAATCTTGGTTTTGTCAGTTTATTTTAAAAGAGACAAATTGTAACTTTCACTTTCACTTTTTTATCTTAAAAATTATTTAGGTTTCTTGTATTACTTTATTTCTGACGTTGGTCTTAATCTTGTATTTAATGAGAATAATATACCTTGCCTTGAATTTGTTACGTATGATGTTTATGGAGGAGCCTCGTGTCTCTTTTAATTTTGTCACTATCGCTATAGGTCAAGGGTTCCGGTAAACACGAGAGAGGCTCGGTGCTCGCAATACCATATCAAATCACAACAAAAATGCAATTCACTTATCAAATCCCCGTCAAAATAAAATGAAATCTGTTGTATGTGGTGCATTTTTTGACCTTACGAACTCTCTCTGTACAAACGATAGCCAAATGAAATCTGTTGTATGTGGTGCATTTTTTGAACTCTCTCTGGACAAACAATAGCCAAATAAATCATCATATCTGGGATAACTTTGTGATTTTTATGTAGAGAACAACACTATGGGATTTTCTAAACTTGCCTTACATCGGATACAGTCTGGAATCAAAAAGAGTAATTTGACGTACATGTACAAAATCATACATAATAACCCATATAACCTAATCCCCTTTAAGTTTGATCAAACTGAACACACTCGTATACTTTACCTGCCGAAGTACACCTGTGTAACTTTGTATATGGAATAACCTTACATATTAGAAAAAAATTCTTACGGGCAATGTCGAAGTATTTGGCCTCTTCCAGGAGCAAGTCAAGGTCGGCAAAGTTCTCAGGTATGAGAAGTTTCGAGTTCCGCATGAAGTTGAGTATGTGCCTGAACATGCCGCCGTCCCTGTCGATGAAGTAGTGCTGCTTCAGAGAGTCCAGGACGATGGGGATGCTGCCGTTGAACAGCTTGGCTAGCCGAGAGTCCGGGTATCTGAAAGGGAAGGATTGACCTTGAGTGAGGCACGACAGTAGGGATGTTCAGTAAATTATCTGCCCTAGAGGTTTAATGGATCCTCCAGGCTTTGGAACTGAGTTAGTTTGGTATTTATGTTAACCTAATTACCTGGGTGAAATGATAAACACCGATGATACCACAATAATACATAAACTGAGTAACATAAATTGTGTAGGGACATGGTTGATTAAACTATGCAATTAAACTTCGTTATTCACTTTAGCCAATGTATCTTGTTCGTCAATAATTTCCTCCACAAAGAGATAATTACATAATTGAGTGGTCTTCAAAGTCAAAAGGTATATATCAAGTTGGTTTTTAATCAAGAGCTATATCGTCAAGATATCCCTGGGGTCTTGATTGAGGCAAGCGTGAGCAAGTGTACATTGGTCCAAATAAAACATCTTAAAAACACTAATCAGTAACACTTTATACTCACACCACTTTTATTTTCCCCATTCGTCAATCGTTTGGTTGTCTTTCAAATTAATTTGATGATCAAGATGATTTCAAGGAAAGTTCGATAAATCAATATTTACATTAACTTGATTATGAATTAGTGCGGACAGTAGCCACCACTCGTATGTTATCAATGGTTAACGTCTCCTTAACAAGAACATTGTATATAGGTTGACGACAGCAAAATATGCCATAATGCCTATGTAACGTGGCATTTCCCTTTTCAATTTCCCTTTTTCAGTAATTCCACTATTTCTTAGATTTTGATAACCGTAACTCTGTCAAAATCGTTCTAAGAATACATCCATCGTAAATCTGACTAAGAAATAGTTTGGAATTAGTTGAAGAAGAAAGGAAATAAGAAATCATCATCCATTGGCAACATCTTTTGATATCGTCGACCTGTCTAGATGGAGAAAAAGACTATTAGTGACGAACAAATATCAAACTGACAATTACTCAGGTATTACTCAGTAATTACTAAGTCATTAATCTGGATTCTTCAACCAGTAATTTAGGAACTACCGAGTTCGATTTGCAACGTAGTTCTTAGCTGGAAAGTCACATCCTCCTGGAACAAAGCGCAGAAGAGGGCGACACCGGAGAAATGACAAAGGGAGGAGCGGCCGCGGCTGAGGAGTTTGAGGCAGCGTGGGTGCGGACATCAACAATAGCAAATATCTCACGGTGATGAATCAGCGCCCACGGACGACCACGCGTGAGCCCCGGGCGGACTCAGGCAGCGCCGCGGCCCGCAACAATGGGACCGTCCCCGGCGTCCGTGACACTACTGGAAAACGTTGACAGATTGTCAGTACAGTTGTCAGCATCAACTTTATAGTAATTGGTGTAGAACGCTTTGATTCAGAGTTAAACATTTCCGAAAACTTTGTATAAATATTTTTCATCGAACATCGTTAAAACCTTGCATTAAAGTCTCAAATAAGAAAACTTGGTTGTTCACTGTGAAAATATTAAGTGGTTCATTGATTTATACATTTTTGTAGCGAACCGTACCGATAGAGTAGAACTGTCATAAACCATAAACGCGAAATTATAATCCATTTTGAAGACCAGATCCCACTGAGAGAAGTGATGTAAATAGGAAAATAAACTATCAAGATAGGGTAATCGGATAAGTTCCACATTCTCATTCGTGTACAAAACTAAGGGTGATCAATATTGCTGAGGATATTGATTTTTTCAGCGAAACGCAATTATTTGTTCAGGATTTCACCTGAAGAGCCATATTATGATTATAAATCGTATACCTTTTTTATTAAGTTTATCAATTGTACATATTATTTTTCTTAATGAGAAATACTGAACTTTAGTATATACTAGCAGGCCCAACAGACGTTGTCCTGTCCTAATTTCATTGAATTTGTTTGTGATCGTTATATGATTTTTAAAAACAAATATTGTAAAACTGTATCCCGAGCCCAAAAAAGTTCGTTCATTTTCAAGATCAACTCGTTCACTTCGCTCTCTCGCCTACAGGATGAGCTCGTTCGCTACGCTCACTCGCATATTGTTTTCTATTATTGGCCTACTTCAGTTAAAAAATATATAAATCAAAGTTCTGCCATAGAAACCTTAGTCGGACGATTTGTATTTATTTAGAGCTAACTTCGGCATCGAAAAAAATAGTTTGAGTTGCCATTGAAGTATATTTGTTATCTCCATTTTGAACATATGTTTATGACTTTCAAGTATGTTCGTTATTTCCATATTGAACATGTGTTTAAGTAAAGAAAATGTTTCGTACATAAGAATAACATGGGAGCTTTGAAGCCGTCTGGGGTAAAGCCCTCAGGACTTCTTATGGTTTCTCCCTAACAACCTTCTTCGGATTATTACGAACATTTTAATACAAAAAGTAGTCAAATCGGCCCAGCAGTTCTCAAGTGATGCGCTTACAAACGAACAGCATTTAATTTTATTTTTAAGGATTTCAAACAATGAATGTGTTAACACAACGTGAACAGTGCACAACCTTTAAATTTGTAAGAGTTTAAGGTGGAATTTTACAGTTCAAACATGAACTGTTAAACTTACATTTGTGATATCTGAATTATAGAAGGAACATATTTCTCAAGAGGTTTCTATAGAGTCTTCGATAATTTTCCAGACATTCCCAGCTATTTCAATTTCTGGTTTCACAAGAAGATCTACATTTACTCTTCATGAGGGGTCGTAATAAACGGAGAGACAGTTTAAATTTAATTAGCACACTTTGTACACACCCGACCGGTTAAGTTTGGTAATTAAATATGAAATGTGATAATGGGCAGCTTGACACGTTATTCCGAAGAACTTGTTTGGGAGACTCCGGCCCAGCGGGCGGCTCTCGGCGCAGTTTCGGACTTCCCGGGGCCTCGCGTCTCACATGTCACCGCATCCGTCAACTTGAGCGTCTAAATCAACTCTATATATAAATCACCTCTAAAAAGTAATGCAAAAGTGTATGATGAACGAACAAACACCACTGACAGAGGCTATTCTGAAGAACAGAATGATATTTCGACTCTAAGTATGAGTAGGAGACTACATTTTTATATCGGGAACAAATCTATGAACACATACTTTGGTAATCAGTGTTTGAATAAAATAAACCAGCGAGATTATAAAGAAAATTTGAAAACTTTTGAGGCAGAGCTCTGAGTTGATATGTCTTTTAACCCAAAAAGACATACATATTCCCACGAGCAGGAGAGAAGACAGTTAAGGGTGTGATTGACAGGGCCATCAACCAAAACCATCCAATACTAGACGTGCAGCATTGCCAAACTGTAAACCAGCTTGTCGGTGTAACACTCGAAAGATATTTTCCTATGGCAAAATTACAACAGTGACACCGTGGAGCCTTATAATTGGATAGAGCCCAACTACCTCCTTTCCTGCGCCCGATTATAGAAGAGAAGAGCAATTGAGTTTAGAAAGTTATAGTTTTAGAGGGATAATTTGATTGTACAAAAACCATAACATTATTTCAGTAATGATGTTTTCCCACATTGCTGTTGGAACACATTAACTATATATCCAATTAAATTTAAGGTTAGTTAAGTTTAAGCACAGAAAATAGTGCTTTATTTTTCTGAGGTTTAAGTTAGGAGTAGTCTAACATAATCTCCTAGTGAATAACTAATGCTTTCATTCGATTACTAAATGTCAACAATCCTATTAAAAATCCCATTTGTCGCCAAATGAGACAGTTTAACGGCACTACAAACGGACACAATTGCGCAGGCAGAGCCATCTGCCACTAGATAGTCTCAGACGAGATATGTTGATGCTAGGCCAGATATAGTGTTATTGCTCTACATCTCCGGTGGCAGATGGCAGGACGACGCGGTGATTCGCAGAACCGAGGTCGAAGAAGGACGAGGAGCGGTGAATCCGGAGTGCTGAGGCTGAGGTCGGTAGAGTGCGTGACATCCATGGAAAGTGGCGGGATTGAAACACGTCTCGGGGAATTTGCCAGATCTGTCGGGCTGAGTTACAATGGTCTGCAGTGCGATGTGGGATGTGGGATGTGGTGGGGCGATGCACTGAGTTGGTTATTGCAGAGACCATCTTGCCTCACTGATATTCCCATTGTGACTTTTGGGATTCCTATATTTGTTCCCTATATTTTTTCAATTGCATGAGCTAATCTCGTTAGAATATTTTTCCTTTGGGATTACCCAGTACATATCAGTTCATCTTGTGATGACATTCCAGAAGTTAGCTTGAAACAGCTGTTCTTGCTTCTGCACTGTGTTTTGTTAGTACCAACAGCAGTAAAATGGTAAATTTAATTGAATTATCTATAATATTAAAAAGAAGAGGTGGTTTCTGTCTGTCTGTCTGTCTGTCTGTCTGATGTTCCGGGTGAACGCAAAAACTACTGAACCGACTGGGCTGAAACTTTACACATAGGTAGATCTTGAACCCATGCAACACATAGGCCTATTCACTTCCTTAAAATCCCCTCGGGCTACGCCCCATGAACGTCCTAAGTTTCAATGTTTACATTTTAGAAGAAAGTAAACATTCAGAAACTGTAATGCGAACAGAACACTTACATTTGACAGCTTAAAGAGCAGAAGCAAGAACAGCTGTTTCAAGCTAACTAAAATGCAAATTGCATTGACTAAAGAACGGGTAGAGAAACCCCCTGTGCAAAGAACGGGTACGTCAGCTAGCTAATAATTAATATTAATGAACAAATATTAATGTGGCTTTATCTGGATGTGGTCTATTCTTATTTGCACAAAAAACAATTTTTACCGATACTTCCTGTAACCCCCTCCCCCACACCCGATTTTATATTTTTGCTCCCCCCCCCCCGATTTTTGTTTTCACCCCACCTCCGATTTTGTATTTTGCTCCCCCCCTCTTCGATTTTTATTTTTATTTTATGTCCCCCCATTTTTATATTCCCCCCGATTTTATATTTTTTATCCCTCCCGATTTGATATTTTGCTCCCACCCTGATTTTATATTTTTACCCCCCTCTTCGATTTTATATTTTTTTTATGTTTCCATTATGTCGCCCCCATTTTATATTTTTGCTCCCCCCTTCGATTTCATAATTTTGCTCCCCCTTCGATTTTATATTTGTATTTTATGTCCCCCCCATTTTAAATTTTTGCCCCTCCAATTTTTTTTATTTTTTACCCCCCTCGGTTTTATATTTTTGCTCCCCCCGATTTTTATTTTTGCCCCCCCCGATTTTATATTTTCCCCCCCATTTCGATTTTATATTTTCCCCCCCATTTCGATTTTATATTTTAATTTGATGTCCCCCATTTTATATTTTTGCTCCCCGCCGCCGATTTTATATTTATGCTCCCTCTCCTCCCCTCCCTGATGTTTTTTATTTTTTTGTACTTGGGTTTTTTTATTACGAATCCAAAGAGTTATGCGTACCGATTAGGAGTCGCAAACCACACGCCGTTTACTACCCGGCAGAGTTCCTCGACTTAGCAACAGGACCCGAACTATCTGCCAGTATATTTCATTAATTTTGATTTAATTGTACATTAAACGTGTTAAATGTAATTTTAATATTGTAAAATAATGTGGATTGTTATTTGCTTTAGTTAATCTACTATTTATATACAACCCGTACGAAGGATGGGTACACAGCTAGTATTATATCATAAGATTAACACCGGAACTTTTAAAGCCCAGGGGGCGGATCCCTGAAGATGAATGCTTTCGAGAACCCCAAAAAGCAAATATAGTCGTTAAAGGTTTTCAAATAACACATAAACAATCAATCACTACCTTAATACCTTTACCAGTATCCTGGTCTCGAAAATCGCCTTATCCTTTTTATAAATTGATCTATCCCTAGTGCTAGCAAAACGTAGTGGCTTTACGTTTGTGATGGCAGCATAGTCTTGTCTACGTTCAGTAAACCTTTAGAATTTAAATGTTTTTGATACGAAATTGATTTGTTTATCACTTAATATTTATATCATAATACACAATACATTTAGAGCTTTAATTTTACATTTTACGCATGGAGTAAAATGTGTCAGTTCAAGAGGTGGGTTGTAGAGACAACCTTGTCTTATTGATAGTTCAGTGTGAGATTTCGTTTCTCTATACTGTTGAATTGCATTTAAGCATTTTGTTAAGTGGCGCTTTACTTTGGAGCGGAAATCTAAAAAGATGGTCAAGCGAAGGACGTCTACTCGTACCACAGTATAAAAACGGAAATAGAAGGGGCGCCTTTTGGGGATTATTATAACCGGTAACGGTGCAGCCTTCCTTAAAAGGAGTATTTCTATACTTGAGTCTGCCAGCGTGATCCACTGTTTCCTTTAGGCGGATTTCACGTTTCGAGGATTTAAACCATCGTCAAATCCACAGTACACGAACGATTAAAACATAACTCGCGGGAAGTCGTCATATTGCAAAAATAAAACATAAAAAACACATACAGAGAACATGAATTACGACACCACGAGTGTACACCGAAACAGGTAAGTCATTAGGCTTATAATACACACCAACAAACGGCTAGTTTTGTCATTGTAGTAATGAAAACCAGTTACAGAGACGAATCTATTATCGAACTCATTCTTCTCTGCTTTCACCTCGTCACGTATACAAACATATGTTTAGTACTCTTTAGTTTACAATAACGATTATCTAACCAGTACACATAAGTTACAATTTAAGTTACACATTAGTTTAATGTTGTATTCCAACGATTTACATTAGTTAGAATAGAGAATTCACGACATAAAATAAATTCAATATTAGTGAATAAGTAATTTATAAACTTTTAATTTTATTTTCACGTGAATTCGTGATACTATTGCACGAAAACTAGATGTAAATTGTTCAAATATATTATGTGTAGATTAACCAATGAAACAGTATCGTCACCACTTCGTCAGAGAAAACAAAGCAGTGAGTATCAAGGATATCTCACTGAAAAATCAATCTCAACATTGTTTCAACTATCAGACTCTGTCAAACACAAAATCCCGCGCGCCGTCAAAGAGCCCGGTAAAACAAGCGCGCTGAAAGAGGCAACTCGGCTCCTTATTGACAGCTTTAATTAACTTAACCACGGAGGAGGTAAAGGATAAACCAGGAGTTTGTAAAACAATACAACACGCCGCAGACTTGCTGAACAAAGACGCTTGTAGTCGTGGTCAGCGGGTCGGCAACCCCTTTGTGGCTACTTACACTGACCGTCTTGCAACAATGGGCAACACGGCTTAAACAATGGCGTGGAAACCTCGCAATGGTTGATTACGGGGCTTCATGTTCTTGACAGAACTCTGTTTACAGGTTTGATCAAGTTTAAGGTAAAGTTACAAGGCCCTAAAAATTTCGTTAACAATTGGAAATCGTATTTTTCTTCTAAGGCCCCAGTGCTTGGTGTCGATTAGTGTCTAAGGCCCAGTGCTTGGTATCGCTTAAGGTCTAAGGCCCCAGTGCTTAGTGTCGCTTAGTGTCTAAGGCCCCAGTGCTTGGTGTCACTTAGTGTCTAAGGCCGCAGTGCTTAGTGTCGCTTAGTGTCTAAGGCCCCAGTGCTTGGTGTCGTTTAGTGTCTAAGGTCCCAGTGCTTAGTGTCGCTTAGTGTCTAAGGCCCCAATGCTTGGTGTCGCTTAGTGTCTAAGGCCCCAGTGCTTGGTGACGCTTAGTGTCTAAGGCCCCATTGCTTGGAGTCGCTTAGTGTCTAAGGCCCCAGTGCTTGGTGTCGCTTAGTGTCTAAGGCCCCAGTGCTTGGTGTCGCTTAATGTCTAAGGCCCCAGTGCTTAGTGTCGCTTAGTGTCTAATTCCTCAGTGCTTAGTGTCGCTTAGTGTCTAAGGCCCCAGCGCTTGGTGTCGCTTAGTGGTCGCTTAGTGTCTGATGCCTCAGTGCTTAGTGTCGCTTAGTGTCTAAGGCCCCAGTGCTTAGTGTCACTTAGTGTCTAAGGCCGCAGTGCTTAGTGTCGCTTAGTGTCTAAGGCCCCAGTGCTTAGTGTCGCTTAGTGTCTAATGCCTCAGTACTTAATGTCGCTTAGTGTCTAAGGCCCCAGTGCTTGGTGTCGCTTTTTGTCTAAGGCCCCAGTGCTTGGTGTCACTTAGTGTCTAATGCCCGAATGCTTGGTGTCGCTTTTTGGCTAAGGCCCCAGTGCTTGGTATCGCTTAGTGTCTAAGGTACAGTGCTTGGTGTCACTTAGTGTCTAATGCCTCAGTTCTTAGTGTCGCTTAGTGTCTAAGGCCCCAGTGTTTAGTGTCGCTTAGTGTCTAAGGCCCCAGTGCTTGGTGTCACTTAGTGTCTAAAGCCCCTGTAGTGTCGCGAAGTAAATACCTCCGAAGTAGTGGTGAAATGATGGTTTAACCCCACAATCGGCGCTTTTTCCCCATGTTATTCTTATGGGGAGCCGTTTTTGCGCCGACGCCAGCTCCCGCCTATAGAGCTCCCGCCCGCTGGCCTATATTAAATATACCCTTGCCTTAAATATATTGTCCCCATCCCTCCTCTATATTTTTAAAAATTAATTTTCAAATTCTAAAAAAGTATCTTTGGTGTTTACTGTCCGATTTGTCTGCAATTTGGATATGTTATTGTCCTAGGCAAGTGTTTTAATAAATTTCACTTACATTTCCCAAATTCACTATTACGGTTGAATTAAAACTGCCAACTATTTACTGACTTTTGCACCCTAATTTCCGTTTTGACTCTTGCCATATTTTGACCCTAAAATTCATTTTAATACATCCTTTGCAGAAATCCACGAGTTCTGGCTACTTGGGAACCCGAGCCATTTGACATATAATAAATCACCCTTCCTCCTAATTACCTTCTCTACCAAATACATGTCTTTATATTTAGTCTTTAACAATTCTTCTGTATAAAATCCTCCCTTGATTATATTGCCATTCTCATCTTTCAAAATATAAGTCACAGGCTTTGTTTTCTTAACTTCTGCTATTGTAAAAAGCTCTCCCGTCCAGTTAGGGGTATATCCTTTACTAAATACATGTTTATATTTAGATATCCTTACACTATCACCCACCTTATATTTTGGCTTTTTAACTTGTACTTTAGATGCTAACCTTTCGTGTACGTCTTTAGAGTTCTTAGCACTTACTTGGTTAGGTTTCATCCCTATGGATCTATGCACTTTATTATTATATATCCTTATTAACTTTGGAAGTAAATCCAACCACTTGTAACTCCCTTGTGCACTAAACTCTCTATACAACCAATTCTTTAAAGTTCTCTGGAACCTTTCCACAATAGCTGCCTTAGTTGTAGAGTAAGTGTGGTAGTGATTAATATTTAGAATTTTCATTAGTTTGGTAAAATGTTCATTAAAAAATTCTTTTCCGTTATCAGATTGAATATTTTTAACTCCCTTTGGGAGAATAGTTTTTATAGCTTCTGTGACTACTAATCCAGTTTTATTCTTTAGTGGAGCAGCATAAGCTTTTTTAGAAAATGTGTCTATTAAAGTTAAAATATATTTATTCCCAGAATTCTCTCTAGCATAATTCCGCATATCTATTAAATCTATTTGAACAGTTTCGTTTATACCCAACACCTTAAAAGACCTTCTAACAAAGTTCTTTCTCGCGGGCTTATGCAATTCGTAAGCAATTTTTTCCATTTTTTATTCTTTATTTTTAATGTTAACGTATCTGCCAGTCTCTGTCGTTTCAAAAACACCTCCATTGCTACCAACTAACATAGTGTCTAAGGCCCCAATGCTTGGTGTCGCTTAGTGTCTAAGGCCCCAGTGCTTGGTGACGCTTAGTGTCTAAGGCCCCATTGCTTGGAGTCGCTTAGTGTCTAAGGCCCCAGTGCTTGGTGTCGCTTAGTGTCTAAGGCCCCAGTGCTTGGTGTCGCTTAATGTCTAAGGCCCCAGTGCTTAGTGTCGCTTAGTGTCTAATTCCTCAGTGCTTAGTGTCGCTTAGTGTCTAAGGCCCCAGCGCTTGGTGTCGCTTAGTGGTCGCTTAGTGTCTGATGCCTCAGTGCTTAGTGTCGCTTAGTGTCTAAGGCCCCAGTGCTTAGTGTCACTTAGTGTCTAAGGCCGCAGTGCTTAGTGTCGCTTAGTGTCTAAGGCCCCAGTGCTTAGTGTCGCTTAGTGTCTAATGCCTCAGTACTTAATGTCGCTTAGTGTCTAAGGCCCCAGTGCTTGGTGTCGCTTTTTGTCTAAGGCCCCAGTGCTTGGTGTCACTTAGTGTCTAATGCCCGAATGCTTGGTGTCGCTTTTTGGCTAAGGCCCCAGTGCTTGGTATCGCTTAGTGTCTAAGGTACAGTGCTTGGTGTCACTTAGTGTCTAATGCCTCAGTTCTTAGTGTCGCTTAGTGTCTAAGGCCCCAGTGTTTAGTGTCGCTTAGTGTCTAAGGCCCCAGTGCTTGGTGTCACTTAGTGTCTAAAGCCCCTGTAGTGTCGCGAAGTAAATACCTCCGAAGTAGTGGTGAAATGATGGTTTAACCCCACAATCGGCGCTTTTTCCCCATGTTATTCTTATGGGGAGCCGTTTTTGCGCCGACGCCAGCTCCCGCCTATAGAGCTCCCGCCCGCTGGCCTATATTAAATATACCCTTGCCTTAAATATATTGTCCCCATCCCTCCTCTATATTTTTAAAAATTAATTTTCAAATTCTAAAAAAGTATCTTTGGTGTTTACTGTCCGATTTGTCTGCAATTTGGATATGTTATTGTCCTAGGCAAGTGTTTTAATAAATTTCACTTACATTTCCCAAATTCACTATTACGGTTGAATTAAAACTGCCAACTATTTACTGACTTTTGCACCCTAATTTCCGTTTTGACTCTTGCCATATTTTGACCCTAAAATTCATTTTAATACATCCTTTGCAGAAATCCACGAGTTCTGGCTACTTGGGAACCCGAGCCATTTGACATATAATAAATCACCCTTCCTCCTAATTACCTTCTCTACCAAATACATGTCTTTATATTTAGTCTTTAACAATTCTTCTGTATAAAATCCTCCCTTGATTATATTGCCATTCTCATCTTTCAAAATATAAGTCACAGGCTTTGTTTTCTTAACTTCTGCTATTGTAAAAAGCTCTCCCGTCCAGTTAGGGGTATATCCTTTACTAAATACATGTTTATATTTAGATATCCTTACACTATCACCCACCTTATATTTTGGCTTTTTAACTTGTACTTTAGATGCTAACCTTTCGTGTACGTCTTTAGAGTTCTTAGCACTTACTTGGTTAGGTTTCATCCCTATGGATCTATGCACTTTATTATTATATATCCTTATTAACTTTGGAAGTAAATCCAACCACTTGTAACTCCCTTGTGCACTAAACTCTCTATACAACCAATTCTTTAAAGTTCTCTGGAACCTTTCCACAATAGCTGCCTTAGTTGTAGAGTAAGTGTGGTAGTGATTAATATTTAGAATTTTCATTAGTTTGGTAAAATGTTCATTAAAAAATTCTTTTCCGTTATCAGATTGAATATCTTTAACTCCCTTTGGGAGAATAGTTTTTATAGCTTCTGTGACTACTAATCCAGTTTTATTCTTTAGTGGAGCAGCATAAGCTTTTTTAGAAAATGTGTCTATTAAAGTTAAAATATATTTATTCCCAGAATTCTCTCTAGCATAATTCCGCATATCTATTAAATCTATTTGAACAGTTTCGTTTATACCCAACACCTTAAAAGACCTTCTAACAAAGTTCTTTCTCGCGGGCTTATGCAATTCGTAAGCAATTTTTTCCATTTTTTATTCTTTATTTTTAATGTTAACGTATCTGCCAGTCTCTGTCGTTTCAAAAACACCTCCATTGCTACCAACTAACATACCATCACTCATTCTTTGATATACATAGTTTTTTGGCAAATATGCCCCTCCATCTAAAGTCTTAAATCCGCTTAAAGATGTAGGGTCTGCAACCAACAATTTAGGATTGTACATCATCAAATCGATTTCATTATTGTCTTGCATAAATTTATTAGTTTTATTGTTAAACCTTAATGCGTGTGATTTTAAACAAATATCAAATTTAATATTGTCTTGTCTAAAAGTTTTATTATTATCGTCATACCTCAAAACCTGCGACATTAAACAAACATCACTCCTATCTTTGCCTTCAGGTATATTCTTTATTAATTTGTCCTCTGCATCCCACACATCGCCATCTAATGTTAATACATTATAATATTTATCCCCCTGTTTTATTATGCTTTTCTCACCCTTTGTTAATATTTGCTTAACAACAGCCACATCATTTGGCAATGTCCCAGGTAAAATGTTTGTTAATTGCTTATTTTTACCATCAAATTTAAGACCGTCTAAAGTCACAGTCTGATGTTTTGTAACACAATCGTTCTCATCAACAGCGGGTTTAACACGAACTAGCCTTTTATTATTAAAATCCCAAAAGTTTAGATCCATTTTTGGTACTTGAGAGACGTTTACAACATCATCGCTTTCTTTACCAGCCAACAAATTACTAATCTTTCGCTTTTTGGCATTCCAAACATTTCCCTCCGATTCCAAAAATTCATAATTATTTTTGTCTTGTACAAAGACACCATCTTTTCTTATTAAAGTTTGCTCTAATGTGGGTACATCGGTTGAGCTTTCACCTCGTTTAACATTAGTAATTTTGCGTTTATTAGCGTTCCAATTATTATTCTTGGATTCTAAAAACTTATATTTAGTATTACCTTGTACAAAAGCATCACCTTTCCTGGTTAACGTCTGCCCCAAAGTCGATACATCGTCAGTAAACTCCCCACCTTTAACATTACTAATTTTATAATTTAAAGCATTCCAACAATCATCTTTTAGATTTAAAGTAGTTTCTTTAAAACTTCTAGCTTCTGGTTTACTATACGGGTTATATATGCGATAAAATTTATCTATCATCTTTTTATTTAATAAACAATTCCACTTTCCCTCAATTCTTCTATGATAGAATCTATCTCATTATCCACTCCAGAATTTCCCGCCAATCGGCTTAACCAAAGCAGTCTTAACCTATCTACAAGCTCATTAGGATCATCCCAATAAACATAGTCTATTTTATTACCAGTTACCTGCCTTAAACCTTCACCAACAGTCTTAAACAGGGGTTTAATTATATTAAGATATTTAGTGTGTTTATTACTTGACATCGCCGCACCTGGTTTATAACCCTTTAAATGTGCATTTGTAGCTTCCAAAATCTCTTTATAATTTTGCAAATCAGCCTGACTATAGTTTACGGGTTCTTTTAAAGTTAACAATTCCCACAATCCCTTTGTCCCTTTATAAATTTTTTCTCCAACCGTAACATCATCATTGGCAATTTGAACTTCCTGATTCCCAATAAAAAATTTATTTCCTTCTCGCCTAATACCATATGTGGTGTCTGTCATACTACTTCTACTAAGGTAATTTCCTAAATAGTCTGATGCTAAAAGACCAAAATCTAATTTGTGTGGTGTTATCTGTGTTATTCTTGGTATTCTAGACGGGGTCTTTTCTAAAATCATTGGGAGAACTGGCCTCTCTGTTTTTGTGGCTAAATTTTTTAATTCTTGCAAAGGCTCTATTAACGGTTGGAATGTTTGGAACCTCTCTTCAGCCTCTAGAAATTTACCACGTTTTAACGCCCTATATTTTTCTCTTATTTGTTTTGCAGACTCTACCAATTCTTGTTGAATATTTGTTTTCATTTTATTTACATTTTATTTATCTCATTTGTCAAAGGATTATACTCAAACACCTTATCGTGTATTATTAGGCAATATGCAGATGTGTTTGAAGGGACGTTTTCTGCAGTTTCAATTTCTAATTTAATATCTACAACCCCCTCTTTGATTGATTCATTCTGCCTAGAACAATCTATTACAATTAGAGGATATTTATTTATAAAGTCAGCTCTGTTAAACACAGGATCGGGGACGGTGTTGTAGTAACTCTCCCTAAACCTCACAAACATCTCATAAGCTTTAGAGGCATCTCCATTTTCAAAGTCGAGATTTAAATCACTATAAGGATAATATTCAGAGTTTAAAAACACTTTGATATTTTTCAATTTACAGTGATCAAATTCATCAGTTCTTTTTCGTGCACTGTTGTCCCTACCTGTTTGGAAACCAAATATAACATACCTGGGCTTCTCCAAACTCGAAGACGTCTTAACTGACCATGTGTGTCTCTTGGTTTCGGGGTATGATGGGAGTTCGTGTAGCTCCAAACTTCTAAATGCAATTTGCAAATTTTTATTTTGCAATAACATCTTTTGTAATTGAAGCTTCTCCCCATCAGATGGTACCACGTGCGGCATCACCCACTGAATCGATTTAAGTGTAATTTTAGGAATAGGATCGACACCAGTTGTTGTTAATATACAATTTAAGTCGTTTTTGGATCTTTTCAACACCAATTCTTGTTTAACATTTACTAAAACCTTATTAAAATCCTCAAACACACCCATTAACAGCTCTAACGGGACACAAGTACTAAACTTGCCGCTTTTATGGAACTCTTTTAAATTTTCATCAGAATCAAATGCCACATTTGACAATTTAGTTGTTTTATTGTAAGAGCACAATATTTTCATAAGACTGGAAATTCCCGGATTTCTTACAATATCTATTTCTTTACCAGCAACTTCGTATCTAATTTCGTCAAATAAGAATGCAAATGCATTATTTATAAAATGTCCTTTATCGTGATTCTCTATTTCTCCTTTAATATACAGATAACTCCTACATGGGAGTGTTAGTAAATCTTGATTATTTATGCATATTCGAATTTCATCGGAATTATTTATTGCTAAAGTGTTGTGTGGAACATAGGAGTGATTTGTAATTTTAACCAGGCTATCATCATATTGGAATTTTCCTGCAACGTCTAGAAAATCTTCCATTTTTATTAATAGAAAATTTTAACTTCAACCCAATTGATCGCAGAAACCTGGCATTTTGCACACTCAGCCCGTTCTTGTAAATTCTCATATCTTTTTTATATGACAAGTAATTGTAGTTTCTTCTTTATTAAAGTCAATTGGCTTGTCGTGTTGATCTGCAAATGTAATGCTAACAACATCTAAACTTCTCTTATTGACAGGGAAGTATATAATATTTCTGGGAACCTCAATAATTTTGTAGCCCGGAGGAGCTTCTGGGTAAAAACTATGTATGGTGTGTGATTTGTCACCATTTAAATAAGACCCATTCGCAATATTACATTTTACTCTAATCACATTTACATTATTTATGTTGATTTTATTTACGGATTTAAACGCAATATCTGGAGTAGAAAATCCTTTAAATCCCAATAATTCAGACCCTAAACACGGTTTTGTAAAATCAAACACATGGCCAGAATGTAATGTGGCTTTCATAGTTTTATTATCGGCTATAAGTACAAAATCTGGGAGTTGCTTTTGAATTTCCTTCGCAAGCTCAAACACTTCGTATGTACCTTCAGCAATTTCAATTACATTTGGAGCTTTGTGATCGTAATAATACACATCCTCACCCTCGTCTATAGTTAATTTTGTGTCTTTAAGTTTATTTAATTTTGGAACTAGGCCTTTGTAAAATATAAGTTTGACTTTTGTATTAATTAATGCTACTTTATTTTGTATAATAACTTCAACTTTACCATCTAATGCCCGGTTTAATTCGTCAATTGTAACCTCCCCTTTTGGGGTTGTAATTTTGTGCATTTTGTAATATGTCAAAGTATTTAGAGGTTTTTTAACATTAAATATAGAATTATAACTTTGAAAATCTACCAGCCCAATTACATAATCACCATTTAATTCTATAGGAGGAAAGAACACCGACTTTAACTCTGGCTCTGTACCTGTGAATGTTATAGTAAATGAATCCATTTTTATAAACTAAAATTTTTCAGAAATGATAAACATAAAATTCCACAAATGGAACTGTTTAAATCTTGTATTTGATCAGTTGTATAGTAAATTTTAGATGGTACAAAATATTCAATTACCTCTTTTGGAGGCTGTATTCCGAAAGGGTCAAAATATATTACAATATCTTTATTTTTACGATATGCTGTCCAATGTGTGCCCCTGTCACTGTCTAAATTAATAATTCCACATTCTCTTACTTTTGGTGTCAGTTTTCTTAGCTCGTTTTTTAGGTACACCCCTCGAAAGTGAGGCACGTCTCTTGCTGCCTCTAACAACTGAAAGTTGTCCATCTTTTTTATTAAATTTTAATCCCATTCCCATTTTTGCCTTAGCCTTCATCAAATTTGTCACTGCATAAGCTGCTGCTTTTTCGGCCAGACTGGCGTCCTTTGCCGAAACCCTAGTCCAAGCCTGGTCCGCTAATCTCATATCTGCCTTGTTCCGGGCGGCTGTATCAGGATTATTCATGTAGAATATGTCGTGCTCTTTACAATAAGAGTCTAGCTTATTTTTTGGAGGTACATTTTTGGCTAAATTTTCACGTATATTAGTTGCTGGACCACAATATGAATACGACGGGATGTGGAGGGGGAAAGGAAGGTTGTTTATAAGGGTATTTAACAAGCCACGGCCTCTATATGGCTTTAAGAATAATCCCTTACCCTTCTTACACTTTCTCTTTGCCATTTTTATTATATAAAAAAATTATTAAACAAAAGATTTAACACATAAAGAAAATACACCATTATATAAAAAATGTCATTTATTCAACAAAAGAACAAATTTAAAATTGCACATAAAGAAAATACACCAAAGAAGTTGGGCCTATTTCCTAATAATATTCGCTGTCTTATAATAGGGCCCAGTGGTTCGGGGAAGACTGTTGTAATTTATAACTTAATTGTAAAAAAACAAGGATTAAAGTTTACAAATTTATATATAATATCCAAATCTTTAGAACAAGAAAAATATAAAAAAATAATTGAAATATTCCGTCTGTGTGATGAAGTTAAATTACACACATATTCAAACTGTGAAATCACACCAAATGATGTAGAATCACACTCAATAGTTGTATTTGACGACATAAATAGTCCAAATATCACACAATTTTTCTCAATGGGCAGACACAAAAATATTAGCAGTTTTTACTTGTGTCAATCTTACAGTAAAGTAAACAAACATTTACGTGACAATGTTAATTTCCTAATATTATTTAAACAAGACGATTTAAATTTAAAACATGTGTATAACAATCATGTGGGAAATGATTTTTCATTTAACCAATTTAGAAATCTCTGCCATCAATGCTGGGATAGGTCTAAATATGGCTTTATTGTAATAGACAAGGAAAGGCCAAAGAATAATGGCAAATACAGATTTATGTTTGACCAATTTTATAGTGACCAAGGGCAAGGGTGTTGATGCCATCCACAATAAACCTCTTGTCGTCATCAAAAGAGAGCACCTTTTTGTTCATCGTTAATGTTTGCAGATGGTGGTTTGTGGATTTAATTCTTGTAACATTCTCGTAGTAATCTTCTCCGGTTGCAAGACAGTGTAAGTAGTGTTGGTGTCTTAAGAGATGTTTAACTGTGGCGCCGTCAGCTCCTTTTGCCTTCTTAACCTCTAGCTGCTTTTCTTTTTCGTATAACCACTGTAGAGGAATGAAAGAGTATAATTTTGGCCTTAAACCACAATATTCATACATAATTTGACCATTTAATTCATCTTTAAACTTGCCCGTAACTTTTTTGTTTTTATCAGAGTATAAGAAATGATCTTTACTGTATGCAGAGGTGTCAAAACGGTCCAAGTCGCTTTGTATTTCCTTGTAAAAGTCCTCTGTTACTATAGAATAAAGAAGGCTGTCTGTGTCTGTCATTAAGAACTTTTTATTCTTAAATTTTGACATATAATTATAGTGGAAATCATACATGATTACTTTGCTGATATCCAAAATGGTCATTCCTAAATATATTGGTTTATCAAACTTTACAATTAATTTATTTAAATGCACAGCATGCAAGTTGTTATCGAACATTTTGCTGCAGTCAAATCTTGGCTTTGTAACATACTTTGTTAACTTAGACTCGTCTACAAGATGTATATCACGAAACTTGCGTTGGTTCATAATTGTTCGACCAAAGAGACTGTTATTTAACAGTTTGTAAAAGTCTTTTTCAAAATCATGTTCAGCTTTTTGTCGCTTTTCAATATTAAAATTAATATAGGGCGCGAGCCATTTTGATTGTCTGAATTTTAAGATTCTGTGGTATTTTGTAACTACCAAACCCAATTCTTCGTATTTTTTTAGTGCTTTATAATGCAAAATATATTTAGTTTTGTCATTTAAATTTGGTATTAATTTTCCATTCATTTTTTCTGGTGCGAGCGGGTAGTCGTTGTGCAAATCGTGTAAACTTTTATCGTATTTTAAATCAACTTCCAAAATAAATCCAAAGTTTTCATTTTTATTGGATTTATAATCTTTCTCGTTTGTCCATCTAAAGCCATCAACGGGCAACGACTCGCACATTGCTGTAGAGTATAGCGAGTTGCAGTCTAAGTATACAAGATAGGTGCTTTCTTGATTTGGGTCATAATGTTCGCCCATGTACTTATTGTTGGCTTTAGCATAGCGCGTGGAAATCATGCTTACACCACCTCTAATGGCGTGTTCTATAAACAAATGCATGTCAATGTCACTAAATAACTGTAATTTTATGCCAGTCATTCTAAGGCACGCCTCCCATGATAGCCCAGGCAATGAGTACTTGTGGACGGGGTCGAGTTTATAATCCTTTAAACTCAAGTCCCTAAATGTCTCAAACACATCAGCCAATAACAACACATCTGTTTTAAGGTATAAATCGTGATATTCTTTTAAATTCTTTATATTAAAATGATTCCATACGTTTTTAGCATGTTCATATTGCGCAGGAGATATACATTCTTTAGTTAGGCTGCTGTAAAATGCCTCTATGGGTGGTAGGGGCTCTAAAAACTTTTCTGGTCCTGTCATGTATTCGTATGGAAATTCGCCCTTGCGTTGTAGTAGTGGATTGTCTATAAATCTAAACGTATTTAAATTGGAAGCTAATTTGCTTAAGGGAAGAGACAGAAAGTTGTAGGAATCCAAAAATACCAAATCATCAACAGAGAACGAAATATATTTTTCCGTGTCCTTGGCTATGCAATTCAATTTCCGATTGAGTTTTCCCAAGTGTTGCATTATTAAATGACCATCATAGTTTTTAAGGTTGTGGAAGAATACTGGAATTTTCTTGGTTACTTTATAGTTTAAATTGCAAGCGTTGTGGGAGGGTCCTCGGAATTTGCCTGTTAGATGGCAATGGTCGCGCACTTTATCACCCAGTAACGGCTGTTGGCATATGTGGCAGTATTTAGAGTTTTTGAAGGATGCCTCTTGCTTTGGAGTCATTACAAGGGGAACATATACTTCCATCTGACTTTTAATAAAGTCATAAGTTTTAAATAACTTTTCGAAAAATACATCCATCACATTTTCACCGCTGTACAACTCTTCGTAAATAATTTTAGAGTCTCTCACCACAACATAAGCAAATCCAGAAGGCGTGTGTTTGCCGCAGTTTATAAAACATTCGAAATCTGCATAAATCACAAAGGGAGCTTTAAGTTGATATTTGTAATTCGTAAATTGTAGTGTATCTTTTTCAGACATTTGTACTCTTTGAGCATCAAAGGTTTTACAGTGTGTTGTGTGAAGTTCCAATATATCTTTGGTGCCAAAATGTTGCAAACAGAACTTGCAAAAATATTTCTTATTGTTGTCTTTTGTAGACCGCAACATTAACTTATCAAAATCACGAATTAAACAGTAATGTGATTTCCGACCTTGTTGTAGAAGAAGCAAGTTGACGTGCGTGTTACTATTTAGTTTAGTTGTTCTCTGTGGATATATTGTTTTTCCTTCAATTCCATATACATTAACACTTATGTTATTTTGTTTTTCAAATTTATCAATGTCAGATATTTTTACTGGATATTTTATATTTGTCATATTTAACTGGCCCTCATAGGGTTCGTAGTGAACTACTCGATTTGCATTTTCTTTACTATTCCTTGGTCTTAAGCTTGCTAAAACACTCCAGGTGAAACATTTATTATCGGTGTTTTTAATATTTAAAACAGCATGTTTTGATTTTATATTTTCTGGCGTGGGAATGTATGATTTGGGAGTTAGGGGCTTATATTTGTAAACATGCAACTGCCAGTATTTGGTGCGGTCATATATCCATCCACTGCCCTGAGCTTGATACTTGTGCATGGAGGTATCGATTTTTAAAAGTGAATTTTCAATTTGAGCCTTTAGCTGTGCTTTCTCAATTGATAAATTAGTTAAACTTCGAAAATCAGCAATACATTCTTTGTCAATGATTAAATCACCATTATTGTCCACTGAGTGTTTGATGAATTTTACTCTCCTAATAAGAATCCATTTGATGGGTAGAGGACAAGATTGGAGAGTGTCTAATATATCCGCGGACTCGCCGTAAAACTTAAACACATTATAGGGTCGCTTGTCACATCGTAGGTGGTGGCGGGGTTTGTTCCGAGTGATGACTCTCTTACACACATTACAAGTATTGTGGTTCTCTAACATATGCATTTTAAAATTGCTATTGTCAAATATTTGATGACATATTTTACAAATTTTAGGAATAACTTTGTGAACAAGTCGATAATGGCGTAATAAATTGCTTCTGTTGGAGTAAGACGTGGAGCACTGTGCACAGGTCAACATTTTTTGTTGGAATGAGGGTGGTGGTTTTGGGGCTTCTATATATATCCTTGGTTGAAAATTTTAAAATTTTATCTTTTTTAAATAATAAAAACATATTTTTTAACTCTAAATTAAGACATTTTTGCAGTTTAATTACTGCAAAAATTAAAAAAATTTCCAATTTGGTGGTGCAATATTATTTTTTTCATACACATTTTAGGTATTAATACACATTTGGAAATAGTGAATTTGGGAAATGTAAGTGAAATTTATTAAAACACTTGCCTAGGACAATAACATATCCAAATTGCAGACAAATCGGACAGTAAACACCAAAGATAGTTTTTTAGAATTTGAAAATTAATTTTTAAAAATATAGAGGAGGGATGGGGACAATATATTTAAGGCAAGGGTTGGACGTTAATATAGGCCAGCGGGCGGGAGCTCTATAGGCGGGAGCTGGCGTCGGCGCAAAAACGGCTCCCCATAAGAATAACATGGGGAAAAAGCGCCGATTGTGGGGTTAAACCATCATTTCACCACTACTCTTAGTGTCTAAGGCCCCAGTGTTTAGTGTCGCTTAGTGTCTAAGGCCCCAGTGCTTGGTGTCACTTAGTGTCTAAAGCCCCTGTAGTGTCGCGAAGTAAATACCTCCGTCGCAGCAAACCTCCGTACTCAGCGAATTTCCAATGCATAATATATGTCTTGATACCACATAAAGCCGCATACCAAGTTTCATCAATATACATTTATCAATAAGCAATATACCCCATTTTGATTAATCTCCATAAGAATAACATGGGGGATGAGTACGTAGGTTTGCTGCAAAAAAATGGGTGTTTAGGCTAATATCAATATAACTCAACTAGGTGAAGTGATATAAAACGTTTTATTAATTTATGTTCATAATTAAGGGAGACATAGCATTTTAATTTTTCTCCATAAGAATAACATGGGGGCTGAGTACGCAGGCTTGCTGCTATGGGTACCTTTAGCAAAAAATTGTTTTTTGAGTAAATATCAATAGACCACAACCAGATAAATCCGTATACCAAGTTTCGTCAGTATACGTTCATAAAGAAGCGAGATATTAATTATTTTCTTATTCTCCATAACAATAGCATCAGACAACGTACTGTGTTTAGCACTTTCAATATCTCGTTAACCGATTGACGTAGAGGAATGATCAAAATACCAAATTGTGTATTTTTTAAGCTGAATGCAATGGTGAAAGTTAAAATTCGATTATTTCAAAAAATAGATGCAAAAAGTTCAAAAAACCCATTTTTGGGGTACAAACCCCCCAAAATACCCCTTTAGATAGAGCGATATGGTTGGTTTTCGAACTTGAAAGTCATAAATGTTGCTTTACAAGTTTATACCAAATTTCATCAAAATCGGACCTTTTTTAGGAGAGTTGTCGCACCCTCGGACACATATATATGTGTATATATATATATATATATATATATATATATATATATATATATATATATATATATATATATATATATATATATATTTACAGTTTCGAACGAATGGTGTTTTTTGGGGTCTGTTGGCCTCAATACGAAAAGTTATCATGGTTCCGGGCCTATGTCTTACCATGCCGACTACGGTAATAGCTTCTTCCCTATAGGGGAAATTCGCTAAAAGATTACAAAAGACTCTTTACAGCTGCATACCTAAAATCAACTTTAAACTCTTTTGCTTTCATCGGGTGGTAAATTTCAAAATCCAAAACTTGTAAGCTACATAGTAAAATTAATTTTAGATAACTTGTTAAATAAAACCCAATTATTTGCTTACTATAAAAGTGACTATATTTGCAAGAAACATATCAAGCAGTTTTCAATTTGTTATTAACGTTTGCCAAGAAAACTTGTAGGAAGTAAATATCAATAAAGGATACTGTACATGCAACAAAAGTAACTTACTCTTTTAGTAACCAGATTTGTATTTATAGGTTAAAAAGTTTAAGCAATGCCACCAAGCATATTTTGTAAAACTAGCCAATAGCCACTTTCACTAAAATCTATCAAACAAATTTAACAAATGCATAACATGTTTAGTTAGATATAAGTACTACGATTGATTTCCTTTAAGGGAAATTTTCTCTAATTGACTTTTTCTCTCATTTGTATTGTAAATTGTGTCGACTAAAGTTAGTCAGTGCAGAAAATTAAAAATATTTATGTAAATTATTTCAGTTAAATCATAAGCAAATTCAATAGAGTGTGTAAGGTACAGTTTAGTTTTTATAATAATATGTCATTAAATGTTTCTCAAGTTAAATCAAACTAAAACACCAATTCCCAACACAAAACTAGCTTTTAACCAGGTATTTACGTCGCCCCCTAGAGAGAGCTGTGTCCACATCATACATGTAAACTACCCCGGGGCCGGTGGATAATAGTTGGACAACTAGTCGCGGTGACAATGGCTCTGTAGTTTGCGCCAAATTGTGTTTATTTAGCTGAATAGGCTGCAACAAAGCAGTTGTTTATTAGTTTGAGGTGCATTAAACTGCACCGAGCGCATTGCACATGCACTGTCTATCCGACAAGTGCACACAGCAACTGCAGCTGCGCCTCGAGCGATGCACCGCGTTGCTACCACCCCCGGCGTATTTACATCGATTGACCAGTTGGTAAAATACCTGGCAAACGTTAGGTTTATTAAATAGTCGTTGAAGTTTACGATCGAAGTGCGGATGCGCGCATGAGGTGATTAGGCCCACGCAGTAGACTATAGAAATGTTGGAAATCGCGCATTCATTTTGGAAAAGTGCTTTTAAATAAAATATAACATTTGAGGGCGATGAAAAAGAATACAAAATGTACTTGAATTTCCAATTACAGCTTGCGCATTGACAGATTTTGAGTTAGTTGAACACGTCGCTGTAAGGCAGTGCCACAAGTACGTTGACAAATATATTAGCAAGAATCATCCAATAAATTATAATTTGTATAGTTTCAATATTCTTTGTTTATTTTTCACATTTAGTGGCGAAGTTAATTTTCAAATAAAGGTACAATTATTGGTTTTGATGAATTATTAAGGGAGAAATGGCCTACCGTTAAAAACACCCTTGAGATTTAAAACATGAAGATAGATCGTAAAAATTAAAACTAAGGGTAAACAATCGTAATACACGATTTTTCAAATTTACACTCGGCAATTTGTTTCAAAATGTGTTTATTCTATTTGTTCGTGAATTTTGATTGTTATAGTTTTGTGACGTAATATGTTTATGACCTTTGTTTTAAAAAAAATGTTTTTCTAAATCATGGGCAAAATACTTTTCTCTTAGAATCTAAACTATTATTGATTTAGTTTAAGATATTGCGAAACGCAATGGAATTGACATTGATAATCGTACATGCCGTTATAAACGTACCACGAATTTACAGACACATAGAAAGATAGAATACATACTACATCTAAAAAATGGTACTGCAGTAGTCCGAGATTCACCTTTTTGCGCATTTCAGCGATAATCAAGTAAAATATTAAGCTTCTTGACACAAGGTGCCAAGAAGACCAAACATGAAAGGTTTCCAATAAATACCTTTTAAAGCTGCACTGTATCAAAATGTCGAACCTTGAAACCCATGTAGGGTGGCGCGCCTTCATAGCATAAAACGCAATTCTGATGCTCACCAAAACTGGACTATGTATAAAAAATACTGTATCGCAATTAAATATACAGAAATGGACATTTGTGCACTAAATAATGATGCAGCAGACGGATATTTAAAACTAATTTATAATCTACATATTTGAAGAAATTCTTGCTTTTTGTTCACCCTCTTCCAGAAGTTAATACTTAACCGATTTTGATGATTCTTTTTTTATTTAAAAGATAATTTCAAGTTATAAGTCACTGTCGAGCCAGAATTTTTATTTAGGCCCCAGGAATTGCCCCACGGGACTTCCAAGTTCCTATTTTATGCATATGGAGGAGATTTTTATTTGGTTTATGTCACATGTGTTTTTTATTGATTCAATAAACAGCTGTTATAAGGATTATATCAGCAAAATATTGTGGGGGATCAGCTCGTCTTTGATTTAATACGAACTAGCAAACCTTATGTTTGTATCTTTAATCCCAGCGGTTCTGATTCTTTTGTTTTGATTTCCTGTCCAATGTTATTTAATGGGCCAAAACCGTACTTTGAGGGCTTCCGAAGGGTTTCTGGTTCCACGCACTGACTTGAGACCCCCAAAAGGCACATCTAGACGTTAAGGGCTTTCAAACGACATGTAAATTATCAAAATCGACCCAGTAGTTTGGCCATAATCTTCTGCAAAAAAATCGCCTTATTCTTTTAATATAATGATTTTGATTGTTATTTAAATTGTTAACTTGTTTTGAAGTTTGTTTTAAGATATAGTAATGTTTGTTAAAATTTCGTTTTTCCTGACAACAATCAACAAAAAGCGTTGACCACTTAAAACTCACCGTCGTTGTCAGATTTTCAAAAAAATAGATTGATATTGTTTTCTATCAAGAAGTGCTTGATTGAGTGAGGTGTCCCTAAGATAAACATTAAAAATAATTTTAATTGGGGCAAATTTTAATAATAGTGATAGGAACAACCCTTAATCATAGTGAAACATCTCTAAATAAAAAATGAAAAATGCCAACAATTTATTGCCACTCATTACTTTTTTCGTGAGAGACGTATTTGTTATGGTATATATTTACTTAGGTCATAAACATCCTTTTGTTTAAACTAGTTGTTTTATAAAATAACTAGCTGTTATGCCCGTTCTTCGCAACGGGATAAAAATTATTCAGGGTAAAAACATTGTAAACAAAACAATGATAGTCTGTAGTTATACATAATCTTTATAAGATACGCGTTTATTTAAACAAATTGAAGAATAAACACATGTGACATAAACCAAATAAAACTCTCCTCCATATGAATAACATAGGAACTTGGAAGTTCCGTGGGGCAGAGCTCTGAGGACCTTTCTAAACGTCAATTGGCCTAAGACACTCCCGGGTACATAGACTGCATTTGTGAAAAACGTCAGCAGAATTGGTCCAGTGGTGTTGGCGTGATGGAACAATAGACAGTCAGACAGTTGCCGCCTCATTTTTATAATAGTAGTGATATTACCACCCTCAGACTGGTATTGATTAATTGCAGCTAAAATATCGGTATTTGTTAGGTTGATCGTCGATTTGAGCAACAATTACAATGATTAAGAACTTACCCGTTAGTGAACTTAATCCGCAATTGAAAATATTACAACAAGAGTTCATTATGAAAAAAACATGTTTCCTACAACCACGTCTAAAGGTCTTCTTTACGATCTAAAAAAACACCGAAAACATATGTTTTCAGTTTAGCGAGCGAAAAAGTATTTTTCACTCGCTATTCCTCACTGCTCCGCTCGCTGAAGTAGTAATAAACAGCTGATTGTTTGATGCTTTGGACCAAGCTAACTAACACGGTCAATCTCGTAAGTTCAGCCAAAATGGATGAAAATGAGTTTTTGCATGTTTGTGGTATCCAAAATAGCAATTGTAAGAAAATTGTGTATGTAATTCGAGCGTAAAGTGTCTTTGTCACTTTTGGGACATTACCGCTATCACGTCACGCTCTTTGCGCTCTCAATACTTAGATAAATATTTCATGAGCTTTCAGAGAAAAATTCACCCATAAGACAAACTTAAAACACTGGGGTGGTCTGGTATTAAGGAGCAATTTATACCGAAATGCTACAAAAGGCAAAGTATTACTGCGATCGCAAATTTTAGTAGTCTTACCCAATTTTTATTCCGGAGACATCGGTGCCAGCAAAATGAACACAGATGCGATGACATGTGGAGGAGGGAGTGAGGGTGGTGGGAGGGGAGGAGGGGTAACCAACATTAAGTATGCAAGTGAGGTCTAGCATAAGTTGTGAGCGGCCCGCGGGCGGTAGGGCCTCAGGGGCGCAAACACTGCTCTCTATTCATAAACAGCGCCGGGTTTTACCCTCTGAATCAAACTTTGTAGTCTATTCAACATTAGTTCTCGACCGTGGAGAGTATGTGGATGTTTTAAATTAAATTATTTTGGAGTTTTAGTGGTAGTTTTACATTTATTTGTTAAACTAAGTAAGTAATTGTGTATACAGTTATTTATTACTGCTTTGTAATTGGGCTTGCCCGCTATTCAATTATTTGAAATTAAGTAAATAAACTAATAACGAATTATTACGCTATTTTTATTTGAGTCTCTCAAAGTTACGCAGTTCTTTCTAACGTGTTCATAGAACTGTAATTGTTAATAGAAAAGTCTCAAGACAAATATCTGTTAGGTAGGGCTCGTCAAATCGAATTGGCTTTCCTAAGTGTTATTTTTATAAAGAGAGCGCTCGATCACTCACTTACCTGTTCTCACTTTGTTATATTAGTTTCTCATTTAACAAATCTTAACTAATGATACCTTTTTGCACTTGATTATATGAATAACGTTTTAGACGATCATCAGACAATATATATATAATACCTGCTAGTTACCTTTAATGTCCGAAATTCTTCCTTCATCAGTATATACACTGTGTAAAACTACAATAATTGCATATGCAATGCCTGAGTATAACGTTTGACCATTGACCCTAGACATTTATATTGAACTCTACCTTAAATTTCCAAACTAAACGTAACCGTGAGGCGTTTCACAATCTCTCCCCTATCCTCCAGTGCCCGCCAGCGCGCTTGGCGACTGTTATTGGAAACTCCCAGGCCTCAGGCCACCACGGCCGGAGGCAAAGTCTAACAAACATTATTAGACGTGTTTGCCTACCTCTATGGGACATTGTTTGCCACCTGATTGAACCCATTGTTTGCCACCTGATTGAACCCATTGTTGCCACCGGCCCTTCGCATGGAATTGTAATGAATCCAGTTCATTTCGCGTTAGGAGTGGTTCAAATCAATTAAGGGTTTCAATCGCGTCTGAAATGTTTTCCGTGGGAAACCGATTTGATTTTAGTCTTTCAAAGAATAAAGGGAGTAAATTAAACTAGAAGGAATATATAAATACACATTTTAATCATTTGAATTAGGCTTTAACTTTGTTATATTGCGAAAAGAAAGTTTCGTTAATTATGTCATGTGGCATGGCATTCATTGCTTTAATACTCGCAAAAATAACTATTTTCAAAGTAGATTTAAATGTTATATAGTAAACACCAAAGGAGGCTATTTTTAGGAATATAACAACAAACTGCATTCTGCAGTGACAGCAGTGAAACATATTCCGGGTAACATATTTATGTACGTTCGTGAAATGAGCACAGAAACAAATATTAACGCGGAATTTTAACAACATATGTGACAGAACGGTTGATATTTTCAAACCCATAAAAACCATATAGAGGAAAATACTTTTTGCTAAAACCTAATATGCCAAAAATAATAGACTTATAGGGGTAGAAGCACATTGTATCTTTAAAATAATAAGAAATTATCCCACTTCAGTGATGGGTCAAGCTCTCATTGTGCCTGAAGACGTAAATCAGTAGTGTTTCACTATTTCATACGTTTATTTACATTGTAAGTGAATTCCTATGTTGAAATACTGTAAGACGTATTTAATGACATACCGTGGACTATAAAAATAATAACTATACTATTAGAAGTTATTTTAATAATATAGATAAGTTCAATTGAACCTACAACACTATAATTTAATTATTTCTTCATCATTTTCTTCGATTTCACTACCGTTGGGTGTCAATTAATTCACCCCGCTTTTAATCGTCACCGTAATAATTTCTTCCGTAGATGTAAACTCTTCCAGAACTATAGTGTTTTTTTTAGTAAAACATTCCACAATATTATTTTTCTTGTGAACCTGTCATTAAAGGTTGCACATTTTAACAATTAAACTTTAAAAATATTACAACGAGTTGATTCCCCCAGCGATAGCCTTATCTAGCCGCAGTAGCGGTGGACCACCTACTGCCTACTACTGTACTCCGCGCCGTGCTAATTTACATCCCGGCCAGCTGTAGCGCCTCACATCAGTCTAGTGGCGGAAGTATATCATTCAGCTGCTAATAGCCTAGATATCATCTCTCGCCGGGATGACTGAATGTTACTGTCTCGGTTTACGACGTAAGATATAAAAGCCTTCCGATAACCACCTGTCTGAAGCCTCTAATAGGTCCATGTATCTCCAGGAGTCGATTTGACGTATACATAAGAAATTTATGTATATTTTTAAAGAGTTTGTTGGTATTTGTAAATCTCCAAAACTACATTGGTGGAGATGAATTTGATATTAGTTGAACGATTTTTCCTCTAGATCCTTTTTAAGGTTCGGATACCTTAAATCCTTAAGGGATTAGCCTCATTTACTTACATGGTTCCAATAATAATATTTTCGGTGAATTTTAAATTGTACGTACCGTGTGTTATGTGACTCGTAAACTGTGTTTTGTATGTTTTTTAATTATGTTTGTTTTAACTTTGTAAACTATGTCTTTGAATTATGTTTGTTTTAACTTTGACTACAATCACGGATATGTGCCCATTGGTCAAGAAGTGGCTGATGATGACTCGTAATTGAGTTGAAACCGGTTCCAGTAAAGGAATAAATTGTGACACCATAGGCTGATGAAGAAGTAGGTGAGTTTTTAAAATATTATGGAGTTGTTTACAATCAATTGATATATTGAATACATGTTTATAAAAGAGTTCTCCAGTAGTAGGTCTACACTACACTACAGGGTATACTCCAGATAGTCTCTATACTACAGTTGCAATTACTTTGTGGCCCAGTCGGAAAGCTTAATGTGTGCTGTTACAAAGTGCGCTAGACCATAGAGAACTAAAGTGTTATACGATATAGCACAACTACGTTATCTGTGGTTAGACACAACACATTAGGGATGATTACAAAAAAAACAGAATTCATCACGTAGATTTGTTGATTTAAAAAAATAACTACATAGACGATTTCAGTGGTGTTACATTGCCTTTACGTTTAATCGGAAATATATTCATCTATTTCAAATTTGTTACCTAAACAATTAAAACATCCACGATCCAACAAAAACATTTGAAATAAACAATGATCAAACAAAATCAATACAAATAGATGTATAAAAAAAAGAAAAATATTTAAAAACCATTGTCAAATGTTTTAACGAAGAGTTCAATATTAATAAATTTGATTTATTCGTTGGATCCAATGGAAAATTGAGAGTTATTAACAGGTTCTGCTAAAATCATTTCTAGAGACAAATTGACAATCAGTTTTCAAAACTTGTAATCAATACAAAGTAACCATATTCTACCAATGAGTTAATTTACTCAACGAATGCCTTATATTTACAATTAGGTCTAGTAACTAGTAATCTTAAAAACAATATTATTATTTTTATTTATTTAAAAAGTGTATATAATTTGTCACAATTTTATAGTACCCTTCTAACAATTGCTTTAATATTTAAATATTATATAATTTATTTACAATAGATTATCTTCATATTAATAACAATTTAGCTGTTTTTGAGGATACTCAAATAAAAGTACACGCAAATGATAGAAACACAAGAATATTCACAAGAACGACTCCTTCCTAAGTCACAAAATAACTAACAACAACACCGAAAGAAAAGTAAATTCAAAACATACTAACTAGTCGACTTTATTGCTACATTTCCCTTAAAACGTGACAAACTATAACGACCAGGGACCGGCGGACAGTTTTGTGTTATGCGTCAACAGTGCGGTTGGCGAATGTTTGGCCGCCATATTTACGGACTCTCTCCATCAATGTTTGGCTAATTATGGGAACACGGGCGCCCATCGCGAAATCCGCTCAAATATTGTTAGTTTTAGTGACAACACCGGCAGATAAGTGCGACTGAGAGTGCGGTGTGGTAGCATTAGCGTCCGTGTTGGTGGCGACGGTGATACAGCGGTCTCGTATTGGACCGAGAGCCATAACCGTCAACCTTTTGTCCTTATATCGAATAGTTTTTAGTATTTTTAAATTACTCGCATGTTATACTCGGATGAGATCTTTTTACAATTTTGCAAACTTGTATCTATTTTCTTTTAGTTTAGAGACGTTTTTGGGATTACATTTTAGTTTATACTATATAGGCCTGGTGACAGGGGTGGTTTTAGGAATTTTATTTTGGTTAGAACTGTTCCGTAGAACTGTTCCGTATATGCAATTACATATTGTTTATAAGCGTTTTCTTCAAATTCCGAAAGCAGATTGTATTGTTTAGTTGTTTGATAGTTTTCAACCCGCTGCTAGCACTCAGAACTGTATGCTATACGCAATCGCCAACCCAATCGTGATCCACTACCGCTACTAGCACTCAGAACTGTATGCTATACGCAATCGCCAACCCAATCGTGATCCACTACCGCTACTAGCACTCAGAACTGTATGCTATACGCAATCGCCAACCCAATCATGATTCACTACCGCTACTAGCACTCAGAACTGTATGCTATACGCAATCGCCAACCCAATCATGATTCACTACCGCTACTAGCACTCAGAACTGTATGCTATACGCAATCGCCAACCCAATCGTGATCCACTACCGCTGCTAGCACTCAGAACTGTATGCTATACGCAATCGCCAACCCAATCATGATTCACTACCGCTACTAGCACTCAGAACTGTATGCTATACGCAATCGCCAACCCAATCGTGATCCACTACCGCTACTAGCACTCATAACTGTATGCTATACGCAATCGCCAACCCAATCGTGATCCACTACCGCTACTAGCACTCAGAACTATATGCTATACGCAATCGCCAACCCAATCGTGATCCACTACCGCTACTAGCACTCAGAACTGTATGCTATACGCAATCGCTAACCCAATCGTGATCCACTACCGCTGCTAGCACTCAGAACTGTATGCTATACGCAATCGCCAACCCAATCATGATTCACTACCGCTACTAGCACTCAGAACTGTATGCTATACGCAATCGCCAACCCAATCGTGATCCACTACCGCTGCTAGCACTCAGAACTGTATGCTATACGCAATCGCCAACCCAATCATGATTCACTACCGCTACTAGCACTCAGAACTGTATGCTATACGCAATCGCCAACCCAATCGTGATCCACTACCGCTACTAGCACTCATAACTGTATGCTATACGCAATCGCCAACCCAATCGTGATCCACTACCGCTACTAGCACTCAGAACTATATGCTATACGCAATCGCCAACCCAATCGTGATCCACTACCGCTACTAGCACTCAGAACTGTATGCTATACGCAATCGCTAACCCAATCGTGATCCACTACCGCTGCTAGCACTCAGAACTGTATGCTATACGCAATCGCCAACCCAATCGTGATCCACTACCGCTACTAGCACTCAGAACTGTATGCTATACGCAATCGCCAACCCAATCGTGATCCACTACCGCTACTAGCACTCAGAACTGTATGCTATACGCAATCGCCAACCCAATCATGATTCACTGATATATTACCAGTATCCCCTATGTAAATTATTGGCAAAATAAATGCTCTTTAATGAAACCCAAGAGTACTAATGTAAAACGTGTGGGTGATTCCGGGCCCACCCACTAGGACCGTCCAAGCCTATTGAACTTAAGGGTGCGCCCTACCCCAGGTTGAATGATCCGCACGATGTTGTTTAGCGCCGCGCCGCCACCAAGCAGGGCCATGCATATTTACACTTGAAGACCTTTTTGTTCTCCTAAATCGCACTGTTATTTTACAGATTTCTACCAAACAATTTGCAGTTTCACACTTTTCAGATTCCAGTCGAGGTATAGTACGGTTCCTTTTTCCAAGATAATTTTTATCCTTACGTTAGGAAGCTTTAGAAAAACGCTTAATTCGAAAACTTTACTAATGGCCTACCACTTATTTTGAATTAAAATCACGATTTTTAATCGTATGATACATAGATGAACATTTAGTGAATGAAATAACAACGAATTTCTTTTAATTGGTTAACAATTGAGCCTACAATTTGGGAGATGTAAAACCCTTATTTTAGCGTGCGGAAGGCAGGTAGGACGCACCCTTAACACTTTTGCTTACACTGTGTTGTATATGGTTGCTGAAAATAAACTCTCCAACGCTTTATATGCCTTATTTTAAATAAAGTTTTACGCGAAGATACGCATTATTATATCAAACTATTTTGGGTAATTTAGGATTTTGCATAACAAAGGGTAGTCTATTTATAATATATAGATTGCGTTATAGCAGTGTTATTCATAGAGTGAATAGAAAACTTATGCTTTAACGGATTCCCACGCAGTAATTCACCTTCCAGTATCCATCTAGAGACCATGCATGAGGTGTAAGTAGAGCGAGAGAGAGGGACAGAGTGAGAGAGATGGAGGAAAACACGACGCGACGTTTCCCACGCTGGCACGTCCAGTGTCGTCACGGGACACGTACTGCGTGGACGTGGTGCGGCACGTTTCGTAGAGGCTGCGGGTCGTGTCGTCTCTAGCCGTATGCAGGCTTTGGCGACACGTATGTTTACACGGGTTGGTACACGATTTGGGGCAAAAGAACATGACAAATATACTAAGTGGCTGTATTTTGGACCGTTTATTCGTTTTTCTAAATTTGTGACAAACGTTAAGACGTTTCCAAGGAGGTGTTAAATTTGGCATTGGCATGTACAATCTACACTCTACACTAACAATACTATAAACGGAGATTCTGCAACGTTTGATAAAACAAGCTCTTATTGTTTAAACAGGATAAAATAAACTCCGCCTCACAACACTGCAGAGTATATTTACACTTACACACTGTAAGACTCTATCTACACAAGACGAACATCGATTTCATATCGATTTCGACGAACATCTCGATCGATTTTGTATACCAAATAAATGACGCGTTGATAAAATTTTGAAGTGGCTTTCAAATATAATCATTGGTAAAAATTGTGTTAAATCGCGTATTTTAAAGATATTTAATCCCGAAATTCAGGCAAATCAGAATGTGATTAAAAAAAATACACAAATAACCTTATAAACCTGGAAGCCACTGCACAATCCTCACCTACAACTAATTACAATTCAAACGCAACTTTATTTACAGTCTTATTTCTCCACAGTCTTGAAACCGTATATAAAGAGGGCGCTAACCCTCTGGTTCTACATGCTTCTCCCATAAGGCCAAGTTATCTTTCAATTCCCCATCCCTCCAATACAGATCATCCAAGATCGTTCATTTTGAAGAATAAAAAAATGCAGTTTCAGTAAGCAGAATAGTGTTACCACAAATAGTTAACCCATAACAAAAATTGCAAATATTGAATATTTTTAAATTGTATTGGACGATCAATACTTGTGGGGTTAACAATTTGCTCACTGAAATCCATTTTTAAAATCAGCCATAAATCGACGATATAGGATAATCTGTTGAGGATGGACGAGCTTTTATAGTTAGCATTGTCCTTATGGAGGAGGCAGGTAGAAACGCGCATGTTCCATGATTCGTGACTGGAGTCCACCCTTCGCAGTTCCTCATTACCATACATGACCCCAACAAAGAGCGCCCTGGTACGCGGTACGCGGAAGCTGCAAGTTCCTAGTTTTATGACGTCACGGAGACTCTAGCGTTCTAGTGATAAAGCAGATTATGCGAGGCGCTGGGCGACATAGCGCGCACTCAGGGGCAACCAGGCGACCAGGCGAGTAGTGCGATAAGCGGCGGTAATGGATGCGCCTGTACACGGGGCGGCTGCTAAACACGTGTTGGCGCGCATTACATATTCCGCGCGCAACCCACTGAAATTTGCGCTATGACAAATGCGGGAGCAGCGGCGCGGCGGTGGCATAGAGAATAGAGACGGCCGCCGCCGCTGCGCATCTACACTACACAGCGCGCGCTCGCTTCAGGAAGGCATGTAATTTCCTGATACAGACTACATCGGTCTGTTTTCTACTTGGAGTCTGTATGTGCATTTTACAGAAACCTTAATACCTCTAAAAAAGTTACAAGAATGATGAACTTGGTATGAATATGTATCTAAATAGATATAACTTAAATTAAAATTACAAATATCTGTGCAAGAATCAAATAAAATTCCGCGTTGGGAAAATTTAAGTATGGACATGGCCATCTGCAGCAGCAAAATAGTTGTCACTCATGAGGACAACATCTTAGTTTTCTCTCTATTATTCATTATTTTATCAATAATTCGTTAAGTAATTAAACCATGTTCATTATTTATTCCAAGTACTATTATTTCAGCTTTACCATTTTCGAGGTAGGTAAAATATATAATGAAAAATACACTAATAGAAAAATAACTTGTCGAGATAGGACACATGTTATAGTTGTATCTGATTGTTTCGTCCTGAATATGACTCCGTGTTTAGGATAGCGAAAGCAGGATATCCTTTTTTTATCCTTCAGCAAATTAATCGAACAGATCTGTGTATAATGCAAGTTCGCAGTGATCTTAACCGCGGGTATATCGGTTAAGGCAACGTCAGTTCAGGGATATAGACAAATGATCCTTATCTTGAGTCTAAAACTCCGTATAACTTTTCTTCATTTTAATTGGCAAGATCTCTCCAATGGTCCCCCGTATCAAAAACGTACCGAATTAAACTTCATTGCTTTGCACGTAATCTCATAAATTTGTCAGGGGAAAACGAATTAGACGCGGTATTCGCCTGGATATCAATTTATCAAAGATGGACCGCAACGATAATGACAATAAATTTGAGAACATCGGCGAGAGAGGCAGTAATCGGAGGACGATCGTCGCCGGTTATAAGCATCGGTTGGTAAATAACCGCAACCAACGGCAACGGCGGGGCGACTTTCACCAATTAAACGGCGACGACGCGACGTAGCGAGCAGTCATGATAAGTGGGTATGGAACAGCAAGTGGAATTCTATTTCTATTGGCTACTCATCATACTTATACTAAGATTTAATTGTTAGGTTTTTATCCTATCATACTGTACAATGTGAGAAGGTTTGCTTGCTTGCAACGTTGATCTCAAAAACGGCTCCAACGATTTACTTCAAATGTTGGGAATAACTAATTTCTGGATTAAAAATACGTTCTAGACAGGTCTCATCCCCAGGATGGATCAAATACTGTTCAAAAATGAATATGAAAAGTTAAAAGAATTTTCATTGGGCGTATGGAGTTTAAAATCAAAACCAAAGGATTATAACAATTGTTTATAATCATCAGTGAACTGTCAAAGTAATACCCACCTAATTTAAGTACCAACATATAGTTTCCTGAGAGCAGTGACTAAAATCATTACATATACATACATTACATACATTACATATGAAGTGTAATCTACTATGAATTAAAGTGACATTGACCCATAATAACAACTGGAGTGACCTTAAACATGCAGAAAAGAGGCAAATAGTTAGTAAATCTGCTCGCCAGTAGGGGGACGTGGTAAAAAATTACTCTTAGTAATCTAAACAAATTGACTAACCTTCCCAGAGCAAAGCTCGCCCCATACTATAATACGAGCAATGTCTGTTTATTGGTTGGTTTGTTTGCAAAATTTGTCTCGGCATACAGGGTGTTTTGGGCTTAAACAATCATTTGGTGAAAACATCAACCCGTGAAAAACTGAAGTTCGTTAAAACTCATTTAGCAATTAAAAATTTAAAAATTTAGCTTATAAACTATGAATTTAAAAAATATTTAAAAAATTCAAAAACTACATTAAGTAAACACTCGTATGGTAAAATATCATTATGCGATTTTACTAGGAGTTGTGACATTATCAGATGTTCTAGCCTTCAGAGAGAAAGGAATTAAAAAGAAAAACAATCAAAATTTATCAATATTGAAAATTAAAAATTTAAAAATTTTGATTATGGAGTATCAATTAAAAAAATTTAAAAAATTCAAAAACTGCATTAAATAAACACACGCATGGTAAAATGCCATTATGTGATTTTACTAGGAGTTGTGACATTATCAGATGTTCTAGTCTTCAGAGAGAAAGGAATTATAAAGAAAAACAGTCAAAATTTATCAGTACTGAAAATTAAAAATTTAATAATTTTTCGTTGAAAATGTGCTTACCTATAATGAAGTAACTCTTATGTTTAACTTTGTGACTTGTAACTTTTTTGGACTATATGAAAGGTATTCGGACTGGATTGGATTGCACCGTAGATCTCCAATCCCCGCGATTCCCACCGTCCGCAGATTTGTTGCGTTGCGTCGCAACGGAGACGGTTTCGGAACCGCGATGTGCAGCGATCCTCGCCTTCGGTAAATTACGATCGTGATCCTCCGGTTACGTCACCTGGCTCATCCTCGTCGTTCCCAAGGCTCCAGTCATCTCCGTCACCTTGGGCACGGAGGATGCAACAGCCGAGATGCCACGGAAATGTCAAAAGAACCGCAAATCGTCTAACGGTCTTTCAAAAATGTGTGGAAGTGGAACACTCTATTTTGAGAAATATCTGTAGTAAAGTGCTGACCACTTGAATTTTACAATGACAAATGACAAATTACAATGACAATGATATCGAAACCCTATTATACTTTGATTTTAATTTATAACTGAAAAACGTGCCAAATAGTTCTGGATCCGTAATAAGATTCATTGGTAACGGGTGCAATGCAATCAAAAGAACACCGCAACAAATCATAGAATTTTCTATATTTTCAAGTGGGAAGAAGCAGATTTTTCATCGGGAGGATAATTAATTATTTTCTCAAAACCACTGCGCTTCATGTTCACGTTCCTTACTTTCTCGATAACTGTTACATTTTCTCTAACATTCCCTGCTGTTGCATTTTCAAACAGACGTTAAATAATTTCTGGAAGTACAGCGAATCGACTTGTCTGTCTTATTATTTATTTATGCACGTTAAGACCGCTATAACGTTGCCACCGCCTTACGGAGTGGCAGGACTTTATCAGAAAGTAAGCCAAGGAGGTGGATAGCGTATTTTTCGATGGTGACTGCCTGCTTCTTCAGTTTTCCTGTACGGTAAAGACAAGACTCCTGGTCTAACTGTGTCATATTGAAGTTGAGCCTCTTCTAACGCACATGACTTCGTTCATTCTTGATTGATTGGTTTGAAAATGTTAAAGATACTCTACACTAATAGCCCATTTCTCAGTGATTGCAAACAATCGCACCCCAGCATTACTACGATTATTCATAAGTCTCAGCAGTGTCGAAACCGGTACAGTAAATCATGAACTAAATATTTATCGATTAAAGTACTATCAAGTTGATGCACAATCAATGTGACAAAATTAGTGTAACATGCATAAATCTAGAATCGAATTTCATATGGACTTGTGTTCTGGGTATGAAGCAGCAATGCAAACAAGTATTTATCCTACAAAAAAGGGATGTACGAACACTTTTTAAAATTCCCAAAACAAATTCATGGCGCCTTTATTTCAAGATAAACAAATTGTTAAAAACAGCATAATTAAATAGTTTACAAACTGCACCTTTTATACACACTAACAATCCCATCTATATGGCCCAGCTGTCCCACTTTTAATGTTTGCCAGAATTTGAAGTGGACGTAGTTTGATCAGGTCACCGACAGATTGTGCTGCTGTAAACTATTTATTTTAGTTATTTACTTTAAGTTGTAAACTATCTCCAACCCAGAAAGCAAGTGATAATCAACTTATGTTTGTTTCCTGACACACCAACTATTGTATTATCCCCTCCTTGACTATAAGTAATAGTTGGCAGCAGTATACTCTGTTGGTGATTAGTGTAACTACGTCCTCTTTGAATCCTGGCACACACAAAACTAGGGACGGCTTTTAAAATGGCAATGAGAAGTCTGCATCAGTATTTAAAGTCAATGCTAACATATCAAACTTCAAATGAGAATGAATTCTCACAGCTATGATACAAGAAAATGAAATTAATTGACACTTCAATATGCAAAACACCTTTTTACCAAAAAGGCCCAACATATATGTCAATAAAACTGTATAATAACAATTCCAGAAAACTTACGATATAAACAAATTTAATAAAATCTTAAAAGAAAAACTTACTTCAAATTGTTTCTACTACAGTGAGGACTTTTTCGCTTCTCCTGATTAAGTTAAATTAAATAATTATCAAGTAATTTAATATTAAAACCCCACCATATTCAAGACAACTGGGTTATTATGCAAATGAATAATCGAAATATCGAACCAGCCGGTTGTGACAGTATCGAACAATTCGGTTGTGTGACACGCCGGGCGCCGCGATGGATGGGGATCTGGAGTGATGCGCGTGAGAAGCCCCGGCTTCGTGATGCCCACAAGGGCTCCCACGGACACTGGGAATCCCCGCCGGCCCGGCAGATCGCTATCGTAAGGTCCTGGCGAAATGGTACCGTGCAATTTGGGCCCCATTAGGGTCTCCAGATTTATTGACATGACCCCCGACATTCGATTATGCAACGCAACCTTTTGAATCATTGATTTTGACACTCGCATTTCCCTATCGCGGTTTTCATATTTATAGGAATCTCCATGAAGTTCGGGTCGGGGGATCCGGGGTTTTACTGGGATCAATAATTCATACTCGCGGTACATGTGTTGGAAAGTTACGGTCGTGATAAAGGGCGAGGGGTAGATGGGTCAAGACGTACCGTGTAATGTAACTGCTCTCACGAAGAAATGGAAGTGAAATACCGTTGCAAGACATAATAATTTCTTTTAGTATAACTTAACCGCAAATTACTAAAATAAAGCACAAAATGTAAATTTGTTTTATTTATAAAGTTTTTTAAATTACATTTTGAAGTTTTAAAGTCCCAGATTCATAGATACATTTCAATCGCAACAACATAAAATGTTCGTTTAAAATAAACGCACGATTGTTTGGTGACTAATATGATTGTAGTAACGCTATACAGTATTACTTCGTACAAAGTTTAAAAAAAGAAAAAACCTACCACTAATCATTCACATTGGCATAGAGGGAAAACGAAATTGCCTAGAATTACTTACTCATTAAGTGGAGGAAGTTATCGATAAGAAAATGCAACGTTACAGGTTAATGATTTGAACGAGGCAATCTGTTATTAGTTTAGCACTATTAATTGTGTAAATCTTCGAACCGGGTTAAACTGGTAGCAGGATAGCAAGATCACGGACAACAGCAATCATTGAGAATTAAAAACTTCTTCAGCCCTAGACTTCGAAAAACATTCATTATGCAAGACATTATTATTTTCCTTATCAATATTTTCCATTACTGTATTTGCCCCCGAAAGGGAGGGAATACTCGCTTATTTTCCTTAGTGTAAACAGTACCGTTTATTTTCCTCAGTCTAAAACACCCGTTACCGGAAAGTACTCCACCTACTACGTCAAACATCCCGCACAATTGCCACATGCTAAACTGGTTTGATTCAAAGCGAGCCCAAGCAATAAACTTCCAACGGGGAATCCTTCCTATCAGATAGGCGTTGCGAAATGAGATCTGATACCGGGCCGGGTCGGACTGTCGAGGAAGCTACTTATAAACAACTCCTGGATTAATTGCTTCAGCGAAAGTCCCCGCTCGGATCGGTAATCCGGATAAGCCAGGGCGAAAAGTTCATTAGGACATTGCCGCAAACAAGCGAGAAAGCGCGTGAAGATTGAGTGTAAAGGAAAAGGATATGTAGGTTATGTATACATCCTGACAGTAAATTAGGTGGGTAATACGCTAAAGCGATTGTTACTTAATTGTAACGCCGGGAGATTTAGTGGTGTGCGGGCCTCATCGCGTATGCATGGAACACTAATAACCGATAATAAAGTGTGCGAAAGTTGCGCCACTTTTATTTATAAATGATTTTAAATGGGTGGTTATTACTGTGCATTATGTAAATGAGTGTAACTCGGGTTGCGAGTTGAGATATAACGTGGATTCAGGTGTGGGAATACTATTGCTGAAACAGCTGGGCTTCTCGTCAATTTCCAGTGATACGAGTAGTTCCCTGATTTGTTGAGCGTGATTTAGTTCGTTAAAATTAATTACTATAGTATCCGATATTTTTAGTTTAAAATTTCATTTAAGTGGTCCGCTGGAAAGTGTTATGACTTTTAATAAAGTAAGCCTTATTTTCCAAGGATGCTCACTACGCTTATTGAGGGATGAATTCCTAAACATAGTGCTTATCCCTGAACATATCAGGGAAACATAAGGAACAAGAGTGCTATACGATTCATATTCAATAGGTCTTTCCTGTGTGTTAATTGTTATCGAACACACCAAAATCTGTTCGGTGATGATGATTCTGTTTTGAAAAATTATCAATAAGAAGTTACCCCAACCCAGTTATTGTCAATTCTGACACTGAACAAAGCGATTTTTATTACGGGTACATTACAACTAATTGTTGCGCACCATTATGTTCATTAATAGTCTAGATGTAGTTTACCGTAAATACAATAGTATTGTATGGGTGAGGGTAATTTTCCACTCACCATTCATCTCCTAACTTGTCATCATCTCCATAAAAATACGTCTCATTTGAAGCTGTTCAAATTTTAAGAAACGAACATTTGAGGGCTTTCCGGACAGTCAGTCGTGCTGATGACCGTATATTTCTGGGGATAATCCATCATTATCCTGCCAGAGCAGTCCATGGCTTCCGTTGGATTTACATGAATAACGAACTTTCCAACGAAATCCTATAATTTGACACTTGTAGAGTCACTGATCTTGAGGCCCGCATTCTGCCCACTGTTCAGGAGCATGATGTCCTACAGTTCAATTATTTTTACTTTGAGCCTCGCACTCCAGCATGGTACGCAGCTTCAGCCTCAATACAAGAACCAGCCAACTCTACCTCCACGCTCATTTCCTGCGATGCTAGCGTAGCCACCAGCAATGCAGATTACAGATTCCTCAGGCAACATCTCGGCGGTAATTAGTCTTGCACGGTTCACAGCGGTGCTGGCCGGTAATTAGGCGCTTCTTTCATCATTATCATACCTGAGTGCGGCTTTGATTGCTGCTGAGTATTCGATATATTTCAAGATTTCTTGTATTTTTGTTTTTAGACGGCGTGTTGGATTTTAGAGATCGTTGTACGAATGTCAAATTAGTTAATGCTTTTGGTTTTCTAGATTATAATGTCGTTTTTGAGTTAATTGTGTGGACAATTGTCTTACAAAGTTGGGAATATGCGATTTTAAGGGTTGATACAAAATTATTTAAACTTCAGAAAATTACTTCTGTAAAATAAACGTTGTATGTTATCAACAAACAATTATTTCCAGCAAATTTAATTCTGAAATTAAGTGCCCAAAAATACATCTTACATTAGTAAAATGTCTGGTATTAATTATAATACTGTGGCAGAAATACAAGCATTATATTCTCACACATGCATGTGTAGGAATAATTCATGTGCTCCAAAAAACATAAATTATTCAGGTTTATACATAAACCTGAATAGCATTGTGTCTATTTTTTTCTAATAAACTTTCTAAGTTTTGCAACGAGATTTTATAAACTTTACTGTCTTTTAATTTTCATCCAATCAGACTAATGTACAGATGACACAAACTATGCCCGAATTTACTAGTGAATTGTTTGAGGTTTCTAGATTATGATTAAATAATGTGTTTACAGACATACTTTATAGACCCTACATGAGTTTAAAAGTTATTAACATAAACCCAAAGAAAACATAATTTCATAAAATTCCCTAATATAAACAAGTAATGTATTTTCGTACATAGACACAATTTCCTCTAAATTTAACCTGACGACAAACAATGTCAAAAATGAGTTTGTTCTAGTTGATTTTGTTTTTCCAAGACTTACGCCGCTACAACCCGAAATAACCGAATGTACTTCAGGCGAAGTACGATAGAGGAAGAAGATATGAAGAATAACTAAGAAGAAGAAGGTGTGCGAAGAATATCACAGATGAAACAGTGGTAATCACAGATGAAACAGTGGAGGTGGGAGTGAACTTACTTGGTAAGAGTCTCTAGCGAGGAGGTGTAGATGGTGCCGCCGACGTCGATGTGTACCGGCGCCGTGTACCGCGACGCCGCCGCGACGCAGGGGATGCCGGTGATCTTGTGGTTGTAGTTGATGGGAGGGTGCGACGGCGGGGTGGGCGTCGGCGACGAGGAGTTGGACATGGTGGGTGACGTCGCTGGTGACGTGCTGCAACAGAGGGTGGACTTTGTGTAAGAAAGTGTTAAAAAATACGTGCGAATCCATTCACTTGAATTTGATAAAATAGTTTTCTTTTGAGATTTCCCAACTCAAACGGTTCTTAACAAGGCTACACAAGGAATCTCACCTATTCACATTCTTCACTCATCATTCATTCATTTTCGACTTAAAATACGCTCTAGTTGCGTCCGCGTCTTGCACAGAGATTGAGAGATTCTATTAATTGTGGTGGCATTCCAGAAGTTAGCGTAAAAGATAAAGATTACAACCAACCCGACCACGATCTGTCCTCAGTCTAAGAGCCAATTACGAAACCAGCCCGGCTTACTTTTATAACAGACAGAAATGAATAGCCACTGACTGACCTTTGATTCAGGAGAAGGTTTGCCTACTATAAAATGTGACGAAATTGTATGATTTAATTTGTTTAAGCAAATTTCAGTTCTTATAGCAATGAAAATACCCCCATAGCAGCAAACCTGCGTACTCAGCGAATTTCCAATGCATATATATGTATCTTAATACCACATAAAGCCACATACCAAGTTTCATCAATATACATTCATAAATAAACGATTTATGACATTTTAATTATTCTCCATAAGAATAACATGGCGGCTGAGTATGCAGGTTTGCTGAAGCAAGGAGCACAAAAAATGGGGTTTTATACAAATATCAATATAACTCGTGTAGGTAAAGCCACATACCAAATTTCATTAATTTATTTTCATAAAGAAGGGAGATTACACGTTACTTATTCTCCATAAGAATAACATGGGGCTGAGTACGCAGGTTTGCTGCTACGGAAGCCATTGGTAAAAAAATGTTTTTTGAGCAAATATCAATGGTCCACAACCAGATGAAGTCGTATACCAAGTTTCGTCAGTATACGTTCATAAATAAGCGAGATATAAAATTTTTATTTTCCTCCATAAGAATAACATTAGACAACGTACTGTGTTTAGCACTTTCAATATCTCGGTAACCAATTGACGTAGAGAAATGGTCAAAATACCAAATTGTGTGTTTTTTAAAGCTGAATCGAATGGGAAAAACTAAAATTTGACTATTTCCAAAATTATATGTAAAAAATTCGAAAACCCCATTTTTGGGGTACAAAACCCCCCCAAAATACCCCTTCGGATAGAGCGATCTGGCTGGTTTTCGAACTTAAAGTCATAAATGTTGCTTTACACGTTTATACCAAATTTCATCAAAATCGGATAATTTTTACGAGAGTTATCGTGCTCACGGACACATATATATATATACAGTTTCGAACGAATGGTGTTTTTGGGGTCTGGGGACCTCAAAACGAAAAGTTATCATGGTCTTACCATGCCGACTACGGTAATAGCTTCTTCCCTATAGGGGAAATTCACTAAAATGCAACATCTATTTCTATTCAAGTACAAGATTTGCAGGGGTTGTTAACATTGTCGTAACGCGACAGTGAAAGCGGACTTGATATTTTGTTAACACATACAAGAGTACAACTACACTAAGATTTTGATCATTAAACTACTTTTTCGGTCATTGTCTATTGGACTATAATTTAACCCCAGTTATGCTATGAACTAATGCAACAAATCTTACACCCTCAAACCTTGCACCGCAGACCGCTGCTAGTGTGCACACATCGCTTGATATCAATGACCGCATCACATCAATCAATATTATTCACTCAATATTTATTCCACGCGGCAACCGGTCCGTGTATTTATATCCTAAAACGGGCGCCTAAAACTACTGCGAACCCTAACTTATTTTCTCCTTCGTTTTTCACACTATATCTAATATTTATTTTGTATGGTACTGTATATTTTATCCACTTAATAACTGAAATTAGAATTTAAATTTAAACTTTCGTGGAGTGCTTAGACTGCTAATTTTATCCAAAGTGGAATGAATATCTTGTCGATGAAAATAAAAAATCCACAGGTCGGATTGAAAATTACTGTAAACTAAGTTCTGATTCGCTAAAAAAAAACTGTAAAATAAATACTATGTGTTGACGAATCCATTAAAATTTTCCACTTTTAAGATGATTTCAACGACTGCCACTTAATGTTAGAATTTTATGCTTACGCTTTTCAAATATATTTACGACTGAACAATTTAGCATTCTGTTCTAGAAACATAATTCGTACAACTATTGTAAGGGAGGTACAAATATCGAATTACACTCAGATATTATAAGTTACCACAACGCAATGGCTGTAACGTTGCAATCCCACAGCATGTTTATCACAACCGGGCGTGCAAATAATTTATTTAATGACCAGTTATATCGCTTATATTTAGTATATTTATCACCTCCTGGCGGATAAACAATCCATTTAATTACGATGACCAGTTATATCGCTTCCATCTGCGATATATCGATACTGTATCATGCGAGAGCCAATAGCGGCGGTGAGCAGAGAGTTTGTATTCGAGTCAATTATTCATTAATTCGCCCGCGATAAATAGATCGATAAGCGGGCGATATTTATTAGCGAGTGACGCGCGTTTCACCGTCCACTCCGCTCCAATTAATCCGCTCGGCGTTTAGGAGAGTTGGATGTTAAATGTCACTTGTCCTCGGCGGTCGCGGGAACTGCGATAACATCGCTGCGACTCTGGCGAAACTGAGACTTGAGACACAAGGAGCGAGGAAGTAGGAGCCCAGGTGCTACCGAGGAGTCCGGGATGAAGATGTTGCAATATCCCAAGAGGGGGCTCCAGTCATGTAACAGTTCGCGTATTGCTTCTTCCATAAGGGTAATTTTATCTTTCATATCCTGTCCCTTCTCAACGGATCGTTCAAAATCGTTAATTCTTGGCTCATTTTAAGACGGGATTTGAAATTCAACTTTGGTCTTTTGGGAGGAACAGTAGAAGCAGGAAGCTGAAGTTCCCTCCCCACCGACAAACGTGGGGGTTAGTCGGGCCAGGAACTGTTTTAAGTTGCGAGCTTATATGCCACTAAATGTATACTTTACAAGTAATTAACTTACCATAAACGTAGAGTTAATATATGTCTTGTATTTATGTAAACAATTTAATTTAATTTAATTTCCCTACGCGTTTCAGTTGAGGAAGACCGTGTTCATATTCTTCATTCTTTGCAGATCTGACTTCAGGGTAACATTACTAGGTGTACGCTCATTCCTCGCGTATAAGGATAATTGAAACACATGATCAAACTTAAATCGAGTCTCATAAAAAACTCAATATCTAATTTGTGTAACATCATCAGAATACATTCCGTTATCATTTAACTGCCGCCAGAATCCGGATTTTATGTCTATACAGTATAGCTATAGTTTTAGTCTCTTCTCTAAGATTCAATTATCGCGGTAGCTGAGGGGTACCGCACTGGCTCTCGGAGCGTAATGTCGCAGGTTCGGATCCCGCCGCCGACCCAACATTTTATCCGTAGAAAAACATACATACATTTATCACTAGGGGTACCGCACTGGCTCTCGGAGCGTAATGTCGCAGGTTCGGATCCCGCCGCCGACCCAACATTTTATCCGTAGAAAAACATACATACATTTATCACTTGTTTTTATCAAAGTAAATGTTGAATAAATACGTAAATTTATCTATTTTTAAAATAAATTGAAGATTTCAGGCATGGTTTGTTGTTAGGATTGGCATGGGTGCGTTATCTTAGAACAAACAGAGCATTTTGTGCTAAGCAGTGAATTTAGCAGTGTGGTTAATTTAACTTTTAAGAGAACAGCGAGTTTCCTATATGAACTAATGTTAAAAATTTCTATAGGCCAAGTCAAAATATCCTTAAGGATTAACAATAAAACGTTAGGCCCAGTTATTTAGATGAAAAAATGAGACTTCAATATATTGTTTCAATAGCATAGGCTATCATGAAATTAAATTCTATAAACATGGGTTGGTCCAAGACCGTACATGAAACTTCTAAAATGGCAAGTAGCCTAAGTGTATAGACCTACATTTTATAACCATAGGTCCAAGTTTATGATCAAAACAGCTCAGTATAATCCAAACCTAGGATTTGTCAAATCATTTCAGATAACCTGTATAAAGGCTTAGTTTTGTTAGAATAGTTTAAAGCTTTTATTTTGGTTCACTACAACATTCCTGGTAATGTGTTTAAAGTATTTTACAACAGTGTATTACCAGTTTAATGTCGGCTTACTCTTACTGTAATCCAACCCTAGGCTATGTCAAATCATTCAAGATAACCTTCCGAAAAAGGCTGTTTGGTTCGAATAATCTATAGCTTTTACATTACATAGCTTTTTTTACATTACTACATTATTGGTAATGTATTTTAGGTAATGTAGACAATTTTATTATTAATTTAGTGAAAATACAACCTAGCAAATAATTGTCCTACAAAAATAAATTTTAAGGTTGTTCGCTTACTGTGACTAACTTCATCAACGCTTTCTAGACAAATTGAGGCTTTGTATACTTTTCACACATGACAATCACAATATTACCAATTTTCTAATAAAATGTAATAAAACAAACTATTTAATAAGTTAATATCTTAGTATCTACAGTCATCAAAAAGTTGTTTTGAGTTTTACGATCTGCCACACGCGTCGTCTGTCGTCTGCCACTGTTACAATTTACAATCGTCGCCTCTGACGACTGACGATATTTACACAGAGTAGGCATACTAAGGGAATATTAACTGTATGGATATTTGTTTAAAACGCACACTTAATAATTTTATAAAATAAGAAATATGCACACAACTTAAAAATATACTTCGATTTATCTCTCTTGTGTGTTTTTTGTTGGTAAAAAACTTTTGTTATCCAGTATAACAAAGTATACTCTAGTAACCTAACTATTGTTACTCTGTTGTTGAAACATAGACGTCGGCTAAATTTTAACGATTCAAGTACCACTAAAATGGCTTCATATGTTATTCTTATGGAGAACAAAATAAATTTGGTTTTAAGATAATTTGACTAATACTGAACGAAATTATCTGAATAACGAACTTGACCGAGATTTTGACCTGTTAAGTTTTTCTGGAAAATTTTAAGTTTAACTGTGGAGGCATTCTCGAGTTATTGTGGTCACAGACACGCCAGTTGAGTTGATTCTCTTACCAGTCTAAGCAGTAAAGTTGTGTATAAGGATACTTTCACTTCGTTCAATTATCCAATTGGGAAGAGAATACCAGATTTGTAGCATTGCTAGCAGAAACAATGTCAGATTTGTTGAAGACTGATATTCTGTTTGGGAATGGATAGTAGAAGTAACATTAGAGGTAATATCAGAAACAATCGTCGGAAAGGCTTTTGAGAATTTATTTATTTATTATGGTGTGGAATAGACGAAACTAATTAAATCCACGGAGTTGTTTTAATGTAATTAATGACACAAGTTGAAATGTAGAGTCACAGTTGGGGACAGGTTCCATCATGCAAAGTAAAGGTAGTTTATAAAAGGACATATCCCTAGTAAAACAAAGGTTGTTTGTATTTTACGCAGGTGGAAGTTGTGATGAAATTCCGTTGATTTGGTGCCACCGCTAGCCGCGGGGCGCGACCTAACAAGTTACAAAGGTGGATACCGCCGCGAGCCACACGGCCCGGGGCCAGTGGCACAACAATGCTGCTTTCTAAGGCGAGGGCCCCGGGCCACAGACAGTAACAAGCCAACTGTCAGATGCTGCTCTATACTCGGGTTAGGTTTACTTTGGGGCTATGCGTGTGCTTAACATGAGTTAATCTTGCATTTTAATCTCAGTGTCAATCATACGTATCTGAAATAAGTATGTCTGTCGGAAATATGTGACACGTTTCTTTATCTTTGTTTTAATTACTGTAGCTGAAAGTGATAATTGTGACAGGCAAAACCTACGTCTTATTTTGTATGGGAAGTACAACGGATGTGGATTTCATCAACACTGCCTCAACACATGGAATTTTATTTCTGTAATAGTTTGTTTTTTTACCTTGAGTAATTCTAAGCATGGAAAAATGAAAAATAAAAATAAAGTTTATATTCTAAGCAAAAATATGTCAATAAAAGTGTTTATATATACTATTATGTATATGACATAGTACATCAGTATTATAATTTACAGTTAATTTAATAAAATATGTTATGCTATGTTATGTTATTTACGTAATATTGACATTCATTTGTTGATGCCTTGAGTAATAACTATTTATTCATTTGTCTCATGTTTTTAAGGCATATGTTTTCAGCCTTACAATTACTAAATGAAGAATCAATAATTGTCTAGCTATTGAACTCAAGTTACAGTATCATTAAAGATATGATTATGTTAAGAAATATATAAGTTCCTTTATATTATTCAATTATCACATTGCCAAAAAATAACTCAACCCGATTTATTTTTTAAGTTCAAGTATTTAAATTCAAAATTTTGTTAACTGATACAACGATTGCACGAGTGTGTGCACTTGCATCTTTATCAACTTTTAAACAGGACGATTTAAAAGTTTACTTTAACATGGACAAAATATGTTTTAAAGAGTTTAAACCATTGACTATAAATACTGAAGTAGACTTATCATTGTCATTATAAAATGTGTCCCTAGTTTTGTGTATGCCAGGATTGAAAGAGGTCGTAATTTACACCAATCACCAACAGAGTATACTCTGTCAACTATTACTTATGCTCTCAAGGAGGGGATAATACAACAGTTGGTGTGTCAGGAAGCAAACATAAGTTGATTATAACTTGCTTTCTGGGGTGGAAATATTTAAAAAGTTAACGTAAATAATTAAAATAAATAGTTGACAGCAGCACAATCTGTCGGTGACTTAATCAAACTACTTCAATTTTAAATTCTAGCATACACTAAAAGTGGGACATCTGGACCAAATGGATGGGAAGTCTCATTCAGTATTTATAGCCAATGGTTTAAACTATTAAATCAATAACCGGAGATAATTTTCTATGCGTTAATGATGAAATATTGAATGAAGTACGATGTGATTGACTGGACAATGTGATGTAGTCATTTTAGACTAAATCAAATCCACAACCTTCAATAACATTTGTTACCATTACAAGTAAAACCCAACAGCTGTTGCAAGAGTAACGCTCGGGAATGCTTTTTCGTTGATTGTTGGCTTTTAATGCTCCCAAAAACGTTTCCTTATCGGCAACCCACATGTTACCAGCCATCAGCTGATGGGCAGCGTGCTCGGTGTATCAGCACCAGTCACGACTGCCGCTGCACCAGAGAGCAGTTATTGTTTAAATATTAGGTTTATTTGTATATGGTAAAATCGCTGTTAATGCGGTAACTGCTGGTTATAGGGGCACACCTAAATTATTCAACTGGAAGACAAAAATATTCAAACATTACAAAAATAATTAATATGTTATTTATTTTTGAATTACGTTACACAAAACAAACATAACCGCTGTCCTGCGATTTTGTCTCTCATAATAACTGAGGTGAATCAGAATGATAGTTCATAGAATGTTTGCGTGGTTCTATTTGAAATAGTTTACTGATTATATTATGACAGATAATATACTAGCTGATATTGTAGCCGAATATATTGTGACATATAATCTACCGACTGATATTGTAGTTGTATTGTAACTCAGATAATCCACCAGCTTTTTTTTCAGATCTGTCAACTTCAAACTATTTTCTTTTTCTACAATCAAATTTGGTTTTAACAGCAGTTCTTACTTTTGTTTTCAGAAAATGTTTGTAAAAATGTAATTCAACCATATAGGTTGATGCGCTATAATATAGCGGATGAGCCTACGCACAGGCAATTTGACTAAGTAGGCTTATTTCCTAGGTTGTTTTTCAAGAAATATAAACGTAGTATTGTTTTATATTCTGGTACACATTTAGTATGTTGTTTCAAAAATATTAGGGTTGCATTAGTTTATGTAAGTTCAAGATGCAAGTTTATTTGAACAATTTGGAATACTTTTAAACCTTCTATATTAAAAGAATTTCTAGATCTTTGTTCGGTGATTTTCGACCCATCAGATTATTATTTTAGATACATATTTGGTATCAGTCGAAAGATTTTACCCTCTGGAAGTGCCTTTTGGTGGTTTGAGGAACATCCACCTACAGGGCTTCGCCCCACAGGTCTTCAAAATTCCAATGTTAATTTTATGGAGTTATATTTTATTTAGGTAGTCAGCTAATCATATTGTAAGCTTTCCAAAACATATGGCTGTGTACCCGTGCGGAGAACGGGACATCAGCTAGGTTAATTTTTAAATCAATGATTTTAATTTTAATATTGGTTTACCTCATTTTGATCTGCGTGGCGGGGAACATCGCTCTGGACGTGAGGTCCTTGGGCTCCAACACCTCCGCCTCGCGCATCTCACATTTCCTCCTGCAACACAACGATGACGTCACTGGTTGGGTTTATACTGATAATAATGAGTTGTACAGCAAGGGTGAATGACCTTGCTACGCTCAGTCTCAGCAGAATACAGTTTATTATGGGAAGGAGACACTCGTAAGAAATAGAACTACGCAGTTAAGTCTCACTTGGAACTCTGAGTATCAGAATCATAATCAAATATCTTTATTGTGTCAGTGCATACATTGTATAACAGTCATAAAATTAACACAAGTGGAACTTATTAAACTAAATCATCATACAAATCCTTAATTCGATAATAACATTTCCTAATTAGGAGGTGTTTTACCTTCTTTACCAAGCAATTTCTGTATTTAACTCGACTCTTAATAGTGTTAGCTAGAACATTGAACTGTTTATATCGCTGCATAGAGTATGATTCTTTTTAAAAGACGTCTTGTGGCAAGAGATGTTCACATGTTTGCAAACTCACTAGTGGTCTAGAGGTCTCACTAGTGGCCCTCTATCTATCCATGCAACGTTAAAAGTCCCCTCAATAATTATTCTTCCTTTGAGCTTTATCACACGGAGTTAAAAATTGAATTGCTTTCGCTCGTTCAGATTATTAAAGGCAGGAGGCAACGGTTTTCCAATCCTTTAGAAGAAGGAAGGAAAGCTTACCACATACGGTAGTAGAACATTCAACCGAACAGTTATCGTCCAACTGTACAAAATATAATCTGCATTTTTATCATATTTTAAACATAATAATTCATCGTTTGTAAGCAACTAAATTGCGTTTGACTTAACTTTTAATTGAAAATAAATAATTATAAGAAACCTTAGCTTGCAATGTTGTTTATCGATGGTGTTTTTGTTGATATGCCATATCTCCCGTAATACTTTATTAAAACCAATAATAGAGCCATCATTTTGAAGATTACCTTCACCACTAAATGAGAAGATAACAAACAATTAAAAACCATTAAAATTATAATTTTATGGGTAATTCTCACTTATTTATTTTTCAACGGACTGTTGGGACTATTGGCACTAGTCTTCAACTGGAAGTGCAACTAACTGAAAACAGGCGACGATAAGTTTATGAATGAGATTATAAAGGGTATGGGCAGACTTTTCAATGCAAATGGTGCGCATGAGCCATATATTATGATATTTTTATGAGCCAAAAACATTTCCTAGATATTAAAAGCAAATTAGGGAAATAAGTTAGGGAATAACCTATATTTTAGGGAATATGTTATAATAATAAGTTAGGGTTTGGGAAATTAAATTTAATTGGTTAGCCAGTTAGGTTAGGGAAATAATTAGTACTAAAGGACAATTAATTAAGATATTATTCAGTTACTATAAAATTTCATTGCTAATTAAACTATTTCCTATACATGTATATAAGTTTCTAACACCCGACTAAAAGTATGACATAACAAAAACCCATTCTATTTCCCATTATAAACTGCATCTTCGCAACACAAAACCTGCAGCCAGCCAGGCTAGTAGTTCCACGAGAGGCAGCCCCTGAGGGTCTCATGTTGTTTTAATCGTTCCATGGCTTTGCAGGGCGCCGCGGGCCACGCTGATATTGAAGCGCTGCGCCCCCGGCGTCACGGCGCCACCGCCCCGGCGCCCTCCCTCGGCGCCCGGGGCGCTCTCGGATATCTCGTCCAAACACCCCCCCGCCTCCACTCCATCTTTAGTGACTGCTTCCAGGATAAAATTGCCTCTTGTTTCCCCCGGCTGTCCTGACCGTTATTTCCTTCGTTTATTGTGTTCGGTGTGTCAAAATGTTATATTTCACGGAGATAGGTTTAGTTTTGACTTAAGACCCATTGACAATCAGCTTATTTATTTATTTTTTGTTTAATACGTAAGGCAGTTTTGTTACTGAAACACAACTTATTTAATAGTATTTTTATCGATTAATAAATTGTGTTACTGAGATAGAAAACAGGTTTAACTTATACCTATATCGGTTAATTAATTGTTAAGATAAACACCGTCATAACAACACTATCGATGAATAAGAATGATCATCGTGAAAATGTATGTGTTTAAGAGTAGTGTGGTCTTAAAATAGTCAATCGGAAAGACTCTGGAAGATAAACTAGTTAAACTAGTTAAGATGCTATTAAATAATTGTAAGTTTACCCTGCTGAAAATGATCCATAAAGATCAATAAAAAAACATATAGATGTCCATACAAATTTATGGATATCCATAACAGATGTATAGATATCAGTAAGATTTAATGTCCATATTATTGATATCCATAAGGTATGGATGGAGGATAGTGATATCACTACATTTAATCCGTACACATTATATGGATATCCGTATAGTTTACGGTTTGCATATGGATCAGTATGGACGTATGCTGGGACTTACTGATATCAATACGTATAGATCTATAAATCAATAACGTACTATGGATATCCATACGCTGAACCCATTAATCAAAGAAATATGATTTTTATTTCTATAATTGTTTTATATAAAAATATTGAACCTTCAATTATTCTTTAGGTATGTTGAAAATCATCATGAGAATATAATACTTTTTCCCCCGGATGATAAACTTTTGGTCAGGTATCTTGACTTATATACTAACTTAAACAAAAAAGTAAACAATATTGAGGAATAATTAAGAATCGAAATATTCTAGAAACAAAATGACATTGAATTTTAGGAGAATTACAAACATAATGTGGATATTTCAATAACATTAATTTAGACAATAATAAATAGTTTTACAAATTTACTCTTTGTTGATACAGTTTCTTATTGGTTTTGTGCACTAAGAAACTATATACAATACTTTATATAAATACAACAGTTTTTTTTATTAAATGATTCAATAGTACTGTAATTAAAATGTTCAGGGTATTATAAAATGACAAATTTATCCACAAATTAGGTACCGGTATGTCATCTCAAAACTAACTGCTACAAATGTGTTCCAATAAGGCGTTTTTTCCCATTTTAGTTAACAAATCAAAGAAATTCCAATCTACACTTTAGTAATTTTCATATTTTAACTTACACCTGGCAGTTATTCTGATTTGAGAAGGGTCCAATTACATTCCATCCACGATTAGGAAATTGTGTGTTACATTAAATATAATTCACTTAAAACTTAAAACATCTACAGTGTATGTCCATGTATTTAAATAACAAAAGTTGTCATTGTCATTAAGACTAATCAAAGAAAAAACTACCCATGCAAAAAATGGTTAAAGAAAACAATATTTTAACAGGTATATGCATATGAGCCTATGTAAATGAAAATTTTAATTAAGTTAAACAACATGACACCTTAATTTTGTGTACAACACAAAAAATTAAAGTAACACTAGGTACAAACACAATATCCATCATTCCTGTACACAGTACATCCCTTTTCAAGAAACATTTATTGTATATTGGAGTAGTTGTATATGATAAAAGTCCTCTGCATTACAAGAAAGAAATAAATTATAACAAATTTAAGAAGGCAATGAAGAAAATTCCTCAAGCTGGAAATATTGACTATACACCTGTAGGTATAGGTGTATAGTCCATGATAGATACTATAAAATTAATGAATTCTTAGAAGAAAAAATAAAATAAAGTTCAGTAAACTTGTACACAATTTAGGCTAGAATTTGTGTTTTAAATTTATTTTTGTAATTCAAGTGCAATACAACTGTATTGTTTATGGCCAATCAACTATTAATATTTACAATCAGGAGAGATACAGGATATTCTTAAATGTTAAAGCCAATAATTAATAATGTCATCTATTAATACCTATACTCTCAAAGAACAGCTAGGTATATGAATTTAAAAGTAGACATGCTCATGATTCGGTTATCTTTATTACACTATTTACCTGATGTATGTTGTAAACTTTTTAACATTTAATAGAACAAATGTCTAAAAAGGTAAGCCCTGTAAATTATAAATTTTTATTTGGTTAACGAATCTCTACCTTCTAAAGAGTAAGATGAGGGGAGGGGGAGGGGATGGTGAGGGGAGGGGGCGTGTTATATTTAAATAATTCTAATAATACACAAGTATAAAATTGTTGTAATTTGGGCCAATATATAATAGTTGAAAATTACAAATATTTCCCTATTGGTCAAGGCAAATCCCAATGTAGTTGAAACTGAAGTTTTTTTTTTAAGGATTAGCCTTCTTTTAAAAATAAAAGAAAATGGAAGTTATAGTTATTTGTGTAAATCTTTGGGTTACCGAGTTTCCCTTTTTAAATGCTTTTATGTGTGTGTTTATGTGTGGATTTTTTGTATGGTGCGGGCCCCTTGTAGTGCGGGCCTCTAGGCGCACGCCTGTGCAAGGCCCAATTCAAGCATAGACTAACTACAGTAGTTAGTCTATGATCTAAGCATAGGCTAAACTGGCGTGCACCTAAGGGCCGGCACCTCCCAAAACACTTACAAAAGCCTGAAACAACTGAAACAAGTAAAACAAGTCACCGACCGACCTGGGTGCTAATGGCCCGCACCACTAGTTGCGCCTAGGGGCATACAGCTCCTAAATCTGCCTATGTAGCCTATGCTTATATCTGGATCTGGTCAAAAGTAAACTAAATTCAATGCAGACATTGGAAATGTGTTTATACTTTTTCAGTTACCAAAAGTTTAACAAAGTAAAATGTACTCTATGCTTTAAGCGAAGCAACCGCTACCAAATGAGCTCTATGCCGCTGCCGGCTTGAACCCGTTGCTTGAACCATTACACACATTATTGAAATTGGATCGTCTCGTCGTCTGTTGTCTGTTTGTTGTTCGTTGTTTATCAAGTGTGTAAACAAATTAAGAAGTTTAGTTTGTTCAGTGAGATAAGTACTTACTTATTTATGTGGAGGGATCACAGATATAGTGCATCTGAATTATATACAAAAACTGGAAGTCCTCGATAAAAATCGAAATGACCAAGAAATTCAAGTAATTTGGAATCCTGATGAGGAAGGCACAAGGAATGATTTTGGTCATGGAAGAGATTCTAGAGACGTCCTAAGGAAAATATCTGAAATCCTTGGCTGGGTATTAGCATAAAGCCAAAGTGTTAAAGTCAACAGGTAAGTCAGAACTAAACAATTATAACCTAAGTAGTCTACCACCTAAGACCTATGACTTGAGCCATTATAGTTAATTGTAGGCTCATGGGCAATATAAGGAAGCCTTTGGTGAGCCAAAGGCCCTTATTGGAGGTTTTGAAGCAAGGAATGGATATAGGCCTGACTATTTTTGATACTATCATTTTGAATTTAGATATTAAATTAGTCTTCAGCTTAGATATAGGCTACATAAGGAAATTATCAAAGTTTAGGTCAAACCTCAATGAGTAGGTAACATCCAGGTTAAATTTTAAGGGTAGACTTTCATAAGCGGAACGATATATAAAACCGAATGAAATTGTTCGATACGGTAAGTTATATCGATTAGGTCGATATTTGTATCGATTGCAACATATCTTCTGGTTTGTATATTTACACAGAACCCACCCATTGATCAAACTAAACCGGTGTGTAGGCCTATTTACTTACTTAAGCCCATCCTTAAGTGGATCTGGCCTTCTATAAATAGGTAGGACTGCAGTTCCATAAGATGCTTTTAGAAGCAATCAAATACAAACATAGGCTAGAACTAGTTCCAAAAAATTGAATACTGTAACGCTCGATCAAATAAACATATCGGGTAAAGATGCTATTTAACTCAGTAGATCTGATTGCATTGTGACGCGAGGAGTTCTGCCAAGGGTCACAGTTAGTATTTCACAGACTTGAACCATACAACTTCTTTCTACGATCGTCTTATTCCATGTAGTATAAAATTTGCAGTTTTACCAACCATTTATATCAATTGTGGTAATTATGGAGTATACATGACCCCAACAAAATCAAGGTAAATTTACACTTTTCTTATAGATTTTGACCTGAAAAACACGATAAAAGTAATCTTTTTCCGCGGAAAGACAGTTTTAATGGTGAAAATAGTAAAAAAAAAACTTGGACGATTCCAATTTCGGTAATTATATCGACCTCCAGACACCAACGATTTTTACAATTTTTTTTTGAAAAATATTCAAAATAATGTCCTCATTTCGAAAATGGTACTCATTTTTCGCGGAAACGTCGGGAAAACCGGGAAATCGGGAAAACCGGGAAAACCGCCGAAATATATTTGTTTTCAAATATTAGGTTGTGGGTACTCAAAATGTGCGGAATTACGTCCTGAACACGATTATGTAATTATTTTTTGAATCCGTTAATGTTTGAACGGGAAAACCGGGAAAACCCGGGAAAACCACCGAAATATTTTGTTTTCAAATATTAGGTTGTGGGTACTCAGAATGTGCGGAATTACGTCCTGAACACGATTATGTAATTATTTTTTGAATCCGTTAATGTTTGAACGGGAAAACCGGGAAAACCCGGGAAAACCACCGAAATATTTTGTTTTCAAATATTAGGTTGTGGGTACTCAGAATGTGCGGAATTACGTACTGAACACGATTATGGAATTATTTTTTTAATCCGTTAATGTTTAAACGGGAAAACCTGTAAAAACCGGGAAAACCAGGGAAAACCACCGAAATATATTTGTTTTCAAATATTAGGTTGTGCGTACTCAAAATGTGCGGAATTTCGTCCTGAACACGATTATGTAATTATTTTTTGAATCTGATAATTTATCTGATAATTTTTTTTTTTTTTTTTTTTTACCCCAAAGCGAAAAATTGTCCCACAAACTGGAAATTTACCACAAAATGGGAAATTTGTCTTATTTCGGGACATTTTTCCCTTAAACGGGAATCCCGCTATACATCGGTCTGCGGAGTTAGGTTAGGTTATGATATTAATACAGTATACACAAATTAATCACCTGACACAGAAAATTGGTATTTATTTATCATAACCTAACCTAACTCCGCAGAGCGCTGTATGGGAAATTTCCCTTTTTTGGGAAATTTCCCTCAAAACGGACATCTCGCTGAACAGCGCTCTGCGGAGTTAGGTTAGGTTAGGTTAGGTTAATATAAATATCCACGGGAACATTTTCCAAAAACGAGAAATTTCTTATAAAATAGTAATTTCCCCAAAACGGGAAATTTCCCACAAACTGGAAATTTACCACAAAACGGGAATCCCGCTATACAGCGCTCTGCGGAGTTAGGTTAGGTTAGGTTATGATATTAATACAGTATACACAAATTATTTACCTGATAAAGCAAATTGGTATTTATTTATCATAACCTAACCTAACCTAACCAAACTCCACAGAGCGCTGTATGGGAAATTTCCCTTTTTTGGGAAATTTCCCCCAAAACGGACATCTCGCTGTACTGCGCTCTACGGAGTTAGGTTAGGTTAGGTTATGATAAATAAATACCAATTTGCTTTATCAGGTAAATAATTTGTGTATACCGTATTAATATCATAACCTAACCTAACCTAACTCCGCAGAGCGCTGTATAGCGGGATTCCCGTTTTGTGGTAAATTTCCCGTTTGTGGGAAAATTTCCCGTTTTGGGGTAATTACTATTTTATGAGAAATTTCTCGTTTTTGGAAAATTTTCCCGTGGATATTTATATTAACCTAACCTAACCTATCTCCGCAGAGCGCTGTACAGCGAGATGTCCGTTTTGGGGGAAATTTCCCAAGAAAGGGAAATTTCCCATACAGCGCTCTGCGGAGTTAGGTTAGGTTAGGTTAGGTTATGATAAATAAATACCAATTTGCTTTATCAGATAAATAATTTGTGTATACCGTATTAATATCATAACCTAACCTAACCTAACTCCGCAGAGCGCTGTATAGCGGGATTCCCGTTTTGTGGTAAATTTCCAGTTTGTGGGAAAATTTCCCGTTTTGGGGTAATTACTATTTTATGAGAAATTTCTCGTTTTTGGGAAATTTTCCCGTGTATATTTATATTAACCTAACCTAACCTAACTCCGCAGAGCGCTGTTCAGCGAGATGTCCGTTTTGAGGGAAATTTCCCAAAAAAGGGAAATTTCCCATACAGCGCTCTGCGGAGTTAGGTTAGGTTATGATAAATAAATACCAATTTTCTGTGTCAGGTGATTAATTTGTGTATACTGTATTAATATCATAACCTAACCTAACTCCGCAGACCGATGTATAGCGGGATTCCCGTTTAAGGGAAAAATGTCCCGAAATAAGACAAATTTCCCATTTTGTGGTAAATTTCCAGTTTGTGGGACAATTTTTCGCTTTGGGGTAAATTTTAAGTTTATGGGAAATTCTCCCGTTTTGTGAAATTTTCCCGCTGTGGGGAAGATTTTCCCTTTAATAAATTTAACCTAGTCTGATGAAAATTCCTCTTCCAAGTACTCCGGAATCCCAACGGGCCCCCTAGATTTATTGGATTAAACACGTTTTTGACAACAACTTGCTGTTTAGGGTTTTCCTAGTTTTCCCGTCAAAAAATTATCGGATTCAAAAAATAATTACATAATCGTATTCAGGACAAAATTCCGCACATTTTGAGTACGCACAACCTAATATTTGAAAACAAATATATTTCGGTGGTTTTCCCTGGTTTTCCCGGTTTTTACAGGTTTTCCCGTTCAAACATTAACGGATTACAAAAATAATTCCATAATCGTGTTCAGGACGTAATTCCGCACATTTTGAGTACCCACAACCTAATATTTGAAAACAAATATATTTCGGCGGTTTTCCCGGGTTTTCCCGGTTTTCCCGTTCAAACATTAACGGATTCAAAAAATAATTACATAATCGTGTTCAGGACGTAATTCCGCACATTTTGAGTACCCACAACCTAATATTTGAAAACAAATATATTTCGGCGGTTTTCCCGGTTTTCCCGATTTCCCGGTTTTCCCGACGTTTCCGCGAAAAATGAGTACCATTTTCGAAATGAGGACATTATTTTGAATATTTTTCAAAAAAAAAATTGTAAAAATCGTTGGTGTCTGGAGGTCGATATAATTACCCCAATTTCTTCTGCCAAATAATAAAGTGGTTTGAGGGGAGGAACGTTCGAATTGCAACATGGAACTGTCTGCAAGAGATTTCCAATCTACGAACTTGTTAATAAAGAAAACATATAAAACCGTTTGATCAATCATCCACTAGAGATAATTATAATATGTTCATAAAATAACTATACGTCAGTAAACAGAAATAAATAACAACTTTTAAGATGAAAACTAACAGTATGAAAATAAATAAACGCTGTTAACGTCCATTTTGTTATTTTTTCCGCTTCGGAGCAGATTTTTCTACTTGGAGCAGGTTTGCCAACTCGAAGCCTTTAAAATTGCTCGACTGCAACTCTATTGTTTAATATTATGATTACCTAACCTAACCTAATTAGCAGTATAATATCAAAGTATACTTATATTTGGGTGGTTGCTTGGTGGGCTTGTCACGGGTACTTATTAGGTTAACTAGCGTTGGGTTAGGTTAGGTTTGTTAGGTTAAGTGTGGTTTGTTGGGTTTGTTTTTGTTTGTTTTGCCATCTCAGGTACGGTAAAACCTGTAAAACCTTCGGCCACCGTACCTGGATGGCAAAACAAACAAAAAAAACCCAACAAACCACACTTAACCTAACAAACCTAACCTAACCCAAGCTAGTTAACCTAATAAGCACCCATGGCAAGCCCACCAACCAACCATGCCAATACTAAGTGTACACTCGAATGTCACGTACCGTACGAATATGTAGCGTTTTATATTAACTATCGTTTTCGGGTCAAGCTTTTTCTAAGTAGTGTCTGCTTGCATCGAAAATAATAATTTTAAGTAATATTTTCTATAATTAATAATGGTTTCCGCGCAAAAGAAATGTTATTTCTGGATTCTAGAGGTAAAAATCTTTAAGAAAAATGCAAATTTAACTCAATGTAGTTGGGGTCATGTATACTCCATAAGAACCTCCATTGTTAACACGCTACAGCTTAGAGGCTCATGTACCTTTTTTTTGTCGTTCAAGCCCTGTATACTAATGATTAGTCACAGCATAGGCCTAATAGATGAAGGTAGGCCTGCCCAATTCGGAATATGCTATGCCTTAACTTAATTTTGGGAACAGATAAGCTCTCGTGCAAATTCTTGCTACAAAATTGTGTACGGATACTTCCATAAGCGTACTGTAACCAATAATTACAACTGGATGATTGTTATACATTTTATATATATAGGCTATGTTGGATAATTTGTATTATACACGTATGTTTAACAATTTTAAATGTAAATAAACAAAGGATTTGCTTCCAAATTACCGCCTTAAAGCACTCTGCGGGGTTAGGTTAGGTTAGTTTATAATATTAATTACATATTTACAGTAAACTAGATCCTAACCTAGCTCTGCATATCAGTGTATGACGATAATTTATGAGGAAATGCCCCCTCCTTTGTTAATATTTATTTAAATAGCTACTGATATGAGAAAATATAAATAATATTGTAATGTAATTAAGTTATATATTAAATTGAACTAATCATGATAACATAACTCGGAGTCAAATGCTGTTCTTAGTAAATAAAATATTGCATAATGATATGTTATCGAATCATTCAATATAAGTTATCGGAAAAACCATCTGGTTGTAAATATTGTTACACTTATGAAACGACTCTTGTAACTTAGCCTGTTTATTATAAAATTAAAATTAAAATGTAAAAAATACCCTTTTTCAGTGTCTCTGAAAGTGGTGTAAGTTAAGTCACAATTTTTACTAGGCCTAGGCTCTCAGTGCGTAGTTGAATAAAAGCTTGGTAAACTTTCATTAGTTTTTACCTATCTTTGGTTTGGATAGTATCATTTATATTAGTAATGATTATATCAGATAAGCCCCTACACGGTAATCATCCTGGGATAGAATTTTTGTTTTCCTGGCTGTACTCTTAGGCAATAAGAAACAAGATTGTAAATATTGTGCCAGAGCTTAGTGCCTAATTATGTTGGCAAAAGTTTCTATGTTAATTTTCAAAGATAGTTTATTCCCTCAATCTCAAATTTCAGCTTGATTTAACTAAAATTAATTTTTCATGATTCTATCAATGCAATCATGACAATGCAATCAGTTAGTACTACTAATAAATTAAAAGAAATAAAGTGAAATGAGATAATTTAGGCTATATATTTATGTTTCAGACTCATTCAATAAGAGGTTAGAAGAAGAAGATTGCCCGGAGGAAGAATTAAAGCGCAGACAACAGAACAGATTGTAACCCTAAACTGAATCCCAAAAACAAACACAGGTGGGCTTTATTTTCTATGAATTAATCTATAATTACTAATAGCCAGCCTGTTATGATGACGGAGTTTTGCTGGCTCAAAATATTACACTTGATGAGCTAAGGGTTTTTTAATACATTTTTATGTATAAGTTGATAATGCATTGTACCTATATGAAATATTTATAATCAGCAGTTGTTACTCAAAATTGTCTTTAGCCTTATAAACATGGTTTATTTTAGTACATGATATATGTATTTCTTATATTTATCATTGTGGGATTAAATTAGGCTATGTACAATGAATCCGTGATTTCTTTCAGATTATTATTTTGTAAAATAACACTAAATCCACTTGTCTAAGAAACCATCATGTTTTTAGCAGATAGCAATAATTGCACATCTAAAGATGCATTATTCTTATTGACTTGCAAGCGTATTTTAATCATTAATGAGACGTGTAACTTAATATAATAGTCTGTGGTGCAACAGTTCTGATTAACTTTCTTATATAAGATATACTACTTGTTTTTTTAGGGTTTCATATACCAGTATTCCTACCTAGCCTAACCGCCACAGTGTGCTGTACATTAAGAATTTGAGGTTGCTTGTTGTTCGTTCAGCAATCTGTTGGTTAATCTAGGTTTGATTATGTTAAATATGAGATAATTACATTAATAATAGGCTTTGATCAATTTGGTCACATCTCACAATTTGATTACAATAGTACAAATGACAACCAAACTCAAGTAAGTTAATTAATACAAGCAATCTACCATTTTTGATCAGTTGACATGACAAGTGAAAATACAAAACAAGATAAGTTAGCCAAGTCTTAGACACATTTATTATTTTTGTAAAATTATATTTATAAAATAATAATATAACTTGAGCATCAATCAAATCCAGAGCTGAAAAATACTATTATTGAAAAACCGGAACTAATGATGAAATATATTATTGATAATTATCTACTTTATATTCACAAATCGTTACTAAGTAGTTCTTGTAATTACTATGCTGTTTTCCTCTTTGTGTGTGTATCTTCTGATGCTGATTTATTGTGCTCTGCCATTTCATTACTTCCAATTAAGTTATCTTGACTAATATAATTTCAACTTTTCAGAATAGACTACTCATGATTGGATTACAGAGGAGGAATGAACAAAATATGACTGATAGAGAAGACTTCACAAAGAATAACGGGGGCTCAATCTTGTGATGAAAATTAACTTTGGAGGAGTGAAGAAAATGAACAATTTGTGGTGATGTGACTATATTATGATAATATTAATGTAATATATTATTTCACATGTATAGTAAACCTCCTTCACTCTGGACTAATGTGGCAGCGACAGATGGATTAGTCAGCTCAGTTATTTCAACCTTTTCATATTTTTTAAGCAGACATGTAGGCATGTTTATTTTATCAATTTTAATTTTTTATATGGACCTAGCCTACTATAATTGCATCATCTTCACTTCAACCGGAGCAGGGTTTGAATATGGCATGACAAATTTAGATACAAATTATTGTGTTTCCTAAAAATATTTTAAAGTGAAATCCATTACACTTATTGTTTATTTATTTTAACTTAGGAAAACTTCACACTCACCCCTATAAACCACAAATGCCAAAAACATAAAATTTGTCTGCCTTAATGATAAACATGGTAGAAAATATTAGCGTTTTAAAAAATAAAACATATTTTAACTTTTAATGTTGATTTTTATCTACTTCTTACCTCAATTTGATATGTAGCCTCGTGAGTCCGCTCCGTATGGCATGGGCTATCAGAAACTAATTAATTTTTAATTTTAAAATTGATGTCTTGGGTTATGACAAAATAGGCCTAAAGAGCCTACCTACCTAGGTGTTATGTTCACATTAGGCTATGTATGTTAGGTGCGTTAGGTTCCACGTTAGGTACGTTTGACTAAGGTATTCTGTAATCTCGTACTATTTTTTCATAAAATATATTGTTTCAAGTTTAAAGTATCTCTGGACTGAAGTTTGCTTGGAGCAAAGCCACATTTCTGTTTTACCACATACGAGCGTTACTTTGACAGTAACTCAGATTCTGTACTAACCCATTGGCGTTGACTTTCGAGCTGGTTTTGTTCCTTACTTGTCATTTTTTAAATCTATGAATTGGATCCGATCCCAATAATATAAATATTTGTGCATAAAACCATTGTCTATTAACAATTCTCTGAATAATGACATGTAACATTGAACATTCAACGGCATTCTATGGCTTCCAATCAAGCCTGTCACCGTTTGCTGTACTTGGGTCCTTCTACCAACGTTGCCACAGACCGTTAACTCATTGTGAGTTGCACGACTAGTCAGTTTTGGTCGTGAGCGGGAATCGAACCCACGAGCTTCGTAAGAACACCTGGCCAAAGTGTTTCCACGACTTAGCCCATACGGTTATCACGACCAGTGGCCTAGCGGTGTTAGATAGGTTTATAGTCAGTCCGCACCCTAGCGGGGTGAACTGTAGTTGCTCACAGTCAATAGATTCAGATTTCCTACTAGAGTGAACCACTAATCGAATCCTGTTGTAGGCTATGCGAATAGAAAAAAATTACTACATTAATGTGTTAAGATTGTTTGGTTATTAATTTAAATGCATAAACCCAATGTTATATATTCAAATTCAATTTCCGGAGGAATTTAATGTTTTCTAGGATTGAGAATTTTGCTAATAGACTCATAAGGTCATAATTAAAAAATCGCTTAAACACTATTAGTTTTAAACCTGTATTTTCCTTTTCTTAAACGTTAAGCAAAATTCTTCTTCAATATTCTGTAATCCAGTTTTTATTACATACCCTAGCCTACATAGCTTATTTGTTTTAGAGTACATGGTTTTGAACTTGACTTATTATTAATTTTTCACCTGCAAGTTTGTAAAAAGCCTTACAGACTTAAAAAACTTTTGGTACTTTTTATTTTAAAAATGAAATTGCTATTATAAATATGATAAAATGTGAATATCGAGGTAAATTCTAATAGTAAAAATATATCGGAGGTTAGTTATTGATTTAACAAATATTCAATAAAGATAAAATTGATTTGATTGAAAAACGATACTAAACACTGACCTAGAGTTACTATATGACTGTCATCAAACAAGAGATGAAACGAGGTTTACTGTACGGTACATTTTAAGTTTTGTAATTTAATTGGTACATTTTTTTTGGTGGTTTTTGGTGGCTGTTAGCAAATAAGTTAACTTTTTACTATACTTAAACAGTTTTAATAATTCTCATAGCAAAGTTCTCCATTTTTTGTAATTATTCCCTCTCACCGAATTTGTTTAAGTAACATGTCTGATTGTGCTATTACTTTGTTCTTGTTTGATTGTTCATTGCTTGTTAATTGATTGGCTGTTCTTTACCAAAGATATATGTATACATACTTGTAATTTCCTAATTTTAATAAAAATCTTGTTATAATCCTGTGGTAATTTATTGTAGTGTATAATATGCTGAAAAATCCTATTCCAGGACACTCTTTAATTTTAAGAAATATTAAGGTACAGTTACAATATGTTCATGAAATAAATTAATTTCCATATATAATTTCAAACACAAATTATCAGTACTTTTGGCATTAATATGTATCCTCTCACCAAATTCCCATCACATAATTATTTAGATATTGCAGAAACCCTTTTGTAAGGTGATGGAGGTATTTGTTAATCTTTATTAAAAGTAAATAAATAAGTTGACAGATTTTATAAGTGTTTTATACTCTTCAAACAATTAGTTTGTTCATGTATTGTTACCTACAATAATAAGGTTTTACTTACAAAAATTAACATCATATCACACTATACAAATCTTTGGGATAATTTTTGTTTTAATAAAATGTTGTTTATTAATACAAGATATTAAAGCTTCAGTTAAGAAGTATGAAGAAGAGAGTCATATGATTGTGCTGTGTAACATTTATACAGGAGAAACATCTTAATATACATGATTTTTGTAAATTAATTTGTATTGATAATTGACTGACTTCATATTGATATCCATATAGGTCTCATATTGATATCCGTAAAATTTGTATACAGATATCCGTAACATTTCTATACTGACATCCGTAACATTTGTATACTGATATCCGTATACCTTATATTGATGTCCGTAACTCATGACTTATTGATGTCCATAAGATCTGTATTGATATCCATATTACGGATATCCGTGTTCCAAACGCACGTATGTATTGATATCCATAACAATATCTTTATGGACCATTTTCAGCAGGGTTTTGATAAGCAAACTTTTATTAGTTTGATTAATTATTGACTTTTGTTGAGGCTTGAGACAGGCATTTAACCAATTGTTGGTACCTGTCCCACTTTTATTTATATTTATTTATTTCCTATAATTTTATATGGTTTCGAAATGTCGAAAAAGTGGACGTTAAACATTAAATACCGTACATCACTTAACATCTAATATAAAAATATACGTCTAAAGAAATGTATGAGTACACTACGAAGTACATTCTTAAAAACAACAAAGGCACGGGTGACGAGTTGAAATTGAGTTGGAAGAAAAATACAGCCAGTAATAATTTAAATCAAGCTTAACCATCCCACCACACCTATCCTATCCCTCAGCGGCGAGCCAATCAAAGTCGACACTAACCAAACACACTCGCACTTTTCTTCCCGCACCGGCGGCCACTTTGTTGAATAAACAGGCCGACTCGATGGTTGAAATAACAGGCTTCGTCATTCTCGTGGAAACTCATCAGCAGAAATTACACATGGTCGGCTACTGGCCATATGTATCTGGAGCATAAAGTTAATGAGGGGCGACGGCAGCGCTGTGCGGCGGTGGCCAGATCAAACAACGCTATTGGTCTATTGTTGGCTCAAATAGAGGCACGCAAATATCACCGCTATTTGACTACAGTGTCACACACCATTGTTAATTTGACGTTCGATTGTGCACTTGCATTTAGATTGGTTCGGGCTTTCAGTAATTTCAAACAAACACCGGCCTGAATGACTTTGGTGGCCTTCCAGCTTAGAGGCAGTGCGCTGTAATGAAACATGGAACGGTGTTTTGTAATGGCAAACTTACGTGAAGCATATATTTTGTAACTGTAAGAATTTGTAATCAAAATTTACTGTGCTTACACATTTGATTACCAAATTACCTGTATTTTTTACCTATAATACGTACTTTTAAGATATTCTGTGTAATTTTGGCTAAATTTGTTTGTTAATTTACTTAGGGTTAGTGGTCCTAACTCTGCCTTAACAAATAAAATGTTTATTGTGTGGTTGTTTTGTACAGCCGTGCAGACAAAAATCGCCAGTTAAATCTTGTGGAAACGACATGAAAAATGGCTTAAAGTTATTGCAATGTTTTACAATGAAAAAGTAGTTTATATGTCGGAGTACTGTCAGTTATTTATAAATTAATCATTGAACCTAATAATGGAGTACATATTTAAATGAGTTTTCCAAGGTCCAAGAGTGCGTTTTACAACAGTGCGTGTTGATAGTAGTGTATTATGTTATGTAGAACTTATTTATTTTTCACTTGTTGAAAAGAATTACTGTTTAAATTAATTACTGGGGAGCTCTAGCCATGTACGGTGATGTTTGATTAGTTTAGTGGGTGAAAAATATGTATATACAATCTTTATTCAACGGAACGGTTCTAGCCGCTGTTTTAAATAAATTCTTTGTTGATACTTTAACACGTGTATCTCTAGTGTGACCACTACTTTGACAGTTCTCTGGTTATTTATTCACATTGGTTATGACTTTTTTGTTTTGATTTGAAACTCCGTAAGCCCAATATTAAAATATAACTTTCAAATTAATTTTTTTCTATCATGAATTTTCTTGGAGTTGAGGTTTTCACCAATCGCCTTTTTAGGTCTAAAAGCCCCTAATCTCAAAGTTTGAGCAAAATCCTTCAGTTGGATTCCGAGATAAATGTTGCAACCAAACAGACAAGACACTGCTTCTATTTAGAGTACAGGATACGCAGGCGCGTACAACCGGGGTACAAAATGTCCTAATGTACACAAAAAGTAAACGACATGTATAAAACAAGACATAAGACTTCTTTGAAATATAAAATGCTATGTTAATGCTACGTGTCTGACTCTTAATAGCTATCAAACTTTGAAACACCTCCGCGCGAGCCGGCATCGCGATATAAAGGGGAGAGTCGTAAATGCTATTTTACAGCCTTGTAAAACTTAAGTTCCGATGTTTATGGGGCTCGATGTCTGATAATTGAAATAGAACGTCCAGTCACCTTACACAGCACGTGGGTGGTGGGACCGCGGTATAGTCGGCGGTGTCTGAGTGGGGGCGTGGGACAGGGTTGGAATGGTTTGAGTGTGGAATAGTACGACACCTATGAACGAATCAAGTTTTACCTGAACTTTTTCTTAAAACATTTTTTAGGTTTTATGCATCTGCAAAGTCTAAATCAGTGTTGTCGGTGTAACCAGCGTGTCGCTGGACCAGTGGAGCGGCTACTGCCCGCTGTTCGGGGGCCTGAATTACCTTTAGTCTGTTTTATGAGACCAAGGTCGTGGTTTATTCATCAAAGAGGTACACTTGATTTTAGTATAAATTTACAACAATTTTCGTATTCATGGCAAATACACTCTAGTCAGCATAATTTGCTATATAACAAATAATAATCTTTCAATAACATTCCAAAATATTCAATATATACGGGGTTTTTTATGGATGAACTATACTATACGTGATATCGAAATTCTGGTCACTGAATTCGCTAGGCATTCTTTGTTCTTTAAAATTAACCATAAATAATTAATATTGGATAATCCTTTGAGGATGGGCGGGCATATTTAAGAAGGGGCGCCAGTAAATCCAGGTAGATTTCTTAACCCATAAGAGCAACGTTATCTTTTAAGTTCCATCCAGCATCAATAGGTGGTCGGATATTGTTAGTTTATAGCTTGTTTTAAAGAGGGAAAACATAATAAAGCGATTTCAGTAAGCAATGTTTAGAGTTTATCTTTATTTATTGATAATTTTGCCTCAAAATACAAACAAAATTAAATATTTAATGTATTTAATTATTTATATATATATATTTAATTAAAACGCAAATCGAAAATGTCTTCACTGAAATCGCTAGATAATCACCATTACAACATTCCAACCAATTTTTTAAACTATGTATCTTCTAGATAACTACTGAACGGAACTTGAAAGTCAACATTGGCCTAAGGGGAGAAGCAGGTAGAATCACCAAAAGCCTCGTGACTGGAGCCCCCTCTACATTGACCTTATGGTAGAAGCAGGTAGAATCGCCAAAAGCCTCGTGACTGGAGCCCCCTCTACATTGACCTTATGGTAGAAGCAGGTAGAATCGCCAAAAGCCTCGTGACTGGAGCCCCCTCAACATTGACCTTATGGTAGAAGCAGGTAGAATCGCCAAAAGCCTCGTGACTGGAGCCCCCTCTACATTGACCTTATGGTAGAAGCAGGTAGAATCGCCAAAAGCCTCGTGACTGGAGCCCCCTCTACATTGACCTTATGGTAGAAGCAGGTAGAATCGCCAAAAGCCTCGTGACTGGAGCCCCCTCTACATTGACCTTATGGTAGAAGCAGGTAGAATCGCCAAAAGCCTCGTGACTGGAGCCCCCTCTACATTGACCTTATGGTAGAAGCAGGTAGAATCGCCAAAAGCCTCGTGACTGGAGCCCCCTCAACATTGACCTTATGGTAGAAGCAGGTAGAATCGCCAAAAGCCTCGTGACTGGAGCCCCCTCTACATTGACCTTATGGTAGAAGCAGGTAGAATCGCCAAAAGCCTCGTGACTGGAGCCCCCTCAACATTGACCTTATGGTAGAAGCAGGTAGAATCGCCAAAAGCCTCGTGACTGGAGCCCCCTCTACATTGACCTTATGGTAGAAGCAGGTAGAATCGCCAAAAGCCTCGTGACTGGAGTCCCCTCAACATTGACCTTATGGTAGAAGCAGGTAGAATCGCCAAAAGCCTCGTGACTGGAGTCCCCTCAACATTGACCTTATGGTAGAAGCAGGTAGAATCGCCAAAAGCCTCGTGACTGGAGCCCCCTCTACATTGACCTTATGGTAGAAGCAGGTAGAATCGCCAAAAGCCTCGTGACTGGAGCCCCCTCTACATTGACCTTATGGTAGAAGCAGGTAGAATCACCAAAAGCCTCGTGACTGGAGCCCCCTCTACATTGACCTTATGGTAGAAGCAGGTAGAATCGCCAAAAGCCTCGTGACTGGAGCCCCCTCTACATTGACCTTATGGTAGAAGCAAGTCCCCTAAACTTGACTTGATTAGTAGAGCTTCTGACCCATATTTCCCCCAACAACGGTAAGTTGAGTACATAGTGAAATGGTAGTATCAGACATAACCCCACCTCCCCTCAATAAAGATTAGAATATCCCGCCACGATCGGCGCTGAAGAGCGTGGGTTCGACACCGGTGACTCCGCCAATTACTGTAGACTAGGTGAGTCACCGACGGCCGTAGGTGTGGACAGAACCCTGAGGGCGGCGAGAGGGAGGGGTGGGAGTTGGGAGGGGTGGGAGGGGGAGTTCTCACGGGGTCAAGGGGGTGGGGAAGGAGGGCACCTCAATTAGCCCCGCATTAGCATGCCCTAAGGCCTTCCACTCGTCTGATGAAGGGCCGGAGGCCTCGACGTAACAAAGGAGATATTAATTTGGTAATGAATCAATTAAAGGAAAGCTTAAAAGTTGGAACAACGTTGACGGGCGGCGGTGTCGGTGGCGTTGCAGGCCCCCGAGCCATTGCAACGCTCGGCGCTGCTGCTGCTGCTGATGCTGCTGCTGCTGCTGCTGATGCTGCTGCATTCATTACAGATAATGTGACATTAGTGTGGACTGCTGCACACACGCTTTGACGGTCAACAGTGAGTTTTGTGATGGAAATTAAATGGTTTGTTTTCTATTGTCCATCAGTTTCTCTAACAAGAATTTTCTTTGTTGAGAGCTATTATTGTTATAGTTTTGATAGAAGTGTATATTGACTTTGCTTATATTATGTATGAAGATAAGCCTACTATAAAAAAAAATATAAAGTACAACAACTTTTAATGTTCTATAAAAAAATGGTGACAGATAAATAGCATTATCAATTTTTCACTTCGACTTAAAAACTAAGAATGTATATTGTCCCCTTCGCTTAGTTAATTAATTTTAACTCTCATTTATTACCTTTCTTGTAAGGATTAAGTTTGACCTTTAATATTTTTACCTCAGTTACAACAGTAAAATAGTACCGCTTCATAACAACGTCCTACCTTTCAAAACGTATTTTTCTTTAACATTTTATTATTTAATTATTTTGTAAGGCGTGTGTTATTTTAGGATTATATGTTCAAAGCTTATACATAACAGAATTTATACTGACATTGATATAAACTTTATCATACTACAATTTAACATTTTTCAATAAACCGCACCATAATTTTAATTCTGTGACACATTTAACCTAAATCGCTGTTTTAAGGCGCCGACACAACTATGGCGCATTTTAAGATAAATATAAATTAAGGATATGATCTTATAATGGATGAAATTTTTAGTGTACAGCTTTATTTTTACGACCGTTTTTTCAGCCAGGAGTATTATTTAATAGTCTAATTACAATGACAGCTGTTCCCAGTTTCGAACCTTCACAACTTTTTCCATTTTGCTCAAGATCTATCTGACGTACCTCAATATTTACATATGTTCCATTTCATCTTGTCAACAGCGGGTTGGTAAGTTGTGACTATTATACTCTATATTGTGACGTGTGCAGTGTGAATGTTTGTTTGCAGTGTGAATGTGTGCGTGTGTGCGTGGGCTCGGCGCGCGTTGTGTAGCCCGCGGCCATAAATGATAATGTATTTATTACCACCGGACCCGCGACTACTTCCACGGGTGGCCGCCGCGCAGTGCAACAGCGCTACTGACACACTGCTGCCGACATACAACTCTATAATAGAGTTCCGTGGCTGCCGATTATTCACTTCCTCTAATCGTTTCCATTTCTTCCTGCATATTCTTAGATTTCCTTCCATCCTTACCTCTTCCTCTCTTTAGTAAAACAATCCTCATACATTTTGTATTTTAGTTCATTTGTTGTATTTACCATAATTATATTACGTACGAGAGGGATTTAAATGTATGGTTATGCGAATGTTGAAATAATAAACACAACAAAATAGTTCTCTATTGTTTTAACCTTATCAACTCTTATCCAATTAAAGTAATGGTTCTATAACTAGTTATTTTTGGCTCCCGTGTAACGTAGCGTACGGATTTTTATTTCTAAACGTATCCTCTTTCTGTTTTTATTTGACTTCCTTGCGTTTTTGTACTAGTTGTATTACCTCCTTTGATTTTCTTTCTATCCACTTATATTAGATAAGCCATTCATTCTTTTCTCTTGTTTACTTTTACTATGTTTTATAAGTTAAATATTCTTTGAACTTCGAAGTATGCGCTGGAATGTGCTTCGAAGTATAATATTACGAAGTATTAATACACCTAACTACTGACTAAAAATTATTTTTTGTTTGCAGTTAAATTTTAAATGCATTTTGAGTTGTATATAGTTAGTTAAGCAACCTTGTAATTTTTTCTAGCGAGGTATTAAACGATTAAGTAATATTGTTTTGCACGTTATTAAATAACGAATTTTAAATATTTGATTTATTACGAAATCAATTTTATGAATAAATAGGTTATTTTAATAGGAATATTGTCAGTGCGTTTAATTATGTTAAGTGGCGTTTTTCTACTGCCATGTCACCTTCCTTGAAAATTAACTCAATAACAATCTAGTCTGGTGAAAAAATTCAAACAACAATTTGATGTGAATGTGCAAAATAAGCGATGCTCCAAAACATAAACAAATTTATAACTAAACCAAAAAACTTATTTGTATTGTATACTGTAGATAAATATATGTCATCAATAATACCTCAGAACGAGGGAAATAAGAGAGAATTGTTGCCAGTCTACACATTACATTTATACCATTGAGAAAAAAATTAGAATAACGATCTGTTGTTTAAGTAATAATCTGAGTGGATCTAACCTGACTTACAACCTAACAGAACTCTGTCACAGTGACAATTAGCAAAACAACATTTTCAAGCGCAATTTTAACGCTTAGTATCTTTTACACATTAATTCACGAGTTGTTATTCCGGTGGGGTGGGTCTCCGATGCGCAGGAGACCACAAATGACGCAATCTGCGGAAATGTCACTGGGCCAACCGGCAGCAGTAACGCAGTAACGGACGGTGAGCGCGGGAATCGAACACTGTCCTCGTGAAGTCGTTGATTGTGACCCAAGCACTCACATATCTTACATCCAACTCCGTAGTCCCAGCTGATCAGTGGAGCTTTTAAAAGAACTTTGAAAAAATTAAGTGTTTTTTTTAGTAGAAGAGCCTCTTTTTGACTTATTGTGCTCGTCCACAAAGACCGACCACAGATCTGTGTATTCCGAAGTCCGTCACCTTGACAACTACCGTAGTCCTACGTCAACGACTGGCCAACCAGTGATTCGCTCACATGTCAAACCATCTTCATAGTCTTTGAATGTGCATTCCCTTTAGAACGGATTTATTGCACGATGTTTTAATTTAAGTTCTGAAGAACAAACTGTATATTTACACTTTGGCGACAACAGTGTGATAGGAGATAATATTGCTGGGTAGCAAAGTATGATATTAGCAACTTTTATATTCGTTATTGTACTCTTTGCATTTTAAACAGTACTTGATTTAAAGTTATTGGACTCTGTGAAACTAGTGTGATAGTTATTTAAATAAGTTACAGTTATTCGATTTCAAACACTCAGTTGCTATTGATAAACTTTTAGATCGAATTAAATGACTCCTTCATCCGTAATGTTACTACATACGTTGGTTGCTCTCTGTGTTCAAAAGGTAATCAAGTAATGTTTTCAATTTGACTAGCTTAATCAGTTGGATTTTCATAAATATAAAACTCGAAATATTTATGTATAGTTTAGAATGCAAAAAGAGGCATTTTTGTAAACATGGAATCAGAATCATCAACAATTCATGTTTTCGGATGGTTAATAACTAAAATCCTCTTCAAAAATCACCTTAAATACACTTTACAAATTTTAGAAAGTATTTTATGTATAAACAGTATCGCCTGAAAACCCACAGTTGTAAATGTATCACATTGTATTCCCGTGTTTCAAGACGAGGGCAGAGGGCCAAATCTGCGACCGGCTCGTTACAACGGCTGATTATCGTGGCATTTGCATCGCAAAGGTAACCAGTAATTGAGCCAGCCATTGTGTGCAAAGACTTTGGAATATGTAAACTTATATGTGCCTGCGGCCTGCCCGGGATATTCCAGCACACGAATATCCGACAGGCGAGGACTGCAAAATATCGACCGATGTTTCCATGTTTATGTTTATACTTGACACATTTACTCCGTACGATAGTTGTGTATATTTTATAAGGAAAACGTTTCTTAGGAAAATAAAGTTTACATACAAACGATATTTGTAAAGTGAGTATTGCTAAAAATAACGCACACAAAATTGTATTTCCTAAAATAAAATAAACCGTCAGCTCTTGAATATCTTATAGTTGAATCATTAACGTATTGAGCCTTGGACGCCAACTTATCCTATATATTAATACGCTAGGGGTTATTCCTACACAGTCATAACTCGATAACGGCTGGACGAATTTTAACGTTCGAGGCGTCAAATTAAAGGTATTTTTACGTAGATTTGCCAATACGTCTCAGAATGTTAAGAAAGGACAGCACATAAATGCAGTAAAAGGCTGAATCATTGGAACAGTGGCGCTACCCGACGGCGGAAGTCTAAACTACGAATTGATTGAAGGTACGTTGTTATCATCCGTTTTAATATCAGATGTTTTGTTATGTTTGTTTACAACTGAAGTAACCTTCCGTTGGGTGCAAACTTGCCCGGATTCTGGCAACAGGACAACTAGTTTGTATTAATAGCTGGATCGAAGTGTGAACAACTCGTCTGCATTGTATGCAAGTGTCCTAAAAACACCGATTACCAAAGGGAGAGAAATTGACCATTTTAGGAGAGAAAAAAATAGTTTTCCACAAGGTTTCTCATTCCCAACAGTCATTTTGTGCGAAGTTCACACAAGAGTGAAGTTTTTCCGAAAATCCACTAATTAATTCATCTTCGTAGCTGATAAAAACTACAGCCTAAAATTAAAATCACATTCTAAACAAAGATCCTTCACTGTCACGATTACAGTGAGTTTTTTACGAGGACAGTAAAGTTGAAAAGTGGCAGCAACAGTCCGCGGTCCGGCCGACGGAACGGTCGTATGAAATATAACGAGTGTGTGTGTGACGGTGATGTGAATTTATAATGTCTGCTGGAGACAAAGGCTCTGATAGGATCGTTGGGTCGCCGCGGGTCCTGTGGCCTGCCTCGCCTTGCCGTACCACCGCGCGGGCCCCGTACACTGCGACACCTTAACATGGGCCCGGTGAAAGTGTGTACGTTATGCGGCTAGCTGCCCACAGCGATGCTTACGGACCCTGAGTAAAATACTCCTCCGCCCGGTACAAGGCGAATCAATTTCAATTTAATTCTCACCCGTTAAGATTCGCTGGAGTTCAACTCCCGGTGTGGTTGTTATAGTTTTTCAATTACTTCTGGAGGGGGCTCCAGTTTCGTTACGTTTCGCGTTTCTACCTGTTTCTCCCATAAGGCGAGTGTTAACTTTCAAACCCCACCCCTCCTCAAGTGATTGTTCGAAATCGTTGATTTTTAGCTAGTTTTAAAGAGTACAAAATAACCTAGCGACTTCAGTGAGAAGACTTTTGATATCACAAATGGTTCATCCAAAATATTTTAAAATATTGTCATTTACGATGTTTTTATTTGGGAACAATTTGTGATTTTAAAATCCTGCTCACTGAAATCTCTAGGTATTTTCGTCCTCCTTAAAATGAACCATCAATTAACAATGTCGGATAATCCGTTGAAAAGTGACGAGCTTTGAAAGCTAACATTGGCCTTTGGCTTTATGGGGGAAGCAGGTAGAAACGCGAAAGGTTTTGTGACTGGAGCCTCCTCTTACGGAGGTTATCTTGATTCCGAACCAAAAGTCTCGGTTGAACGAGAGGCTACTACCGAAAAAATCAAGTACAAAGGCACTGTTAAACCATCGGTGGAATTCCCTCCAATTCTATCATACACAACCTCACTTTCACGGGAGCAGATCAGCTGACAACCACGCAACCCCACTTAGTGACGAGTGTTGGTTTATCTCGATGTTCGTGCGTGGGTCCGCTAGCCGGTAGTCTGGGAGCCGGGTAGTCCAGGAGCCCAGAGAAGCCCACTGTAGCCCGCGGCACCACGGTAGCCCGCCCCTCCTCCGACTCGACACTCCGCACTTATTATCACATCTCATTAGTCCGGACATCACGTTTTCGACGACTGCTTCATCAACTGGCGATGCTGCTGTTACTGCGCTCTCTAAAGCTATTTATAAGATGCCGGAGAGTGAATTAGGTTCAGACGAACTCGATGTTGCTTGGGGTCTGTGGTAAATGTACTAGTATGATTGTTATTTGTTAAACTATTTTGTATGAAGAAAAATGAATCTGGCGAAGGAAATATTCATTATAATAGCATCGAGCGATCAACTAACTGATGTGTGTTTATGATGAAAATCTCATTTTTCACTTCTAACAGGTGTCGATTAGTAGGGCAAGTGTTAAAAAATCTGTTTCAGAACTGAGAAATTAACTAAAATTATTCGAATGAATTTTAAAATTAGCTACTACTAATCTTCAAGGGATTGGATTGGAAGGTGATAAGGTGAAATCCCCAAAGATGTTGAGGAAGCAAATAACAGTAGAACTAATAGAACCAAATTTACTAACTGCAGTTAAACTAGACAATTATGAAAAATAATCATTACATAGGCAGATTAACAAATGTAGATTGGATGTTGACATGCTGGACAAAAGTACCAATTTGGTTTATATATTTGAGTTTCAGTACGAACCGCTCTATCTCACCTACACGGCGTCCATATTGAATGACATCCGCCAAGATTCTTTAATGTTATTGACAAGTAAATCCTACTCAAAATTTGAAGCTTAGGATATGGGTAGTTAGTACAAAAATAACTGTACTTTTTTCTTGCATGTCCACATTTATTCATTAATCTGCCTGATTGCATTGTTTAGAGGATGGTTTATTTGTTCCAAAGAGTCCTGCAGTTGTATGACAAATAATAGTAAACTAATAATATTTTGTTCTTTGTCGATTTTTTACTTCTGATAACAAAACTTTGTTTTAGTTGGTGTGCCACCAAAATGCCATAGTTGCAACAGGATTATGTAAAATTGGATAAATAACCCATACAATCAAAATATACACACCGACGCGTAAGTGTGATTTTCAGTATCCTTCCACGGTCCGAAACAATGACTTGATAATCTCTTTATACCTTATGATACAGAGGACAATGACTCAACTGACACTAATCACATTACCTTACCGGCTGGCGATATTTATTTTTAATGCTTATTGGCTTTTATGAAAGCCTCGACTTGGTTCCTTCAAGATGAAGGATGAAGGAGCTGTGGGTCTTTAACGGCGAAGGATGAAGGCGCCTCATGATATGGTCGGCAACCACTAAAGAGTAACGCAACGCCGTCTCTAACATAATGGAGCTCCTTCACCATCATTCTTCATATTCGTTCCTACAGTACTGTTGTATAGTAATAGGCCCCTACAAAATGAGATTTCAGATCAGAAACGACGTCTAAGATTATTTCGGGTGTTAATTACGTTAAAAAGGAACAAGCTTAGCAATTAGCAGGCCTATATCATAACTATGATTATCAACAAAACATTCCAAGCCCAATTGTCAAACAAAATATTATAAGGTTGGATCATGATCCAATTGTTCCGTTGAGAGGTTTGGACCACTGTCCTCTAACAACCTTTGTAATCCACTTTTTTAATGCCACTAATGTAGACAAGCCAGCGAGAAAAATATCGATCCGGATTGGTTTCTACATGTAGTTCTAACTTAGTTTGTTCACATATTAAATTGAATCATATTGTATGATCAAAAAAAGTAGACAGAAAACAGTAAACAATTGACGTAGTGAGTAGCTTTAGACACAGCGGTCTTGAGAAAAAATTTAACCCAGTCAAAGAGAATCCAAACTTATGGTAAAACATAATTGTAAACCGAAATGTACCACCGAATTGTAATTGTGTGGGGAAATGTACCCCATTATCCCAAATCAGCTGTCCCAAACAGAGCTTAATTGAGACCGGGTCGCCTCGGTGTCGCCGGATTGGAAACCCCCGCGACAGAGATATCACATCAGCAGCTGTCACAGCGCGGGCCGCTGACTCAACAGTGGAGTAGAAAGTCCGTGGGCGGTTACAGCCCAGACACACTCTCTTAATCCAATTTCGGTCTGTCATACTGCATGATTCGCCGATCGTGGGCTGGAAGGGTCAATAATGTAGCAGATCACGATCTTGATCGACAACTCCTCGTATTTGGCTGCCCAGCAGGCTAGCAGGCTCCTCGGCCCACGCGGGAATGATTTCTCTATTCAAATTCTATGTCAGCGCGGTAGCATGCGTTTGTCAGAGGATAAAGGTGATAGTATCTATCTAGAGGCTGATGACATGTATTGTCTTCATTTAGGGTTTCTATAAAAAAGTATTAACTAAGAGAAATTGTAATTACTTATTGTTTTAAAAAGAGGTTGGCGGACTATACTCTATTTTTCCCTGTATTCTGCCCGTCTATATGGGCCTTGGGCCTTTACACGAGCTGTGCGTGGAAGAACTAGGTGTACACTAACTGTATGTACACTCCTGTATATTCAATGGTGTATCGTATCGTATCGAGCAACGCGAGGGGTAAGCCACTACAGTACAAACTAGTCAGCACTGATACAAGTCACTAGCCAAGACTGGGATTCGCATCCACGAGGGCCGCTGCCATGGTTCCGAGGTCCATCGCCTTGACCACTACGCCAGGAACTCACCACTTTGCTTGCCACCTTCTGATAGTTTAGCATTTATTTTATATTAATACGTGTTGTTTACGGTTAGACCAATAGGCTGGAAGTGGTTGTAGCGCTCGTCTCGTATCAGTTGATCTCGTTCACCAGATTAATCGTGAGCAAATTCAGAAAAATTTGCGGTTTGAAAAAAATTGTTACAGAAATGTACATTAAACACTAATGATTTGTTTAAGGTTGACTTTATTGACACGACTGAAATAAACAAGGCAAATAGACGCTCCATATTAAAATACAAAGAAATGCCATTAGCTCAAAAATACACAAAAAACCGTTAACAATTTATAAAAACCTCAATCTTTATAGGAATTTTTAATGAAAACCACTTATATCAAGTCAATAAAATACTTACAGCTTACTTAAAAACAATATTTTACGTAATAACAATCAAATTACTTCCAAGTTTTTCTTTTTAGTCGCGTCCTGTTGGCACCAAACAATCCTCGTAACCGCTCAAGGATCATCATAAGTTTAAATTGCTCAAAGACCACTAAGTGGGCACGGGAGCCAAAGTAGCCGGTAATGTGTACTCTGTGTACCAACAGCTGTAAAGTGACGGGCTCGTTACCGTGATTGCAGTTTATGGCGGGAAATGGCGTGTGACGTCAACGACAACGCGGTCTGCAGTCGCACTGCCGCACTGACGTTACATTCATTACGGAACTACATTTTTTGCAAAACTATTACTTTTTTGTGTCTTATAAATATTACACCAATATTACCATATTATTAGTTTGTGTTCTTATTTTTTGTAGCCAATATTTTACAGTTAAGTGTCGCGTCAGTCCTTAAACTAAGAATATTTCTGTCATACAGGCAGGATCACACAACACACACTTTAGTGGAAGTACGTTTGCTACACATATACGGTCGATAGTCTATCAAACGGACTTACTCACACATATTGCGGGAGACAGTAACATTTAGCTGCAGGTGATATTTCAACGCATTGTTAGCATCCCCCACGAACGCGCGTGTGTATTGTGAACATACCTTTAAACAAATGTCACCGATAAATCCAAGCGCGTCCACTGTGCTATCAAATATTTAAATGCCTTTGAGGATTCGTTTTGCTGTAAACAGCAGTTTACCAACAAGCGTTTTTTGTTATGTTTAATGCAGGTATTTGTCATTTGTCATATTTCGTGCTGATGCCCTTATTTGTTTTGATGGGTAAAAGTCTTTTGTGAGTGTCCGTAATAAACAAAATGTGGACATGGCGTATGCTTGGTTTTAATAATAGTTTTGATTTTAAATAATCTCATTTTAAACATTTTTGGGTTTTTAAATATTTAAGGAATTTTTGTTTAGTATATCAATCAATCAATGTTTAGTATATGTATATCAATCTCAAGATTTTCAATACCCTGTAAATAAATTTAGAAGGAATTTTTTACCATAGATATTGAACAATAACCAATCGCAAACAAAATAATAATCTCTAATAAAAAGATATTTACAACAAAATTAGTTGTCAAAAATGAAGAATTCTTAAAACGAAATTTGTGTATGGTCCATTTTTGTGTGACTCAACATGCAAATGGATCCATGCATTTAAATTGTTTTCTAGTTACCTAGACAGACAGTTAAATATAACTAAATAATTGTACATAGTAAGCTAAGCTTATGTGAACCAAGCTTTGAACCTCAAAACCAAAACATAACGCAAATAAACGTGAAATACTTCAAACATTCCCTTCGGTTGAACTAATTGCACAAAAGTTAATAAACTTACAAAATAAGATCGGCACGCAGTAGCGGTGAACGGGGATTATTTGGTTAGCAAACAGTTGAAGCCAGCCTGTCTAAATACACCTGTATTGTTACAAATACGGGAATGTATTATGCCTCGCCGTTCCGCAGTCGGTGTTTGAATAATGAGTGAAAATTCGGTTCATATTTAAAGAGCCTGGTCCCTAGGGCCGCCCATTGGCCACCGCTTGCTCCGGTGGTATTTGTTTAACTCCTGTTAGTTTCTCTTTGCCGCCAGCCGGTTCCGTTGTTTTTGCAGAAGGCTTGAATAATGCTGGTTCAAATTAGAACTGTTTAACCGTACGGTTTAATAATGCGGAGGAGAAAATCTCACGTGAGAAGAGGAGAGAACTCTGATAAATATTGAAAAGCAAAAAGTAGATTTTCCCCCACCTACTGTGTAAAGCAGAATTTTAATCGTTTTAATGAAGGAGTGTGCTACTTTGGCTCCCTAGGGAGACAAAGTGTGGTCTCCCTCGGAACAGCTGAATTTCGCTGCATTAATTAATATGCTGCAGCTATAACGGAATCGGATCAGCTGATTGATATTTCGCACCAGCTGCAATTAACGTTCCGAGTTCAGAGGTTAGTTATTACGCATTACGCAATCAAAATGGACAGCGATTGTGAATGTGAATACTTATCAATACTTGTGGATTTTGGGGTGTGGGAAAAATGATGTGTGTACTACGGGAGTAAAGTACATTGTCTCCCTCGGGAAAATTGTCGCCCTCGCCTACGGCTTCGGGCGCCAACAATTTCCCTCAGGGAGACAAAGTTGCACTTTACTCCCTTAATACACAAATAACTATTTAACAACTATTTTACAAATAACTACCACTGTACTACTTTTAAGTCATACCAAGCAGTGAAAAATCGTATAAGTTTGAACTGCTTGGTGATATATTTTAAAAATATGAATTTTCGTGGGAAAGGAGTTTAAAGATGCGTTAAATGAGTGTTAACTAAGTATACAATAATCCTTACTCTAATATGAGTAAGGTTTGCTTGCTTGCTTGCGACACTGATCTCAAAAACGGCTCCAAAGATTTCCTTCAAATGTTGGAAATAACTCATTTCTGGGATAATAATAAGTTCTAGACAGGCCTCATCCCCAGGAAAAATCAAATAATGTAAAAAAACTAAAATTAAACGTTAAAACAATTATGGATTTTTATGGCTTATAGAGTTTCAAATCAAAACAAAAGAATTGTAACAGCTGTTCATAATCAACCAGGGAACTGTCAAAGTAATACTCATGTTGTATATGATGATTATTAACATGTGGTTTTCTGAGAGCAGAGATTAAAATATTTGAGTGAAGATTACATATATAGAGTAGTAAAATAAATCAAAGGGACATTGAGCTATAAATAACAACTGGAGTGACCTTAAAAAAGTAGAAAAGAGGCAAATGAGTTATACAGATCTGATTCCTACAAGTCATCTAAACAAACTGACTGGCCTTCCCCCGAGCAAAGCTGGGCCCCCAGGTACTTTACCATAATGAGAGTAACATGTAGTATACAATGAAAATTACTCGTCATGTGAACGAGGAATAAAGCACAAAACGTAGCTCTTAATTTTTTTTTGTTGAGGTATAAATACATTTTGAAGGAACCACACAAATACAAAGCATAAGAATTTGAGAAGTTGTATTAAAATCTTAATTCTAACACAATTTTGAAATGATAATATACACATACAAATATGAAGGAATTCCAAATTTACGTTTGAAAATGAATATGGGCTACTGGTTTGTTTTGCGAAATACTGTTTGATCGTTGATTGTCATTTTTATGATGGCTCTCTCGCAGGTAAAGGTGAAACACGAGAAACATTTATACGAGACGGGCAATGGGAAAATTAACTGTTATTCCGCACAGAATTAACTTCTCCTTAAAACACATCTCACTAGCCTAACGGTTAGCGTCTTGGACTTCGGTTCAAGGGGTCACGGATTCAAATCCCGGGGTGTTCACAAAACTTTGAAGGGTTTGTTAAAGGGATGTTAGGGACCGCTTTCCCTAACATCGTTGTGTGCTCTATTAAAAAAAAAACACATTTACATTGAACTAAAAAAATGTCAATCAGTGGAACAGTTTTCTCTCTTTTCTGTTCTGTCCATGTATTATCATTCTATATGTTGCTTTAAATCATGCAAATCGAACTCACTAAGTGAGATAAATATCCTAAAATGTAGTTTTTATTTGTGAATCTTTATATTTGTTAATGTGAATTACGCATACGTAAACTGGTAGTTGTGTAGAGTGGGTTAGCATCAGAAAGTAGGTGGATAAATATATGGCAGCTCTAAATGCTTAGGTATAGGGGATTTGGAGGTTATTAGTGTAAAAGCCTTTGAAACGCAGTTGTGTCTTTCAGGGGTCTCCAATCTGTGGAAAGTCTCGTAAGAGAACAGAACACACTGAATGTACACATTTCTTCCCTTATTTCACAATAAGATCAGCTGATCAGCTTCTATTCCACGTGAATCAGCTATCTTAACTCACCATCCTAGCATAATTGTACGATTCACCATTTACATTCCACTGTAGCAGGCTCGACCTTATAAACAATCACATTTCGTTCACACACCATGGATAGGCCTATAGTTTAACTATATTTACTTAGTGCCTGGAGCCCTTATACACGTCAATAATGTGCCTGCAAAATACCTATTTGCTGGCACCGAGTAAGATGTATTACACAGTAAACAGTAGCAATGATCATCCAGTTGCAACCACACGAGCAGCTGATATCGCTGACGTAATGGCCGCATCGTACGTAATTAAATTAAAGTTAGAAAGGAGAGAGGACGGTGCCTGGGGGTGGGAGCGGAGAGCGGCGGTGCCCCATATAAGCCGCCCGCTCGCACCGACGGCGGAGTGCATAATGCTAAATGGCACACATCATTTTTCCTAGATAAAACTTATCGTGTCAGTGAAAACCCGATTTTTGGGTGGTGGGAATCTGAAAATACTATAAATTATATTAAAGTACATGTCCATGACAATTTTATGTTTTATTCAGCTTCAGTATTCCCATAAGGTCTCGGTTATTCAAAAGGACCCCGTATATAGTTTAAAGCATCTTTCAGTTACTAGATATATAAATTAATGTATGTATTTATATTCCCTAAACCGCTCAACCGAAGTAAATGAAACTTTGCATAGTTAGTCATGTTATCCCTACGAAGGTTTAAAGTCATCAATCAAGTCCCAGGACTAGGGTCTCTCGCCACTGGCCTTCAAATGGCCACTGGCTTACAATGTTATTCACATGAAGTAATGATTTGTTTTGATTTAATCTGATAAAAAGATTAGTTTTAAATTTTTCAGATGAATAATTTAAATTGTTGTTAACATCTGTTTATTAGTGAATTTTCTTTGGAAAAGTGAACTATTAGCATGACCCGCACGGTGAGACTTAAGCCCGGGACCACCCTAGAAGTTCCTTACGTGACCCCCTGAACACGTTTTGAGGGGATGATAAAAACTTTATTTATATAAGTATATATATATATATATATATATATATATATATATATATATATTTATATTTTATGTTACATGTATATGTGTTCCCACTCTAGCGGTCGCAATTTTTGTCCGATTTACTTTCAATTTGGTAGGGACTTTCCTTTCTATAATCACTTGGACAAGTGCATTGGGCAAAACAATCGGAAAACTTTAACCCCCTTTTTGGGATTTTAAGTTTTCCAATTTTGAGTTTTTGCCCAAAAAGGGTCAGAAAATCCCCAGATGTAAAACCAATGCATGAGAAAAGATGGAGACTAATGAGGCAAAACTTGTAAGGCATCTCTCATCATTCTAGCACAAGTATTTACCAAGTTATTAAAGAAAATGTTAATTGTCTTAAAACAGTACGTTGACTTATGGGGATTTTACACCGGAATAGGCTGTTTTTCATATCTTGATGTCGTTTCATCACCCCCCAATACCCCTATACCAACTTTTTATCCTGACTATACCTCCTACTAACCTTATAATGTACACCATTGTCATCCTAATAGTGAATTTAAACATAACCAGGAGCATCAGAACAGGAAAAAATAAACATTTTTCAATTTTTCAAAATAATGTTACCAGTGTTGTTTTAAACCCTTTATTCGATTTTTCTAAAGATTTTAATGCGGAAATTCACTTCTCTCACGTCAGCATGCTGCGTGCGAACTCGTTTATTTATGTCGCGAGCTATAATTTAAATATTATGACTGAATATTTGTTGGGCGTAGTAACGCGCTCCCGATACCACTAATTCATGTTATTAAAAATAGCATTGCGTGTTTATTAATAAAAATTTCTTTAAATGGCTGAGATAATACGTTTCTTATTGCATTTTCCTGAATTAATTAAAAGTATAAGCACGTAATAAATAGAAACAAACACACTTTCCTTAAATAGTACTTTAAGGCAACAGTTCCCGGGGTAGTAATCAATTGGTATATTTTAACCTAGTTGTAAAAATATAAAAACAAAACCAAGTAATATATCTTCCCAGGAGTAGGAAAGAAGAAGAACGTTAGGTATGAAATTCAACCCGAGACGTAGTCGCCCCCGAGGCGTCCCCGCGGCGCTCCGTGTAAGCATAACAAGACAACCCCGGCCCGCGGCGCCCACCCCTCACTCCCCTCCCGCTACTCCCACCACTCCCACTGCTGCCTCCTTGATGGTATTGGGTCAGCCGTGGGACTGGGTAACGATATACCATCTGGGAGGAGTAAAACAAGAAAATATCAGAAAAAGATTTAGACAAGATATTATGTTTCAAAGTCAATACAGATGAACGTATTTATTTGGGAAGGATAAAATAATTGTAAATAGTGTTTGTTATTTGTTTTTCATTCCGCCGCGTTTTCCAAGTTTCGCCCTAGGGTGCGTTGTGTATTAAATGTCACGAACTATTTGTCACCAAAGTAGGACCAATTAAAATATATTTAATTTGTAGTAAAATAAGCCGTTCGTTCGGATCTGTTGGGTAAAAGTGGGATTTGTAAACTTGCTGTTAGATTATAGGCCCCTTCAACGCACATAAGACACGTTGGGGGTTCAGTCAAGTGTGATGGATGGTCATCTTTCACTTCATGGGTTCACAAGTAACCGCAGCAAGAAAATCAATTATTTTATAAGCACATGCTCTATAAAAATTAAGAATATATATGCAAACCATTGAAAATTGTATAATTGTTGTACACACCCTTTACAATGACACAAGAAACATTATTTATTGTTAAAAGCTTGCACCAATATATTTCAACCACAACATTTCGACTTTCATTTACGTAAAAGTAATTAATTCGTTCGACCAGAGTCTCCCAATCAACCGATTCCCCGGCGGCTCGACTTTTTCTAATCATATTAGCCACACAATAAAGACATTCGAAAGAACAATCGCTCTGTGTAACCGGCGCGGCGGGAAGTCGATTACTCGAGAAATTAAAATCTGGCGATTTCAGAAATTGAAAAAGAACGATATTTTTACGTTCAAAGTGACCTTTCCCTTTACAATTAAACTCGGAATTGAAACAATCAGCGGATTCAAAGGCCATGATTGTGGAATAAACGAGGTCACAGGGCATTACACGTAATAGAATTGTTAGTCGCGGAACTACGGAATTATACATGGCTGTGGCCGCGGGCGGGCAAAATGGCGGCGGGCGGCAGGGCTGGGCGGCCCGGGGCGGTCGCAATTAAACAGCGGGCGTATAACCCGGCTGATTTATATACGGACACAGCGCCCCCGGCCCGCCCTGGGCGGTGTTTAATTACCGCCACCGCCCTGGGCGTCCGTCATTAGCGCGCCTCTATTCTGTTTCCCGGAATTATCGACTGTGTATTCTGTGGCGGAGGCCCCTCTGTGTTTCTAGCGACAAACAAAACGTTTGCTTCAAAAACTTTTGATAATTTTAACGGAATTGTTTTCCGACGTGTGTTTTGGTGTTTAGGATCGGAATCCGGGAAAACACTGTTGTTTGTTATTTTGTAATATAGTAAAATGTTGCAGTAAGGAATACTTTGGATAAGTTTAATAAGGAAAATTATGACAACATTATTGGCTTGAAAAAAACTTAGCTAGTTACAGAATAAATTTAAAATATCAGCACTTAATAAAGTAAAAAATACCCCCGTCGCAGCAAACCTGCGTACTCAGCAAATTTCCAATGCATATATATGGGTATCACTACTACCTAAAGCCACTTACCAAGTTTCACAAAAATACATTCATTAATAAGTGATACATAGCATTTGATTTATTCTACATAAGAATAACATTATAATTGAGTACGCAGGTTTGCTGCAACAATAAAGATATGTGTTTTTTTCAATTATCAATATAACTCAACCAGGTGAAGCTACATACCAAGTTTTATTAATTTAGGTTCATAACTAAGGGAGATATTAAACTTTACTTATTCTCCATATGAATAACATGGGGCCGAGTATGCAGGTTTGCTGCTACCGGGAAAAATCAACAAAAACAATTTTTTTATGCTACTATCAATATATCACAACTAGTTGAAGCCACATACCAAGTTTCATCAATACATAAATACATAAATAATCGAAATATAACATTTTATTCATTCTCCATAAGGATAACCTTGGACAACGTACTGTGTTTAGCACTTTGAATATCACTGCAATGGTTGGACGTAATACAACAATTAAAACGCCAAAATGATTGTTTTTTAGAGCTAAACTGATTGTTAGAAAGAAATGTGGAGTTTTTAGTGAAATTATCTGAGTAAAATCTAAAAACCGTATTCCAATAAGATTAACATGGGAAATTTTATGGACACATATTTTGACTTTTCTCCACAACGACTAAACCTAGCTTAATGATTCAAAAAACTAAATTGTTTGTTTTTTAAGCTCTATAAAATGGCTATAACCAAAATCTAGCGTTTTAAAAATTTTAGGGTAAAAAGTTCAAAAAACTTATTTTTGGGCAATTTTAACCCCCATAAAACCCCCTTCCCATAGACCGATCGATCTGGTTTTTGAACTTAAAGTTATAAATATTACTCCCCACATAATTTGTGCCAAATTTCATCGGGCGCTTCTTTTAAAAGTTATCGCGGTAACGTATATATATATATATATATATATATATATATATATATATATATATATATATAAATTTAAACGAATAGTGTTTTTGGCATCTGGGGACCTCAAAACGAAAAGTTATCTTGGTCTCGGGCTTAAGTCTTACCATGAGACCTACGGTAATAGCTTCTTCCCTATAGGGGAAATTCGCTAAAAATAAATCCTTATTTGAAATTTACGAACCTATAAAGAGTATATTTTCATGTTAGCGTAAATCGCTAATGCAATAGCCTGGCATTTCGAAATAGGTAGAAAAAGAAACCGAACGAAACGTAAAACATAGAAGTCAGCTCTTAAATCCACCCTACATCCAGTAGGTGTTATTTAGGTCGATTCACTTGGGCGTACAAGGCGATAAAAACCCTCCGAACCACTTAATTTGCCAAAGACGTTATGCTAATCCTTACACGATTCTATCCTGCCGAGTCGCAGTTTATGGTGGTCAGTGACATTTGTGGTATTGTTGCGATCAGCTGACCAGCCGGATCAGCAGTTCGAACAGCTGAGCTGTCTCAGGTGTTGAAACATCTGATCGCTCCCCGCCCACCGGACCGTTCGTTATCCACGGGCTACGGCTTCCGTAAATCATCAATGGGAGTTCCATCGGCGGAACCACTTAGCTAGAGGTAGGGTCAGTCGACCCCCAACTGTGTCAGTAGGTGTGCTTGATTGGGGCTCCTTTGTGTTTCTGAAGTCGAAGCGGAAAATATTCGCGAAGAGCGAGTAATCAGCTGATATGGAATGTTTTGACAGTTATTCAATAGTGTTCAGGTAGTTACGTTTACGCTTGACAGGTAGACAAGAGAGTTAACGGGGCTATTAAGAAAGATGTGCGAAACTAGAAATATAACCTGACTTTTGCATAGATTCACCTTTTGGTAGCTCACAAATGTACAGAAAGTGTTTAAAGTCCCCTGTTCACACCTTTCAACAGCTTTACTGCAAAAGTAAAGCTGTTGCCTATTTCATAACTAGATGGTTGGATTGAGAAACCGATAATAGTTAAAACCAACTTGGCAACCTCTGATGGCAGTACTGCTTGAACCAGAAAGTTGCTAATCACTCACCCTTTTCCCACGTTACTATTTTAATGTGTATTGACTTTGAAACATATATTGTCTAAATCTTTCACCGATTCTTTCTTAGATTACATTTCCCAGATGATATATCGTTATCCAGTCCCACGGCTGACCCAATACCATCTCGGAGGCAACAGTATGCGGCGGTGGGTGCAGTGGAAGGGTGAGCGCCGTGGGCCGGGGTTGTCTTGTTATGCTTACACGGAGCGCCGCGGGGCCGCCTCGGGGGCGACTATGTCTCGGGTTTTGAATTTCATACCTAGCGTTCCTCTTCTACCCTTTTCCATGTGATATGTATTACAGTTTTATTTTTATTTATAGAAAATACTAAATATTATTAATTAATCAATTATTTCTTGAGGGGTTTTTTATACAGCATTGCCAAAAATAAACAGTAAAGAAACATTCTGTGTTCAGTTATTATGTTTATATACATTTCGTATGCTTAGTTACCTATTTATCATGATAGACTCAATAATAAAATTATGCAATTAGTCCATGGCCTAACTGGAAATGTAATTTTGTTGTTGTGATATTAATCTAAAGACTTTTTATTCATCATCAAATATAGTATCATCAAATAACGAATTTGTTGTGATAACAAATACTGTGGATAGATGGTTAAAAAAATATTATGCAATAATCAAGCGCAATAATTGTATTTATTAAAAGTAAAAACTTAAAATTAAATTTGATATTTTCCAAACCCCTTTAACAACCTACGTTATTTTTCAATATCTTCTACCTTTTTCAGTCAGGGAGTTTTAAATCGTAAGCAATATTTCACTGAGATGCGTCTTTCCGGTTGTTTGATTGTCCCGATTCCTTGACGGGCACACTCCGACCGGCCGGGGGCGGATTCCCACGTGACTCACCCCCGGTCTAATGTATGCGGCGGCGCAGGAAGAGGCAAGAGGTTCCTGTCCACGTGGGAACTCCAGGTCTCCGCCCCTCGTGCTCATAAACTTTCAGATCAGTCCTCGGACATTGACAGTTTCTGTTCACCCGACAAAGTTCTGGCAATGAATACAAACCCTGTTGGATCTGTATTCATTGGTTCTGGTGTGTAGGAGAAGGCGATCTCTTCCATGTCAGATGGATAAGCTAGATAACTCCATAAAGTTTAAGTTGTGCGTGGTCCATTGAGTATGCTTAGTAATGTTTGTTTCTCTCTAGATAATTATCGACTGGAAAAGGCGCAATCAAAAAGAGGCAGTGCAACAAGAAACAATTTGGCACAAGATTATTCGGTTGGCGTGCTAAATTTTAGATCTTAAAAAGTATCTTATTTATCCTATCCTCTAATATATGTCTGCTTGTTTGTTTGCAACATTTATCTCAGGATTCAGCGGAAATATCTTGCTTAAACTTTGGAATTAGGGGATTTTGGACCTAAAAATTCGATTGGTAAAAACCGAACCCCGGGAAAATTCACATTTTGTAAAAAAATTGTTTTAAAATTAAAAATTGTAACATTGGGCTTTTGGAGTTTTATAACAAAAATAATCTCACCAGCTGCGAATGAAAAAGCAGTGAACTGGTAATGTTACGCTTACATATATTATAAAGTATCAATAAGTATGATTTCTAAAAAACTATTTGTTTTCGTGAAAAACTAAGTTAAATCGAGGCCTATTAATTTCCACATCGAAAGAAATAAAACAATCGAACCTTATTTAATGGTTTATCCTACATTTTCGGTCCTTTTGACAATTCTGAATATGACAAAAATTGTAAAACGAATCGCGTTTTTCTTAACGAACTTTTTATTTAAACATTCTACTAACGTATTAGTATTTTGACTAAATTACTTAATGTAACATATACCTCAATACATAACTATTATCAGTCGGAGTTATCATTTAATCTTAGTAAAACCAAACAACCTGTTATTAAAACGTGTCCACCATCGGTACCCATAACTGTCGCATTTAATCTCGATAATTATCCACGTTAATACTAAACTTCCGAAGATAACAACACTAACAGCAACATTTACTTTTTCTCCAACATTTCACGTCGCTCGATAACAACGTTACACGTTTATAACGTTGGAGAGAAAACAAACGACATTGGTAGCACACAATGGACTAGTGCGAGTGCCACAGACGTACACAACAGCGACACAACGCTACACACCACAACATTGTGTATAATCCTGGACACAACATGGCAAAGTTCGCCGGTGCTGCAGCCCCGAGGCAGCGCCGCACAATTATATAACTGAGCATTTTCGCTGAAATGAGTGACGCGCGAATATACAGCCGCAGGGCAGCCTCCCAGCACACACTCACACGCTGCGAACCTCTGACGATATTTTATTCATGCCGATGCTTCATAGTGTAAAACATTCGTAATTAATACAGTCGTAGTTTATTCACACCGTATTGTCTGTTAATGTAGTTCACAATTAGCGTCATAAACAAAAGTGAACGAACGCTGTGACATTAGCATAATTATTGTGCGGGTTGAAGAGATGCCTTTGGGACGGGCATCTTTCCTGTGGTTATTTCATTATTATACGGACAGAACTGTTACATTTACGTTTTGACAATATGCACTCAAAACATTTAACAAGGTTTCTTAGCGATTTTTTATACTATTAAATTAATCTATGTGAATAAAATTAGAGTTTGTCTGTACATTTCTTGGAATTATAAGATTTTGCATATTTTCACGTTTTTCACCGTAGGAAGGAAAAACAAGTTTTATCTAAATGTCTGTCCGTCTATCTGTCTGTCCGTCTGTTCTTCTGTCTGTCTGTCAGTTGGTAACGCTCAAAGACAGGTTTTTGTTCGCTTTTCAAGGGAAAACGAGTGCATTGACCTTGGTGAGACTTTTTCTTTGTTCTTACGTGTGTGAGAAGGTTTAGGCCACTTTAAACTGGCATACGCATTTTTGAAAAAGAATGGCGGCCGCTCAAAAACGTGATTTCGTGCGGTTTTGGTCGTGATTTGTTCGCTTTTCACAGGGAAACGTGTGCACTGATTTCGATGAAACTTTTTTCTATGTTCAATTTGCTAATTTGATTTTTTGAAATCACCTTAGGACTTTCTGCCCCACAGGGTTTTAAAGATCCTATGTTATTCTTATGGACAATGCATTTATTTATATTTAATCAGATGATGACTGAGTAGTTATTCTATAAACAGATGTTGTATTCCTTATTTACAACGTTGAGTGAATATTGGTAAATAAATAAAATAAGTTTGCAGAGTGGAAATATCATCTAAATCTATATTTGTCAGACTCATGCACTCATTGATATAGTGATCACTATCTAAAAAACAACAATGTCTATGAAGATGAGATGTGGCATGGTTGTTCCCCTTATGCTGCAGATGTACAATAAGAATATGTTTAGTAAAGTCCTATAGGGCTTTTCCCTAATTTACTGTTATAGCAATCTTATGAATATTAGTATTTGCTGGACCTTTGTAAGTTGAAATTTGGTAGGAACATAACTAATACATCTGTTTAAGGGTTTCGCCCCCCGTAATTTCAAAATGCAATCTTTTAACAATCTTGCACATACTTCTGGATTGATGGAGCTTAAATTCGGTAGGAATATAGCTGATGGCTCAATGCAGACATTTACCTACTCCAGATACAAATATACTCAAGGACTCTGACCAACTTGCCTTTAATATAAGCGTGTTACACCATTACACCAACTACTCAACCAATACAGCTGAAATTTGGTACCTTAAAGGTACCATCATGACAACATCACGGGGAGTCACGATGTTGGTCTCTGTAGACTTCAAACAGACCCTTTGTCGTGCGTGAGACATAGGTGGACGAGATTTTCACCTCTCTAAAAGGATCTTGTTTGTAGCTGACCACTGAGCGTCTAAACTTAACAGTAAATATGAAAATGTATTTTGGAGAAGATTAAGGGGTTGAGGAGTTGTCTTATGCCCTTGTTGAAAGTTGAAAACGGGACATTGAAAAACAAATGTTGTCTCATAAACATCTCTCCTTCACTCGGCACAATCAATGAATCACATGATTTACTGATCGACAGTTTTTTCCCCGAGGTTCAAAAACAGTTAATTTGGAAAGTGCATGGCTCTGTGTTTGTGCCATCCTCACGTCCACCAATGAACAAGCAACGGAGATCAACACACCGGTAGGTCTCTTCCAAAGCGAGTAACGAACACTGAAATCTTTTAACACCGTTCTTTTAACCATGACCACGCCGTTCACTACCCGACAGAGTTCCTCGACTTAACAACAGTACTCGAACTATCTGCCAGTATATTTCGTATATTTAATTTAAATTAAACGTGTAAAATGTGATATAAATATTGTAAAATTAAAAGGTTGTTATTTTATTTTATTAATCTACTACTTATACATACAACCCGTACAAAGGCCGGGTATACAGCTAGTGTTATCTATATTCAAACTAAAAAAAAAAAAAAAAAAAAAAAAAAAAAAAAAAAAAAAAAAAAACAGGAACCTTGGGACGCCCGTAGGCCCTATGGCCAAGTACTTAAATTAAAGCTATCGGTGAAACAATCTAAGGAAAAATATTAGTTTTTCAATTTATGCCAGTAACTAATGATGTAAAATGCCCAGGCAATTAAAAGTCGGGGCAAATGCCCTGGATACATGCCCGGGTAAATGCCCAAAATGTATAAATTCCCGGGCATTTATCCGATTTAAAGATATATTGATAAGACAATTAAGACACTTAACCAATTCAATTTATATAAATAAAATTAGAGTTTTGCCTGTACATTTCTTGGAATTATAACATTTTTGCATATTTTCACGTTTTTCACCGTAGCGAAGCCAAAACAAGTTTTATCTAAATTTATGTCTGTCTGTCTGACTGTCCGTCTGTCTGTCTGTCTGTCGATAACGCTCAAGGACGGGTTTTTGTTCGCTTTTCAATAAGAATTGCAATAAATCCTCGATTGCATGGCAATTGGGTTTACAATTGCTTGCAACTGGGCCAATTGCAGACAATTTGTTTGATTACAAACCAAGACTGTGAAACCGTTAGACCTGGTCTTGAGGTGCCTAAGTTGTCGCCTTCTTTTTATTTATGCACCTCTCAAACCGCATATTTTTTACCGGAATAAACAAGTGAAGTGGTTGTATACCTACTTACCGCTGCATGAAATAGTGGTAATCCAAATTCCAACCAAAATGACAAGTTACCTGAAACAAAAATGTTAAATTAATTTCGCTGTACAATATAAGGCTTCTCCAAATGTAATTAATTGCTTCTATTCAAATGCCCTTTTTTAACAAAGGAAAACATACGCAAATTTATATTTTTCATTAAAATAATTTAAAGGACTTTTAAAGTTATTATTGGCCTTATGGGTGAAGAAGGTAGAAACGCCGAATGTTTCGTTCGTTCGTTCGTTCGTGAAGTTCCAGTGAGCGGGAAAGTCCCCGACCCACTGTAGCTGTTTTAGGGCGCTTGGGCCCTCTACAGCCGTATCCGAATGTTTTGTGGAGCCTAAAACACTATACGAAGGACCACAGAGGTCATGGGACATGGGACCCGCACCATCACTCAGAGTGAGGTCTTGACCACATTACCGCTTGCGGTCCGTCCGCCCGCAAACCGCACTGCCACACGTCACATCCAACGACACCTGATGACATCTCGGCTCAACCACACTGAGACGAGCTTGTCGCCGACCGGTCCGCTGTTATTTCTCCGTTATGAGTATTTATACAGCGGTTACGTCTCATAAACGCGCTCGTTTATACGTCTGGTGTACTGCGACAGGAAGTGTTTTATTCTTAAATCCTATCATAAAACTAAATTACTGTTACACTTTTCAAAAGAGATCGACGGAATGGAACAAATTAATTTACTTGATTTGTTGCACTACTTAGTAATAACTTTATGTGGAATTACAATATTTTAATACCCCCGTCGCAGCAAACCTGCGTACTCAGCGAATTTCCAATGCATAATATATGGCTTATTACCACATAAAGCCGCATACCAAGTTGCATAAAAATATATTCATAAACAAGCGATGTATACAATTGTAATTATTCCCCATAAGATTAACATTGGAGATGAGTACGTAGGTTTGCTGAAACAAGGAACACAAACAATTGGTGTTTATGTAAATATAAATATAATTCAACTAGGTTAAGCCACATACCAAGTTTAATCAATATTCATTCATAAATACGCGATATATAAAATTTTAATTGTTCTCCATTAGATTAACATGGGGGCTGAGTAAGCAGGGTTGCTGCAACAAGGAAGGCAAAATATGGGTTTTCTTGCAAATATCAATTTGAACTAGGTGAAGCCAATACCAAGTTTCATCAATGTACATTCATAAATAAACGATATATACCATTTTAATTGTTCTCCATAAGAATAACATGGGGGATGAGTAAGCAGCAAAAAGGCACACAAAAAATTGGTTTTTATGTGAACATCAATATAAATCAACTAGGTGAAGCCACATACCAAGTTTTATTAATTTATGTTCATAATTATTAAGGGATACATTACGTTATACTTATTCTCCATTAATAACATGGAGGCTGAGTAAGCAGGTTTGCTGCTACGGGAATCATCCTTAAGAATTGCTTTTTTTGTCCAAATAACAATAGACCGCAACCAGATGAAGCCGTATACTATGTTTCGTTAGTATACGTTCATAAATAAGCGAGATATAAATGTTTTCTAATCCTCCTAAAGCATAACATTGGACAACGTACTGTGTTTAGCACTTTCAATATCTCTGTAAACAATTGACATAGAGAAATTATCAAAACACCAAATTGTGTGTTTTTTAAAGCTGAATCCAATGGTGAAAACTTAAAATTGACTTTTTTAAATATTTTATGTAAAAACTTCAAAAACCTATTTGGTGTTTTTGGGGTCTTGGGACCTCAAAACGAAAAGTTATCATGGTCCTGGGCTTAGGTCTTACCATGCCGTCTACGATAATAGCTTCTTCCCTATAGGGTAAATTCGCTAAAAAGTTAAATTTGTGTGGGATTATATTTTACATTTGATCCAGCCTGTTATGGGATTCCCTTTCACTCCTAATTACCTGTAAAGCGAGCCGAAAATGGAACGCGTGACCATCGTAACCCCACACTCAAAATATCACGTCGTAGTAGTTTTGTTATTTCTATTTTTTTAATTAAATTGTCGAATTTACATTTGTTGTTGTAACTGAAGCTCGACAGACAACATGTTGTAATATTTACCTTTGTCATTTTCAAAGATTAATAAAGAACATGTCAAAATTTGATTTTATGAAAACCTCCATTTGTTTTTCTTTAAAATAAAGAAAAGAAACTACTTTGTAAAGACTCACTCGCGCAGTAATAACCACCTTATTACTCCGACATTTCGTTTCAATACAACGCGCGCCCACAAACATAATGAGAGATCGACAGAAGAAACAAAAGCTCATTTATTTGCGGACGGGACTTGTCATACATTATCAAAAGACGGAATCACATTTCATTATCAACGCTTCTTTGTTTTACCAAGGGATCGGATTATAATGCTCGTCATAAGGGTTGGGAAGGAGGAATAATTAAAGGCGCAGAGTACACCCTTGTCTGCAGCCCGCCCGGGGCGCACCCCACGGCCGGTTACACTACCTCTAATAAAATACTCTATGTACCTCTAATGATACATGTACTCTCACTCGATTAGTGGGATTATGGGCCAGGTAATAGTAATGATATTCGGGACCTCGGGCGGGCAGGTGCTTTCCCGCTGCAGGAGACACCTGAGTCTTGGGCGGTGGGAACTCCCCGTTGGACAACGGTTTAAATATTCGGATACAGAAAAACTAAACTACACTTACAATAAATTGTAAGTACCAAACAACATTTTGTTACAGTAAAAACTTGAAGGTATTTATACATTTTTATAAATTATTGGGCAATTTATATGTATGTTTTAACAATAAATTTGGTGTATTTCTTTAAAATCTTGTCTTAATCAAATCGGCCATTCTAATCACTCTTTTGAAGAAGGGCAAAGTTGTTCGAATGTCAAATTATTAAAAGAAGTAGGCCCCCTGTGTCTAAGAAAAATAAATCAGTTGGATGCATATGAAATGTTTATCATTGAAAATTGAAAAATTGTATGGTAAACAGTGAGAGATCAATTAAAAGTTCTGTTTTTGAGAAAATATGTTATATTAAGAACTCCATTTTAATTTATGTTAATTTTACAACATCTCAACAAATTAAAATATTTATTTTTACATCTCATTTTTTATGTCACAATTAAACTTTGGTTTGTGTTGTTGATTTTACCTGACGATTTTACCTGTTTATATTTGATAATGAAACGTCAAATAAAAATGTCCTTGTAATTGAAATTTTGATGTTTTATTTTCAGCGTTAAAAATGTAGGCACACTTGTTGAATTAAACTATGCCTATAGTAAACTCTCTAAAGAAAATAGAACTGACTCCAATAATTATAAAATTGCACTAAAAAGTGTTAAATAAATACTTACGTGTTACTTTTAATATACCAGTGGCAGGAGCGTAACACAAATAAATACACAGCAATTTTCTTAAATTAGGGTTGTAAATTAAGTAGGCCTACTTGTATAACTGTTTGTTTTGATTTTGAGTTGGTGCCTTTTATAAAATATTGTGTTACTAGTACGGCTGTGTCCGTCACTTATCTACAGCGGTTGAAATTGTGAGACGAGCTATAAACAAACCAGTTGTTTCGTGATCAACAGGGGTTTTGACAGGCAGCGCCGGAAGTTTGAACTGGTATCCAATTGCTGACTGATCGAAATGCCTAATTTATTTCCCTAGAAACCCACCTGTCAAGTTTTAAATTTAATGTGACTGTTTATACCTCTTCTCTTTTCTATATTTCTTCGTTGAAAGGGCGCAATCGAATTAAGACATAATTGGCAATATATTCAGACTATTTTAAAATTAATAATCAAAATTGCTATCGAGGTTTGTAATAGCTGTATTGAACCTTTGGTGTGATTTTGACAACAGAGTGGACTCAACAAAAGTTCTTTAATGAACTCAGGAGCTAAAAAATATAATATTAAATGTTATCCCTCCACAAATACTGCAATACATTATGTAGAGTCCTTTTGAGCTTAAAACTACATCATACAACTATATAAGCGATTATGGCAATATAAAAATGCTCTAGAATTTCGCTTAAATTATAAAAGTAATTTCCCAAAATACTTTCGTGTTTACATTACCATTTGTATTATAAACATCCGGAGATTTCAGTTTTCAAGCCTGATGTTTTAAAATTGGTTTATTATAATTAGCTGATCAACTAAATATAATATCTCCATGACATTAAAATTACAAGTTTGAAAATCAATGGTACGGAGCTCTGAGGGTGAACGTTTTCTAAACCCCCAAAGACAAATCTAGACACTCAGTTTTTCTTTTGTACCAAGTGGACAAATCAGAAATTGTAAGGTCCTAAAAGCACCATAAAATTCAGAAATTATTTTGATAATATAGATTAAGTTCCCCACACGGGTCCGACACTCCCTGTGACATACCCGTCAGGCGACACGTGTCGGCGCCAGGGGCCTGATCAAGCTTTCTCGCCAAAGGTCGCGGGTTGACCTGACCTTTAGCGCGGCCCCGTCGTTGGTTTCTCCCGCCCTCACTGCAACTCCACTTTCGGCTGACCGGTGTCATCTTCATCCTCATCCTTCCGGTCCGGCGGGTAGCGGGTCCGAGAACATCCTGGTCAGGCTGGTTTGTGGGAGTCGCCGGAGAAATGTTTGGGAGAAACTAATGTCGGTGAAAGAAGCTGTGATAAAATGTATTCATTTTTCGAGTGTTAGTTCACACAGATTAAATATACAAGGGAAATTCGATTCATATTAGAAGTTAAATTAATGGGAAGCATGGCAATAAACTCTTAAAAGGTTGTGGTAACATATAGTCGAGGCAACTGCATTGTATTCTTTGAAGGGATTGTAATAAATTTTAATGCCTTAAAGGTCCTGAAGGTCTTAATTTGGGGACACGTAATAATCAATAGTGACTAATTTGTTACTAGCTCCAATATGTCAAAACTGAGCTTGACGTTTATATACTCGATGGAGATCGTTTTAAACCCAAGTAGTAAGTTAGTAAAGTGATACACTGAAAACATTTCAATGCAAAGTCATTCATCATCATAGAAAACCGTATGTTTGGATTTGCATACTTGAGATACTGTATAATTTTATATTTATTTACGAAATTATATTAGGAATTGTCGGTGTCTTTGCTTCAGAACAAGGGATTATCGTTAACGAACCGAATAAATTAAAAAGAGGCTACTCAGATCATTCACCGTTCTTGCAAGTTATTTCAATATTAAGGTATATTTCCACATCAATACATCTATTTCGTCCATTATGAATGAGCTCCAGTAACAACAATTTCGCATTTCTACCTGCTTTCCCCATAATAACAATATTAACTGACAAAAAAGCCCGTCCCTCCTCAAAATATTACCCGACATCGTTGGTTTATGGCTATTTTAAAGACAACAACAAATAAAATATACCCAGTGATTACAGTAAGACGTATAAGTTCAATAAAATTGCAAAATATTCCCAACTTATGATTTATATTTTTTATATCGAAATTATGCACACTGACATCGCCAGGCATTTAATGCTAGTTTAAATGAACCATAAATCAACGATTTCAGATAATCCGTTGAGGAAGGACGGGCTGTGAAAGTTAACATCGGCGCGGCGTTAAGAGAGAAGCATAGAAACGTTATGTGACTGGAGCCCCCTCTTATCAGAAAAATGAAAGCCGAGGAGAGGGCTAGATGATACTCAGATCAACTCTAGTTAGAATCTGAAGTAACTTTATCTTCACACAGTACTAGACTTCTGGAGATTTATTAACTGTAGTCGGGTAAATAGTAAGTACCTTGCACGCCCCAGAAGGCTTTATACCCTCCAAGTGCTTGGTACGCCAGCGTGGGAGACGCGGCGTTGCTCAACCCGAGGATGACTAGAGAGCAGCGATCCTATCTCCCGTGGGAACCACCGCGTCCCTAGCCGCCGTTCCACCTGGAGAGTTTCGTAGCTTCATCCCTTTTTGGGATATTTCGCACAACAGAGCGATAAATCCGGGGAACTTCTTTTGAGGGTTCTGTAACTGTGGGGATTTGCAGGGATTGTATTTTCGTTTGTAAAAGCTAATCTTTTGAAAAGCGAAGTTATAAAAACCGTCGGAAGAAAAAAGATTGTTAGTAATAAATAACATGTTAAAACTATCACCGGTACAAAACAAAAACTTATTTTATACTAAGGATTGCTGCAAGCTGCAATATCGTATGTTTTGCTAAAATTTGTATATCTGACATTTTACAACCTTAAGTAAAATGCAACTTAAAATAACGTAAAATACAACGAGGAATCAAGTTTTTGTTATTGGATTATTCGGTATATTGTAAAAAGAGACTGCTACCGCACAAATGAAAGAAGCTGATAAACATCATTTTAGTAGGTAAAATTTGTAATTAAATTAATAACGATTTTTTATGAAATATTTAGGTCCTCATAAAAACGTTAACAAAGATATTAACCTTCAAACGACAAATTTTATGAAAAACCATCAAAATAAAGGCCTATAATCTTTTAATCAGTAGACTCTACAAAAAAAACTCCTTATCCTTTACTATGACATTGTTTTTACTATGCCATTTTATTAGCCTAGTTTATATATATATATATATATATATATATCGTCAGGCAGTTTTTGAACCTTACACAACATGCTTAACATTCAAGGAGAGACTTGATAAAAATAAGTTTATATTTAGTTGAAAGAGTTGTTGATTAACTGCATAATATTTTACGAAATGAAACATTTTAACAGACTATTTACAGTTTTTCGAACAATTATATCATAGTGAGTAAACCCAATATTTTGGTTGCACAACTTTTCGGTCAGTAAAAACTGTACTCGGCCTAAGATTTAACGCAGTTTTTCTTAAATTGTTGGTCTCCTCGGCCCACTGAAATACCCACTGAACCTGTAATGAAAGTGTTCGGATTGAAAGAGTTGCTTTAATTAAATCCATGGGGTCAGAAAATAGCATGCAAACATTTCCTTCTATTCATCAAATTACTCAAATTGATACTTAAAATAAAAATGACTAAATATGATTTAATAAATCACGTAAATATAATTACGTTAATTGACTACACTTAGGAATTCTTATAACAACTAATTTTTTTTTTCAAAGTTAATCTATCTAAATAATTTTAAAAGGAAATGATCGAAAAATTAAGGTTCAAATTATTTTGCTCATTAATCTAATTCCCGTAATTACTTTTTACCCCAAGGCAAAGTGATGTAAGAGCCCCGCACATCTTGGACGCAACCACCGCAACGCCACGAACCACACTTTCTAACAAATTAGAGGTTATTTTAGCCTCAATAAGTCAACGCATTAAACTCGAGTAAATCGTCGCAAGGAAGTGGGAGGGATCGAGTATTTATGGGGCCGGCGAGCGGAGCCCTGCTGGGCCTCAAAATTGAATACGACAGCCGATAAAATCAGTAACATATCCGGAACTTGATGTATCGATATATCGTACCGATAGGTCGGTATCGATGACCGGTCGACAGAGATGTTAATCACAGCACAGGCTCTTCTAGTATCAGTATCATACCCTGGACTTAATATATCGATATATTGTATCGATGGGTCGGTATCGACGACAAGTCGATAGAGATGTCAATCATGGTGGAGCCGCGAGCCGCCTCGCCACTGGCCGTTTTGGTATATCCGGGATTTTATGTATCGATATATCGTATCGATGGGTCGACAGAGATGTCAATCACGGAGCCACCTTGTTACTGGTCGTCTGACAAGATCGTCTGATTGCCTGTTTCTCCTGTGACTTCGTAATTTTTTGAACAAAAACTATTTTGAATACGCGTTATATCCTGGAGCACATATCAATTCCTCTGAATTTTTAAGGGATGAGGCAGGGTTACAACTTAGAACTGGATTAAATGGAACTTTAACACAATCAATTTTTACTTAATCACAATTAAATATCGGTAGGTATTTGCCGGATAGTAATAATAGGCGTAATACGGGGTTGACAACGGAGTTATCCACCCCCCCCCCCCCAAATAATTTTGAAAAATACTATCGTGGTGTATAAAAACTCTTGATAAACAATGGATTACAATCATTTCGCCCCCCCATTCGAAACACTCAAATTACACCAAAGATAGTGTTAAATTCGTTATTCGTTGAACGATTTTTCGGGAACGTTTCGTAACCTCAAGGTAAAGAACGTCAAGGTCCTCTTTTATTTAAACTCATTAGTTTTGCTGTTTCAAGGTTTCAAAACGTCAAGGTTCTTATTTAGATTGTTTTTAATTTAGCTGTTTCAAAAAGTCAAGGTACAAAACGTAAATGTTGTATAAATCCATTATATGAAAAAGAACTCGTTTCAAAATGTAAAGTTTCACAACATCCAGCTCAGTTACTCGCTCGCTTTCAATCCACTTGGAGGCATACAAAAATATAGAGGTTGGCTGTACTTGACGTTCTGTACCTTGACTTTGTGAAACAGATGTATTTACAAGTAGTTTAACCGGAGTGTATCCAGATTTGGTTTGGAGTGAAATCGCTTTCAGCGTTTACGGTTGGAACAAATCCTACCTTAACGTTTTGTGCCTTTTCGTTTTTAAACACGTCCGTTTTTAAATTGTTTTATAATAATACCTTTACGTTTTGAAACTGGAGGTTTAGAAAATAGTCTTATTTTACATTTAAATAACCGAAACTTGACGTTATGTACCTTTACGTTCTGAAACCACGCATTATTTTAAATAGGACTTTTACGTTCTGTACCTTGATGTTGTGAAACGGACCCGATTTTTCTAACTATGATGGTAAAATGAAACAAAACAGTAGACAGTACGTTGAGGAAACGAGATTAACAAACAAACTGTTGAGATAGACAACATTTTAGTTGCATTCGCAGGCAGTGGTATATTTTCAAATATAAAAAATACAGCATAAATTACACTCTAGGCTGCTATACCCTGCGCGGAGTAGAATGAGGCATGTTAATAAAATATGTGCTATAACAAATTATAATTGTAAATAATTTTTATACATTTGCTACCACCTTTGAAGGATAAAACACCACAAATAAATGTTTTTAAAAATATCCGATATTTCAAAGATGCAATAATTTGACTATATGGTTTTTCAATAAATTAATGGTCTCTAATACATTGTAGTAATTCGATTTTAATTAAAATATCTAGTTAATTTTTTTAATAAATAGGAAATCTCAAAAATATTGTACAGTAAATAGATTCAATACAATATATTCTTAGAACATAAACTCTCGCGTTTTAAAACAAAGGTTGGGAAACGGGACAAATAAATGTGAAGGGAGGTGTAGTAGCCCCGAAGTCAGGAATTTATTTTCTCAGAGTTATTAGTTTTTGACTCGCGGGCTTCATCAGTGGGCGCCCTCCGGCGAGCATTTGGAGGCCGCCTGTTGGGTGCCTGGGGCGCCGCTGGGGGCGCCGCTCTCGCAACACCGGTCTCGGAGATTGCGCCCCCCGGCCCGCGCCCCCGGCGCCACCGCCACGGTCTCTAAACTCTATACAGAGTTGTGTTGCACAATGGTTGAACGTAGAACGACTCAAGAGTGTTTACCTGCATTAATTAACACGCAGTTTGCATTGCTGTAACATTGTAAATATTTAGCTGAAACCACGAAAAGAAGTAATGCAAATTTGTTAACTACAAGTGTACGAATATGAGTAGTATAATATTTTTGGAGTATTGCTATATTTATACTAACAAGAATAACATGTAGCAATTAAATAAAACACAGAACAGGATATATCACTGTTTGATTTTCAATTGTAAAAATCTGCTGTCGCTTAATAATATATTGTTATTAAATATACTGTTTAAAATATAGATTTATTATATTATTTTTATTAATGTGTCCGTTGACTCTTTTAGATAACAGTTAAAACATGACATTTACAATATACAAGTCTGTACTGTGATGTCTGTTTCAATCGAGGTTTCGTTATACAGCAAAAAGTCCAAAACCGACTGAACTGATATGATGAATGGAGGTAGCTTAAATACACGGGTTATGCATGTAGGACTATTCGCGCTGCTAAAGTCCTAAACCGACTGAACTGATATGATGAATGGAGGTAGCTTAAATACACGGGTTATGCATGTAGGACTATTCGCGCTGCTAAAGTCCTAAACCGACTGAACTGATATGATGAATGGAGGTAGCTTAAATACACGGGTTATGCATGTAGGACTATTCGTGCTGCTAAAGTCCTAAACCGACTGAACTGATATGATGAATGGAGGTAGCTTAAATACACGGGTTATGCATGTAGGACTATTCGTGCTGCTAAAGTCCTAAACCGACTGAACTGATATGATGAATGGAGGTAGCTTAAATACACGGGTTATGCATGTAGGACTATTCGTGCTGCTAAAGTCCTAAACCGACTGAACTGATATGATGAATGGAGGTAGCTTAAATACACGGGTTATGCATGTAGGACTGTTCCCGCTGCTAAAGTCCTAAACCGACTGAACTGATATGATGAATGGAGGTAGCTTAAATACACGGGTTATGCATGTAGGACTATTCGCGCTGCTAAAGTCCTAAACCGACTGAACTGATATGATGAATGGAGGTAGCTTAAATACACGGGTTATGCATGTAGGACTATTCGCGCTGCTAAAGTCCCTTTGGGCTCCGCTCCAGTGCCCAAGGGGACATTAAACAGACGTTCTCTAATTAATTTTACACAACAAGAGAACGTAGGTTGCGCATAACAAGAATCGTTAAAAATAAAACAGCAATTTTGGGTAATTAAATAAAACAATAAAATGAGAACCATAAATAGCGGAAGATTAGCACAAATAATTTCTGAGAACGTATTGTGTTCAAACTTAAAAAATTACTTAATTTTAGTGTGTTCAACGAGATGGTTTGGAAGCCCATTTATTAAAATAAAATCAACATCATTTCCCTAATTGAATACAGCCACCAAAGCGACGAACGGGCTACAAACACAGAATGAGTCGATGTGAATTATAAAGCTCACTATCAAACACAACTTATTAATTCTCTTAACGCACTTAACCGCGCCCTTAATCACCATCGCCTCATTCGCCGCTTTCATACAGCTTAATAAATCTGCTCAGTTTCAATAATAATATTCAGTAGTTATTATTCACCGCTTCCTAGGCGCTAAATCGTCACGCCCTCGAGAATTCCTGTTTTAAATTCGCGCGGAAAAATCAGGGCGTCGTAAATATGATATTTGCATATTCGGATCAGCGCTGAAAGATTGACCGCCGGTAGATTTACGACTCTGTTCTCCAGATTCGATTTATTCCGCTGACCTGTGAGCGGTTTATGACGACGGAGCGGTGGAGCTACATGATGGGGAGGCGACGTGACCGCCGTGAATCAGCGGCTAGGGTATGGGAGTTATGGGGAAGTTATGGGGAGGTCAATGGGGTTGTGTTTGTAGAGCGAATTGTGTCGATGCAAATGAATGAGAAGGGAATTAACAGTTTTTTGGAAAGGGGGAGAATAGAAAACGGAGCGCATTTATAAATTGTTATATATCTTCTTCTATATCTATAATACGCTAAGGCGATTATTGTAAGCAGAACTCCTCCGTTATTCCTGGACTTATTTTGACGATTAAGGTGTCCAACAATGGCCCAGATTCGTAGTTATGCAAAGTGGTTTTCAATTTATGTTTTACTGAAGGGCACAGGACACCATTAAAGTTCAATTTTGTCCCTTAAATATAACAAGGAGAGTAGTTTGAATTCAGTTGCATTCTAAAACAGGTGATGATACAGTAAAATACAGATAAACAGTAAGTACAGCTGATAACTGATATAAACAATAAAAGTTTGTTTTGCTCGATTTAGAGCAACAGGTCCACTAGTTGCCTATTATTAACTGCTCAGTAATAATATCATACCGGTACCCAAAAACACAAAGTGTTGACGGGTTTCCAAGTCCTAAGTTTGATGAGAAATAAATTTCTTAAGCTTAATGAACAAAATTAAGTGGAAAATTTGTGAAAAGTGCCAAAACTACAAGATTTAGGCTACTTTTATACGTTAATTTCTCGCTTCTCAGGCCTTTCTTAAACCAACTGTTGTGATTTTTCGTGTTTAGTGAAAGGGTTTAGCATATAAATGCACTGACAGATTCATTTAAGGCTGTAATACGCTATTTTGAGAAGTGAAAAATCGTCTCATTCTGCTTCGTGTTAGTATAGCACGTGGTCGTGTGGTGGACTTGGCGACGTGACACGACCGTGCCACTAGATGAGCTGATATCACAGTTAAAGATTATAATAACAAACATTTAACCCTAATGGCCTTGTGACATGGGTAGTTCTATAGCGGGACGTGTCCGGTTCGAGCTTCTCCAATGGAGACCTGGTATTAACCCTTTTGAGAAGTGGGCTCCAGTCCCGAAACATGTGGAGTTTCTAACTGCATCCCGCACAAATACACAAGGCCAATGTTAACTTTCAAAGCCCGTCTCTCATCCCAAATTTCATTAAAGTCGTTAATTTATGGTTAATGTTAAAGAGCAAAGAAATGCCGAGCGACTTCGGTGAGTAGAATTTCGATGTCACAAATAGGCCCAGCAATTGTTCAATAAAATTCAGAACTATTTAACATTTACACATTTTACCTTCTCCCCTTATACATGGTATATGGAGAAAGTATTTTTTCGTCGAAATTTTCGAATGTGAGTTTTTAGTGGAAATATTCGTTTTGGTGCTCCCTTAACCCAAAAAAGTGATTTTTACGTGATGTATGTGTGTCTGTATGTCTGTCTGTCTGTCTGTCTGTCTGTCTGTCTGTATGGATGTGTACAGAGCTAGATCCCTAACCAATGGTCCGATTTTTTTTATTTTCGATTTTTAAGCGTAAAATTATCCCCCAAAAACCGCTAAAAACATGAAAAATCCAAATTTCTCAAAAACGGCTCTAACGATTTTAATTAAACTTTAGTGGTTTGTAGAGCTTTAGTTTTCAAACCAAATGACACCACCCGAATTTTTGTAAAAATTCGGGGTAAGAAATTACAGGAATTAAAACACCAAAATTTCCGTTTTTCGTGTTTTTCATTAAAAAAATACCTGAATATGAAAAACATTATTATTCACCATTAAAAAGAGCTCAAAAACTAAACAATTTAGTATTTTGAATTACTATTTTACGACTGCTGGTTGCGGAGAAAATTTAAATTTTCATTTTGCGGTAAACGCAGTACTTGTACAATGTTATTCTTATGGGGAAAACAAAAATTACTATTTCTCTCTTATTTACTGACCAATTTCTTTCGATCTTGATATGCTTGTCAAGTTAGCATTGACCAACAGAGGAAATTCGAAATATGTTGCCCCTAAATAACCCTTTGGGGGGGGGGAATAAGGAGCTTTTGCCCTCTTTGAACCAGGTGTGTAGCAATGGATTCTGTAGTGCCTCCAAAACAGGGATTTGGGTGCATGTTTTTAAAAACAACTTGTTTACAAGATTTTCTGTACATTCGACCGTGCTTTGTATTCTATAATTAGTAAATAAAAAGTAATTTAATCATTAAAGTTGGGCTAAAAGGTAGAAAGTATGTTCAGTTTCCTGACACCGTTTATTTTATGGACGAACGATTAAAGAATTATTAACTATTATTTCGGATAATCTGTTGAGGAGGGGCGGGCTTTGAAGTTTAACTTTGGCCTTATGGGAGAAACAGGCATAAATGTTGCATGACTGGAGCCCCCTCTTAATACCGCCTACCTCAGATGAAGTGATGTGTTTCCGAGGGAAGCCAACCTAGGGATGCAGTGAAAGACAAACAAATTAAGATAGATTTGGGGAAACAATATTTTATGTGTTTGATGATTTTATGTCCTTCGAATTTTAGGAAGATCGATTCACGCGACTTCGTTTGTACCTCACAACAGAGTATCTCATAAAAATAATACCCCCGTCACAGCAAACCTGCGTACTCAGCGAATTTCCAATGCATAATATATGTCTTAATACCATATAAAGCCGCATACCAAGTTTCATAAAAATATATTTATATATAAGCGATATATACAATTGTAATTATTCTCCATAAGAATAGCATTGGTGATGAGTACATAGGTTTGCTGAAACAAGGAACACAAACAATTGTTTTTTTTGCAAATATAAATATAATTTAACTAGCTGAAGCCACATACCAAGTTTAATCAATATTCAATCATAAGTAAGCACTATATAACATTTTAATTATTCTCCATAAGAAAACATGGGAGCTGAGTAAGCAGGTTTGCTGCAATAAGGAAAGAAAAAAAATGGGTTTTTATGTAAATACCAATATAACTCAACAAGGTGAAGCCACATACCAGGTTTTATTAATTTATGTTCATAATTAAGGGAGTCATTACATTTTACTTATTCTCCATAAGAATAACATGGGGGCTGAGTACGCAGGTTTGCTGCTACGGGGATAATCAACAAAAAATCAATTTTTTGTGCAAATATCAATATACCAGTACTACGTGACCCCACGTGCTAAGTTTCATCAATATACATTCATTAATAATGGAGATATCAAATTTTATTTATTCTCCATAAGGATAACATTGGACAACGAACTGTGTTTAGCACTTTGAATATCTCTGCAACGGTTGGACGTAGAATCACAATTTAAACACCAAAATGATTGTTTTGTGGAGCTGAGTTGATTGGTAAAGAAATATGATGTTTACATTAAAATTAACTTAGGAAAAGCCAAAAATCATGTTCCCATAAGATTAACATAGGAGATTTTATGAGCAGGTTTTTTTGGATTTTCTCCGCAACCACTTAACCTAGCTTAATAATTCAAAATACCATATTATTTTTTTTTAAGCTCTATAACATGGTTTAAACCAAAATTAAGTGTTTTAAAAATTGTAGGGTAAAAAATGCAAAAAACTGATTTTTGGAAAATTTAAAACCCCCATAAACCCCCCTTCCCATGGCCCGATTTTTCTGGTTTTTGAACTTAAAGTCATAAATGTCACTTTACACATTTGAGCCAAATTTCATCGAAATCGGACGTTTTTTACTCAAGTTATCGCATTCACGGACACACACACATATATATATATATATATATATATATATATATATATATATATATAAATTTGAACGAATAGTGTTTTAGTCATCTGGGGACCTAAAAAAAATTTGTCATGGTCTCGGGCTTAAGTCTTACCATGAGACCTACGGTAATAGCTTCTTCCCTATAGGGGAAATTCGCTAAAATTACTTAAAATTTACAAAATTTAAACTGTGTTAATGAGGCATATCAATTTTGTTCAAACTTACGATAAGAAAACGAACAGTTTTATAATATAGAGCCTGTAATTGTTTGTTTACAAATGCAATTTAAATGTATATGCAATTCTCAAACTACGGTTGTTATTCCGTTTCCTTTTTAAAACACGACAAACATGAACTAAAGTTTTCATAAGTAAACCCTTATTTCTATGTTGAAGTAATATTGAGATAGTTGTATTACTAGTTTTCTTTATCTTTCTCGTGCTTTTAAAATTTTAAAACTAACTTCTCCTAAAACTAACGAATACTACAGTAGCGTCTTAAAATTAAAATTTCATAAAAAAACTTTTCGTATTTATAAATTTAACTACTCGATAGGGTTTAGACCGTTCCCTATCAAATTGTTAAAAATGCCTTTGGCGTGGAAAGGCAGAAAAGAAAACAACGTTTCATTTAATTTAAACAGTTAGCTGCGGAATTGCAGTGCCTTTCTTGCACTTAAAAATAAATTGGTATAAAGATAATATTCCGTTTCGCACTGCACTTTATTTATAAAAGAAACAATGACAATTTATTTAAAAGGTCAATAAATCCCACACAAGACACCAAAAGAACTACTTCGACACAACTTACACAATATTTCTACTAGAGACAGAATTAATATATTCGACTTAGCTATTTTAAGTCTGGAAACTCAATACCTAAATTAAGAAAGCACCTCTCAAAAGATAAAGTTAGATAATCTCCTAAATTATCTACTACTATAATCAATTAGAATAACCTTAAGAAAAATATACATTTAAAATCCAAGGGGCGGGATTAAAGTTTATCGAGGGTGCGAAGAAGATTGGTGGAGTGGGGAGGGGGAGGGGAGGGTGTAATCTGGATACGTGTTAGCTCAACCCCGCCCAGACTTGAAGACGGCAATCTCAAGTTACTTACTTTGCACTTTGTTCAGAATTAGGTATGTTCAAAGACAAACAGTCAGAAATAATTGGGAGAACGAGCGAGCCGAGGCGAGGCGAGGCGAGGAACTTGTTTGCGCTCCGGCGTTTCTTCCCAACTTGGCTCCACGAGGCGATTATTGTTCCCGAGCTCGTAATATCGCAGTTGTCGGATTGCAGAGGACAAATACCATGAGGCAAGTTGACTTGTGAGTTAGTATTGTGACAATTGTCTGACAACTTGGGATAAAAGGTTCTCTTAGAGGGGTTTACATCAGTATTTTAAAAACTAGTTTTCCTGTTGCTCGAATCCGAGCAAGTCTGTACCCAACGTAAGGATACTTCAGTTGTAAAAAAACATAACAAAACATAAGATATTAAAACAGATGATAAACAACGTACTTGCAATCAACATGTAGTTTAGACTTCCTCCGTAGGTTAGCGCCACTGTTTCGAAAATTCAGCCCTGTACTATATTTAAGGGATGCCCTTTCTTAAAATTCTGAGGCGTATTGGCAAATCTACGTAAAAATACCTTTAATTTGACACTTCAAACGTTAAAATCCGTCCAGCCGTTATCGAGTTATGACTGTGAATAAAAAAAAACCCTAGCGTATTAATATATAGATACTTTTGCACAGCTTAATCAAATAGGAAATCCGAGGTACCGAGTTTAAAGATGTAATTTTAATGCAGCAAACCTCTTCCATTGAACAAAATATTCCCTGAAAATCCTCCATATATTACAATTTAAAACATATTCGAAAATATATAAGAGATTTGCCCCGTTTGTCTATAGAGTTAAAATTGTTGTCTATACAATATTGTACACTAGGGATGAGGAGTTTATTTCATTACATGGGTTTTTAATATCCAGAACAATTTCCCTGGGTTCGCTACAAAAAGCGATACTTCCAACTGATTTTCCATTAAATGTATATGCAAATAACATGCATTTTCCAGATATAATCAGGATCTAACCAAGTCATACTTATTAATCATATTATATAATCAACAATTTGAAAAATGGTCATATTTAAACATTTTCACCCTTTAATTTCTGTTTTAAAACTCACTAAAATAATAATCTAGAGCTAAATAGTTTCAATAACACAACCGGCACTGATATTTCAAAGCCTTTTCGTACAGCCTCTTAAATAAATAGTAATACTACATCATTTGATAATATATCAAATAAAAATATATTAACTACAAAATAATTCATTCATGTTTGAGACCTTCTGGAATCGGTTATCAATATACACAGGTTAGCATAACTTGACGTTAATTCCTTAAGGTACAATTAATTTTTGTCTTTAGTTTCGGCTCACAGGGAGCTCTTATGAAAACTGAAATACGTTAATCCATTCTACAGGATGTCGTCAATTAAAAAAAAATACCGGACTCATGGGAGTCACATAAAACAAAACATTTATAGTGTACTTTAGTACTACAAGGAATTGCGGACCTCAAGGCAGGTAACCTGTTTATATTAAACCATTAACTATAACAGGACTAAAATGTGTATACTAAAAGTACAAGTTATGCCACAAGACGAGTGCAGGAATCCTAAATTGACTCATAAACTGTAAATCCGTTCCCGCGACCTTTCACGAACGTCTTCGCAGCGGAATCAACTCACCGTCGTAAAACACACAAGGCGGTGGTAAACCCTATTGGAACTACATGGACGCTAAACGATTGAGACTTAGACAATCGTAATGGTCTCTGTACTATCGTAATCGTAGTTAGTCTCTGTCTTTGTTTTAAAGAGCTTTTGTTTAAAACTCATTGCGGCCAAAGCCTTAACTCGATGATATGTGGTTATAAGCGTGGAACAGAATGTTCTTGTGTACGTTCGAAACTTGTCATTACAAGCGGGAGAAAACTTCAGATATTTTGATAAAACGTTAAATATGCTGATAGGTTGGTAATGCGTTTTTTTGTTTACCTGTTTTTGAAAATAAATTATTTGTAATAAAATACCATGATTTGCAATTAAAGTTTATTTTGGATGGTTATGTCTACCCTTCTATTTTCATGCGTTAATGGTATTTAGTTTTTTTACTAGCTGTAGTGATTTTAACAGTTAGTAGCGTGTGAGTATTCTGTGGTTAACCTGTTGTTTAGAATCTCCAGCAATGAAAAAAAAACTTAATTCTCTGAAATAATAAAATTGAATTTCTATAAAATTAATTTGGGAACATAGGCCAATCAGATTTGTATATAGGGAGTTAGGATCTTTGTTTGCTTCTTTTGTATATTCGTATTAAATTCGCTCAATTGGTCCAGTAGTTGTTGCCTGACAAAGCAACAAAATATCGTTTTTGAACAGTAGAATTGTCTTTATTTTTTGAAGTTACTTTTTCTTACATCCACTACTGCAACGCTTGTCACCAAAAGAGGCGTTATAGTTAGGGATTCCATAAAGATAATATATAGTGTTGTAGCTATTCCCCCTTCCTTTAAGAGGGTACTCCAGTCATGCACCAATTCGTGTTTCTACTTTCTTCTTCCATAAGAACAATGTTAACAATGTTAACTTTCAAATCCAGTCCCTCCTCAACAAATGATCTGTAATCATTAATTTACAGTATATTTTAAAGAGCAAAAAAAAAACTTGCGATTTTAGAGAGTTAGAATCTTGATATGAAAAATCGTTTTTTTTATGTAAATATTGAATATTTGTTAATGTTAATTTTTGTTTGCATGTTAATTTTTCTGAGAAATCAAAATTCTACTAATTTCAATCGCTAGGTATTATTTTACTCTTTACAACGGACAGTAGAGGAACCATTTATGATAATCCTTTGAGGAGAGACGGGCTTTGAAATTATCATTAGCCTTACGGAAGAAGCAGGAATTGAAAAGCAAATGTTGCGTGAGTGGAGCCCCCTCTTAAACGTGTTTGTACTAGTGTGAATGTAGCTTCCAGTTTTGAGACTGAAGACGGAAAGAGCAAGGATGTTCGTCCAGTTCAACTGCTCAGCCAGTCGCTCATACAAATCTCGAGACCTCATCACTGGCGAGGATTCGCGGATGTCGGAATTTCGAGGCTTGCATAAACATGCAGCCCGGCTGATTTACAAGCGGACAGGTTGGATTTATTGGAAGAGCCAATCGAAATGTAGTTTATGCGTGGCGAGATAGCGGCCCTCTCAAACGCTTCGTCGGCCGTCTAAACAGCTCACGGTTTGATGTTGCCCTGCTGTGATCGTGGGGAAACACATCATCTTGGGAACTGCGTAAGGTTCCGTGTGTACGTCGAAATACTGTAGAGACCGAAATAAAGAGAATATTTAATACTTTTCTTTGAGAAACGTGTAGAAAACTCCATCGACAGGTCAATAGTTAAAGTTTGGCTTATATGGATGAAGCGGATTGGAAATGGGGAACTAAAGTTAATTATGTTTGTTTACAGAGGAGTTGGAACAATGATATGATTTATTTTACTCTATTTAACTCATTACCAAAGAAAGATGTGGTTGTGACGTTAATTCTATTTAAGGTAATATGATCTAATATATGATCTAATAAGTTTTATGGAGTAAATACAATTATTAATCATTAATCACTACTATTATAAAAATGAAGTGGTGTCTGCCTGTCTGTCTGTCTATTGTTCCATCACGTCAAAACCACTGGACCATTTCTGCCGAAATTTTGCACAAATGTAGTCCATGTACCCAGGAGTGTCATAGACCTATTGACGTTTAGAAATGTCCTCAGGCCTCTGCCCCACGGGACTTCCAAGTTCAAATGTTATTCATATGAAGGAGAGTTTTATTTGGTTTAAGTCAAATATGTGATTTCAAAATTCAATTTATTTCAATAAACAGCTGTTATAAAGATTACTAGCTGTTATTAGCCCATCTAAAATGACGGGATTAAACAAACTAAAGAAGTATTCTTAACTAGTTGTCAAATAAATTTAATGACTTAACAATTTGTTTGTAAAAAGCTAATTTTGAACTTCATGTAATAAAATGGGAATCCGCCTTGCAAAATTTAAAGGTGTTATTGTAATAAAGCCCCATCATAATGCATATTAAAATATTCATTAGAACGTGTCTAAATTCAAAAAGTGTATTTTTGCTGAAGTCATTTTACGCCCGCATGCAATAGCCCAAAAGGGGTTTCAATGATTTAGTTTAAAATTTGTTGTTAGTTTAGTTTTGGATGTTGAATCAGATCCATTTTGGTGTCACTTCAAGCCAAATTTTGTTTCTTAAAAACTGCAGTTAAATGTTATTAAATGTTTAAAAGTTTGTTCATCGGGTTCAAATTTGTAATAAAAACTAACCTTACTACTTTCACTGCTTTTATAACTAAAAGATAAAAATATAGCCTATATATTTACCAACATTTAATTGTATTTAATTTGCTAACATACAAATTATCTAAAGACAGACCAACAAAAATAAATAATTTATCTATTTATTTAAACTATTAATACTCTACATGAAAACTATGTAAACAATACGGCTTTTTTGTTTTAAGATTTACCCCCACATTATACACTAAAACGCGCGGCTAAGTGTGCAGATGTGCAAACTGGCTTTAGATTTTTGATTTGGGCCTGAAGGCTCTGCCCCAAGGGACTTCACAAGTCCCAAGTTATTCATATCGATGAGAGTTGTATTTGGTATATGTCATATATGTGTTGTTTTCCTAGTTCAATTCAATTGATTGAATTAAGAAAATATTGATTGAAAATAATGTTTTAATCCTTATACACAGCTGTTATAAGGATTACATATAACTACGGACTGTCATTGCTTTGTTTACTATTTTACTACTTACTATTTTCGTTTCTCATACGGGATGCGCAAGCTGCGCACAGGAAATTTTAGTTAGCTATAAACTGTATGGAAAAATAATTCACATTGTATTTAATACTAATAGCCATAGTCCTTAGTTTTATTATTCATTGCATTAAATGTCTTACCAGAGTTTCATCCAGTTTCACCCAATTTCATCCAATACTGCACGTAAAATCTAAATCTAACTAAATTGTTACAAACCTTATGTGGTTAGTTATAAAAATATTTTGGTTGTGTCTTCGTCATCTTTTTTTTATATATACTCATGCACAAATCACACTTTAGGGAGTATAATTGCTATCATCGATGTTTAAAAAAATTTGATTCAGTTTTAGACAAAACTTTAAAAACTACAATTCCAGCAGTGAACCACTAGAATGCCATCCATCTGTCATATTTTCTAAAACCCAGGATTTATCAAAGGAAAATCATCTACTTCTGGTTCCATCATCAGTGATAAAACCAAATTTAGCAGCAAGAGCAAAGGCAAACAAAAACATAAATATAAATAGAAAATATAGAATACATAAATCTGAATTTAACTTTTCTGACACTTTTATACAGTATTATAAACTCTATTCCCTTTTAGCATGGTATTTGTGTTCCTTACTGCTTGTACATTTCAATCCAAAAACTTTAATTTAATTAAGAATAGTTGTCTGTTTTGTTTACAAAAACAACCATAACTTTACTCAGATGTTGTATTGAATTTGGATGCAAAGGAGGGAACACATGGTAAACAAAATTATTGCCAATAAAATATGGCCAAAAATGATAGTGTTTTTTGCCAATTACAAACTTACTACTAAGTAAATGTAGGATGTCGTATTTTTTCATCATCCCGGGCCTAAGGGAAATCTTTTGACACCAACCTGGCCTCTCTATGTTCATCAATTTACTCGGAATAGGTGGTTACACGTTCCTTACACATGGGGATGACGAAAAAGGCCAAAAAACCGCGTTTTTTGCCGATTGTAAACGTGTAACTGAGTAAATTTAGGATATCGTATTTTTTTAACATCCTTGGCCTAAGAGAAATCTGTTGACACCAACCTGACTTCTCTATGTTTAGTAATTTACTTGGATTAGGTGGTTACACGTTGCCTTGTACACGCTATTATTATACAGGATATCTAACTAAACACTGGCATTGATTTGTTTACAATTTGTCTACTGTGAATTTTCACCCCGTTGCAAAGTACGGGCATAACAGCCAGTTATATACAAATTAAATTAGTACCGTATTGCGTTCTGGGTATATCATAGTACTACGTTTGCAAAAATAAAATACTGTATATCAGTAAAATTAATTAAGCATACTTATGTTACGTAGTTTGTTTTCTCAATAAAGCTATGTTCAAAAATAATCCAGTACATTGCACAAATAAGTATTCATATTTAATCGTTCAAACCTACAAGTTTCACATTGAAAAGTTATAAATCTTACAGTAAATTAAGTTTTAGAATTTTCTGTATAAATATGTTGTGCATAGCGGGATTAGGTTTTACCTTATTTAAATGCTTATACAATTTGCTTGTGTTTATTCGTGGGTTTTATTTATGCAGGTGCATTTCCTTATTAGGTAGGGACAGGGAAGATATTTATTTACATGACCCATAAGCTTCTTTTACGTTGTATATATAAATTTTAAAAAACACTTTCCAAATCCAAATTCTGCTCGAAATGAAACCGCCTGTTATTTTCTAAGATTGTGTGTTAATTAATTAAATGCATACGCTATAGGATTGACCCTATCCGAATCAGTTACTACGTTTTGCTAATGTTTTATTAATAACCAAGCATATGTGGATTATTCAGCAAGGAAAGTTACAACACTGTAATGTATTTGGCAGACCCCAATTAAGATTAATTAGGAAAACAGAATATATTTGTATGCAAATAAAGCTGTTAATTTCATCATTGACAGAATACAGGTGAAATTGACAGAAGCTTGTCCCTCAGGATTTGAGCTTGCAAATCCAAAATAGGATAAGGAAAAAGGTGAAAATAAAGTTTCATGAAAACATACTGCTATACCATATTAAGAAACATTTGGGAACACCTTTCATTTATATACTTAAGTTAACAGTCTTAGTTATAAAATATAAGAAAATGTAAAATTTTTTGTAATAATCATTAAAAAGGGTTAACCGTCAATAGATTTAAAAGTGTTTCCAGAAAGATAATTTATGCTATTCGAATATTAAAAACCCTCCAATGGTCGGGCAATGGGACAGAGTAGTCTTTATTTAACTCTCAAGTAATGTACACTGGTAATTGATTAACAAATTATAATATTTGTACCAACGTAAATTGACTTTAAAATGCATGCCTTAAAATAAGACACTCAACTGTTTCATAATAACCGCCTTTAAGCCTTAAGAAATAGTATAGGCCCTAACACTGATCCTTGATGCACCCCATATCTAACAAACCACAGAGCAGTATGATTCCAACCCATATAGAGGCCTGAAGACAAAGCGACTGTCATCCGCGAGGCCCGGCTGATGTACGAGATCCACATTATAATGAGACCCGAGATAGCGCCCGCCCGTCGCAGCAGGATGCAGCTTCATAGCTCTTTAGTCCCGGGGAGAGGCGGGCTGTTGACTGTCACCTCCACACATTAGCGCGGCGGCTGGTGGGCGGCGCATTTATACATTAGCATAATGGCTTTTACTTCCTGTTCCAAAACGCTGAGAGGGGGTGGGCCACGAAATAGTACGTGATGAAGGAAACACTATCACCGTTCCAGCGTCAAAGTTGAAGCTATTTTATTGTTCATTGTGGGAGTTTCAATTAAAATGTCACTTCCTGTTTCAAAGCTGGACCACGACTAGTTCGTGATGAAAGAAAACACTGAAACTGATACAGTGACAAAACATTTTGAAACTATTTTATTGTGACCGATGTGGAAGATTATATCAAAATGTCACTTGCTGTTTCAAAGCTAAGTGCGAGAGGGTCACGAAATATTACGTGATGAAGGAAACACCGACACCGTTCCAGCGTCAGGAGTTGAAGCCATATTATTGTTACCGTGGTGGAGTTTCAATTAATGTGTTACTTTTTTATCTGAGAGCGGGCAGGCCACTAAACAGTACGCGATGAAAGAAAACACAGAAACTGTTCCAGTGACAAAAGACGTTGCAGCTATTTTATTGTCACCGTTGTGGGAGTTTAAGTTAAATGTTACTTCTTATGTCGAAGCTTATAGCGGGTTGGCCACGAAATAGTACGGGATGAAGGAAAACATAGAAACTGTTCCAGCGACAAAAGACGTTGCAGCTATTTTATTGTCACTGTTGTGGGAGTTTCAATTAAAATGTTAATGCCGCCGCGAGCCTGGTGGTCACGGTCGCGGTTTATGGTAACGACAGGCGCTGTGATGGAGGAGGGCTTGGGTTACAGCCTGGGACATTATTGCTGGCTCCGGGTCTAAAGAGGTTTAACTGTCCGTCCTGAGAACGGTTGTTACAACAAAACCGATGGAGTTTCTTGTAAGGTTTCTTGCCTTGTATCCTTTTCGGTATCACCTTATGTGAAGCCTACGGTTTTGAAGAGAGAGGAGGTAAGATGGTGAAGAATTTGTGTAATGAGCATTTAATATTCGGTGATATGTGTGATTTATGAACATTTTGCTAAATTTAACAAATTCTTACTTCCAGGTTTATTGTTTGTTGAGATTTACTTTGAAATTGTTTTAGGCTTTTCAGGTCAATGTAAGTTAGAAATACGTGTAGGAAAGTTAACCGTGTTGTGTCTATCATTAAACCCCTGAGGAAGACAGGTATGAAAAATATAATTCTAACAACTGTAAGCTGAAGGTTATAATAAAAAGAAACGTATATAGTCTAAACAAAATCCTTAAACTGATGTACATATTAATTCGTATAAAAAGTGAAATCGTAGAGTATGGGAGTTGTCATCGCAATATCAAATGTCTGGAAATTTACAGCGTTTCGTCGGACAAGGGCGAATTTCAATCGGAACAATATCACTGTCAGGTCCAGAACTCATCAACGAGGGAATTAAAGAGTTTCAAAGGAAGTGGAAGTGGAAGCGGACGGTAAAAACCGGCGGAGCGACGAGATGACAAGCTCTTTTGTCGTCCGTAGTGACATAAGTGAGCTCATTACTATCGGAGTAAGGATTCAATAAGAGGGCGAAGGGACCGTCACACACCTGAGAAAAAACAACAAAGCCTTTAGAAACAATCGACGGGGGATAGAAAGCAAATAACCGAGTCCGAGGAAAAAATCCTTTTCAAAGTGGCCGGACAAAATGAAAAGTTTGCGTAGCTCTGAATGAGCGGGTGGACCCTGGGGGAAAGGTGGGTTTTTAATAAATCAGACATTTTGGGCTAGAGTGAAACAAGGCAGCCTCGAGCGGTCCCGGACCCTCAGACGTCGTCATAATTAACCGCTCTAGCGATGCTGTTTGATTTAGCCTAGAGTGCGCGTATAGAAATTAATATAAATATCCCGTTTTGTTGCTTTCTGCTTCCCAGTAGAGAATTTAATACAAAACTCCTTATTTGACTTTGACTCTTGTTCCACCGTTATTATTATACAATGTTTACTTCCTCCCTAATAAAACGCCCGCTCTCTCTCTGTCTCGGCGGCGCGCGCTCTTTCCACGGCTTTTCTTCAACCCCCCAACCCCTCTCCCTCCCACACCACCCCCGCCCATCGCTTGATGAACAGTTTAGCGGGCAATCGTCAAAGAACGCCATTTCTGGTGATTGCAATGTTCGGACCTTAGGCTGTAAAGTCTACTTTCCAGTCGGATTTATATTCGGCCTTAAAATGTCGATCCTTTCACTTTTTAGGGCCACTTCCGACTCATAGGCGGGCCCGGTGGCGCACTGCCGGACAGCGCGGTGAATAACTGGAGTAGAAAGGCGGTTACCTAGATCAAATGTGAGCCGGAGATGGGCACTAGACAAGGATGTACACACCTATTTTAATTTACATCAGTTGATCTGAATTGTGGCAATATATAATCAAACGATTATATCATATCAAAAATTGGCTTAAATTAGACCCGACATAGATGCTATCCAGCAAGGCGATTTACGTTAAACTATCAATGTTTGTAATAGCATCATTAAACAGTAAATTCACACCAGATAACTTCACACAACATTTTGTGGTAATCGGCTAAAGTTTAAAACGAGTCCCAGGTAGTTACTCTTATGAATTTTTTGATAGGATTAAAACAGAAACTCATTTTTCATACTAGGCAGCCGGTAGTTTGGCACACCATTACAACAGTGAAGAATAACGACAACATTATCTATGTTAAGTCTATAAGGCACGGTCACTGAGGAAGGTCGTAGTTTAACAATAATAAATACCAATAAATAAAACGTTACACAAGTGAAATTGGTGAAACAAGACACGTTATTTATAACCACAAACCTCCTGAGTAATTGGCTTGCAATAAACTTAAGTAGTTAGTAAAAGAAAGGCAATTTGAAGTACGTTATACAGTTCATCCATCTACTTTCCATAAATTGGTAGGCGTACCTTTTACGAGAACTCTCGAATGACAAATACAATTAATTCTCAACTGTAAACTAATAGAAGCGTAATTACGATTAGAAAAAAACAAACGCTTTTACTAAGAAAAGAAACCCATGACCGCACGTGCTCTGTGATTACGAATCATAAAATGTCAAATGCGGCGTAACTGTCCCAGTCCCAGGCCAATGGACGACCGTCAGATAGACTGTCAACATGACATAATCCTCGCTCACAGCGACACGACGTCTTATACAATAATTCAATCAATCAAGCCGGGAGCCCCTTGACCGGTTTGACAATTTATTTTTGAGATAGTCCGACACTTTTTCGTACTCACTACTGAATGTTGACTTTAAAATCAAAATCAAAATCATCAATTTTATAAAACTCCTTTTGCATGAAACTAGAGACCCTAATACTCGAAAACAAGCGATGTTGTTCCATCTTGTGGTCTGATTAGAAGACTTTGCCATTTCAGGGTAATTTGTGTTTTCAACTGGAAACGTATTAAACCTGTGTTTTGTTGTAGGCCCCTACTTAATCCCTTAATCATTAATTTCCGTATTTTTCTTATGGGCAAAAGCGAACTTTGAGGCGGGGCTGTGCCCTTTCAGAATGGGAGCAGCGAAAATTTCAAATCACTTTTCACAACTACAGATCCAGGCCGTTCATTTCATACCTCTATCGTCAAAATTGGTTAAGAATTATTAGGAGGTCCCTTCACAGAAACCGCTTTAGCGTATTACAAATATTGATGAGTCTGCTAAATATTTGTTGATGACTGGTACCAATTAAGGTGACACGTTGCTCTTGCGGTCCTCCCAACCATTCTTTTCTCCGAACCGTTTCATCGGTCTGATTGGCAGACTTGCTTTGCCCGTTTATCGACTTGAGCGAACGAGTTGATTGCTAACGGGTTATTATTGAGTCGCACTTAGTAGATTTTCACAAACTGCTTTTGATATAGTTTAGCTTTATATACAAATGTTTTCCCTCTGGATGTGTGATGTAACATTTGAATTTTCTTGCAGCACAAATAAGAATAATCAAAAGGGACAAAAGCTGCACGGAGTTCATTGGAGCCACGGTAAATAGCGAAACGGGATGTCCTCTGAACTACTGGCGGCAGCAACGCTGCGGCACGCGGCAGCATCGCGGCGGCAACGTGGCAGCAACGCGGCGGCAACGCGGCGGCAACGCGGCGGCCTCCCATTTGCTAAAACCCCTAAATACTTCTCTCTTTGCACACATAAGTGTCTATTTGCTCTCGTAATGATACGTTTAGGAACACACAGAACAGAATTATCTCATATTAATTGTCAAGCTTAATGTTATTGTGTGATTGTAATGACGACCTTGGCCAGTACAGAAGAGAGAGAAAGAGTGAAGGAGGGGGAGAGAGAGAGAGGACAGAGGACCGGTCGTTCTATAACCGGTACCCTAGAGATGTGTGTGAGCTCTATGGCCTCATGGACAGTACTTACTGCCTCTTTAGCTTCGAGCGCGAGGTAAAAGTGTTTGAATTACGAGCATCTCGAAGAGTAACCTTATCCACTGTTTAACTTTATTTTACATCATTCTCTGGTAGATTTATTAAATTGGTTTTGATAGACATTGCGGAATTCCTATAACGGTTTTAACTTGTTAAAACCCACTTACAGTCGTCTCGAGACAACTCACTTACATATTAAATTTACATAGAGTCATTCACACATATATTCTACACAATAACACATGCATATTCTACAAACTACATGTATTCGGATAATTAGAAACCTTTGCGTATTAACAAGTTCTTTAATCCATTTGTAGTTGAGATTATTAATACTCTATAGCAATTTAAAAATGGAAAACTCAAAGTTACTACCACGCTGAATAAAATGAATTAATTTTAAAATCCGCACAAGTTCATATGCAATATATAAAAATTAAGATCAAGTTACAGATAAGAGAAGTTCATCGAGTGGTGGTTGATGGTAGATAGCATGAAATAACAAACGACTGCCAAGTCGCTAAATACCGACAGACCACCGTATAAATTCCCGTGGCGCGGGGACTTCGACAACCTCTACAAATGGCGAGGATGTCGAGAGTAATCGATGGTGCGATAATCGATACCTCGCGGTTGTCGGTTGTTCGATGTCGGTGTCGCCGCGGCGGGAGATAGCAGCCTAGCAGACCTGGTCCTCAGTCCGTCTGGAATGCAGGAGATCTATCACCCGGGTGTTAAATGGTTTAGCTGGTAAACCTTTTACATCTATTTATGGAGGTGTGAAATGAGAAGCGTAAGGAAATATTTATGGTAGATTTCTTTTGTATGAGATAATCGCCTAAGTATTGAATCAACCCATTTCAGCACTAGTCAAAAGAATATGTCTTAACCAAAAAGGAAAGTTAATTTAAACCGTTATTTTTGTAAAATGTTTCTCCAGGTGGGATACAAGTTGTTTCAGATTGTTATAACGTAATCCAAAGAAAAAAATAAACGAAGGAAATTACGAAGGATACTTTCCACTTCGACACTGATCGTGATATTGTTCAGATTAAAGATATGTGCCAATTTAAAAGCCACTTCTTGTTTTAATGTTTTTGTTAGAGGATGTATACTAATAATTCTCTCCTAAATTATCCAGAGGATATGTAATAATGCTACACTTTAAAAACTCATCCACTTTCTGTAATATATTACTGTCTTACATTAGCAATCCCAGTTTTCTCGTTTGATTCTAAAATCGATTTCGGATTTTCGACACTTAAAACACTTAGCACATACTTAAAACATACGTTTACAACAAAAACCATGGTTTAAACATTATGCATTTGTCGGTTAATCTAATCTTACTTTCACGGGAGCACATTATTGACAACTGATTCACAGTATGTGACCTTTGAATTTGGTGAAGAAAATGCTGGTTTATTGTGGAATTTTGATTGATAAAGTTAGGTATTTGATTGATTCTCTAATTTTAAGATGGAGTCAAAGATGATGTTTGCGGGAAATTTCTTTAATTATTGAAGATTTTACTTGGGTTGTTTTGGTGTTGCTATATATATTAAACTGTTCTGTTTTATTGTTTAATACATAGTTGTCATCCACTTTCGATTAGGCACGGGATGGAAGTAAAACAAGTTATTGAAGCGGGTGTGTTTCAGTGCAACATCTCTTACCGGACACTTCTTGTTCTTTCTGCAAGACAAACTCCCATGACCCTAGCAACTCCTAGGTCTGCATGTCCACCAGCAGCTGCAGCGTCGCTCGTCCGCGGCGGAGATGGCGGAGAGAGCGTCGTAGCCGGGGAAGGGCCGCACCGCCCGGGGCGAGGAAGGTCCGGGCATAAGCATAACGCACGTTCACATAACTCCTCTAGAAATATCTCAGCTCCGATCTCCAATAAAAACTATATTAGCATAATAAAAGTGGTGCGCCTGCGGCAGCGCCGGGGGCGAGGGTGGGGGCGCGTTAACACCATACACGTGCTCCACTGATAGCATCACAGATTATAGTGATCGCCACTGACGATACTGGAGCACCGGGCCTCAACACAGGCGCTGGCCGAGCTATTGACACATTAGCACTTCCTACACGACGGCCAGCTCGTTGACGAGTGCATCATCCTAGTCTGCGAGCTAACGGCTTCCTTCATGGCCATCGGAAGAGGTTATGAGACAATTACCAGGGATTCTCGTGTAGAGTTGTGTAAACGAGAGATATGGATCGATAAATTGTGGATGAGGTATTATGAGTAAAAATACTACTTGAAACCATAATCCATATAGAAACTGAATATCTTTTAGATCACCTTATCACTAATACGCCAACACGCGCACGTACTAGAATATACGTATTTAGAATATACTCGTGATTTCTTTCTAAATGATTGTACATTTTTTGACTAAAGAAAGAACCCTGTGTAGTCTTTTGCTAAGACCATTACAGCATAAGTGGAAGCTGGAATAGTTATATCCTATTTTGAATCTCACGAAATGTTATGTTTTGTTTAAGATCCAAAAACAGCTACATGATTCTAGTACAACCGAATCTAGAATTATATGTTTTTTACTAGACAAAATATACTTAACTTGACAATCATCAACTAAACCTGTTCTAAAGGTTGTTGGCAACTCGTCAAGGGCGAGGGTGGTAAATGCCATAAAGTACATCGCGGAATGAATCATAAAAACATTGAACGGTCTAAGAAGTTGTTTTTTCTCTATAAAACATATGAAACAAAAGAAGATCTTTATAAGCAAGAGAAATAGATTGAAATGGACTCACGGTATTTGAGAAAATTCTAAATAATATCTATGAATCGTAATCTGTATCACATAACGCAAATGATTATTGAATGCTGTAAAATGTCTTAACATAAGTTTTATTCTGTACATTAAACTTGTATTTGTTTATTTTAACCAAATTAATACATTACCTCTTCTTTCTAACAGTATAAAGTTCAAACTGTTACGAAACTCCGTTAATTTAACGGTAATCGAGAAAATGTCAAACTGGAAAGTTGACTGGAAGTGGTGAAGGGGGCCGTTAAAACTGATTGAAAGTGCGGCCTATCGCATTACTCCTGTCAATTAACATATAGACATACATAACGAACCTAAACAAACTAATAAGCCATAAAGAATGTCGGAAAAGAAGCCTGATAGGTTTTAATAATTTCAAAACCGCTGGGACTCGAAATATTTTAACAGCATGGGACCTACTGAGGGGGATAAACAAGCATAAGCGAATCGTAATTTAAATCCGATTAAGTTCTGGTTCTCGGTGATCGTTTGTCAAGCGTGTCCGGAACGACGGATGTTAACCGCGGTTGCTTGACATTGAGAGACGCCGCGGCGGCGCTAGCTGTAGGTGTGCCCCAAGGTTGCGTTCTGGGCCCGTCTCGTTCCCTCTCTGATTGCCCGATATCACAACTGGCGTGCAACATGGGTTGCGATTTAAATTTCTAATGCGAGTCATTGGACTTGTAAGATCTGCTATTGTTGGTACCGATACGATTGACAATGTTGCTCATTCCATTGTGCTACCGTTAGCATGAGAATTGCGAGTCTCCAATGTGGTTTGTCATTATTTGTAACAAATAACGGAACAAAATCTTGAATGGCGAATGATAAGTTTGTAAAGGTAAAACTATTATAAATAAAAGTACTTTGGTGAGTACTATAAGGGTTTTGAAGTAATACTAAAAAGCGGTTTGTGTGATGGATGCTCCTTTGTGATAAAAGCAATCTAGTTCATCCTTTTGCAGACGTTAACAAATAAATTTGGTACTGGTAACAAAATATTGTATTTGGAAATTTATTCATGTTATTTGCCTCCTGGATTGATTATATGACTTATAAAATAAGGTTACATACGTTGTCGTCGTCAATCCACTAGTTTACTAGATGCAACTTTATTTTTTCTAGGGAAATAGGAATATAACTTTATTTTTTAAGACATGGACATTAGCAGATAAAACCGCTGGAATCCTTCAGAGATTCGGATACGCTCAGCTAAATTTGTATTTTATTGTACATGTCTTATTCCCTTGTTTTAAGCTGTAGTAGTATACGTTTGTTAAATTAAATTAATATTTAGTTTATTGTTGAAGCATGTTATTGGGTACAAATATACTACCCTAAAGGCGGTCCCACACATCTCGCGAACAGGCCTGAACATTCGGCCGAACATTCACTGAACATTCCATCCCGTATGTTCCCGTATGTATTCAAAGGTTCCTGCAGCTCCCACACTTCTCGCGAACAGGCCTGAACAGTCGGCCGAACATTCACTGAACATTCCATCCCGTATGTTCCCGTATGTATTCAAAGGTTCCTGCAGCTCCCACACTTCTCGCGAACAGGCCTGAACAGTCGGCCGAACATTCACTGAACATTCCATCCCGTATGTTCCCGTATGTATTCAAAAGTTCGTGCAGCTCCCACACTTATCGCGATCAGGCCTGAACATTCGGCCGAACATTCACAGAACATCCCATCCCGTATGTTCCCGTATGTATTCAAAAGTTCGTGCAGCTCCCACACTACTCGCGAATACTCCGAACGAGAAGTGTGGGACCACCTTAAGATCATTCTCTTATTTTGGAACCATTTACAGTACCATCTTCCGATTACGAATTGCATAAAAATAATCGTAAACAATACTTCCAACTTAGTTATAATCATTCGTCTTTTCTCATCCAACCAGTGACAAGAGAAATTTTAATATCAATCAATTTAAACATGATCGATCGATGATTGCCGGGAGTGGGAGGGGGAGGGGGAGGGGGCACTGGAGAAGGTCAGCGTCCGGTAGACCACCAAGGAAATGGGCCGCTCGTGCCTGCGACGACGGATTCGGCAAGCACCAATCAGCTGAGAGGCGGTATTAAGTCATCTGTTTCCAATAATTAACCAAACAGCTGATCAGCGGATATCGGACGGAACGACTGTCATTACCGTACCCACCGGCCCATGTAACCACTGTAACTAGGCCTATTATAATGCGATTAAAATGACCCGCTCATACCTCTACATTAGCGTCCAACCCGGCGATTTGCGCCCGAAAATGTTGCAACTATTTCCTGGGAGGTATTTGAAAACAATTCCATTCAATTAGCATTAGTTTCACTGATTTATTTTATAATGCCTGCTGTATTATGCTGGATGAGTAATAATTATTGCTAGTATGTATTTTTTTTAAATTATAGATTAAACTATATAAATTACTTATCATCGAGGATATGCATATGGAGGATACGTGGATTCGTTCCGCGCTTCCTGTGACTTACAGGTAAAGGATGAATACTTCAAAATAATATTGACTCACTCTACACTTTTTGTATCATTCATATATCAGTTATTAATATTGTAATACTAATTAATTCCACACCAAGGTCTTGATTAGTAACAATGGATTAAAACAGGTCTTTATAATACATTATAATAACTTTGCTTGTGATAAGAAATCGCAATATATGCACTGGCAGGGTCTGATGTTTGCCCCAGAGTGTGGGACTCTCACCCATAATATATGCACTGGCAGGGCTGATGTTTGCCCCGGAATGTGGGACTCTCACCCATATATGCACTGACAGGGTCTGATGTTTGCCCCGGAGTGTGGGACTTTCACCCATATATGCACTGGCAGGGTCTGATTTTTGCCCCGGAGTGTGCGACTCGCACCCATATATGCACTGGCAGGGTCTGATGTTCGCCCTGGAGTGTGGTATTCTCACCCATATATGCACTGGCAGGGTCTGATGTTCGCCCTGGAGTGTGGGACTCTCACCCATATCTGCACTGACAGGGTCTGATGTTTGCCCCGGAATGTTGGACTCTCACCCATATATGCACTGGCAGGGTCTGATGCTCGCCCTGGAGTGTGGGACTCTCACCCATATATGCACTGACAGGGTCTGATTTTTGGCCCGGAGTGTGGGACTCTCACCCATATATGCACTGACAGGGTCTGATGTTCGCCCCGGAGTGTGGGACTCTCACCCATATATGCACTGACAGGGTCTGATGTTTGCCCCGGAGTGTGGGACTTTCACCCATAAATGCACTGGCAGGGTCTGATGTTCGCCCTGGAGTGTGGGATTCTCACCCATATATGCACTGACAGGGTTTGATGTTCGCCCTGGAGTGTGGGACTCTCACCCATATATGCACTGACAGGGTCTGATGTTTGCCCCGGAGTGTGGGACTTTCACCCATATATGCACTGACAGGGTCTGATTTTCGCCCTGGAGTGTGGGACTCTCACCCATATATGCACTGAAAGGGTCTGATTTTTTGCCCGGAGTGTGGGACTCTCACCCATATATGCACTGACAGGGTCTGATGTTCGCCGCGGAGTGTGGGACTTTCACCCATATATGCACTGACAGGGTCTGATGTTTACCCCGGATGTGGGACTTTCACCCATATATGCACTGGCAGGGTCTGATGTTTGCCCCGGAGTGTGGGACTTTCACCCATATCTGCACTGACAGGGTCTGATGTTCGCCCTGGAGTGTGGGACTCTCACCCATATATGCACTGACAGAGTCTGATGTTCGCCGCGGAGTGTGGGACTTTCACCCATATATGCACTGACAGGGTCTGATTTTTGCCCGGAGTGTGGGACTCTCACCCATATATGCACTGACAGGGTCTGATGTTCGCCGCGGAGTGTGGGACTTTCACCCATATATGCACTGACAGGGTCTGATGTTTACCCCGGAGTGTGGGACTTTCACCCATATATGCACTGGCAGGGTCTGATGTTTGCCCCGGAGTGTGGGACTTTCACCCATATCTGCACTGACAGGGTCTGATGTTCGCCCTGGAGTGTGGGACTTTCACCCATATATGCACTGACAGGGTCTGATGTTTGCCCCGGAGTGTGGGACTTTCACCCATATCTGCACTGACAGGGTCTGATGTTCGCCCTGGAGTGTGGGACTTTCACCCATATATGTACTGACAGGGTCTGATGTTTTCCCCCGGAGTGTGGGACTTTCACCCATATATGCACTGACATGGTCTGATGTTCGCCCTGGAATGTGGGACTCTCACCCATATATGCACTGACAGGGTCTGATGTTTGCACCGGAATGTGGTACTCTCACCCATATATGCACTGGCAGGATCTGATGTTTTCCCCGGAGTGTGGGACTCTCACCCACTAAAAACCGATCAGTCCAGGCTTTGGACCCCTTTCGGAAACACTGTGCGCACTAATTAAATTTAAATATAATAACATTACTATAGTAAGAGGAAGTACTAGGCAATTTAGAAGTTTACTTTTATATAATACTTAGATAGTAGTTTACTATTAATTTCTCTAAAATATTTACCAGAGGTCAGTGTTCTTTTTACTGTAGAGTATTTCAAATAATAAAATACCACTTAGCTCTTATTTCCCCTTTGTTTTAGACCTACACTACAGTACATCAAATTAACCGACCTAAGGGATGGGATGAGACATAATATCAATTTATAATTTACCATAACTACTGGTTGAAAATATTAAACTTGCAGCAGTTTCAATATCATATCGAATTGTAATTCATCCCTAGTACAAAACAACAGTGAACTACACGGAATTTGATTTTGAAAAAGCGTCGGCATTATCGGCTAACCCTGCCAGGTAGGATAGTAACAATGCTGCTCGAATTACTCGCAACAAAAAAGTACCATCGACAAACGCACGGGTCAGATGGGCATATCGTGTTTGTGGCGTATAGAGGATATCGAGTGATAGGGTTGCATTGCCACCGCTGCTGCTGTACCGTACAGCTCTGTGCCCGTGGCGGGGCGGGATACGGATAACTGAGGGGGATAACTGAGGGGAATAACTGAGAGGGGGTCAACGATTTGGAGTGATATTTGTGGTAACAGATTTATGCAGCTAATGTATAGATGAAATACTATCCACAACCGCATCGGGAATTTAATTATATCTATTATGTCAGAATTTTGACTCATTCGCGACACATATGGACTTATAGCAAATAAAGGAACCAAAAATGCATTCATTAGATTCTCTTGTAAATAGAAAATAATAAGACTTTAATTTTGAAATTCGTAATAAATGCGATGAAAATAAAAGGTATGTATATAATAGTGTGATTCTTCCTTTATATTAATACACGGTTGAAACGCTAAGTTCTCATCCCCAATTAGTACTGGATAGATTTACAATATTTATGTGTAAAATTAAAGGGGATAATGCGTCGATTTGCCGAATTTCCTCAGAATTCACGTTTCTTCTTAGGGATACGCCCAACAGCCCTTCAAAAGATACAATGTTAATCAGTAATCCATTGAACAGTAATCATTGAAATTGAGCACTTGAAAGCTGTTGAAGGTAACAAAATACAGTGCACAAGCAAGATCAGCTGTTTTAAGCTAACTTCTGGAATTACTTCATAACTGAATTTCGAGCAGCAGGATTTGCTAGTTTTTATTTTATTTTATATTTTTAATTGTATAGATGGGCTAAATAAAAATGTTTTGCATACGTAAATAATACGTTTTTAGGAAGTAAAAAGTTATTTTCGGACACAAGTCATAATGTTATTATAAATGTTTTCAAATATATCTTTTTATGTTTATTATCTTCTCTACAAAAAATACAATGTGTAATTTAATCACGAAGTCCCCTTGGCTGACACGGCTCAACTTTCCTTGTAAACTATTTCTGTACTGCCACTACTCAAATTAAATAGTTATCGAACCGAGGTTTACTAAAAGTAAAGAATTTCGTTAATTATCTTTAAGAAATAAGTCGATACACAATTTATTTCTTACTATCACAATTTCTCTGATACAAGAAAAACCAGATATCACATATTTTCCATTGTTACTGCAACGTAATACTGTACACAAACATTTATATAACTTACTAAACGAATATTTACTCTAATTTTTAAATTAGGAATTAAATCTATACTTATTTAATAGGTGAGCAGGTTTTTTGTGACAATCACTCCTCCTATAACTCAAGTAGGTAAAGCCACATACCAAATGTGAATAATTTATGTTCATAATTAAGGGAGATAACATGTTACTTATTCTCCATAAGAATAACATCGGACTGAGTACACAGGTTTGCTGCTACAGGAACTATCGGCCGAGAAATGTTTTTTAGTGCAAATATCAATAGACCACAACGATATGAAGTAATATACCAAGTTTCATCAGCAAAAGTATATAAATAAGCGAGATATACAATTTATCTTATTCTCCGTAAGAATAACATTGGACAACATACTGGGTTTAGCTCTTTCGATATCTCTGTAACCATTTGACGTAGAGCAATGATCAAAACACTAAATTGTGCGTCTTTCTAAGCTGATTAGGCATGATATCTACATTCTAATGTAACAGTTTGCTATTCAACTGTACATTAAATCACCAAATATTATTTACTAGGTCAACCGGCGACACTCGCGGTGAAAGGATTAGTTCTTGAGGTTGCCTATATTTCGAGTTTTTCTCAGCGTCGATATCATATTTCTAATTATGCAAGCACATTTACATGCTACCTTATGGAAACTCGAGCCCCTTACCACACGCTCTAAAAACTCACCGCCAGACAGACGGCCTGAATTGAGGTAGGGCTTGGATTTTCAACCGGTTTTATGGAATTTTTTCTCTCCCCTTCTACAATTAAATCTATAAACAAAACTATTCCACAACACGAGTGGTGTTTTGTATAACCGTCAGGTGCGTTTAAGGCAAGAGCGTAAATTATGAAAGGGGAAGAGGAGGCAGAGGCCTACTGTAGATAAGTCCAACTGATAGCGAACAGCGGCAGATCTCGTACTTGATAACGTCACATTTACCGTCATGAGATTTCCCCCACCACCATTCCCGTGTGTTCTTGGGATTTAACAGCTCCGTGACCTTAAAAGGCCCTGCATCTATTAGTCTTCATGCAGCGGCTGGTCTTGCCTAGGGATTCGGTCCGCCCCACTCTGAAATGAATAGTCTTTATGCCAGATAAAACTGTTAACAAAATTGGCTTAGTATGAAAAAATTAATAGTATAGAAAAATCATAGACTTTCTTCGCCTCTTCGCCCTTTAACTGGTTTATGAGTTTAGTCCTGGCTAACGACACTCAATGTTTAAACAATTGCTAATCCTTAAAGTATTTAAAGTTTGTATGCACTGATTGAACACGGATAGTGAAACAAATTTAACGTCTAATACGCTATACACTTAATCAGAGAATAACTTTTAAATAACCTGTGGTAAAAATGATCTGAAGATTACAATTATTGCTCATTGGCCAATTAATTAATTACCTGCACGCGATTGGTTAATATAAAGGATACACAAGGACTTTCGTTCCTCATTTATACTGTATTCGCCTCTTACACTCAAGGTGTGTCGGCCTACTAATGAAGTGATATAGGAATTGTTAACGTTCATTTGCGAAGCCTAAAAACGTAACTAAACAGCAGTGCACATTTAAATTAATTTAAATTGATGTAGTAATTCGATAGAAAACATTTATATTCAAGCAGATATACAAGAATAACACAAGTTCTGCCAGCTAATAGATTTTATACAGAGTGTTTCCAAATTAATGTTGCTAACTTCGGGATATTGTTCCTTATGTCAAAAGGAACATAAATCATCATATAACCGGGGGTCTATTTCTTTTCGTTTATGGTCCGTCTCTCTGTATGTGATTTTTACAAGAAAATTTATATTTAAAAAACGGCTTGACCAAATTCAATTACATTTTGGTTAAGTACGCTTCTTGGTAGGTTCTTTTTTATAAACAATATTTTGTCATAAAATCTTTCTGTTTAAAAATGGTGGCCATTGAAAATTTTTAACCTCAAATATGTAAAAAACTAGAAATTTTACAAACAACTTTCTAGAACATAAAAAATTAGAAAATGTAATTATAAATCCATATCTACTTTAACATTGAAAATCGGGTTAAAATTAACAGAACTATGACTGAAAAACGGAACTCACGGCTAAATTTTGCTATAATTTTGATTAGTTATGATAGCAAAATTTAGCCAAGTGTTTCGTTTTTCAGTTATATTTCAGTTAATTTTAACCTGATTTTCAATGTTAAAGCAGCTATGGATTTATAATTGCATTTTCTAACTTTTTATATTCTAGAAAGTTTTTTGTAAAATTTCTAGTTTTTTATATATTTTTTAACAATTTTCAATGACAGCCATTTTTAAACGGAAGATTTTATGAAAAATTGTTTTTTATAAAAAATAACCTACCAAGAGTATTTAAACAAAATTTGGTTGAATTTAGCCAAGCCGCTTTTTAAATATAAATGTTCTATTAAAAATCACATACAGACAGACAGACAGTAAACGAAAAGAAATAGACCCCTGGTTATATGATGATTTATGTTCCTTTTCACATAAGGGACAGTATCCCGAAGTTAGCAACATTAATTTGGAAACACCCTGTATAACGTCTACGTCTATAACGTTTCAATCTTAACATATTGTTATTTAGGAAATTATTTCATGCGTACATTTTTCACCACAAGCAAGTTTCACGTCGTTCATCGGCCGTCATTTTCTCATTCAAATATCCGCATAATTTCTTAACAATAACTCACCGTCACCAACAGTGAACTTTATACATGCTATTACATTTGTATAATCTTCAAATAAACGTCTGAACGAACGTTTAGTGGATGTGGTGTTGATTTGCCACTAACCCTTTGGGAACAGAGTAAAGACTTGACATAAAATAAAATAAAATCACTCTATAAGTCAAGATTAAAACTCCATGAAAACTCCAAGTCTATAAACCGCTCTAACAGCCAACTCAGATTTCATATACCCAAAACATAAACATCCCGGGACTATTTATACCTCATTACCTGTGACTTATCCCGCGCTTGTTTCCCCAACCGAGACTACTAACAGCGCGTCCTCGTCCACGAGCCGCGACTAATTCGCGATCCGAAGCCCGTAAACCGCTCGACGCTCGCGCTCGTGCGATAATTTACTCCACCGCACTCGGCGAATCGGCTGATTTATGCCGTCGCTCGGGTGTGAAAATTATTGGATGGTCGAATACGCGAAACAGGAATGGTCGAGGTTGCAGCGACTCAAGGCCGACCCGCGACGCATCGACTCCCGACCGCTCCTGGACGGCGCAGGGCGTGTCCGTTGGCCCTGTTTCCACATCAATTAGGGTCTTTATTTTTAGCACGGAGAACTGGATGGAAACGCCCGCTGTGACCAGATGCGGACGGTAATGGGTAATGGGTAATGACCGGTGACTCAACACCCGTCATTACACTACACCTCTACTCCACTGATGCTCGGACCTCTCCCCGGCTCCCGGCCACTTACGAGGTATTCCTTGGTGCCTTTTGTTTTGTGAAACTACGTTAACCGCACCGAAGTTTATATTATCTTTATATATTACTAGTGGTATGCCTACCCGGCGCGCGGCGTGCGTTGCTGCGCCCAAAAGGCCTTCACTTATAATACATTAAAACTCGCTACAAAATCAAATAAACAGCTGATTACAATAATTTAAATTAGTAATCTGAAAAATTCAAAACTAATATTTTTTCATATGAATAATGTAACTTTGAAGGCCAGGGGAGAAGCCCCAAAAGTCCTAGGACCTTAAGGTATGGGTTTATTTATTTATTTATTAAGTATAAACGTCATTCGCCAGTGTCAATGCAAGCATACAAAAGCAGTACATTTATAATTCAATACTCAAAATAACACGAATAAATAAATTTGCAGGCTTCAATATCAAGATAATATGCTTCAAAGTGCATGCAACAATAACATAAGAGACATGCTGTGAAGAGAGAATGCAAAACATGCCAAACTTGAAACGAGTTCGCACGCAGCACGCTACGTGAGGGAAGTGAATTTCCACTTAAAGCACTTGTAAAGCTCAAAATTAGTGTAAAAAAAATGTATTCCAATTTTTATTGAAACCTGAAAATGTTGGTTTTTGGCTGTTCTGATGCTCCTGGTTTCATTTACCTGCAATTTTGGGAATACAATTTTGCGTGTTATAAGGTTAGGAGAGCATCCAGTCAGGCTTGAAAGTAGGCGTGAGGTTGCTGGGGATGAGAGTAGTACACCAACAAATGAATTACAGGCGTTTCTAATGTAAAACCCCCATAAGACACAACGTACTATGTTTAGTCCATACACATTTTCTTTAATAACTCTGCAAATAATTATGCTAGAATGACGAGAGAGGGCTTAAAACTTTTGCCTCACTAATTCCCATCTTAATATATGCATTAATTTTACATCCGGGGCTTTTCTGGCCCTTTGTGGGCCTAAAAACTCGAAATTTAAAAGATTAATCCCCAAAAAAGAGGTTTAGAGTTTTCCGATTGTTTTTCCCAACAAACTTGTCCAACTGATTATATTAAGGAACGTCCCTATTAAATCTGAAGTAAATAGGACAAAAAATGCGACCGTTAGAGTTCAAAATGTTTTATATATATATATATATATATATATACAATTTTGAACGACCCCCAAAAACGTGTTCAGGGGGTGTTAGGAACTTCTATGGTGGTTCCGGGCTTAAGTTTCACAGTGCGGGTCATGCTAATAGTTCACTTTCCATAGGAAATTCACTAATAATCAAATAGGTGCGCATCCTTTACTCTAACAAAATTCATGCTCAAAAAAGACAACTAGTGACAGAATGCAAGAATATTTATAAATGTTTAAAAATGTTTAACATAAATTTATTTATGTTATAAATGTATACCTTCCTAGAGTCTACTTGAACAACTTGAATAACTATGTAAAGTTTCATTATCTTTGGTTGGCGGTTTAGGAGTCACAGGGAACATAAATATACACATAGTCATTTTTATGTATACTGACTTCTCAAGGGTGTTTTTGAAGGTAGGTCATCTCCGTTAATACTTCAGCAAAACCAATAATTAAGCAATCATTTTGAAAATTACCTCCACCACTAAATGCGAAAAATAAACAAACAATGCAAAACCTTGAAGTTGATAATTAATTTTATGGGTGACTCAGATAGTCAACATGCAGGTGACACTTTCTTACACGACAAGTTCAAACAACTCAAAACCATGAAGTTGATAATTAATTTTATGGGTGACTCAGATAGTCAACATGCAGGTGACACTTTCTTACACGACAAGTTCAAACAACTCAAAACCATGAAGTTGATAATTAATTTTATGGGTGACTCAGATAGTCAACATGCAGGTGACACTTTCTTACACGACAAGTTCAAACAACTCAAAACCATGAAGTTGATAATTAATTTTATGGGTGACTCAGATAGTCAACATGCAGGTGACACTATCTTACACGACAAGTTCAAACAACTCAAAACCATGAAGTTGATAATTAATTTTATGGTTGACTCAGATAGTCAACATGCAGGTGACACTTTCTTACACGACAAGTTCAAACAACTCAAAACCATGAAGTTGATAATTAATTTTATGGGTGACTCAGATAGTCAACATGCAGGTGACACTTTCTTACACGACAAGTTCAAACAACTCAAAACCATGAAGTTGATAATTAATTTTATGGGTGACTCAGATAGTCAACATGCAGGTGACACTTTCTTACACGACAAGTTCAAAAAAACTCAAAACCGGTGTTTCAATGCGGAAGCTGCGAATGGGCAATTCCAGTTTTTTACTTTCTCCCCCTATACATAGTATATGGAGAAAGTATTGTTTTCGTAAAAATTTTCGAATTTGAGTTGTTAGTGGAAATATTTGTTTTGGTGCTCCCTGAACCCAAAAACGTGGTTTTTACGTGATGTCTGTCTGTGTGTGTGTGTGTCCGTGTGTGTGTGTGTGTGTGTGTGTGTGTGTGTGTGTGTGTGTGTGTGTGTGTGTGTGTGTGTGTGTGTGTGTGTGTCTGTGTGGATGTGTACAGAGCTAGAGCCCTAACCTATGGGCCGATTTTTATGAAATTTGGTATGTAGGTACTAATCCACGATATCTCCAGGTGTTTTTTTCATTTTTTTGAATTTTTGATTTTTAAGGGTAATTATCCCCCCAAAACCGCCAAAAAACATGAAAAATCCAAATTTCTCAAAAACGGCTCTAACGATTTTGATTAAACTTTCGTGGTTTGTAGAACTTTAGGTTTCCAACAAAATGACACCACCCGCATTTCTGGAAAAATGCGGGTTCAGAAATTACAGGACTTAAAACATCAAAAATTCAGTTTTTTGGATTTTTCATAAAAAATCATAAATGTTAAAAAAGATTACTATTCACCATTAAAAAGAGCTCAAAAAACTAAATAAATTAGTATTTTAAATTACTCTTCTACGATTGCTAGTTGCGGAGAAAATTGAAAATTTCATTTAGCGTTAAACACAGTACGTTGTCCAATGTTATTCTTATGGGGAATACAAAAATAACTATTTCTCTCTTATTTACTGATCAATTTCATTTGATATGCAGGTCAAGTTAGCATTGACCAACAGATGATGTTCGAAATGTGTTACTATTTAACCCTGGGGGGGGCAAGGGGGCATTTCCCCTCTCAAAACTACTGTGTGTAGCAACGGACTCTATAGTGCCTCCAAAAAAGCAATTCGGGTGGATATTTCTGAAAACAACTATTTTAGGCAATTTTCTGTACATTTATCTATACTTCATATTCTATATTTAGTAAATAACAAATATTTTTGTCATTAAAGTTTGGCTAAAAGGGAGAAAGTATGTGTCAGTTTCCTGATACCGTTTATTTATAATTGCGATCGCAGATTCATATTTATGATTGATCCAGCTAACATGAACGCTATGTTAGTTTGTCTTTTCTTCGAGCAGTAGAGCCCCTTTTTAACCAACATTCAAGGGACCGGTATCGAAGAGAGGGTAGCGAAAAAGATTGGTAAAAACGAAGTCGCGAACGGAAAACTAAAATTTTGATATAGTCACTACTGAACGTAGCAGGAATATAATAACATATCAAAATATCAAATTATCAAATTTCCACGGAATGTCTGTATGTATTACATGGACATATTACATGGATTACATGGTACTGTATGTATCGGTTAATATGTTAAATAATAATAATAACAACAGAATTACAACATAAAACAGGATTATGTAACAATTTTTTTCCTAAGGAGTAGTTTGAACTCTCGATGTTGGTTTGCTGAACAATGTAATTTACTTTTACTATCTTTGATTTTGGATAACAAAAAATTCACGTTTCTTCATTTATTTTCATCAGTAAGAGCTCACTTAAAAATTACAGATTACGTTTGAAGTTCAAACGTCATGTTCCACTGATTATTGTTCTCCAACTACTACAATGCTAATACTCACTAAAATCAATATATTAATTAGTTAAAACATTAATGAGCCAAGAATTGTTATTATTTGATAGTAAGTACGATAATTTGTATTCCAAATTGATACAGTACTTGATTACAGTTGTAGTACAGTAACTTAAAGAGGCAATTAAACGCCAACTAATGAAATTGGTTAAGAGAAAATTGTATACACTAATATGATAAGAGAATAAAATGTACATGCCTTTTGTTCTGAATCTTATGCGGTTCCCTGGAACAAAAAAATCAATATTTATAAAACAAAACAAATAAAATTCAAATTATTCTGAAAAAAAGTTAACACGATTTACAAAAATCTATTTTGATATACATGTGTTTTATGTAGTAAAATAACTCAATTAAGAAGCCTTATATTATATTTAGGAAAAATAGGAAAACACAAATAATATGTACAACAAATGACAACTTTGTATAGGCTAAAACTTAAACTAATAATTATGAAAATATAAGAATTAATAAATGAAGTATTGCTAAAGTAAAATAAAGTAAGCATAAGTAGGTTGAATCTAGAACGTGAATTAATGAATAAACTTAACAAATTACGTTTTCTCATGAATTTAATACTCTGTGTTGGAGCTATCTCTTTGTTGGAACGATTCATGATTTTACAAGATTATAGAAGACGTATTTTTATGTATAAACTAAGTGTAATATTCCATAGTTAGTGTACACTACGTCGGAACAAACTCACCCTGACTGGTCAATAATGATCAAATTAATGTTAATTGAAACTTTAATTATCTAACATTACTGGAAAACGTTAAAATAAAAACTGCTTTACGATGAGTTCTTATTGTAGATTCATTACTTATAACGTATACACCCACTTCTTACTATTGCAGTTTTCTACAAAATCTACATTATTTTATACTTAAAAGTTTATCTATAAGAAACCCCAAGTTAACAAACACGCTGCACGCAATACTACCAAACACTTCCCAAACAACGGCGCAACTAGTCCGGTGTTTGTGGGAGTTGAAAGTGCCAAAGTTTCTCATCCAAGACAAATTTCCGAGAAGTGTGTATTTACAAAGTTGCGCCCCCGGCTACGGCGCCCCGGGCGTAACGCGTGGCCAAGTTACGCCCCGCTTTCCCCGCCCCGGGCGGATCCCTCGATAATTACTTTTTAATGGCGCCCAAACTAGCTTTTAATTTCATTAGCGAGTGGCGGGTTGCGAAGTCGCGAGTGCTATGTCTACCGCGGGATTGCCAATTATTCGGCCCCGTCTTCCCGCCAAACTCTTCTTGCCAAACTTGGCAACTTGTTTTCACTGCTTAGACGTCGCGCCGCACCGTGATTAGCGCATAACCTACATTACGTACCGACAGGTTGATGTTTACACTTTAAAAGTTATTGATCAAAAATCCCTTAATTTGGAAGTTCAAAGGTTAGTATTTGGCGATTGTCAGGGAGAGGTATGTGACAGCAAACTCATTCAACAGTTGAGCATAAGATAGTTTGAGGAATCATTTAACTATCATTTAAGCGTTTTAATGGTCAAACATGACTGAAACACCTGACTGATGCTATTTACAAAGTGGTGAATTAATTAAGTTATATAACTCAATCGCTATTTATTCCCGCAACAGTTCACATTCTCGAAGAAATGTTGGAAACACACGCTATCCTGACATAACTTGTCATGACCGACTATTTAATAGAGTCAGAATATTTTGGGAAATAATCATAACACAATTGAATACAAACGAATCTATAACATGTGATTCATCTGGAAGACTTCATTATCCTATACGACGCGACGGATGTGATTCATTTCAAATACAACCATTCCGATTATTGCTAAAAACGTGTACACCCCTTCTCCACATCACATCCACTCATTTCCAAGGTGTTGTAAACTAAACGTTCAACTTAAGAAGGGTAACATTTCTAAGCCACGTAACATTTCGCGTTTCTACCCGCTTCATCAATAAGGCCAATGTTAATTTTCAAAGCTCGTTCCTCCTAAACTGATTGTCCTAAATCGTTGGTTTATGGCTCATTTTAAAGAATAAATAACCTAACGATTTCATTGAGCAGAATGTCTGTACCACTAATAGTTCACCCACAAAATATTTAAAAATTGAATATTTTGGAATCTGATTGAACGGTTATTGTACGTGACATCAAAGTGTTGCTAACTGAAATCACTAGGTATTTTTGTTAGTGAATTTCCTTTGGAAAGTGAACTACGTATTAGCATGACCCGCACCGTAAAACTTAAGCCAACCATAGAAGTTCCTAACGGTCGTTCAACATTTTATATATAAATGTGTTTGCACTCTAGCGGTCGCATTTTTTGTCCGATTTACTTCAAATTTGGTAGGGATGTTCCTTTCTATAATCAGTTGGACAAGTTGGTTGGGCAAAACAATCGGAAAACTCTAAACCCCTTTTTTGGGGATTAATCATTCAAATTTCGAGTTTTTGGGCCCAAAAAGGGTCAGAAAAGCCCTTTATATAAAATTAATGCATTTAAAAAGATGGGAATTAGTGCAGCGAAAGTTTTAAGCCCTCTCTCGTCATTCTAGCATACGTATTTACCGAGTTATTAAAGAAAATGTGTTTCGACTAAACACAGTACGTTGTCTTATAGGGGTTCTACACTAGAAAAGCCTGTTATTCCTTTGTTAGAGTACTTTTATAATCCCCAGCAACCTCACGCCTACTTTCAAGCCTGTCTGGACCTTCTACTAACATTATAAAGCGCAAAATTGTATTCCCAGCTTTGCAGGTAAATGAAACCAGGAGCATCAGAATAGCCAAAAAAATCACTGTTTTCAAATTTTAATAAAAATTGGAATAAATAGACGTTTTTACACTGATTTTGAGTTTCAAAAGTTTTTAAGTGGAAATTCACTTCCCTCACGTCAGCGTGCTGCGTGCGAACTCGTTTCTATTTCTAATGAGCCATACGCCATCAATGTCGGATAATCCACTGAGGAGAGACGGGCTTTAAAGGTAATATCGGCCTTACAGTAGAAGCCAAATGTGTCACGACTGGAGCCCCCTCGCCTATTCCTTTGTCCCCGGATCCCGCGTCTTCACGTTTTACCAATTACCCTCCAATTTCCCGGCGAGAGCGTGCCGCAATTAATACTTTTCATTACCTATCGATTACAGAGTCTAATCTCTAGATCGATATTTGATTCATTTTAATTGCGATCGACTCGTATCGCAACACGCAGCCATTCGATACGCCTCAATCACTGCCAATTGGTTTATATGTGATCCCCGCGATAAGGCCGGCTTGAGAGTGTGTTTATGTGAGGTACGAGCTCCGGTAGCCCGGTCACATACGAATGGTGGGTAATACTCTGGTTAATTTAATCGAGAAGGTTGTGCATACTGGGCTCGCCATAAACGATTTAACTGGTTTTAATTGGTTTATGATCGAAGTGCGATGGGTTCTCGTAACGCAGGTGGAGTTTTATTGAGCCATTATAACGATTGAGGCGTAACAAGTTTGAGTAGTAATTGATACGTGATGTCGTTAACATGATTAATGAGTGTTTGTTTATGAATGGATTAATAAAGATTGGCTGTAATTTATTTCGTTATTGAGCGTTTTCGTCTTCAACTTAAAATTTGTCATGAAAAAATTCTTAAATTTGGACGAAAACTTTTACTTCCTGAATGTAATATTTTGTACATAACATATTCAATATCATACCATAAAATGTATTTATTTCTTTATACAACTGCTTTATAGGGGTAAAGAAAAATATTAAACATAAACTTCCAAAAAATTGGTCAAAGTTGTACGTTAAAATATCACAGTTTTTCAGCTCTTAATTTAAACGTGTTTCGACTCGATACAGCACATGAGTTTATTTAAATCATCCGTTACAACAGTTACAAAGTAGGGCGATATCAAACAGAACTGAAGCTTTTATTACGTTTCGTCGCAAGCGTAACATTCTCTAGGATTGCAGCAGTGTTGCCAAAATATTGTAAAGGCCCAAAATATTGTTTGGACATTGGTAAAGTAGACTTTTCAGCGTTCAGTGTCCAATCTCCATAAGATTAGGATTGGAACTTTAAAATCCCATGGAGCAGAGCCCTGGAAGTGGATGTTTTTTAAAACCCCAAAAGGCACATCTTGGGAGTAAGAGCTATCAATTGACATCGAACATGTAAGAAAATAAAATCGCCGAATAAAAATAAAGATATTAATTCATCATATAGATATAAACACGGACAAAGAATAAAATCATGATATGTTTGTTCATTATTTAATTAATGTTGCTATACAAGAATTCCCTTTTGGAGCTGACTCTTTTGGTACAGAATTTTTTCTTAACTAATAATTATAATTTATCGTTCTGACGCTCTATTTTTGTAGTTTAACCAATTCCATTCTCAATCAGCCAACGACCAAACAGCCATGTCTACCCTTTCTGAACCAACTTCCCCATTCCCAGGACCGAGTTCATGACTGCTCCTCGGTCCAGAGTCCAGCGTCTAGACCACGATGTTTGATGAGACCAGTCAGCGACAATCTATATTCTGTCGGTGACAACACCATAATTGGCATCCGGGGACAAATACGTCCAGTTTTTGTGTCTAGACCTGGACTTGTCCGTTGTGTCTAGAATCTGTTATTAGATGGCTACAGGTCCGGTCGCTCCTGTCTGACTCGCAGCTTACGTTTTAATTGAGCGAAGAAGAAAGACTTATCTCTCTCTGACTTGATAACAAAAGTTGCTAAAAAAAACAGTTTAAATGTTATTCAATTGATCATTTTTGTGTGTGTGCATCTTTTCTAAGATTATATAGTCGGATATGTTAAGTACTTCAGGATGCTCAATGTTATCTTTATTGAACAGTTGGCATTAATATTGGCAATTGTTGCTTATACCTTCCCACCAACTAAGCAGATCTATAAACGACTCTTTTCTGTGGAAAATTTGTTAGGCTTCCCTACCCTGCGGCTTAAGATGAAATTCCTAAGAGAAAAAGTAAAATGTGTTGTTGTGTACTCATCCCCAAGCATTGTATCATAAATCTATTTAGAAAGTGTATACAGTATTTTGGTGCGCGAGGTACATATATCAATAAGTTTTCTAAAATGTTAAGATTTAGTAAGATAAACCCGTTAAACTATTTAAGTTAAATTAATCTGCAATTCAAAGATACGCTGCTTGCGAGCCTCCCTAAAGATTACCATTTCACTATAATAAATTCCCCTCAACAATGTCAAACGACCCTTTCGCTCATTGCATACAATACGTTTTCGCCTACAAAACCCACACGGAATAAAGCAAACAACGATCGGTTCATGACAGAATTTCGTAAAATCTCTCATTAATTATGTATTCCGATAAGGTACAGACGAGTACCGACCTACCAACCCGCCCGATATCTGACCTTTCGGGCCGCGCCTCGTGGGCCAGCGCCGTTATTATGACAGTATTGATTAGAGAGGCCCCGGGCCCCGAGCCCCGCTCTCGCCCCAAGCGCCTGAGGCTGTAGTGCCCGCGGCGCTCGGGTTAGTTTTCCTATTCCAGCCCGCCGCGGGCACCCCCCCCCCCACCACTCGCATCGTCACTGCTCTACTACACTCCGCTATCTCTCAATATATATTCTCGTACATGTACCTGTCAAAACAAAAACAGCAGATGTAATTTGTTAGAAAACTGTAAAATACTACCGGGCTGAATTATAGCGCGATAAATTACACGCCCAGTGCGCTCGGGTCATTTGTAATAGCAATGGTAAGCGTTGATATTTCATCGGTGAATAACGCTGGTTAATAGTTCAGTGAGTATTTGTTTCGACCTGGACGGATATGTAGGTTGTATTGAGATGGAAAAGACAAGATAGTAAGTAAAACCGAGGAAGACATTATTTTTGGAATTGAATTTGTCAAAACAACAATCTAAAGAATGAAGAGGGTTTACCATTTACTCGCATACCCTTACACGACGTTAAGTAAGGCGAAATTATAAAGAGGTATATAATTGACAAATCGTATAAGAACGATCATCTTATAATACAGTATATACTTTCTTTCTTTCTTTCTATATAGTTAAAATGCCCTAAACAAATATTTTGTTTCTTTTGCAGTATAGTTTTCTGTCATGACGTGTACATCATTGCTTGATAACTGTTTCAAGTGATCTATAACACTGTTAGGGTCAACGAAGCTGAATGCCAATGGCAGTTTTGGGAATGCTGTTCGTTTTTTAACATTCATGAATTTTTAAATAACTGCAAAATTGCATATTGCAAACCCGCTATTTAGATGTTGGATATAATTTGCATAGGTATGTTTAATAAAATCCATAACGGTTTTCAAACATGATGTATGTATTTAAAGGACGCGTGGCCACATTAACATTAATCCTTAAAAATTGTGCGTATCAAAATAAAAACGAAACCAAAAAATCATTGCAAATCAAAGTAGTCAAGTATCAAGTATCGAGTAGTCAATTATCAAGTAGTCAAGTAGTCAAGTATCAAGTAGTCAAGTATCGAGTAGTCAAGTATCGAGTAGTCAAGTATCGAGTAGTCAAGTATCGAGTAGTTAAGTATCGAGTAGTCAAGTATCGAGTAGTTAAGTATCTCGTGCCGTGATTTTTTTAAAGAAGAGGTTGGTAGTCTCTTTCTGCTTTACTTCGCCCGTCCACTAGACTATAGATCTGTATATAAAACGTTTCAAGCACAGCAACTGGTGAGCCGTTACAGTTCGAGGTGTACAGCACTTATAAAATTGATTAGCTAGGACTGGGATTCGAACCCATAGTAATAATAAAAATAATAATAATAATAATTTACTTTATTTGACATCCTTGGATGTATAAAAGTAAAAGAAATACGATGATTGTTAATTAATAATACAATATGATTGTAGTTTTCAGAAAAATTCTTCAATTTCTTAAATAAATTTTGTTACTAATTTAAATTGTACCTATTTTTTGAATTTTCTATATGGCAATTCTCTTGTTTTCAAGTCTAATGTCTAATTTGTTATATACTTTTCTTGACATTTCTTGTAAATCTTTCTTGATGTGACTGTATTTGATAAATTTTGATTTTAAGTCTTATTTTTTGCGTGTATTATACTGATAAATTTCTATGTTAGCGAATTTCCCCTATAGGAAAGAAGCTATTACCGTAGTCGGCATGGTAAGAGCTAGGCCCGGGACCATGATAACTTTTCGTTTTCAGGTCCCCAGATGCCAAAAACACCATTCGTTCAAAACTGTATATATATATATATATATATATATATATATATCTAGGGACCCCAACTGCAAATTGGAAAATAAGTTATTTGATTCAAAATAATTTGTTATATATATGTTTGTGTGTGTGTGTGTGTGAGTGCCCGTGGTTGCGATAACTCTCGTAACAATTATCCGATTTTAATGAAATTTCGTAAAAACATGGAAAGCAAAACTTATGACTTTAAGTTCGAAAACCAGACAGATCGCTCTATCAAAAGGGGTATTTATGAGGGGGTTTTGTACCCCAAAAATTTTTTTTTAGTTTTTTACATATAATATGTTAGTAAATCAAAGTTTACTTTTCACCATTGAATTCAGTTTAAAATAACAAACAATTTGGTGTTTTGATCATTACTCTATGTCAATTTGTTACAGAGATATTGAAAGTGCTAAACACAGTACGTTGTCCAATGTCATTCTTATGGAGAATAAGAACAATTTTATATCTTGCTTATTTATCAACTTATCCTGGCAAAACTTGGTATATTGCTTTATATCGTTGTGGTCTATTGATATTTGCACAACAAATGTTTTTTCCGATAGTTCCCGTGGCAGCAAACCTGCGTACTCAGCCCCCATGTTATTCTTATGGAGAATAAGAAAAATGTCATCTCCCTTAATTATGAACATAAGATAATAAAACTTGGTATGTGGCTTTACCTAGTTGAGTTATATTGATATTTGTATAAAACCCCATTTTTTGTGTTCCTTGTTTCAGCAAACCCGCATACTCAGCCACCATGTTATTCATGTGGAGAAAAATTAAATATGTGATAGATAGTTTATTTATGAATGTATATTGATGAAACTTGGTATGTGGCTTTATGTGGCATTAAGATACATGTATATGCGTTGGAAATTCGCTGGGTACGCAGGTTTGCTGCTGCAGGCGTATTTTTCTTATATTGCAATAAATTTGTCTTTGAGTATAATGCCAATTGATATAGGTAAATTGATGGTAAAATCATTATTTCAAGGGCAATGATGTATGGCTTGCATGATGTTCTTGGATTTAAATTGCACATCATCCTTATCGCTCTTTTTTTGTAATTTAAATGGTGTTTTGAATGTCCTTCAACTCCCCATATTAGAGTGTCGTAGCTTAAATGGCTGTGAACGTTTGAATAATATATCATGTTGAGTACTTTTTTTTACGTTGCTGGAAAGTATTTTTAGAGATACTTTTGATGGTGTCAAATTTATATGGTCATGCTAAGTTATTTTTTAATTAAAAAGAAATCCTAAAAATGTTACTTTTAAATTTTTATTTAGATAGTTTGTTCCTTATTTAGTTTTAAACCTAATATCTTGAAAGATTTTATCATAGTTAAGTGATAATTTATTCGCAGCGCACCAGTCATTGATCTTTTTAGTACTTTTTAAACAGTAAATTCTCTGATTATTCATGGTTAGTGCAACTAAACTTTACAGCTAGATCATCCGCAAATATAAAACTTTTAGTGTTTGGTCCAGAATTAATGTATGGTAAGTCATTGATATAAATATTAAACATCAGAGGTCCAAGTGGAGAGCCTTGAGGTACACCATTGTTAATAATTTTACTATCAGAGTAATTGTCATTTACATAAACATACTGGTCTCGATTTGTTAAATATAATTTAATAAGATGTAATGAGATATTTTTAAACCCATAATAAGCTAGTTTTGTCAAAAGTATATCATGTTCATGTGATATAATATCAAATGCTTTTGAAAAATCATACGATCTTAGACAGACTATTTTACCTTGCTCAAGATCAATTAGGCTTTCTGTTACAAGGAATGCAACAGCATCAATTGTAATTTTATTCTGTCTAAAAACAAACTGTCTACTGGAAAATAAGTTATTTGATTCAAAATAATTTGTTATTTGTTTATGAATAGGGTCCTGCTGCCATGATTTCGGAGACCGTCGCTTTGACCATTACCACCAACGACAACCCCCTCCTAACAAAAAATAAATCAATAAAGGAAGAAAGCACAATCTGCAGGTATCCTATACGTCCATTAGCTCTTCATTCCATCTAATATATTTGACTTTATTCCAACAATGTAAGAGGAGTATCTTGACGCCATTGAGGAGACAGAGACAGAGCGAGAGTGAGACAGAGAGCGGAGTGAGGGATGACTTGCCCCTGGTTTGTAATCAGTGGTTACTCTCGGGAGGTTTCTTTAAATTTACTCATCAAAGAAACCTCGCGGCAATTTGTAAAGGAGAAGTCTCTCAAAGATTGCTTGTGACGATGCCTTCTTGGCAAACCGAGAGATTTAATATTTAACAGATTGACATTCAGAGCAACTCGGCTATATTGTGTTTGAATTCGGTGTTGTTGGGTTATTTAGAAAGGGAAGAGACTTTCTTAAGTTTGGACTTTAACTAAGGGAATTCACCTACCCTAAGAGGTTTATATGGGTTAAAATCATTTTATAAGCTAACTATGCAGTTATCATTCTTCGTGTCATACGTGTTATTATTGCACTGTATTTTAAATTAAAGTCAAACTATGTAAAAAGTGTGATATATTGTATTTGTCTATAGCATTTAAAAAATGTTGGATGAAAGTGCGATTTTTTTAAGCGAAATGCTTCAGACGTTTAAATAAAATGAAAAAGTAATGCGTTTAAAAATAGAGGGAAGGTGGGCAATTACTTTATGAAAGAATCGTAAAAACAATATATATAGGGTCTAATAGTTATTTTAAAGGCGGAATTTAAGTTTTTTAATTCGAAAAAATCTTTTTAAAATATAAATTTAATCGTATGTCCATTTTTAAACATTTCTTGAAAACAGGCGAAATTTAAATCTTTTAATACAAAAATTGCTTTTTGAAGATAAATTTAATTCTATGCCCATTCTCGATATTTCATGAAGAACCAGAGTTTAAAATCGATTCGTTCGTCTAATATGTACATTCAGTATTTTTTAATATAAAATAATAAACTACTATGCAATTTTAACTTGATAACATAATTTTACTTAATGATAAACTGTTAAATATATTACGTTATTCAAAAAATACCCCCGTCGCAGCAAACCTGCATACTCAGCGAATTTCCAATGGAGATATAAATGTCTTAATTCTACATAAAGCCACTTACCAAGTTTCATAAAAATATATTCACAAATAAGCGATATATACAATTTTAATTATTCTCCATAAGAATAACATTGGGGCTGAGTACTTAGGTTTGCTGCAACAAGGAACACAAAAAATTGGATTTTATGCTAATATCAATATAACTCAACTAGGTGAAGTCGTATACCAGTTTTTATTAATTTATGGTCATAATTAAGGGAGACAGAGCATTTAATTATTATCCATAAGAATAACATGGGGCCTGAGTACGCAGGTTTGCTGCTACGGGAGAATTATGCAAAAACAATTTTTTGGAGCAAATATCAATAGACCTCAACGAGATGAAGCTGTATACCAAGTTTCGTCAGTATACGTTCATAAATAAGCGAGATAAAAAAAATGTCTTTTCCTCCATAAGAATAACATTAGATAACGTACTGTGTTTAGCACTTTCAATATCTCGGTAACCAATTGACGTAGAGGAATGATCGAAATACCAAATTGTGTGTTTTTTTAAGCTGAATCGAATGGTCAAAACTAAAATTTGACTTTTTCAAAAATTATATGTAAAAAATTCAAAAAACCCATTTTTGGGGTACAAAACCCCCCCAAAATACCCTTTTGGATTGGTCGATCTGTCTGGTTTTCGAACTTAAAGTCATAAATGCTGCTTTACATGTTTATACCAAATTTCGTCAAAATCGGATAATTTTTACGAGAGTTATCGTGCTCACGGACACATATATATATATATATATAGATTATTAATAAGAAATAAAGGAATAAACCTTGAGTACCCTTTTTTTCATTTTTATTTTACACGACACGTGTTTCGACTTTCAAGTCATCTTCACAGTGTAAGTACATTAACCTAATATATAAATAAACAAAGACAATCAGATGTAATTAAAATACCCCCGTAGCAGCAAACCTGCGTACTCAGCGAATTTCCAATGCATATATATGTATCTTAATACTACATAAAGCCACATACCAAGTTTCATCAATATACATTCATAAATAAACGATTTATGACATTTTAATTATTCTCCATAAGAATAACATGGTGGCTGAGTATGCAGGTTTGCTGAAGCAAGGAACGCAAAAAATGGGGTTTCACACAAATATCAATAGAACTCATGTAGGTAAAGCCACATACCAAATTTCATTAATTTATTTTCATAATGAAGGCAGATAACACGTTACTTATTCTCCATAAGAATAACATGGGGCTGAGTACGCAGGTTTGCTGCTACGGGAGCCTTTGGTAAAAAATTGTTTTTTGAGCAAATATCAATGGTCCACAACCAGATGAAGCCGTATACCAAGTTTCGTCAGTATACGTTCATAAATAAGCGAGATATAAAATGTTTATTTTCCTCCATAAGAATAACATTAGACAACGTACTGTGTTTAGCACTTTCAATATCTCGGTAACCAATTGACGTAGAGAAATGATCAAAATACCAAATTGTGTGTTTTTTTAAGCTGAATCCAATGAGAAAAAATAAAGTTTGACTATTTCCAAAATTATATGTAAAAAATTCGAAAAACCCATTTTTGGGGTGCAAAACCCCCCCAAAATACCCCTTCGGGTAGAGCGATCTGGCTGGTTTTCGAACTTAAAGTCATAAATGTTGCTTTACACGTTTATACCAAATTTCATCAAAATCGGATAATTTTTACGAGAGTTATCGTGCTCACGGACACATATATATATATATATATATATATATATATATATATATATATATATATATACAGTTTCGAACGAATGGTGTTTTTGGGGTCTGGGGGACCTCAAAACGAAAAGTTATCATGGTCCCGGGCCTAGGTCTTACCATGCCGACTACGGTAATAGCTTCTTCCCTATAGGGGAAATTCGCTAATTCTTCCCTATAGGGGAAATTCGCTAAGAATTACATGTATCAAATAAATAAAAATTGTTGTATGCTGTTCGCTTCTGAAATGTATTTGAGAATACCAATTTCAAAAGAGCTTCTTACCAAACTTGTGTCAACCTAAATTTTTATTTCGTTCAAAATTCAATATTTAGTAACAAATCTACTGTTTTGCATGACCAAAGCTTCGACCGATAAGCAGCCTGGTATAATTTTGCAGGTAAAACTAACAGTACCAACTCATGATTAGCATGTATCGCAGGTAAAACTAATAGTAACAACTCATGATTAGCATGTATCGCAAGTAAAACTAACAGTACCAACTCATGATTAGCATGTATCGCAGGTAAAACTAACAGTAACAACTCATGATTAGCATGTATCGCAGGTAAAACTAACAGTAACAACTCATGATTAGCATGTATCGCAGGTAAAACTAACAGTACCAACTCATGATTAGCATGTATCGCAGGTAAAACTAACAGTAACAACTCATGATTAGCATGTATCGCAGGTAAAACTAACAGTAACAACTCATGATTAGCATGTATCGCAGGTAAAACTAACAGTAACAACTCATGATTAGCATGTATCGCAGGTAAAACTAACAGTAACAACTCATGATTAGCATGTATCGCAGGTAAAACTAACAGTAACAACTCATGATTAGCATGTATCGCAGAGTCGCCGGCGAGCCTGTGAACCGTTGACGCTATTCGAGCACAATTGACCCCCGGGGAAGGGCAGTAATGACGTCATAATCTGATTTTGGCGCCAAAGCGGGAGGCCCCCCAGGGTCCGGACCTTAGGCGGTCCCATCCACCACTCGCCGCTCTAACTTCGTTCTCCCCAAAAGGTTATTTTTCTTTTTTAAATTATTATTTGCAATGTAAATTTTGATTAAAAGAATAGTGCACTTTTTTATCATCATCGCAGTAAATAAGTCATAGATGGTAAGAACAGAAATGCGTGATACAATCTTTTCTAGAACTTTGCTTAAATATTATCTATGATTAAGTAATAGCTATAAAACTCAGTCAAATGACTCTTCGACGGCCTTATGGAGTCGATTCTGTGTTCCTTAGAGACTAGTTAACTTTCAGCGCTTTGGTGACACACAACCTGAATTTATTCATTAAAAAAAGACAGTTCTTTAACCACAATTATGTTTCAGTTTCTTCCCTAGTAGACTGCGGATTCACTTTAATATTTATTAGTATCTGTAATATATAAAGTCAGCTATGAAATTGATCTGCAAAAGGAATAATATAATTAAATACCGAAGAAAAGGAGGATTTTATTCAGAACCTTTGCATGTAGAGGTGTTGTTTAGGCTATCGTTCCAGAGCTATGTTCAACACCATTAGGTATTCTTGGAATATCATAGTTAATTAAGAATTCAAACAATATTACTGTACTTTTGATTAATCGCATAATATAGTTAGTGTTTACATAAAAATGCAATAGTGATGGATTATTCTCACTTGATGCCTGCAAACACTATTGATGGATTATTTAAACTTGATGCCTGCATCCACTATAGTGATGGATTCTTCTTACTTGATGCCTGCATCCATTATTGATGGATTGTTCTCTATTGATGCCTGGTGATCTATCATCATCCAATTCGCTATATAGTACTCCAATCACAAATTAGCTTAAACCCTGTTTTTCAGCAGTAAACTGCCTCCTTTTCCAGTTTGTGTCAACATTACTCCAGATGCCCAACAAACAAGCTCGTTGCTACCCCCAGCTGACGCTTCTTTCTTCCCTCCGTCGCCGCCCCCAGCCCCCGGGCCGTATCCACCGCCCCGCCGCCCCGCAGCCGCCCCCGGCGATGTCCACAGTCCCCAACTGTCCCGTCTGGAATGCGGCGCCGCCCGGGGCCAAATCAACATCTGCTCGCGGGATAATCATCTCATTTACATTGAATACATTTATCATCGGCTGCGGCGCAGCGTTCTCGACGTTTATTGATATAATACCGACTCACGAGACTGTCCCTGCCGCCATTAGGGACGCTTTTAGTCTAGCTCGTGATGGGGCTAAGTAGGAAAACTAGCCAGGACACGCCGATAAGGAAATACTATATGTCCAATCCTGTGACCTCCCCGAGACTCCTTAAAATATTATTTTCTACGTCTTGATTTCGGTTTATCTCGCTGATGAGGCAGTAAATTGAGGAAATGGTCGGTTAGGTGGAATGACTCTCGCTTTACAGTACTGGCGAACGAAAGACATCCATGTTGGAATCCCTCCCGCAAAACGTGACGACTTTGTGTTTCAAGTCCGACGACGTTAAATGGTGGAGAATGTTAATTTTTCTACACTGGGAAAAATTAAAAAATAAACTCCCAATTTCACTAGGAACTTCTTCTAAAGCAGTTGTTTTATAAGAGCTCTACAATACAACATAATAATAAACTTTTAGTAATAAAGGTACTTCACTACGACCACACATTTCTATTATACAAACCGGGGGCCGAGCTTTGCTCGGGGAAGGCCAGTCAGTTTTATTAAAGAGGACTTGGAGTGATTGTTCCCATTTCCCCCTACCAGTTATTATATTTGTATAGCTCATTTGCCTCTTTTCTGCATTTTTAATATCACTCCAGTTATTACTTATAGCCCAATGTCCCTTTAATTTATTTTTGATATGACCACTCTATATATGTAGTCTACACTCTATGGCTTAAGTCACTGCTGTCAGGAAACCACATGTTAATCCTATGCCCTAATATGAGTAAGGTTTGTGTGCTAGAATATGCTTGCAACTCTTAAAAATCTCAAAAAAAGCTTCAACGAGTTCCTTTAAAAGTTTAAATTAAGTAATTTCTGGGTTAAAATAAGTTCTAGACCGGTCTCATCCCCAGGAAAAATCTAATTATGTAAAAAAACTTATTTAAAAAGGTAAAAAATTAGCATTGGGAAAAGTTAAAAATTAATCATCAAATCAAACACAGAGTTGCAAGTAAGCAAGCAAGCATACAATCAAGCAAACCTTAGGCCTCGGCTACGATGCGAGCGACAAGCGACGAGCGATAAGCGACGAGCGATAAGCGACGAGCGACGTGAGCGACATCGGTCACTTTTCTGGCTGCATAAGATACCACGTAAATTGAGAGCAGGTGGCTACAATGTAAGCGACAAGTGATATGCGATAAGCGATTTTTCTTATTATCGCTCTGCGTCGCTCTAATCGCAGAACCCCGCCAGTAAATTTGTTACTGTCGCTGAAGTCGCTCACGACTCCCCTTTCAGTTTAGAGCAATATGTCTAGTGAGGCGGATGGTTCTACTGTTCCAAAAGTGAAGAAACCACGAGGAGAGCGCAAATTAACGGATACTCTAACTGAAATTTTAATTAGCGAGGTACAGATGAGGCCATGTTTGTGGAATGAACTCCACAATGATTAAAAAAAATCCTACAATATCAAAGAAGCTTTGGGATGAAGTTGGAGCCACTGTTGACCTTTCAGGTAACCAGCCATATTGTTTTAATTATTTTGTGTGACAATAAAGTTCGGTCTAGATTATTCGGTTTCTAAATTATCTATAATCCTAATACATATAATGCTATAAAGAATGTGTTACTGTATTTAAAAACGGAAGTAACAAGATAAATTTCAGATACAAAAGTCAGAGGAAACTGTCAAATACTTTCTCCCTTTTGGCCCAACTCAACCTCTTTATCGGACATCATCTTTGAAACTGTGTTCCTACCACGCGCTCAGTACGGTGTGTCGTTCAGTATTTCGCTGGTATCGTAGCCAGCCAAATCGCTCAGCGATTTCGGCCTAAGTCGCTCATGTCGCTCGTCGCTCGTATCGTAGCCGAGGCCTTACTCATATTAGAGTATAGGATAGGAGTTCCTTCTACTGCTCACCACACTATACTAGAGATTATTAACCTTAGGGGGTGGTGAGGGGAAGGAAGAGGGAGGAACTGAATATCTTGTGCCTAGAAGTGGATCCAGCTGCCAGCTGGTCACATTGTTGACACTCACAACTAACACTTTACCTCACCTCACCTCAAGATTGAATGATCTTAAGTATAATTAACAGTTTTAACGCCCACTCCCTAACAAACACGATGTTTCCAGTCCAGCCAGTGCGCCGCGCTGCCCGCTACCCGCTGAGTGTACCCGGCCGTCTCTTGTTAGCAGACGTCGCGATGATCTCTTCTGTTTACGGTCGCCGCAATCACGATGCCGTGTTATTGCCTTGTAAACACTGACTCTCCTTGTTAGCTCACTGTTTATGTCGCTCTCCGAGGCGGTGCCGCCTTTGCCGTATCAGAAGTAATTTGATCAGAGGACATTTATTTAGGTCCAGTTATATTTTAAAGACATTTCCTTCTGTGAAGAAAAACTGTGATTACAGTGATTCTGTCAAGTATTTTCGATTGGAGCTTTGATGAGGTGAAAACCCCTTCATTGCTAGAACGACGAATGAAACGAATTCATTAGCAAAGAAAAGAAAGTGAATGTGCGCATTGCTCTGAGAGAAAAGTTAGTAAGAAGTGAATCTGTCACCAAGAAAGCGGTTAAATTACTTTGGGTTATCAAGCAAAGTAAGTGTCATTTTCCAATCAAAGTTTGGTCACTTTTTTATAGTCAAGGTTCATCAAATTAAGTTACTTTCAAAGCACGCCCCCCTCAACAAAGTAAACTATATCGTTGATTTAAAGAATACCAATATATCTAGCGATTTTGGGGAGCAACATTTCTATATCACAAATAGTTCACCCACAAAGAACATAAATAATGCATATTTTGGAATTTTATTGAACGATTATTTGTTACATAATAACAAATTCTCACTGAATTTGCGGGATATTTCTTTCTTCAAACTTAACCAAAAAACAACGATTTCGGCTAATCTGTTGAATATGTACGGGCTTTGAAAGTTAAAATTAGCTTTATGAGGGAAGGAGGTAGACGCGGAGGATAAATCCCTCTTTTAAAAGAGTACAGGAAATAATGCGTGTCAAAAATCTCCAGTACACCCAATAGCCACATCCACTCGACTCTTCAACGCTGTAAACAAAGACAAAAGCTTAAACCGGAAGGGCGAGTTAACCGCTAGAAAGGTGCGCGAAACGATGGGCTGGTGTCAAGAAGCCACCGGAGGCGCAGCGAGAACAATACGCCGATTGGCGACTCAGCCACTCCCCCGTGTAATGGCAGGATCCTCCGCTACCCGTCTACCCACCGCCACCGCCGCCGCGCCGTAACTCTGGTAGAAGGCATGAGCCCGATAGTTTACTACGTTTCGTTAATGATAACGGATGGGAGCGTGTTTACTCTTTAGCATTGTTTATAGACCGTATGAATATTTACGTTCGGGAACAGGTTCTCCTCTCGGCTCCTCTGATAACGCTGATGTACTCGGAGCACTGTGCGGTGGTCCCTACACTGGGTGCCGAGTACCGAGTGCCGAGTACCGAGTGCCGAGTACCGGGTGCCACGGTGCTAACGGTTATGCGACGTTTACACGCCGGATTGAACCATTATCCGCTATCCGATCACAGCACTCACTGATTGGGCGGAATGCCGTTTACGGATGTGAGGACATGCGCGAGATATAACACCATCATGTGTGTATAGCGCTAGTTACATAATCTACGGCTGGAGTCGGCTCACTAGTGCCCCTGCTGAATAAATATCCTGTATCGTTAAACTTGCTACATGCTTGTTCATATACTGTATATGCTAATTAATTTGTAATATAACCGACATCAAAAGAACAGAGAATTTTGTTGTAAACTATATAATATTGAGAGATTACAGCACCAAAACACAAATGTTGTTTAAGCCAGTATTGAAGGACAATCCTCATCAAGTATATGTTTTTACTTAGGGGAAAGCTAAACAAAATGGTTATTTCGCCTCCCATTTAATATTAATCTATTAAACACACATTAAAGCTATGTATCATCACTCTCGCACAACTAAAATAATTTCGCCAACGAATGAGGAAGTTGTGGTTAATTTGTTAATATGGAGGTGTTTAAATGATGTATAACTTCGAATTGTTATGAGGATAAGTGTTAAGGCAAATTCTTAAGCCGAGGGGATGGCAGTTTTATGGTCTGCGAGACTTTCGGTTTACTCTGCAGAATACAAATCAGTCAGTTACAAATTCATTATAGTGAAGAACGAACATTTGCGGCAAAAATAATAAAGACGAAAATAATAATTAAAATAGAAAAGAAAGTTGACGTTGCAGTAACCAGTTTTTTCAGATTTGAAGTGAATTAAGTGTAAGTAAGTGGTTTCTCATTAGTAACTAGTAATTAGTAAATAAGAAATTAGTAATTAGAAGTAGAAGTAAGAATGCCAACTTATGAACTTGTATTGATTTTAAACAGTGATTTTTGGTACTTAAATTGGGTTGCGTTAAAAGCCACTCAGTACAACAATTTATGATATCAAAAGGTATATTTTTTAGAGTCATAAATCAAATGATTCGGATAATCCGTTGTGGAGAGACTGTAGTTGCAGGGCTAAAGCGTGTACACCAGTGCTATGGGAGAAAGCAGATCGCAAAATATTTTGGGACTGAAGCCCAGAGTGTTCCTTTTGCTTTCTCCCCCCTATACATAGTATATGGAGAACGTAGGTATTGTTTTCGTCAAAATTTTCGAATAGTGAAAATATTCGTTTTGGTGCTCCCTGAACCCAAAAAAGTGATTTTTACGTGATGTCTAGCTGTCTGTCTGTCTGGATGTGCACAGAATTTGAGCCCACACCAATTGGCCGATTTTGATAACATTTGGTATGTAGGTACTAAACAACAATATCTCCAGGTGTTTTTATTTTTTGGAATTTTTCATTTTGAATGGTACTTATCCCCCAAAAACCGCCAGAAAACATGAAAAATCCGAAATCGGCACAACGATTGTGATTAAACTTTGGAGCTTTGTAGAGCTTCACGTTTCCAACAAAATGACACTACTCGCATTCCTGGAAAAATTCGGGTGCATAAATCACAGGACTTAAGACATCAAAAATTCAGTTATTTTGATTTTTCATAAAAAACCATCAATGTTAAAAAATATGACTTATCACCATTAAAAAGAGCTCAAAAAACTAAACACTTAAGTATTTTGAATTATTATTCTACGATTGCTGGTTGCGGAGAAATTGAAATTTTCATTTTGCGGGAAACGCAGCTCATTGTTTAATGTTATTCTTATGGGGAAAACAAAACTTACCATTTCTCTCTTATTTGCTGATCAATTTCGTTTAAACTTGGTATGCAGGTCAAGTTAGCATTGACCAACAGAGGATATTCGGAATATGTTGCAACTTAACCCTGGGGGGACAAGGGGGCATTTCCCCTCTCAAAACCACTTTGTGTAGCAACGGATTCTGTAGTGCCTCCTAAAATGGGGTTTGGGTGGATATTTCTGAAAACAACTATTTTAGAAAATGTTCTGTATATTCATCTTTCATTTCATTTAATTTAACGGACAAACCATTTACAAAGTAGTATAAAATTATATGGGTAATAGTAAAATTTTTAAAATATATTGCATATTAGAACTTAAACTGTTAAATTATTAAATTACTTTCAAATTTAAAAAAATAGTCTTTGGCTTCAGTTTTAAATTTTCCAGGTGACAATCAAATAGATCTAAACTTGTAGAAATTTCATTTCCAATCCTATAAAGACGCGGTAGAGTACTATAATATTCAAAATTTGTTCCATAAAAATGTTTTGTAAATGCATATGAATTCATGGAATTTCTTGAATTTTTAAAACTATTCTTTTGTGAGATTTCTCGAGAGTGTATAAAACCATCAGTACTCTATATTCTATATTTAGTAAATAAAAAGTAATTTATTCATTGAAATTGCGCTAAAAGGGAGAAAGTATGTGTCAGTTTCCTGACACCGTTTAATACGGTTGAGTAAGGAAATTAAAAGTGGGTTTTAGTCACGAAACACTGGTCGTTTCTACATTCTTTTCCCGTAAGTTTATCAGGTCAGTGTTAACGTCCAAAGCCCGTCCCTGTCAACAAATTGTCCAGTACTGAAAATGTATGGCTTATTTTAAACTGTAAAACAAATATCTAGTTAGTTCAGTGAGCAGAATTATAATGTTACATTCGTAAGAAAGTGGTAGATATTAAATGTTTTGGAATTTTATTGAACAATTATTAATTTTGATATTAAATCTTTGCTAACTGAAATCGTTAGGTATTTTTGGATGATCTATAAAAATGTGTCGTAAATCAACTATATCTGAAAATTCGTTGAGGAGGAACCGGCTTTGAAATGTAACATTGACCTTAACGGGAAAGCAGGTGGAACCGCCAAATGTTCACTGACTGGAGCTCATTCGTAGTTATAAGATTGCATATGGAAATTAAATAGTACCAATGAGGTGGAAGTTGCTAAAGTTGACAGATGATGGGCAGTGGATAACACTGTGCAAGGCTGTGGATAGTGGGTAGTATTGTACAAGGGAGTGTGAGAGACAATGGATAGTACTGAAAAAGCAGTGGAAGGCGGTGAAGAGTACTGTACAAAGTAGTGGATAGTATTGTACAAAGTACTGGAAGAGGCAATGGATAGTATTGTAAAAGGCAGGGAAATGCATTGGATAGTACTGAACAAGGCAGTGGATAGTAGAATAGTATTTATTTTACAGGGTAGTGGAAGAGGTAGTGGATAGTACTTTAAAAGACAAAGACTTGTACTGTAAGGTGGAAGGCAGTGGATAATAGTGTACAAGACAGTAGATAGTACTGTAAACGATCGTGGATAGCACTGTAAAAGACAGTGGATATTACTGAAAAATACAGTGGATAGTACTGTAAAATACAGTGGATAGCACTGTACAATACAGTGGATACTGTAAAAGACAGTGGATAATATTGTAAAAGACCGTGGATAGTACTGCAAAAGACCGTGGACAGTACTGCAATAGGCAGTGGACAGTACTTTAAAAGACAGTGGATAGTACTGTAAAAGACAGTGGATATTACTGTAAAAGACAGTGGATAGTATTGTAAAATACAGCGGATCTTACTGTAAAAGACAGTGGATCGTACTGTAAAAGGCAGTGGGTAGTACTTTAAAAGACAGTGGATAGTACTGTAAAAGACAGTGGATAGTACTGTCAACTATAGTGGACTATAGTGGTCTGTAAAAGACGGTGGAAGGCAGTGGATAGTAAGTACTGTACGCGACAGTGGGAGGTAGTGGCAGTGGCGAGCGGCGGTAGTCAGTCACACTCGGTCTCACACACCCACTCTCACATTTACATAATCGCCCCACATCACCGTCACCTTCCCCAGTACCTTCTCCTCCGGACCACCGCTACCGAATAATTGTAGTCCTCCCCCGCAAGTCCGGCTACCGAACCTGCGTTTAGTAATTTTGGTTAAAATTCTACAATGTCACAAGTAATTAAATTTCATCTTATGTAATAATTAGTAATAGAAGTGTAAACTTTCTAAACCTTAGGAGCTCTCGGAATAATTGCAATTGTGAATTTTCTATCTCGTGAACAAGTAATAACCTGAATTCTTTTGAACCTATTTGTTGTAAAATTAAACATATCGACTGAATTGTATAATTACAATAGTAATTCAGAATTGGCAATGTGGATCTAAAGTTGTTGCCAACACATAAAGGTACCCTTTCACGGAAGGCATTACTACGGTAGGATCTGCACACGTATCGTCTACCCCTTTTTATATAAGCCTACAAAATGCTTAATAACTAAACAACTAGACTATTGCATATATTAAGGTGAATCGATGGGGAAAGTAATCGCTTGAGTTTATGTAGTAAAATTGTTGTTTATCCTGTGAAAATCTAAGTATCTACAATTTAATTGAACGTTCTGCAACACTAATTCCAAATACATTTGACGTTTGAATGTGTTCGTTGATATTTTTAAACAGTTTAACCTCTTTTATTCTTGTATTAAAATTATAAATTAGTCGTAACAAATAAAATTACACGACAGAGCACCCACAACGTACACACTTTATCCAATGTCTACATAAAACTTATTTAACCTAAAGGCCGTTGTTTACCGCGAGATGTGGCGCCAGTTATTCCGCGCCCGGAGCGCCGCTTTGTGTCGGTCAGACGCGCCCCGGGCGGGAAACTAAGTGGAGGCAACATTACTGTACGAAGGACAGAGACAGAGACAGGTGAGTAAAGAAACGCTGTGTACTCCGTGTCGCGCGGGCCTGTGTTCTCATCACTCATGTAACATTGTGCCGTGGCCACAGAGTATGAAATATTCTGCGTCTGTGTCGCGCATTTATCTGTGTCTCTGTAAACAAACCGGGTGTATTACCTTTCCTTCACCTCACAATGCGCTCTCATTTCCAGGAACTCCCAGGGCGCAGGACGGACGGAATTATTCTTATGTCCCTCGAGAGCGGTGGAAGTCCTGTTTTTGGGAAACGTTTGCGGTAACCAAAGGTGGGTAGATATACAAGTTATATTTTGAAATACGTATTTTTTGCGTGCTTATTTACACCAGTGGCATTCTGTATTCAACGTTGTTAGAGGGCAGCGGTCCAACCTCTCAAAGTCACGTGGGCGCCCCGGGAATAGCACCCGTGACCTCTCGCACCCAAGTCCAAGACGAGCAGGGGCTTGCACCAGGGAGTGAACTGATAAACCAAGCAGTTTATAACACCAAGCAGAGAATGAGTTTCTGGTTCTGCTTCCTTTATTAAACAGAGCTTTCGAACAATAAACTTGCTCGTCATCAATTAACAAGTACATTACCAATAGTGCAATAAAAAATGTAATCAATTTCGTGAAGTTAAAATTTAACTTAAATTGTGTTTTGTTTAAATCAAAACTTTTAAATTATTGCAAATTAACAGTTATTTACGGTCATAAAAAAAACTTACATATATCAAAACCTCCAAGTGTGTAGTCTTTTACACAGCGTTGCATAGTGCACGTGAATTGCACTCCCCCCTCCCCCCCGGTGCATAGCCGCACGTGGAGGGGGGAGGATGCACCGTGGGATGCGCCTCGGTTGCATCATTGCAACTGCAACTGCACCGGCGTGGTGCACCGGAGGTCAAGGATGCAGCATTGCACAGTCGCCGGGAGATATATGGAATGTGCCAGCTGTTCGGAAGGCGGTGGGAGTAACCAAATGTACATTATACTAATGAATAAGCATTGTGATTGAACTGTATGCACAATGCACAGTGTGTTTGCCTGGGTAAATGTATTTATTAAAAGAATAAGCTGATTTTGTTTATAAGGATATAATGGCGGAATTATTAGGTCTTCAATTATTTTGGATGTGTTTTGAAATCCTTTGACGTCTATATGTGCCTTTTGGGGGCTTGGAAAACCTCCACGTTCAGGGTTTCTCTCCCTGGGCTCTCAAAATTCCAATTTTAATTTTATGGTAGAAATCAATTTAACTGGACATTCAGCAGTAGCTGTTGAGACAAACAAAACACAATACAGGAGCAATATCAGCAGCTTTAAGCTAACTTCTGGAATGGCATCACAATATATGCTAATAGGACTGTATATATGAACTAGGTAATTAGAAAAGAAATGTATTTGATCGATTTCGAGAAACTTTTTTCGCCTGTAAAAAAATTATTTCAGACTTTTTTAAAGAAGGACCAAGACCTTGTAGAAAGTAAAAATAATGTTTATTTTAGTAAAACCCCCGTTCTCAGACAAGAGACTGAACTGAACTGACAGAGAAGCCAGTGTAGAAGAAACTAGAATAAAAAACTGTCAAAGACAACTAGATCAGCAGAAGAGATTAATAAGCACATCGGATAAGTAATTACCCACTCAACCATTGCCAAGATTATTGCAGAACTTTCTTTATGACTGCGTATTTCACGAAATGTATGACTTTTATTTAATTGCTTTATTTATTGACATTAGTTTTAGTTTCCAAAATTTATGGCTAAGAAAAAGTTAAATACTATGATTTACTCTCTCTTCTTGTTTAAATATACCCTATCTTCTTGGTCATTGTTAAACAAATGGTATATTTGATTAATACATTTTTTGTGACATTTTTTATTTATTTTATACACCCTTGATTTTTGTTGCTATTTTGTTGTATATCTTGATGTCCATATTGTAATCATTGTTGCCCAACAAAGATGCTGTAGGTGGGAATACTTGGAAGATTACTATTTGTGTGTCTCAGCTATAAATACGTTGTCTTCATTCAAATAATTTTCTATTAGTGGGTATTTATTTTTTTTATCGTAAGATTTTATAGTTAGTTACTTCAAATTATAGATTTTTTATTTTGTGTGTTGTTGTTTAAACCTTAACAAGTTTCTTCACCGATTAGCACTTGAGCCAACAGTGGTGAGAGAACAGTATTTCAAACTCAATAAAAAACTGTATGTTCGTGGGGCAGTGAAATCCTAACAAAGAAGTTCTTCATCAAGCACCCACCAGTTAAAATCTAAAGAGCATCAGGGCGCGGCATTGGTATCAGTTGCCCATGTTTATTTAAGGCCGGTTATAGGATATGTCGGCCCGTATGGTCCAGGTCGGGGTATCTATGGCTGTTATAAACGGATATTATCCGGGGCCCGTTGGTCCAACCCTTAGTAATGCCACTTGGGTGCTGCACTCAGAAGTAACTATAACAACCTGCGAACCGGACAAGGAAGGTCAGAATACGATCACCTACGATGATGAAGATGATGATGATGCCCAAGAATGTTTGGCACACAAAAGGGAGTCCGAAGATTTGGCTTAAAGTTCAAACCCAGGTGTCAAAGACACCTCTTCCAAAATGGCGAGTGAATGGGGACGGAATAAATGTAAAAAGGTATATTTGAAAGGCTGTGAGAATGTGAAATTTTAGATATCGTTTTAAAAAATTCGCATTTACAATACGATTTAGTGTATTTTTATTTAAAGTATTTTTAAATAAAGTATTGTTACGAAGAGCGGTTAATCTGCTAAACTGGAAACCTAATCCACTGTAATATTAGATATGTAATTTTTACTTTACGGCGAAGGGCTATTAACTATAAAATATTCTTACGAAGGGTAGTAAACACGACCATAAAAATCATAAAACGGAATCATATACATAATGTATTAGTTCTGCATTCTGACATGAACATAAAGACTATTTTTAATTTAAAATAATGAACTATTACGATTAACATTTTATAATACCTAAATCAGATCATAAATTAATTCTACCCCTTAATTGACAGATTTGACGGACGCTGCGATAGGAATAATTTACAGCATTGCGTTCCATACGATTTATATATCATTTGACCTTTAAAGGTACACCGACCTAATCCTGCTTACTTGAAATCCCTTTCACAATCAATCATTTCAAACGCATTGCCACGTTTAAACCACTTATCAATTGGGCTTTAGCACCGAGAAAGTATAATGCGAAATGACACTTGCAGTTTTGCCAACTCTCTCTGTTATGTCAGATCAGTGTTGCCAACAGAAGAGTGATCGCTGGGAATTGTCGGGATGATGACCGGTTTGTTAGGTTGGCACTACCCACGTACGGCTCGCCTAGTATAATGAATAATAGTGTTTGTTTATTTTCTGATGCTAACTAAATTTTCTAAAGTGATTCGACATTTGTTTTAATGCCCCCCGGATCAGCCTTGATTACACGTGGGTGTTGTAATATAGTTCGTTAGGAGGCACTTACATGTAATGGCACTGGGCAAAGTGAAAGGTGGATCAGATTAATTGGGAAGACCCGGTTTTGCCGAAATAAGAAACTGGGTATATAATGAACTAATTTTCGTTTGAAATCGATTGTTTTATTGAATATTAATCTTAACATAGTAAATTAAACTGTCTTCCTTTGAGTAAAGTATACTAAGATTTTTTTTCTAGTTGTCAATTGTACTGCAAACAATTCATATTTTATACTATTGTTTGTACAACCTGCGAAAAACTACTCCTGTATTTTTTGCAATCAGTAGTCATAGGTCAAAGTTATCGCAAAACAATTGTTTTTTTCTTGTTATAGGGAATTACAGTTTCTTGAAGTAAGGACTACAGAGAGATAACCAAAGGAAACTTAAGAAAATGGTTGGCACTTCAACATTATACGAGGGTTGGCACTTCAACATTATACGATGGTTGGCACTTCAACATTATACGATGGTTGGCACTTCAACATTATACGATGGTTGGCACTTCAACATTATACGATGGTTGGCACTTCAACATTATACGGTGGTTGGCACTTCAACATTATACGATGGTTGGCACTTCAACATTATACGAAAAGTTTCGTTGATTAAAACAGGATGAAATAAACTAATCTCACAACACGTATCATGCTAGTCAAGAAATTATTTGTTAATTAAAACACATGTGTGTATGTTTCTGTTTTTGTATCTGTAAAATAGACAATACACGTGACGTAATGAAATGCATCGTTTTATATCCGTTCCATACAGTTTAACCCGCAATACCTTTTCCCGATAAATTACAAGGATTAGTTTTACCATATTGCGTTAAATTAAAACAAAAAACCTAAGTGTACACTCAAATTTAAGCCAACACCATTATAGTCATCAAAGTCTCAACCGACACGTAATTAAAAAGTCGTTCTCTTCCAACAGTGACGGTATCGATCAAATGAACTTTCAGCGATAAAAGAAACCCCTCGCTGCAATACAGAGCGTGCGTTACATTGTTTGATGCAGCTGCATGTTTGTACCCTCGCTGATCATGTCGGCTTCGGCCTCTGTACATAGCGATGTACACAGAGATGTACAGCCTGTAAATAAACCCGTGCAGGATCCCACTGTCAATAATAGCTTTACATGCGCTTTGGTTATTTAACAGCATTACCACCGGCCTGCGGAACCGCTCTAGCTCTTTACACTGCAAAACGCGATTTATTAGTGAATTTCCTTTGGAAAGTGAACTATTAGCATGACCCGCACGGTGAAAATTAAGCCCGGGACCACCATATAAGTTCCTAACGTGACCCCCTGAACACGTTTTGGAGGGTCGTTAAAAATTGTATACATATATATGTATACAATTAATATATGGACATATATATATATATGTGAATGCACTCTAGCGGTCGCATTTTTTATCTGATTTACTTCAAATTTGGTAAGGACGTTCCTTGCTATAATCTGTTGGACAAGTTCGTTGGGCAAAACAATCGGAAAACTCTAAACCCCATTTTTGGGGATTAATCTTTGAAATGTCGAGTTTTTGGGCCCAAAAAGGGTCAGAAAAGCCCCAGATATAAAATTAATGCATGTAAAAAGATGGAAATTAGAGAGGTGAAAGTTTTAAGCCCTCTCTCGTCATTCTAGCATAAATATTAACCGAGTTATTAAAGAAAATGTGTATCGGCTAAACACAGTACGTTGTCTTATGGGGGTTTTACACTAGAAAAGCCTGTTATTCCTTTGTTAGATTACTTTTATTACCCCCAGCAACCTCACGCCTACTTTCAAGCCTGTCTGGACCTTCTCCTAACCTTATAATACGCAAAATTGTATTCCCAGCTTTGCAAGTAAATGAAACCAGGAGTATCAGAACAGCCAAAAAATCAATGTTTTCAGATTCCAATACAAATTGGACAAATGTATGTTTTTACACTGATTTTGAGTTTTAAAAGTTTTTATGTGGAAATTCACTTCCCTCACGTCAGCGTTCTGCGTGCAAACTCGTTTACTATTCTTTTAGAACGGTTTGGATAAAAGTTGAAGAAACATGATTTTAAAACGTTTTCATTGTTTTTCATTTAAATAGTTTAAAGCAATTTTTAAACTGGCAATATCCTGAAATATCAAGTAATTAGTTCCATTTCCAAATTCGTACTCAGGCGAAATTTAAGTTAATTAAAATATAAAGTGATGTCGATTAGTCAACTGTCAAAGTAATATTCAAGAAATCTAGTTTCCTACAGGCAATACTCACTCATGTAGTGTATGTATTAACATGTCGTTTTCTGAGAACAGTGACTATAAAACCATTGAATGAAATGGACATTGAACTATAATAAATAAATAATAACAACTGGAGTGACCTTGAACATGCGGCAAAGAGGTTAATGATCTTAGCAAATCTGCTCGTCAGTTGGGGGGCGTGGTGAAAAAATACTCCAAAAACAAACTCATGACCTTCCCCAGGTACTACTCTCAATCTAATTAAGGGGTCATAAGCAAATTACGAAACGAAAGTAAGGGCGAAGGGGTGGCGTAGAGTTACACTGCGTTATATGGGGGACGGGGGTCTGGATCAGCGTTACGTAGCTCTCACACTACCACTAGGAATCTTTACAAATGTTGTCTTATTATAAACTATATAGTGTACTAGCAAACTCAGTTACCTCCAAAATATTTATTAGGACGATCCTACAGACACTTCCAAGGTTTGTGTCAATTCGGAATACTTGTAACAATAATATGATAAATGATTGTTTTATAATACAACTGACTTTTAAAAGGTTGTTGCCGAATACACTACGTCGTCTGGCGTACAGCAGGTACGTAGTAAGAAAAACTCTACTGTAATTAGGTTTCATTCATATTCACCGAAGTAGGATGATGAAATATAAATTACTAGCTGACGTGCCAGCTCTTCGCACGGGGGTTTTCTTTACCCGTTCTTTAGTCAATGCAATTTGCATTTTAGTTAGCTTGAAACAGCTGTTCTTGCTTCTGCTATTTAAGCTGTCAAATGGTAGTGTCCACATCTGTTCGCATTACAGTTTCTGAATGTTTACTTTATTCTGAAATGTAAACATTGAAACTTAGGACTTCACGGGGCGTAGCCCGAGGGCATTTTAAGGAAGTGAATAGGCCTATGTATGTGAATAGGCCTCGCATGGGGTCAAGATCTACCTATGTGTAAAGTCTCAGCCCAGTCGGTTCAGTAGTTTTTGCGTTCACCCGGAACATCAGACAGACAGACAGACAGACAGACAGAAACCATCTCTTCTTTATAATATTACTAGCTGTCGTACCCGTTCTTCGCACAGGGGTTTTCTTTACCCGTTCTTTAGTCAATGCAATTTGCATTTTGGTTAGCTTGAAACAGCTGTTCTTGCTTCTGCTATTTAAGCTGTCAAATGGTAGTGTCCACAGCTGTTCGCATTACAGTTTCTGAATGTTTACTTTTTTTGAAATGTAAACATTGAAACTTACGACGTTCACGGGGCGTAGCCCGAGGGGATTTTAAGGAAGTGAATAGGCCTATGTGTTGCATGGGTCCAAGATCTACCTTTGTGTAAAGTTTCAGCCCAGTCGGTTCAGTAGTTTTTGCGTTCACCCGGAACATCAGACAGACAGACAGACACCATGTCTTCTTTATAATATTATAGATAGATAGATAAGAGTATCAGATGGAAATCATAATATGTCACTATCGGAATATTTATGGTGGAATAACGTTGGGGTTGTTTTCTTATTGTTTTGCATATTTATTAAAAGAAAATTTAGGAAATTATTGTTTTGACGGTTGTTTGAAAAGTAAGTAAAGTAAGGTAATGCGTATAATACTGGTATTAGGCATGTTTTCAGCCATATTTATATATCATTAGTTCTTATATAAGACTTGTAAAAACGATTCGCCCAAGGCATCCTGAAGTGTACAAGTTAATATTCAACTCTATGAAAGAACTCTCATAGCAATAACTCCGCAGTACCCGTTCACATAAGACCCATAAACCGTACATTTTTACCACTCAAATTTATTCAACCACGATGCGATGAATAAAATCACTCGTTGGAATACGAAATTCCGTCACGAAGAAGACAAAGGCAGTCGGGGTGGTGAAAAAGAAAACCCACGGCGAGTATTTTTCCGGTATTATTTAGTAGTCAATATATATGATAAGGAGCATAGATGAGGTGATATTAGCATCGAATGGTGTTCGGTGTTCGGTGTTCTGTGGAGCAGCTGATGTAGTTGCCGCGGGCTGCGACAGAGAGCGTTGCTGTAGTTGCCGTGGGCAATGACAGAGAGGGCTGTTGTAGTCGCTGCGGGCAATATGAGCGCGTCGTAGTTGTTGGTCCCTGCGGCAGAGCGCGCACCTGGAGTGTAGCGTACCACCGATCGCGTCCGTTTCATCGGCTTGAATATGGAGCCATACTCATATTACGTAACGCATTTTTTCGTCATTTCAGACCCCCCTCCCCATGTAACGCTCCATAACGCTTTACTAACCCCCTCCCACCCCTATGTGTTACGTAACTCAGTCATAGTAGGCTTTAAAACAGCTTAAGCCTTTTAAACATAGTTTTATTAGCAATTTGGAATATCAATTTCAATGAATCCTTAAACTTTAAATGACTTTCTATTAACAACATTTTTAATAACTTATTTAAAAGCAAAATGTATAAAACAAATAAGATTGTTACTAATAATATAAACAACAAAATAAACTATCTCAGCTAAAACGTAAAATATTTAATTTATAACTAATACAAATACAAAAAAAAACTAAATATGTGGGTGGCATTGTGCAATCACATTACCGGTACACTCTAAAACAACACAACACATAGGTGTAAAGCCATGCAGAACTTACTCAAAACACGGTAAGTAACTATTTTTGGTTTAACTGTTGTAAACAAATATGACGGAAGTATTTTTTATATAGGCCTAACTAACTGTAACGTTGATTTAGTCATCAATTTGATTATTTTTTTATTTTTAAAGATTTGTAACAGTATAAATGGATACGGGGGTGTGCCAGCTCTTAGGGTTAATATACGTGAGTTACGTAACGTTGATCCAAACCCCCCTCCCCCACATAACGCAGCATAATGCTACTCCATACCCCCTCCCCCTCAAGTGCGTTACGTAATATGTGTATGATCCCTATGTACAGCAGGAATGTGTAATCATGTATTAAGAGCGTAAAGTATGTATTCAAATTACACCTGCAATTTTAGATGCCACACACACAATCATGCAAAGATTTACTTCATCCAATTTGGCTGAATCCACGACGCGTGGTTATAAACACCTATTCACTTAACTTGGTCCAATTCAAGGAGGTATATTGGTAATACTGGAGACAACAGTGAAAAAATTTGCGAGCCGTACTCCGCCAAGTTTTGGTAAAGCAAAGAACTATTCGCTGAAATTGAACGAGTCAACAAAGTGAATCAAACAAGTAGCTATTCATTGTTTGAAAACTAATCGACTTGTACTGTTAATTTTTTCATAGTTTATCATACTTCACGACAAAAATAGATACATAAATCAAACGAAAATATAAATTTATTCCAACTTTAATTACTTTTATTCCAGTGATTTGCATGAGTAGATTCACTTATGTGAATAAAACAATCAGGACAGTTCAATGTGTATCAGCCTGACAAAATCATCGGCTCGTTTTTTTTTAATAAATCGTTGAGAAGTGTTGCCACCATTATTACCAATAGATCGCCTTGGTCCAAAGCAACAATCAATCAGCTGATTTTTATTCAACCAGCGAAAAAGTTTTTTTTTCGGTTCAATAAGCTAAACGGATTCTGCGGTTAAATAAACTAAGTTAAATTTACAAGTAGTAACTATTATAAATCATGATAAGGTTAGGATAGGAGCGTGGATAACACATGTACAGGATGGCGCCGGCGCCGGTTGCTCGTCTCAGCTGACCGGTCAGGGGAGATATGGGAAACAATGTAACTACTCAGCACTCAGCACTCCATGTTTAACATCAAACCCCATATGCGGATCCAGGCCCTTACATCACTACGGACGAGTTTTTCTTACTTTATAACCAGCGGACCAACGGGTATTGAAGTTATCATTCTTAGCACAATTTAAAAATAATTCAACCCTGTATGTACTGTGTGACCCAGTCGTTGTTTGATAACATCAAATATAAATGCAATATTTTATCAAACCATGTTTCAAAGTATTAACCCAAAAATACTACACTACCAGGTGAAGAGCACGTAATGAAGGCGTTATATATTTATTCCAACGGTATCGCCATTTTAACAAAATATGAGAAAATACATTCAATATATTTTAGTATCTGTAATCAATCAAAACAAAATAGATTACAAGAAAATTACAAACTTATACCTGTAAATGATCAAAAGTAACTTTTATCCATAAGTCATAACGGATTAGTCCCAATATCTCCAGCACTTCTGTTCTCCACTCAAGTTATATCTAGTCTGTCCGCCTCTGATTGCGAAATAGGCAATATAAATAGAGAAAGGCCCCGAGAGGCAGATGAAGCATTAAGTCAAGAGATGTGAACACAGGTGGGGGAGGGTTGGGGGGGCGAGGGTGGAATTAAAGATGAAGTCGTGAAGAGTGCGGCCCCACTAATCTGGGGAAAGCGCCATCAGCCGCACGGGGCTGAGGCTCGGACGGCCACGACAAATAAGACATCCTGATTTTTTGATATTTTTATAAGTAAAAATATGTTAGTACCAATTGATGGTTTTGGTTGATTATTAATGACAGTAATTTATTACGGGCTTGGATCACTAGGCTTTGGTAGTAGAAAAGCCAAATATGCTGTTTAAAAAACTGTGTCGATTAAGAGCAATGGTCCGGTAATTATTTAAGCAAGTATTAAAAATTATTAAGGGTGGTTGAATGTTAGGACTTGCTATACGTTTAACAGGGTTGTAAACGTTGATTTTTACAATATTAATGTTAGTTGCGGTTTTCACAAAGACATGAGTTCAAGCCAAACTCGAGAGAGCCGGTTTACAATTTTACTCACAATTGTTTATCCATTATTCTTAATCTTCTGTTCTTTGAAAACAAGATTTCACAGGGAAAAATGTTTAAAATACTAGAGTTGAAATCCAATTATCTTAAGATTCTGGCGGTTGACTTTATCGGATTAGAGGAAATGCTGTTCATACTTGGAAAATTTCAGAAATTCAGTAGGTATGTAACACTTAAAGAATATAAACAAACTAAGTGAGGTTTATTGTAGGATTTGCATCAAAAGTGTGCAGGAAAAATTTTTAAATTGTAACTATGTAATTTCAGAATTTATTGGTCATAATTATTTGTCCCTATAGAATTAATTCATATAATGAACGTATCCGCGAATTAAAATATTTACACGTAAAGAGTCTGCCTCGAATTCAGCTTTTACAATTGTAGGCTAATATTGCAATTTCAGTCATTGTCCATTTTATGACTTCACCAAATATAACAATTTGTAATACACTTGTATCAATAATAAAAGAATTCAATAGGTTTTCGCCCCATACGTTTCCTATGGGCTACTAACACCTCCAAATCAAATCAATACATACACCTCCTCACATTTCTAGAAGAAGATAAATATGGACGCCAATGATCGAGAGCCCAGGCACGCGCAGATACCACAGCTCACGTGCTTGATAACAACTTAAGCTGTTAATTTAATGTTGCCCGCAAGTTCGACTCTTAGCGGTACTTTGGGCGCCGCGGCAGCTCTTTGGTGCCACATAACTTCGTACTTCGGACTTGGGTACCTACCCTAAATTTAAAAAAATCACCCATCTTCCAATTAGATGCATTTTTACATTGGGTTATTCCCCCGACTGTTTTCTGTCCAACGAGAGTGAGCAAACACTTAAATCTCCAAGAATGAGTGAAGCCTAGATTGTGGCCGCTGTTTTACCTCTACCCTCCGTTTCCATGACAACCCAACTTGCCACAGACTATAAAATTATATAATCTGCAATTTATCTAAACCGTTTTCCATAAGGAAAACAATAAAAAGTGTTCAAAAATATTATATTATATTAAACTGGGTTTAAGATTAAATAATTTAATTCGTTTAAACATGTAACAGGAAGGGACACATACAAATACCATCTTATAAAATACAATTATTATGTCAAACGTTTTTTGATAATATATTTGCTTGAAACAATTATTTTCTGTGGTTTGTTTACAAACATATCCTCCAGTGAGGCTTAACCTTTTCACCCCAGATAGATGAGCCCTCCAGAAGTATTAAGGTCGTTGATTCTGCGACTGTAGTAACAATTATACTTTGAGGTTAAAATATTTCGACATCCTGCGTTACCAAGTAATTTACCAAGCAGTATGCTTATTAAGTTATACTACCGATATAATTTAAAGTAACTTAACTATTAGCTCTTACGACTATACAATGAGGAACTGTTTCAAAAGCGTGAGACGCAACAGCAGTGTGCAGCGACGACACGGTATTGTTTTGGTTTGGTATTGTTTTGGTTTTCGACTACACACAAGCAATAGTTCTACCCTTTAATTATTAGCAATTCAAGTTTCAATACATTTCAAAATAATTTTTCGCTTACAATGTATTTATGCTAGCCTTAAAACATGCTTCAGTAGTGTGGGAGTCTTAAATAGTGATAAATCAGCAGACTAATAGAACAACTAGTTTATTCCATTATATTAAGGAATGCATATTTTAAATTTACTCTTATTTTAAGAAAAATATGATTGCATCCTACCAATGTATATATATTTTTTGGAGTAAAAGATATTTGTGTGTATGAATACTTTTCTCAAGATGTTATATTACTGTAAATATGTCAATGCTGTATGAAGGTTTTGGATTTAAAGTGTATCATAATTACGCTTACATGTATTTACGTGAAAATTGTAATTGTATTAAAGTTACAGCGTGTATAATCATCGTATGTGTCGTATTCCCAGAAAATGAACAGGAACAAATATTAATTTCCTTGAGAAGCGTTAGTTTCCGTATTGGGTAACTCTTAAACGTGTTTTGAAAACCTAAAACACAAACTATAATAGTTTACGTACCTGTCCTGACATCGATGCTAAAATTAACTCTACAGGTTACCACGGTTTCGACAACTTAGGTCATGGTCACAGTTCAGAAGAGAATATCTGTTAAAAATTCAGTCCATGGAACCGTCGTAATTTCTTGATTTAAATTACTCAACATAATCAGTGTACACGCGCCAAACAATATAAACTCATGACTATATACACGGACAAAATAAATTACGAGTTCTATGAACTGCATTTTTAACATACAAGGTGTGATCATGACAAAAGACAAAAGGTTTCGAAACCACGGTAAAAGTAGAGTTGATTTTAGGATGAACATTATAGGAAAGATACGTTTCTATTACTATTATTCTATTCAATCCTGGAGGCATTCTCAACAAAAATTCTCAAAAAAAATACAGAGTCGATTGATATTGAAATTGAAATATGAAGAAATTGAATCAAATCTAAAAAATTGTATCCAAATATTATTAATTAACTTTACCCCGTTCGCCGTCCCATATTGACCCACACGTGTTTCCCGCCCGTCCACCAGAACGCTGCTCCAGTCCGCCCCGGGGCCTCTCTAAGTGGCACCGCGCGCTCGACACTTTCTAGCCGCGGGCGGAATTTTTCAAAACGAACAAAGGACCTCAATCAGCCAGACTTATTCTGGAGCGGCCCCCGGCTAGGCCTCGGGTCCTACAATATTTCTCGAGATAGCTTAGAATTCTCCCAGCAACGCGGATGTTCTCTTGGGCATTAAATAATACGCCGCCAGCCCTACAGGCCGCGTGGTTTGTACACGCTCATCCTCCAATTTACATGTTTTGGATTTTTGAGTCGTTATAACCCGTTAATTTTTATTTAGTTTGACGCATATTCAGCGTTTGCATTTCAATATAAATATCCCAAAATTGGTTTTTAAGATTTTTATGGATTAAAATTTTGTTTCACCGTTATGAATAATTAAACATTATGCTTTATGTTTAAAGCCAAGAAAATTCCACGACGAATAAAATTTTTAGTAAAAGAGTAAACTAACAACAAATTCTACCAAGAATGGGACATACTACCCCTAACGATAGGACCAATTTAGAGAAGGCCAGTTTAGTTATCTTCGTAGGGCAGTTTCTTTCACGAAACATGACTCTTTAGAACACATTATATTGCCCCGTTCTAAATTTGAAAGACGTAGTAAAATATAAACCCAATTAAATTATAAAAATGCTTTGATATTTAAATTTATTTAGCCAAATTATGACTCGGAGAAAACGTCTACTCGATGTAAGGATTAAATAAATCATGGCGAAAAACGCTATTCAACTTTAATTATTACTTGTATAGGTAAATACGATTTATAGTATATTAAGGAGATATATTTAATATCGACGTTTTATTACAATTACATATTTGATTCATGCATGTGTGAACAATAAATCACTTTATGGAGAGAAATAAATGGAAAATTACTGCTGTGTGTTATAAAGGTAAAATACGTTTATAAACCTATATAATTACTTGTTCAAATTTCGAGCGATACAAATAATATGTATGTTTAATGTCATTCTGTTAAGTATATGTATTCGCCACTGTGCTCAAACTATATTTGTTATCTTTTGTATAAAAAATTGTTTGTAATAATAAAATACTAAGATTAACTACTTCTTTGCCAGTACATATTTTACGTGGTCTGAAACCATTTGATTCGATTTAGTAACAATTCAGGTAACGAATAAACGTTATGTCATGTGAAGTAAAATAGAGGATAAATCATAGCTTCGTATTTGGGGGTCAAAAACGCTTGAACACAAGATAATTCGACAGTTTTCAAGACAGTTAATTTTTTCGTGTACTCATTAAAAATGCAATTTATATTCTAAACCGCATGCGTGAATTAAAACAATTAAACAATTAAAACATCACCCTGGACCTCGCCAAGTAACAGTAAACGTTAACAACATAGAAGATAAGAACCTTACTATGCCGAGAGCAAATGGTCGGAACAAAGTGATACTTTATGTAAATGTCACCACCCGAGGTGTTCGGTGGTAAATAAAATCGGGCGAAGGTGATCAGCGTTATCAGCGAGATCGGCCGGCCCGCGATAGGCTGATAAGGCGATAAGGGGGACTTTCATCCGCCAGGAGCAACGCCGCGCCGTGCGTCCTCATCGTGCGTCCTCGCCGTACGTTGTATACGCGCGTACTCGACGTCCGTTGCAGTAACGGATAATCTACTTTAGAAATCTTTCTCGGTATATTATACAATAAAACTACTGTTCATAAGTTAACGTAATTGAATAATGCAGAGTTATACGTAGATTAAACCTTAGTAACACCCCTACATGAGCCTATACGAGTGGTTTTGTCTAGTTTAGTCCGAAAAAAATACAAATTTAAGGAATAACGGATGGTTCTAAAACATACGTTAATATATACCTCATTCGACTTAGACTACCCTTAAATATAATTTATTTAAACAAATTACAACTCTTTTACTACATTATCAGTTTGATCGCAACAAGATGCCATATTTTATTTGATCTTAAATGTATTGGTTAAATTAATATTTCACTTTTGAATTTCCTTTCAAAAAAGCAGGCTACATATTATTTTTAAGATAAGAATTTTTTAAAGATAAAAACAATACTTTCGACTTCTTCTAATGGATGCAGAACGTCTTATACTATACTCAAGTATTATAGACACTTTATTTTAAAATAATAGAGTGTATCAGGTTTTAAAATGTCAGCAAACGTCTTTGCGCGAATATAAAAAGAAAGTACGCTATAACCTTTCAGTTCCAGAAAGGTTCCTCTTTGTTACAAAAATTACTTCCCTGCTCATTGCAAGTCATATTTATAACTTATCTACCTATAAAACTATTTAAATAATTTATGGATCTCAATAAGAGTTTAAATAATACTCTGATCGAATAATAAACAAAATTATGTATTTTATATTGGAGTGCCGAAACCAGCAAATATAACCTGTAGCAAAAAGTGCATTTCTTAAGTGTTTAATAATTAAACAATATTAAAGAGTTGATTTATTTAGATAATTATCTACTAAACGCCTTAGGATTTTTAATTAAAACACGAATCTGGAATTTCTTCGTGTTATCAGTTTGTTAACAACAATGTCTCTGTATGATTATTAACATAATTATTTAAAAACTGATATTTCAGTAAATAAAACAAATCAGTCATCGAGTTAAAGTAGTTTAAATAAATCACCAGTCATGTTCACTAGACCTCGAATCATTCACTGACGCGTAGCCTTTTAAACTATCTTAAACTATTAAACTGCACCTTATTCCATCTCGTCAACAATTGAACTCTCCTAGGAAGAGTTGTGGCTATTGTCACATAAGCGGTTGTTACTCTGTGGTAGAAAGTCGCCCGCTGTGATATACTCTGTGGCCGCCATATAATATAGAGCAGCCACTACTGTATGTGGCCACGGCGAGATTGTTATCGCGCCGAAGACAGTTGCGTTCGCCGCGAACAGTTGCGTTCGCCGCGAACGTTTAAACGTGTCGTCAACCTTATCTGTCCCTGTCGGCCCCACCCTCCTTTCCATTTAGTTATGTAGAAAAAATCCGGCCGGTATTTAATATATGAATGAAATGTTTGTGGCAAGAGTTATGTTCGTTCGTTCGTTCGATTGCGAAAGAGTAAAGTGTTGGTGTATGGGTATTTACGTGTTTACTAGAAAAGGAAAGGGCTTAATTTCAATTTTTATTTGCGACAACACTTAGTAGGCCTAACTATGTATTGCCATTGCGATGTTAGCGACTTCAAATCACCTATACCTAATGACTCTTGACAAGAAGTAGCTTGGACTAAATGAAGATCTAATGCCGACACATATTAACAATACTATTATAGATGTGTTAGTGGTTGCGGACATAATGTTACTGGACAGTGATTATTTATATTTATTTCAATGACATGTTATGGAAACTAGGCGTAAATAAACGTAGAAAATTCAAAGTGTAAAAATAAATCCTATAACATAAAAAGATCGGTACGTTTTTCTATCATTGACAATCAGCCACGGAGGTTTAATGCCAATAGATTATGCTAAATGTCAAAATTAAATAATGCTATACAGTATAATTTAAAAACGTACTAAATCAATAGCGTTGAATGCAATATTTATTTGTATGTGTGAAGGCAATACTGGAAATATAGTTACAGGTAAGTTTAAAATGACGGCAAAGGTATAATTGTGAATTGTGACTTGTTCGTTAGTTATTCTAAATGTTACCCCCCAAAACTCAATGTTCACGTGAATGATTTCTTTCATTGCGGAGTGTATACGGTACGGCACTATTATTGAAAAATAAGAGAATTATATTTGGTCTAAAAAATACTTTTTAGACCAATTACTACTACTAAGATACTATTTTTTTATTCGTATACGTGACAGTATCATGTTTTCTTAATTTTTATGTTTTTACTTTTATAAAAACAAATTTTATCTTAGGGGAATAAATTTATCAATCTGAATTGGTCATGGATAAGACACTGTTTATATTCTTAAATGAAAACGCTAGTTTTAAAATTAAATTAAATCTTTATTTCAAATAACTGAGACTTGCATGCTATCATCTTCAAGAACTAATGCAAGAGTTTAAAAAGTTATTATGTTGCATAGATTCTAAGTTATTGTAGAGAGAGGTAAAACAGGAATAATAAACAATTTTATACTTAGTAATCAAAACCCTGTCATTTAAACTGTATAAAGTAAACAAAAAAGTTACTGATCCAATTTGCAACTAATGCAAAACTCAATACCCCCGTCGCAGCAAACCTGCATACTCAGCGAATTTCCAAGGAATATATAACATAACACATTATAACACTTAACAGGATTCATAAGAAATGTATTCACAAACAAGCGATATTTAAAATATTAATTATTCTCCATAAGAATAACATTGGGGATGAGTACGCAGGTTTGCTGAAACAAGGCACACAAAATAATGGGTTTTTATGCAAATATCAATAGAACTCATCTTAGTGAAGTCACATACCAAGTTTCATCCATATACATTCATAAATAAGCGATATATAACATTTTAAGTATTTTCCATAAGAATAACATGGGGACCGAGTACCTAGGTTTGCTGCTACAGGAGCCATAGGCGAAAAATTTTTTTTGTGCAAACAACAATAAACCATAACCAGATCAAGCCATATTCCAAATTTCGCCAGTTTATGTTCATAAATAAGCGAGATATACAATTTTCCTTTTTCTCCATAAGAATAACATTAGACAACGTACTGTGTTTAGCACTTTCAATATCTCGGTAACCAATTGACGTAGAGCAATGATCAAAATACCAAATTGTTTGTTTTTTAAGCTGAATTCAATGGTATAAATTAAAATTTGATTTAAATTAAAATTAAATGTGAAAACCCCAAAAACCTCATTTTTGGGGTACAAAACCCCCCAAAAACCCCCCTTCGGATGGTGCGATTCATCTGGTTTTCAAACTCGTTCAAATAAATGGTACTTTGCACATTTGTACCAAATTTCATTAAGATCGGACCTTTTTTACGAGAGTTATCGTGCTTACGGACACATATATATATATAAATATATATATATATATATATATAAATATATATATATATATATAAATATATATATATATATATATACATATATAAAAATTTGAACGAATGGTGTTTTTGGCATCTGGGGACCTCAAAATGAAAAGTTATCATGGTCTCGGGCTTAAGTCTTACCATGAGACCTACGGTAATAGCTTCTTCCCTATAGGGGAAATTCGCTAAAATCAATTTAATAGATTGTTCATTTGAATCAAGCGGCTCGAGTATGTTAGGATGTTATCTCTACAAACAGGCGCTGTTTTTGTGTTTGTTCAGGGGAAGTAAATGCAACGAAATGCTATTAAATCACCCCTTAAAGGAATTATTGACGGATAAGGAGCTCTAACGGATGAGAAGTCGCCTAGTTGTTACCGGGTAAATTATTAAATTAAATTATTATTCCAGTGAAAATTGTGTTTACTTAATGCTTTTCTCAATGTTTTTATTTTATTTTACAGACTCTTGAGTCAACAGGTTGGTGAATGCTTTGCTGGAGTCGGTGAACGGTATAATACAAACTATTCTACTTTGAGTATGGTGCGCCAACAAATTGTAAAGATTACAGTAAGTTGACACGCACACACAAAGTAACAATAACTCCACTATAAGTCTATTACTGTGAAAATAGCTACAGATAAAATATAACTTTTAAATAAATAACACTCTTTCAAGTGAAATATCAAAGTTTGTCGTTGAAAGACTTTTCTTATATATATTTCATTTTAATTGTTATCCTGAGTTATACGATTAAAATTTCGCCTGTCCCAAATAAAAAAAATATAAAAAAAAACTTTAAGAGGGGCTCCAGTCATCGGCTTCTATCTGCTTCTCCCTCAGGCCAGTGTTAACTTTCAAAGCCCGTCCCTCCCCAACGGATCACCCGAAATCAGTAGATTACGGTTCATTTTAAAGAACAAAAAACTAGCGATTTCAGTAAGCAAATTTCGATATCACAAAAAAATCACCCATACAAATTTGTGAATATTGTGTAACTTTATTGGTTGATTATAATTTACGATGTATACATCTTGCTCACTAAATATTTGTTACTCTTTAAAATGAGCATAACTTAACGATTTCTGATAGTCCTTTGAGGAGAGACGGGTTTTGAAATTTAACATTGGCCTTATGGAAGAAGCAGGTAGAAACGGGACAAGTTTCGTGACAGAAGCTCTTAATTTACTGCTCTTGAAAAGACTTGTATTTCATTACAAAACGCAGGATATTTGTGTATAGATAAAATTGTGCAGAACTATGTATTTAAATAAGAAGAGTATTTAAATCCCAGAACAGGGCACTATTTAATCGAATTCACCGAAGCTTTTCTTCAGTCTGCTTTATACAACGTCATGTGATGCTTTTCAGGGTTGTTTTTTTATCAATATATATAAGTAATAAATTATCTTATATATTATTGTTATAGCCTTTTTTCTGTCAGTCCGCGAGGTCTTTCTTATTCCTTTATCAAATTCCTTGATTTACTCCTCATTTTAAAGCTTAAAGTGCCGGCTATGGACGAAAAATAGACCCACAGTCTAAAAATTCACCGCTTCTCGGAAATTTTAATAATATGAAAGATAAATAAAGGGAATAGTTTGTTTTGTCAGGAGCGAAAATGTAAACAAAAGAACATCTGATCTGATACAAGATTTCGTTCGTAGTGCGGAATTCCGCACGGCTCAACAAGTGTGTTTTAATTATTTTAGGTTTCATTATTTCAAACAACAAAACTGAACGCACCACTACGTTTGCTCCGCATGCAATGTAAAGACACCCGCGGTGGAAGAATTCCTAGTTGTTTACCATTTAATACAGTAGATTGAAATTCATTGCAAAACTTACACTTGCTTGGAAAGTTAATTGCAGTAACGTGTCAACTTGAAGCTAGCACAACACTGTCAACGAACCGTAACAAGTTTAAATCCTACACGTGACTGGAATATTTTAACACTTAACAGCGTCGAATGAACAATCTTTCATTGTATAATTCATGTTACTCCCAGTGCATTTTATTTTAGACACATAACGTACAGAATCAAATACAGTAATTATTGTTTAGTAGGTTAAAAAACCGTAAACGACAGTCACTGTTAGCTTTGTAATTTGTATGAGTTTGCCTAATGCACAAAATATAACTCTGGACAAAATAAAATGTACAAAAAGTATCTAACGGCAATGAAGGTGGATTCTACTTGAACTACTTTGTTAAAATTCGTAATATGATGGTACCTTATAAACAAAGATGTAAACATGACTACACACTCCGTACACCTGTCACAGTTTACTAACCTCTTGATGTTGGAGGGATCCAGGGTGGCGGCTCGGCTCTCCAGTGTAGGGATGCGGATCAACTCGTGGGGGAAAATGTTGACGGCTGAGCGGCACTGATAGTATACTCGGTGGTGGCGCGGCACACGTCGCGATGCTCTGTACTTTGTGTACTCTGTGTAGCGACGCGAGCGCGGGCACGGCAGCAGGGCGACTGTGCGGCGGTGCAGTATGGCGCGAACCGCCTCCCCTCCCCTCCCCCCACTAACCGCCCCCACGCCCGAGGCACCGCCGCCACCGCCGCGCCGCCCCCGGCCTGATTACGAGATACGAGGATAAATAGTCCGTCCAGTGTGCAGCGGTTTTGGGTTGTTAATAAATGGAAAATGTTTTTAAAAGTAACGTCCTAAAGAATTGCTAAGTAAATTAATAATTAGGACTATCATGAGTCTAGAAAGATTCTTGGTTAGATTTGTTACTACCCTAAGCGTGGGTAAAAGTAGAACATTGACCTATAGGCATGGATGTAATCATATACTCAATTACGAGCAATCTCTGTTTGTTTGATTGCAACATTTATCTCGAAATCCACCGGATCGATTTAGTTAAAACTTTTGAATTGCTTTTGGACCTAAAAAATCGATTGGTAAAAACCTCAACCCCAGGAAAACCTATATTTTGTTCAAAATCTCATTTGAAAATTGGAAATTTTAACAATGGGCTTGTGGAGTTTCAAATAAAAATAAAATATTCATAACATCTGTGAATAAATTAACCAATGATCTGTCAAAGTAGCACTTACACAAGGTTAAGTGCAATCATATAGAGTTTTATGGTATAAACTGATAATTTCTTGAAAACAGGGACTAAAACCATTGAATAATGATTGCATTTAGAGTGGACACCCTTTTCACCCACGAAACGAATCAAATGTCACCGAGTATGGCTTGTTCCCCCCGATACTACAAATATGTGTCAATCTAAGTCAGTATGTTATATTGTAGTAACTGTGGCAATAACAAAGCAACAGATGAAATAGCTGTGATAACAAATCTGCAACTTGCCGCGTGATGACGGATTCCTGGAATGGCCGCGGGATTGTTTCAAACGCTGGAGGACGAACATTACATCCCCTAGGGCTTACTTTCATATAGAGGTGACAATTTAAGTGACATTTAAATGAATATGTTTGTAACAACCTCCTGTGGAAATCCCAAATTTCCCAATTTTCCGGGTTGTACTTCAGTGGTAAATATTTAATTCCGAACTATTTCCTAAAAACCTATAAGCTTGAATCAATTAAATCTTATACCATTGACTGTATATACTGAAGGAGACATCCCATATATATGGCCCAGCTGTCCCACTTTTAGTGTTTGCCAGAATTTGAAGTGAACGTAATTTTATTAGGTCACCGACAGATTATGCTGCTGTCAACTATTTATTTTAGTTATTTACGTTAACTTGTACCCCAGAAAGTGAGTGATAATCAACTTAAGTTTGCTTCCTGACACACGAACTGTTGTATTATCCCCTCCTTGAGAGGATAAGTAATAGTTGACAGCAGAATACTCTGTTGTTGATTTGTGAGAACTACGTCCTCTTTGAATCATGGCACACACAAAACTAGGGACAAATTTTACAATGACAATGAGAGGTCTACTTCAGTATTTATAGTCAATGATTATACTTTGGATGTATACTTAAATAAATGTGGATTGATGATGTGTGTATTTTGAATTATTCCAAATGTGTTCTTTATAAACAAAACAAATTTACTCTCCCAAAAAGTACAGTTGACGCGGAGTATCTTAAGACATTTAATGTGTTAATATGACGTTCACAATTAGTAACACATTGTACAACATGAACTGCCGACACATAAAACTTGCATTTTAAAGACATCAACTATGTTGAGCATTTCTGAAATAAAAGAAGTCATTTTTATCACTCTACTTTTCGAATTGCCGTTTACGAATAACCATGATAAAAATTCATTATTACCTTTCAGGTTCCCCAACTACAATAAACCACCAACTCTTTATTTTCACTACGGAGGTGTTTCACTCGTGTTCCAATTATCCGCCCCAGTTCCCGTGTTCCCGCCCCGTGTTCCCGCGTCCCAACACTCCGCAGTTCGGCGCCCTTCCGTTCGACTTGCCCGACATGTTATATTAATGAGCCGCAGTCGAATGTCGGTCTGATTCTCGATCGCTCCAATGAGCCCGATCCGGATCCAAAATTTCAATATTTACTTTGTCGCCACGTCGACATCGACTTATTCGGAGATCATTTACATAAATTATCCGTCTTTTGGGTTGGGTTCATTATAGGGTTTTTATTCCTGAGGGGTTATCTGAGTTAGAAGAGTATACGGGTTCATCTGTGCGTTTAATTCCAAACTTGTTTTTTACGGGGAGAATATACTCAAAAGCTATTGAATTAAGTACTGGTTTATGCTATTGGTTTGTGTACACTAATACTGTGGTCATGGAGTGATTGTTTTAAAAAAGGAGTTGTGAAAAAACTTATTTTCTCGCAAGGTTTTCCTGAACAAGATTACATTTTAATTGTTGTTCTATACATAACGCTATATACCAAACAGATTCCATAAAACATCAAACCACTTCGAGTATTTTTAGTTACATGTGAGGGTAATATTTCTGACATAATATCCTTATAATTTATTTATTTAACATCAGCAATGCTTGTAAGAACACTCGCAAGGGATTTTCTGGCAATATATAAACAATTCACGAATTAGGTGAACTGCGAGGAACATTTTCAAATTGTTAACTATTTTAGCAAGCAATATATTTTAAAGTAAAAAACGTTTCTTAAACGCCCTATAAAACCAACAATTTTAGGAATCTATACCTATAAAAGGCAAAGCCCTCACTCATTGACTCACTCACTCACTCACTTATCACGAATTCTCCTACTTCCCATTTACCTATAGAGTTGAAAATGTGTACACTGATTCTTTAGGCATAAAATAGGCAACTAAATGGTTTTTATCCTGATCTGACCTTAGGGCTCTGGCAGAGACCCCGTCAAGGTTCACATGTATTCCTTATGGACATTCATTATTGAATTTCCTTTGGAAAGTGAACTATTAGCATGACCCTCTCGGTGAAATTTAAGCCCGGGACCACCATAGAAGTTCCTAACGTAACCCCCTGAACACGTTTTGGGGGTCGTTCAAAATTGTATACATAAATGTGTGTGTGTGTGTGTGTGTGTGTGTGTGTGTGTGTGTGTGTGTGTGTGTGTGTGTGTGTGTGTGTGTGTGTGTGTGTGTGTGTATGTTTGCACTCTAGTGGTCGCATTTTTTGTCCGATTTACTTAAAATTTGGTAGAGACATTCCTTTCTGTAATCAGTTGGTCAAGTTCGTTGGGAAAAACAATCGGAAAACTCTAAACCCCTTTTTTGGGGATTAATCTTTCAAATTTCGAGTTTTTGGACCCAAAAAGGGTCAGAAAAACCCCGTATGTAAAAAGATGGGAATTATTGAGGAAAAAGTTTTAAGCCCTTTCTCGTCATTCTACCATATATATTTACCGAGTTATTAAAGAAAATGTGTATCGACTAAACACAATACGTTGTCTTATGGGGGTTTTACACTAGAAAAGCCTGTTATTCCTTTGTTAGAGTACTTTTATCATCCCCAGCAACCTGACGCCTACTTTCAAGCCTGCCTGGACCTTCTCCTAACATTATAATGCACAAAATTGTATTCCCAGATTTGCAGGTAAATGAAACCAGGAGCATCAGAACAGACAAAAAATCACTGTTTTCAGATTTCAATGAAAATTGGAATAAATGTATGTTTTTACACTGATTTTGAGTTTAAAAGTTGTTATGTGGGAAATTCACTTCCCTCACGCCAGCGTGCTGCGTGTGAACTCGTTTTTGTTTGAGCTGATGAAAATACCAACAGCTGATCTTGATTCGCAGTAGTTCAATGGGTTAACCACAGATTGCAGCACACACAACTGGCAAAGTTTAAGCGAATTTCCCCTATAGGGAAGAAGCTATTACCGTAGGTCTCATGTTAAGACTTAAGCCTGACACCATGATAACTTTTTATTTTGAGGTCCCCAGATGCCAAAAACACCATTCGTTCAAATTTACATATATACATATATGTATACAAGGTGTACATAAAGTCCCGCACGGGTTTAATATTTTCTGAACGATAACAGATAAACTAGGTGTACGCTCATTCTTCCCGTAAGAGGATGAACGAAGACTGAATTTTTAAAGATATGTAGGCAGGTACTGGATTGGTAACACTCTTCTGTTATCCGTTTTAACTCCACAACAGCACGAACAGATAATTAATAAACCAAACATTTTACTAATGGAATGGTAACACTATTCCCATATCCGTTTTAACTCCACAACGGCAAGAACAGATAATTTAGGACTAATGTAAATAAAAAATACTACTGACTACTGGAGTGGTAACACCCTTCTCATATCCGTTTTAACACGACAGTACCTGGGGGCCCAGCTTTGCTCGGGGGAGGGCCAATCAGTCAGTTTAGATGACTTGGAGTAATATTTCATCACTTTCCCCTACTGATAATCAGATTTGTGTAACTCATTTGCCTCTTTTCTACATTTTTAAGGTTCCTCCAGTTGCTATTTATAGCTCAATGTCCTTTTCATTTATTTTACTACTCTATATATATAATCTTCACTCAAATCTTTTAATCTCTGTTCTCAGGAAACCACATGTTAATAATCATAAAAAACATGAGTATTACTTTGACAGTTCCCTGGTTGATTATGAACAGCTGATAAAATTCTTTTGTGTTGATTTAAAACTCCATAAGCCCAATGTTAATTTTTTTAACTTTTCATTTTATTTTTTTACATTATTTGATTTTTCTTGGGGATGAGACCTGTCTAGAACTTATTTTTATCCCAGAAATTAGTTATTTTGAACATTTGAAGGAAATCGTTGAAGCCGTTTTTGAGATTAGTGTCGCAAGCAAGCAAACATACAAGCAAACCTTACTCATATTAGAGTATATGATACCTGGGGGCCGAACCTTGCTCGGGGGAAGGCTAGTCAGTTTGTTTAGATAACTTGGAGCTTATTTCACCACTTCCCCCTACTGATAATCAGATTTGTATAACTCATTTGCCTCTTTTATACATTTTTAAGGTCACTCCAGTTGTCATTTATACCTCAATATCCCATTGATTTATTTTACTACTCTATGTATGTAATCTTCTCTCAAATCTTTTAATCTCTGCTCTCAGGAAACCACATGTTAATAATCATAAACAACATGAGTTCCATGTGGTTCCATAAAATCAGATAATAAATCCTTTGAATGAAGATTATATGTAGAGTGGTCATATCCAGAATGACTCAAAGGTGCATTATAATAACAACTGTTGTGGCCTCAAAAATGCTCGTTAGTAGGGTACATGGTGAAAAACAACTCCAAGTCATAAACAAGATTGACCTTTCCCTAGCAAAGCTCAGTCCCAGGTAGTACTTAAACTATATGAGTATAACTTTGAGAGTTCGCTGAAAGATTTTGAACAGCTGTTATGACTCTTTTGCTTTTATTTTAATCTCCAAAAGCCCAATGTGATTTTTTCAATTTTCCATAGCGGCTTTTTACATTATTTGATTTTTTTGGGGGATGGGACATGTCTAGAACTTATTTTTAACCCAGATATCAGGTTTTACAACACAAGTAGTTGGAAGGACACATTAGTTATTTTTTAAGAAAATCGTTGGAGCCGTTTTTGAGATAAGAGTTGCAAGCAATCAACCAAGCAAGCGAGCATGCAAACCTTACTCATATTATAGTGTAGGATAGGATTGAGTCAAAATAATTCAGCATTTGTATTGATTGACTATAACATATTTTTACTCTTAGGCACATAGAATGTACACGAGACAGGGACAATGATTCTGGATTCTAGCATGTTTGAAGTTCTGCATACAGACGTCCAGGGCTAAATTTAGGTCTGTACAGGTTCTGGTCTACACCCTAAATGCAAGTGCGGGCCCTTACCAGCCCGGCCAACTTTCCTGTTTGATTTATATAATATAACTTACGCTTATATCAGGCTCTACAGATGGCGTTGTGCAGTTACTTAAATTTCGAATTGCTAAAATCCGTATTGCTGCCTAGTGTATATTAACGTTGCCATGGCAAGATATTATTAAGTGATTTTCATTATCTAAATACATAAAACAAAGTCGGGATTGTATGTTAGTTATTTAGTTTAATCAAACAGCTGTTATAAGGATGATATCTAAACATACTTGAAAAGCATATAAACATATGTTTATTATAGACATAATAAATCTATTTGAATAGCAACTCATTTTCAATACCGAAGCAAGCTCTATATAAACATAGGCAAGTGAGCGTAGCTAACGAGCTCATCTTGAAAAAGAACGAGAATCTTTGACATAAAACAAATTCAGTGACATTAGGATAGAATAATGTCTGTCTGACCAGCTAGTAGTACTCAACCCGAATGCTGACCCGAACTCCCGAACGCTTACCCAAGGATCATCTTTCCTCCATAAATTTAACAAGGCAACTTTTAAAGCCAGCGAGGCGGAGCTCTAAGGTCGGGGTTAAAAGAAAATAACAAAAATTGAATTTTTGTATAATTGAAAATTTTCTAAAATTACTAAAAAAGGTGTAAATAATAACAAAGAAAATTTTCCTGTGCGGTGGAGGTCTATGGTTGAGTAGGGCGGCGTATCAAACGTGGGGACATCTTTCAGGAGATGCTGCTTTAACAAAATAAATCCAACGAATCATACGTTAAAATTAAAAGTTGGGAGTGATAGTGAAGGCAGAGCCCTGAGGGAAGAACAAAGAGGTATCCATAATATTTTGGTACCCAACAACGTAGTATATAGGTCTGGAGCAGTTTTGAGGAGCCGCTTTCGAAATCTTTGGATTTTTTATTTGGTGGTTTATATTAGGTTTCTAATAAAATATACCACCTGATTTTTTAGAAAAATTTGGGTTCAGAAATTGCAGGGCTTAAGAGATCCCAAACTTCAGTTTTTTACCTTTCTTAGTACCATAAACTTTAAATATTTTTAGCAGGTTTCAACAGTTTTATCTCATTGCCATAAAAAGCTATAAAAGATGAAACATTAGTACTCCAATCCACACACGGTTAAATTAGTATTTCGTTAGTAGGCTATTCGGCTAATGGTTGTTGAGAATATTTCAATTTCCATTCAGCAGTAAACTAAGTATATTGTCCGATGTTATTCTTATAAGAAATAAAAAACATATATCTCTTGTATACTTATTAATTTTATTAAAACTTGGTGTGTTAGCATTGACCAATAGAGAATATTCGTCCCAGGACAACCTTAAAACTGGTCTATACCAGTTTGGATGCTGACATTGGGTACAGCAAATTAAATTGTCATTACATATGAAGTTTTTTGGATGTCCATTATGACAAACTTCCCTTTCACCTTTGTTCCCTCCACTTGCAGCGGCTCGGGGCGGAAACTCAGGGGTTGGTCCCCAACCTGAGAATGTATGGTCCCTGGCTGTTGTACATGGATACCCCATCCGTTGAGTTGGCCAGTTGGAGGGCAGAGCGGGTCCACGTTGAGCCTGATCACAGCTGTCACAAGGCACGGGAGTTGGTACTCTGAAAGGCCAATTTGGCTGCCTGTCCCATCCCACCCTTTCCTTTCCTGCTATATCCTAACCTTCTGGTAACCTGCGCAAAATTCCCGCTTATGGAAAACGTGCCTATAGCAGCTATGCTGGGGTTTCTTAATCTAGCAACAATGAATAGAGAATATGCGGAATACGTTTCCATCTAACCCTGGAGGGTGAGGTGGAGCAATTAACCTCTTAAAACCACTCTGTGTACCTAGCAATTAGATTAAACTGATTGCGTTTATTTGGTTACATGTCCTAGCTCCTGTTCACGCTTTTTTAAGACTCGGCCAATGACTAATATATTTTTGGTACCGGATGGTTTTCGACGAGTTTTAAATATATAACCTGAGAGAAAAGTTGCCAATAATTATTAGACCTATTAATTTCCAGCTCCAAAATCAGGGGGTTAAACATACAGAAATATACTTGTTTTAAACCCATTTAATGTAAAAAAATGTATTCAATGATTTATTTATATAACAGTATCTTATAAAATTCATACCTTAAATTTTAAAATGTTTACATCATTAATATATGTTAGTTTGAATTTAAATACACAAGCTACTGAAATCGCAGCACGAGAGATTTAAAAGCAAAATCCAACATCTACATTAATGACAATTTTTCAGGAGGGCAATCTGTCTACATCGTAATTAGTTAAACAATGTAGACGGTTGGGATTACGGAGTTTTGGACATCTTGATTGTTTATGAAAATCAATATTAACCACAGAAAATGCAAACAAATATAAACTGTAACCAGACTATTTTACTGACCGGTAGATTACAAAACTTTAATCCCATGTCATTAGGTGACAGTGAGGCTTATTTGGTACATTACATGTAATAAAGATAGTTTGCACGTATGATAGTTTAGTAAGTCTGCCATCAAGTAAGTTGTTCACAATGTAAAGAAACTACTATAGGTCTACAACACGCTTGATTATCAATCACAGTCAGTCGTGTTACAGAGTTATACTGTCCCAGTAATTCAAAAATTCCAAAAGCTATTGTATTAATTTATCATCACTAGTCCAAACACTTAGCTTTTACATCGAAGTTTTCCAGTAAAAAATAAACTGATAATAAATCTAAATAGATACAAGCATTGTTTTAAACACGACAAAACACTATTAATTCACATAACACTCACATTTTAAACTATTTCGAAATAAAAAAAATTGATGGAACAAAACATAACCAAATCCATAGTTTTGGTTATGTTTACATTTGAGTAATTTATAAACAAATATGCAGTGTTTCCACTCTACGGTAAAAATATGCCACGCACTGATACAAAAAATCCCACTTTATCCCAGACTCTCCCTTATAGAATCCCTCGTCATATCCCACACTTTCCCACTGATTTGTTAAACATTGCAACACAATTAATGTTAAATATTATATGATTATTGAATAATGTATTAGTACAATATTTATACCGTTAGATAGAGCTTATTTAGATCTACTAATTACCTATAGGTATTTTACATTTAGTACCTCAAAGGATTTTGAGCAATGCGACATAGGTTAAATGATACGGTGAATTAACTAAATTAAATAATTTATTTACGTGAGAGGTACTAATATTTTTAATGGTAGTACTAAAGAGTACGAAGCAGGTACTAAAAAATGGCAAATAGTTTGCTTGTTAATTCCAACATGGCTCGGCCAGCGAAATTGACATGATTCAATGTTCGTTCTGTGACGTTTATAAAATCATAATAGGTGCGGACAGCGAGGTTAAAAATGGGAAACCCCGCAACTGCCAGTACGGCGAGAAAATCCACTAGAAGTGCTACTGCTAAGGTGCTCTGGTCGTAAGTTGTAAGCAAACTAGCAGACGTAATGCCGATTTCAAAAAAATCCCACTTTATCCCACAATCCCATTTTATCCCACAGGCAGTCAAAATATCCCATATAGGGGATAAAAATCCCTCAAGTGAAACACAGACAAATCCCAGCTGACATTTTAAAGACAACCATAGTCAATAGCTTACTACGAAAACCAATTCAACTACTGAATATCAAACATTAAAATTAGTTTTAATAATTATTAATAATCCAAAATAAAATACGAATGCTGTGTTAAAACATCCCTTTGGTATCCCAAATGACTCCTTCAAAATTTCATTAAGAAATGTTTTACAGTTATTTAGTATTTCGATAACACACCCACACACACACACACACACACACCCACACACGGCCACTGAAACTTCTTCATCAATACAATGATTCACTTCGTTCATCAACAATCAATAAGATTTGGTACATCAACGCTACACTTAAAAATCTACTTTTTGAAGGAACTATCAGTTTTCTGTCATATCATGGGGATGTCCCGCAAGGAGTCAGAAGGAAATCTTAAATAGGAGCATACGTCAATATGCATATCACATTAAAGGGCTTATCTAGCAGAGTTGAATGCCGCAAACCGCACTAAAAAAGGTTGATCCAGTAAAAAATGGCGGCTGTTCAAAGGTTTTATTAAAAAAAGATAAGATCTTTCTAATTGTTACTGTTACCAGTTTTTCCCCGTTATCAATAGATTTGGACCAAATTTGTAACCCTTGAGGATAACTAACGTCATAATTCACTTCTGTATTGACAGGCATAATGTAGTATTTAGCTGCAGTATTCATTTTAGTTGCAGTTTTGCTTTATTGGGGTTGTGGCTACTAATAAAATGTAACCAAGTAAAACCTTTGAACAGCCGCCAATTTTTACTGGATCAACCTTTTTTAGTGCGGTTTGCGGCATTAAACTCTGCTAGATAAGCCCTTTAAAGTGATGTGCATATTGACCTATGCTCCTATTTAAAATTTCCTTCTGACTCCTTGCGGGACGTCCCCATGATAGGACAGAAAACTGATAGTTCCTTCAAAAAAGAAAATTTTTTTGGTGTAGTGTTGATGTACCAAATCTTATTGATTTATCTCTTATCATTCAAAAAATATTAAACCCGTGTCGGACTTTATGTACACCTTGTATGTGTGTGTGTGTGTGTGTGTGTGGTGTGTGTGTGTGTGTGTGTGTGTGTGTGTGTGTGTGTGTGTGTGTGTGTGTGTGTGTGTGTGTGTGTGTGTGTGTGTGTGTGTGTGTGTGTGTGTGTGTGTGTGTGTGTGTGTGTGTGTGTGTGTGTGTGTGTGTGTGTGTGTGTGTGTGTGTGTGTGTGACCGTAAGCACGATAACTCTCGTAAAAAAGGTCCGATCTTAATTAAATTTGGTAAAAATGTGTATAGTACCATTTGAACGAGTTCGAAAACCAGACGAATCGCACCATCCGAAGGGGGGTTTTGTACCCGAAAAATTTTTTTGGGGGTTTCCACATGTAATTTTTATTTAAATCAAATTTTAATTTTTACAATTGAATTCAGCATAAAAAACAAACAATTTGGTATTTTGATCATTGCTCTACGTCAATTGGTTACTTAGATATTGAAAGTGCTAAACACAGTACGTTGTCTAATGTTAATCTTATGTAGAAAAAGAAAAATTGTATATCTCGCTTATTTGTGAACATAAACTGACGAAACTTGGTATATGGGTTCACCTGGTTGTGGATTATTTTTGTTTGCACAAAAACAATTTTTTGCCTATGGTTCCCGTAGCAGCAAACCTAGGTATTTGGTCCCCATGTTATTCTTATTGAAAATAATTAAAATGTTATATATCGCTTATTTATGAATGTATATGGATGGAACTTGGTATGTGACTTCACTAAGATGAGTTCTATTGATATTTGCATAAAACCCCATTATTTTTTGTTCCTTGTTGCAGCAAACCTGTGTACTCATCCCCAATGTTATTCTTATGGAGAATAATTAATATTTTAAATATCGCTGGTTTGTGAATATATTTCTTATGAATCCTGTTAAGTGTTTTAATGTGTTATGTTATATATTCATTGTAAATTCGCTTAGTATGCAGGTTTGCTGCAACGGGGTATTTATAAATTATTTGCGGGACAAAGCCTGCGGGTAACAGTTAGTATATTATATTTATGGGCTGACAAATGATTTATTCCAGTTTATGGAACATTTTGTAATTATGAAGTTATTTAGCTGTATTTATTGGAATCAGTATTATCTATGTCAAAAATATCTTATGCAGAATTTTGTATTATGTATTATATTATATGAATTCTGTATGCCAAATACATAACTAAACTTATTGGTGAAATAGGTTAAGGAATGCATATTTCGTTTAGGTCTCATTCCTTGCGGTTATTTTAATGAATTTCGTAACTTAGATAGAGTGAAAGGAACTTGTCTGTTTAAAGTGCATTACTAAAAAAGGGTTCATAAAAATATGATAAAAATAAGTTTAACAAATTTGTATTCACTAGTTATAGGTATAATAATATTACGTTGGCATAAGTTTACTCTTTTAAATTACCAAAAAGCCAACATTTCCGGCTAAAACACAGAAACGCGAATTCATGACAAGAGTCTTATCTTAAAACCGCAAAATTAAATTAGGCAGGGCGGGAAGGATTGTTGAATTGGTGCTAATTCGTTCGAAAAAAAATAAACACAAGGCCCAGAGGTCAGAAACCCGACCAGGCAAAAGTTGGTGCATTTGGATGTCTTGACGGCCTGGTTTTTCTACCTGTTTTGGGGTTGATGAATTTGGATGTTTGGAGTGACCCTTCAACAATTGGTGAATTTGAATACAGCCATGGTTTCTAGCGTAATGCGAACGTATCTACTTATATCTTAAGGTAGTTAATGGACAAAAATATTCCTCCCAGACCCCTCCTTATACACTCGTAATAGTCCAAGAGTTGGTATTTCAACGCACCGATTTCTCAGTACCGCAGCTCCCAACACCGAGTTCCATGGATTCTCGACCCGTTGATTGGCGGCAGCTACAACGCTACAGGAAGAACCAACTAGGATGAATCAAGAGGGACTGTAGTTGATCTTCCAAAGTCAGAGAAAATAATAGTTTATAGTTGGCCGTATCTGAAAAGGGGAAGACAAGTAAGATTACCTCCGTGCTTCATCCGAGTTGGCACCACCTGTGCGACTGCAATGCCGTAGCGGATGCTCCACCAGGTAAGACCAGGTACTGGGTACGACTTAATCCCAGTTGGCACCACCTGTACGACTTCGACGCCATGGCAGATGCTCCACCAGTTACGACCATCGATATCAACTGGGTACGACTTCATCCCAGTTGGCACCACCTGTGCAACTACGAAGCCACAGCAGATGCTTCACCAGTTACGACCATCGATATAAACTGGGCGCGACTTCATCCCAGTTGGCACCACCTGTACGACTACGATGTCGCGGCAGATGCTCCACCAGTTACGACCATCGTTATCAACTGGGCGCGACTTCATCCCAGTTGGCACCACCTGTGCAACTACGAAGCCGCGGCAGATGCTCCACCAGTTACGACCATCGATATAAACTGGGCTGACTTCATCCCAGTTGGCACCACCTGTACGACTACGGTACCGCGGCAGATGCTTCACCAGTTACGACCATCGTTATCAACTGGGCGCGACTTCATCCCAGTTGGCACCACCTGTACGACTACGATGCCGCGGCAGATGCTCCACCAGTTACGACCTTCGATATCAACTGGGTACGACTTCATCCCAATTGGCACCACCTGTGCAACTACGAAGCGGTGGCAGATGCTCCACCAGTTACGACCATCGATATCAACTGGGCACGACTTCAACCCAGTTAGCACCACCTGTGCAACTACGAAGCGGTGGCAGATGCTCCACCAGTTACGACCATCGATATCAACTGAGCGCGACTTCATCCCAGTTAGCACCACCTGTGCAACTACGATGCCGCGGCAGATGCTCCACCAGTTACGACCATCGATATCAACTGAGCGCGACTTCATCCCAGTTGGCACCACCTGTACGACTACGATGCCGCGGCAGATGCTCCACCAGTTACGACCATCGATATCAACTGAGCGCGACTTCATCCCAGTTGGCACCACCTGTGCAACTACGATGCCGCGGCAGATGCTCCACCAGTTACGACCTTCGATATCAACTGGGTACGACTTCATCCCAATTGGCACCACCTGTGCAACTACGAAGCGGTGGCAGATGCTCCACCAGTTACGACCATCAATATCAACTGGGCACGACTTCAACCCAGTTAGCACCACCTGTGCAACTACGAAGCGGTGGCAGATGCTCCACCAGTTACGACCATCGATATCAACTGAGCGCGACTTCATCCCAGTTAGCACCACCTGTGCAACTACGATGCCGCGGCAGATGCTCCACCAGTTACGACCATCGATATCAACTGAGCGCGACTTCATCCCAGTTGGCACCACCTGTACGACTACGATGCCGCGGCAGATGCTCCACCAGTTACGACCATCGATATCAACTGGGCGCGACTTCATCCCAGTTAGCACCACCTGTGCAACTACGAAGTGGTGGCAGATGCTCCACCAGTTACGACCATCGATATCAACTGGGCACGACTTCATCCCAGTTAGCACCACCTGTGCAACTACGAAGTGGTGGCAGATGCTCCACCAGTTACGACCATCGTTATCAACTGGGCGCGACTTCATCCCAGTTAGCACCACCTGTGCAACTACGAAGTGGTGGCAGATGCTCCACCAGTTACGACCATCGATATCAACTGGGCACGACTTCATCCCAGTTAGCACCACCTGTGCAACTACGAAGCGGTGGCAGATGCTCCACCAGTTACGACCATCGATATCAACTGAGCGCGACTTCATCCCAGTTGGCACCACCTGTGCAACTACGATGCCGCGGCAGATGCTCCACCAGTTACGACCATCGATATCAACTGAGCGCGACTTCATCCCAGTTGGCACCACCTGTGCAACTACGATGCCGCGGCAGATGCTCCACCAGTTACGACCATCGATATCAACTGAGCGCGACTTCATCCCAGTTGGCACCACCTGTACGACTACGATGCCGCGGCAGATGCTCCACCAGTTACGACCATCGATATCGACTGAGCGCGACTTCATCCCAGTTGGCACCACCTGTACGACTACGATGCCGCGGCAGATGCTCCACCAGTTACGACCATCGATATCAACTGAGCGCGACTTCATCCCAGTTGGTACCACCTGTACGACTACGATGCCGCGGCAGATGCTTCACCAGTTATGTCTAACCTTTACGACGAGTCTCGTAATTACATTTCGACGGACGGCCGACTTTCTCCGTGGCCGCTGGCATTTCCCGGGGCCGGTAAATTACAACTACGGCCGATGGTTATGTTGCCCTCTTCTCAAATTTATTGCTCCGTGGCGGCGAAATCCAAACCCACGCTCGCGGCCGCGATGAGAACGACGCTCGTAGATATCGGACGTGACGTGCCGATAATTCCAACTCATCTAGCCAGGTATTTATGGCTATTACTATTCAATATTGCTTATCTTCGGTTATTTTGAGATCATATCTTTCACTGGATTAACAAATAGTACTCAATAGTACAAATAGTAGTCAATCAGTTGGTTTAGATGACTCGGAGTAATTTCTCAACACGTCCCCCTTCTAACGAGCAGATTTGCTTAGCTCTTTTGCCTCTTTTTTAAGGTATCTCTATTTGTTATTATAGCTCAATGTCCTTTCATGTAGTATTTTGATTATATGTACATTTGATTCATTTGTAATATGATCACTATATATTCATTCAATTTTTTCAGTCATTTACCCAGGAAACCACATGTTATTACTTAAAATATATGTATTACTTTGACAGTTCATTGTCTGATTATAAGTAGTTGTTAAAATTATTTTGGTTTGATTTTAAACTCCATAAGCCCAATGTTATTTTTTTAAACTTTTCTTTTTCGTATTTTGTGCATTATTTGTTTTTTCCTGGGGATGAGACCAATCTAGAACTTATTTGTCCCAGAAACGAGTTATTTCCAACATTTTAAGGAATTCCTTAAATCCGTTTGTGGGATTAGAGTTGCAAGCAAAGAAGCAAACCTTACTCATACTAGAGTGTATGATAGAATAATATGGGTACAAATACTGTTCTAGCATTCGTAACGCAATGTGATTGATCGTTAGGGCTAAATATTTAAATGTTACTGTCAAAGGATTTTTGCTTAGGACACGTGATCAGATTCCCGATTGAATAAACATAGGAGTGGGAATGAAAGTGATAAAGGAATTGACCCGAATTTCATGCAAGATTTAAACAGATTACCATTTAGGTGTACTCTTTTTCATATGAATGTGGAATGTGGAATCTAGCCTAATTTCAATATTCTGAACTGAGTCCATTGCTAAATTTAACGTCATAGTTCAGCCCTTAAAGCGGGTAGTCTATGAACTAGATTTACAGGCACCAGTGGACTCGCTCCGGCTTGCCTGATTACGTCTGATTATCGGCGATGCCTGACTGGCCAATCAGACTTTGACCTGATGTTTGCCTGGAGCACCGATGCACTGACCGCTGATGGTTCCATATCCTGTGATCAACCATCTATGGTCATTCTCGTAGATTATTTTTTAACTGATCATTTGTTTAATCAAAAATAAATACAGGTTATTAACAAATGTATAAAAACTGGGATTTACTTAAATAATTTACTGTTAATGAACTGTTATTATTTCCAATCACTTTTTACCAAACAGAATATAGGCATAGCCAGTTATAAATTATATAAAAATTCCTCTTTTATATGTTAGGCATAGAACAATCGGTAATTGCTTGGAAAGGTAAAGAAAGAAGAATGATCGTTTAACTGATTTGATGCCCTTTAAAAATCAGAAGATAATTTGTATTTTTATTTTTAACTACCAGTACTTTTATAATAACCAGTCTGATTAATGAACAGGTAATTGTACCAACGAATCGTGTATATCATTCAATAAAAATGCCAAATCTTCATTAAAATATATCCTAATGTAACGGTATTTCAAGTAATAATTTCAAAGGTTGGGTGACGTTTTTAATCTTTAATTTTAAAGTTTAAATTACTTAAATTTCAAATAAAATTTGAGAAATCGTGGTAGTGGACGAAAAGTGATAATCACTTGAAAATGGTTGTTTAAACTTAACAACCATACAATACCATACAACCATACAATGGGAAGACTCCATTATTGTACACCACTTATTGCTTATTGAATCAAGTATTTTAACTATTACTATGACTATAACAACAAATTACAAGTTATTAAACTAGTACTGCAATTAGTTTACCTTAAATGTGACTTCATTCGCGGCAGAACTTTGTTATTTATTTCACAACTGGCAGGTAAACATCACATCAGCAATTGTTTCTAACCAGGTGGTTAATATGGTTAATATTTGTTATTTCGTATTTGTTGAACCGGAAGATTAGGTAATTATAAATATTTGTTACTAATTACAAATCACATAACCGTAAATTGATAATAAATACCGAACATGAACACCATTATGCAGTGGTGTAATTATCACCATATTTTATGCGCACAGTGAACTTGCTGATGCGTTTAGCGTGTCTGTCCGTGGCAATAAAATTACCGTGTCTTTAACAGGCGCGTACTCATTTGTTGGAAGTTATTTATACTCGTTTAAATGCAAACCATAGTAATATGCAACATACAATTGAGGCTTTCCTTCATAGCCAAATCCTGAAACTAAGGATAAAATCGTTATGTTTTTCGTTAATTTTATTATTTGGATAAGCAAATTTAGATTAATTTAGAAAATTTGTTGGCAATTCGTGTTCGTGTATGAGTGCTCCAAATAAAAGCTCAATAGCGATAGAACAATTTGTAATCAGGTTTTTAAGGATTTATTTGTAATATCCAAGTGGTGTTTTAAATCGACATTTACGGAATTTTGATAATTATTAAAATTGGTTTAATTTTAATTACAAGTTGTTTTTTTTATTCTGAAGGAGGTTTAATGAAAGAGCAGAATATGTTTTGATATACATTTGTGAGGTCTCACTTTCTAATCTTAACCAAGGAAAACCCGTAAACGTAATTATTGTTCTCTACTATTTTTATGGAATTTGGAATGAAGAGATAAACAAATTATATATACCCTAAAATATGTATTGCCATCATATTGAGAGTTTTAGTTCAAATCTTGATAAAAAAGTTGTTTGGTACCCGATTTGTATGAAATCCTTGTTTTAAAATTCCAGTATTCGAACATAACCTCAAAATCTTTTTGAGCAAAAATTGTTGGGGGAAAATGTATTGGTGCTGCCATAACTCCCTTATTTAAAATTTCATGAACATCGGTAAAGACGCTAGTTTATCTACCAAGAACTATATCTGAGACCTCAAAAATTTATAGTTGTTACAGTTTATTTAAATTTCATAAAAATCTGACTGTAAAATTACATTACTAATTAACTACTAGTTAATAAACTACAGTAATAATGAAAAGGTAGTGTAGATGCAAAGATAACATTGAACATCTCCTCGTAACGTTTTGTGAACTGCATTGTCATTCAAGTATAAGCTGTATTCAAATAATGTCTCGTACATAAATTTAATTATTTATTTTACTTCTTTCATAAGATTTACACAAACGTTTTTAAGGCCCGTTGGACAGAACCCTAACAATCAATGTGAATTGTGTGTACATTCGTACAACTACACCTCGACCATGTCAAACATAAAACTCCGACTGCATATCCTTAGATTTCGCTCTTTTAAAAGAATCTGCTCGTGTCGAAACATTAAGGAGATTGTTTGAAATCATTAAGAAAATATAAGAAAATTGCCTGAGCTATACAAACTTATGCCAACAAGTCACAAACGAACATAAGTGTCACATTTTATCTGTAGCTCTATAACAACTTTTAACATGGATGGCTCAATAACCTTCCAAGACAACCACTAAAAAGGTTGAACACGCGTTAAAGTTTTAAAATATATTTTTCATCTCCCGTCGTTTCAGAAAGAGTGAAGCCCGAATGAAAAACGCCCACGTCAGCCTCAACTCGACATTAACATATGAACATGTGTATTCGTACTCTCGAATCTGGTTTGTCGGGCGGGACACAATACAATCTTGGACAGTATTAATAAAATAACCGAAGCCCACATGACTGTGGGCGTCTGTGTCCACAAGCCGAGCCGGTCCGGGCCCACTGCCCACTTTTTTACTTTTTTCGCAACCCGTTGAAGAAGTGTCCCGCTTTCTCTGTCGGTGAACTTTGACTTTTAAATTCCGGTTGCAGAAATTGACGAGCGCTGCATTTACATTTACAGAAACATGATATGACATTATTTACATACCGGGAGCCGAGAGGGGGGATAACATCGAGAGGGGGGGACGTCTCGTCACGTCGTCCGTCTTATTAAACTATCAAATAAGAGTAGTGAGAAATATTGAAAAACACTTTGATTTTGTTGAGGGTGAGTTCCAGTCATGAAAGATTTGGCGTTTTTAATTGCTTCCTCCATAAGGCCAATGTTAACTTTAAAATGCCGTCCTTCCTCAACGGATTATCCGATATCGTTTTTGTATGGCTCATTTTAAAGAGGAAAATTATATCTAGCGATTTCAGTGAGCAAACCTTTGATGTCACAAGTAATAATCGTTCAATAACACTCACAAATATTCAATATTTACGGCTTTTTATAGGTGAACTACTTGTGGTATCGAAATTTCGCTCACTGAAATCGTTAGCTAGTTTTTAGTGAATTTCCTTAGGAAAGTGAACTATTAGCATGACCCGCACGGTGAAACTTAAGCCCGGGACCACCATAGAAGTTCCTAACGTGACCCCCTGAACACGTTTTTGGGGGTCGTTCAAAATGTTTTATATATATATATATTAAAAATTAATAAAATAAAATTAGTAGCCCTTACCAGTGAATATATATATATATGTTTGCACTCTAGCGGTCACATTTTTTCCCGATTTACTTCAAATTTGGTAGGGTCGTTGCTTTCTGTAATCAGTTGGACAAGTTCTTGGGCAAAACAATCGGAAAACTCTAAATCCCTTTTTTGGGGATTAATCTTTGAAATTTCGAGTTTTTGGGCCCAAAAAGGGTCAGAAAAGCCCCGTATGTAAAATTAATGCATGTACAAATATGGAAATTAGTGAGGCGAAAGTTTTAAGCCCTTTCTCGTCATTCTAGCATATATATTTACCGAGTTATTAAAGAAAATGTGGTTCGACTAAACACAGTACGTTGTCTTATGGGGATTTTACACCAGAAAAGCCTGTTATTCCTTTGTTAGAGTACTTTTATCATCCCCAGCAAACTCACACCTACTTTCAAGCCTGTCTGGATCTTCTCCTAACATTATAATGCGCAAAATTGTATTCCCAGCTTTGCAGGTAAATGAAACCAGGAGCATCAAAACAACCAAAAAAACACTGTGTTCAGATTTTAATAAAAATTGGATTAAATGTATGTTTTTACACTGACTTTGAGTTTTAACAGTTTTTATGTGGAAATTCACTTCCCTCACGTCAGCGTGCTGCGTGCGAACTCGTTTATATTTAAAATGAACCATAAATCAACTGATTCGAATAGTCCATTGACGTGGGACGGGCTTTAAAAGTTAACGTTGCCCTTATGGGAGAATCAGGTAGATGCAGGTGACTGGAGCCCTCATATGGACAACTGCTCATTTCAAAACTTGTACAAGCTACACAATATATAGTTTTTTTTATTATTTTCTAACTGTATAAATATAATGTTAAGTTTAAAATTCAAGCGAAATACTATTTATTCAAAAGTAGAAAATTTCAAAACTTGACCAATTTATGAACGTTATTTTACCGGTTTCACAGGTATTCACAGGTTTCTTGCAGTTTGCGATAAGTCGTAGTTTTAAAAATTTTTTTACCTGTAAATAAACATATCTGAATGAAAAAAATCGCAGTATTACTAAATAGAGCTTGTACTATTAGTATTTGATGAAGGTGATAAGGCCAAAGCATTAAAAGATACTACATCTCCAGCCACGATACATTTCGCGTTTCTACCTGCTTCTTCGATAAGACCAATGTTAACTTTTAAGTGCCATCCCTCCTCGATGGATAATCTGAAATCGTTCGTTTACGGCTCATTTAAAAAAGAACAAAAATACCCAACGATTTTAGTGAGCACTTTTGGATGTCAAAGCTAATCAACGTTCAATTAAAATTCCAAAATATTTAATATATGAAATCTGTCTATGGGTTAACTACTTTTTTATTTCGAAATTCGGCACACTGAAATCGTTAGGTAATATTGATCTGTTTTAAATGAGCTACAAATCAAGGTTCCGTATAAAGTGTTAGGAGGGCGGAATTTGAAAATTATCATTGCCTTATGGGACAAGCACGCAGAAACGCGAAATGTCTTGTGATCTAAGCCCTTATAATTAATTGTTATTAAGTGTCAAGAATAATGAAAATGACTTAAAATAAAAGTGGTCATTCTGACGCTTGATATTATAATAATTAATTGTGTAGTGTTGTAAGGCGTTTATAAGGGTTTTCGTCGAGCCCCTTCAAACCCGGGGTGGTGAAATACATGCAGTAATCAGATTGCCTATCCGCCCCTGTATAATCAATGTTAGGATATATTTGGCACCGTTCTTAAATTCAACCTTATATTACAGTTTTGTTGTATTTGTTCTTTTTTTACTTAGGTAGCAGGAAATAAAATTATTTTGTTCATTTGGATTAACAGATTGGAGCCACCCTACCTGTCTTTATAGAAAAAATAAACCAAAATAGTCTGGCAGCCGATTTGCTGTTTGTATCATAGGAAGAAATCAATACATTAATTTTCCCTTTGTCTTTCAATGTTCAATGTTTCAATAATTTTAAAGGGCGGGGGAGGAGGGAGGGGTTGCTGTATGACATTTTATGACTAATTTTAAAAATTGTAATTAACGTAGATTCAATTAGTACTCCAGATAATGGAGAATATACAACTGTTTTTAAGGGTGGTTGAAAATAAGTATATTCAGATTATCTGTAAGGGAAATTATAGTAATTATAAAATTACTGTAATGTATTATGAAAATGTATGATATTAATTGTATGTTCCATAATTTTGGGCCGTCGAAGCCGCCTGAAAACAATTTGTCTTTGCAATCCAAGAAGTCAACAACAAATTGCCCCAATAACTAAGCCCTCGCTCTCGGAACTTACAAGCAAAGTGTAGCATGGTTTGAAATACACAAATTTTAAATTAAATGCTCGTTTGAAATTGTATAGAGACATGTTCCTTTTCATGGTTTATATTGAATGAACGAAGTTAAAATTCCAATAATTTTGTCAAGAAACAGGGTTTGTCGAAACTCTGAAAACCACTAAAAATCCTAATTACATCTCGGCAGTTAATTCCTCTAGTCTTCGTCTTACAAAAATCGCATCTTTAACCTTTTTTATTTATTATCTATTTGAATAATCACTTTAGTAGCATGATACGTGTTGTTACAACTAAATAAGATAAATAAACTACGTCTCACAACACCACAAAGTATATCTACACTTATACTGTACTTACATACAAGAGGGTAAAATATACACAAAAGATGGTACAAGGCTATCGATTTCAACCAGTTACACCGGTCATCATCAGGCCCAACCAAAGAATGAATGATCAGATAATGAATGAGGGAATGATGATGACCGGCGTAACTGGTTGAAATCTATCGCCTTGTACCATCTTTTGTGTATATTTTACCGTATTGTATGTAAGTTAGTACAGTATAAGTAAATAGCCCCGTCGCAGCAAACCTGCGTACTCAGCGAATTTACAATGCATATATATGTGACTCACTACTACATAGAGCTACTTACCAAGTTTCACAAAAATACATCCATAAATAAGTGATATATAGCATTTTATTTATTCTCCATAAGAATAACATTAGGGTTGAGGACGCAGGTTTGCTGCAACGAAGAAGATAAGTAATATTTTTTTGCAATTATCAATATAACTGAACCAGGTGAAGCTATATACCAAGTTTTATTAATTTAGGTTCATAATTAAGGGAGATATACAACTTTACTTATTCTCCATATGAATAACATGGGGGCCGAGTATGCAGGTTTGCTGCTACGGGGACTATCAACAAAAAACTTGTTTTTTGTACTAATATCAATATACCACAACTAGTTGAAGCCACATACCAAGTTTCATCAATATGCATTCAAAAATAATCGAGATATAGAATTTTATTTGTTCTCCATAAGGATAACATTGGACAACGTACTGTGTTTAGCACTTTGAACATCTATGCAACGGTTGGACATAGAACAACGATTAAAACACCAAAATGTTTGTTTTGTTGAGCTAAACACATTAATAAACAGAAATATGAAGTTTTTAGTACAACTATCTGAGAAAAATCTAAAAACCTTTTTCCCTTAAGATTAACATGGGACACGTTTTTTGGATTTTCTCCGCAACCACTTAACCTAGGTTAATGATTCAAAATACTAAATTATTTTTTTTTAAGCTCTAGAAAATGGCTATAACGAAAATTGAGTGTTTTTAACGTTTTGGGGTCAAATTTGCAAAAAACAGATTTTTGGAAAATTGTAAACCCCCATAAAACCCCCTTCCCATAGTGCGATCGATCTGGTTTACGAACTTAAAGTCATTAATGCTACTCTCCACGTTTGTGCCAAATTTCATCAAAATAAGGTGTTTCTTTCAAAAGTTATCGCGGTAACGGACACACACACACACACACACACACACATATATATATATATATATATATATAAATTTGAACGAATAGTGTTTTTGGCATCTGGGGACCTCAAAACGAAAAGTTATCATGGTCTCGGGCTTAAGTCTTACCATGCCACCTACGGTAATAGCTTCTTCCCTATAGGGGAAATTCGCTAAAACATACTTTGTAGTGTTGTGAGACGTGGTTTATTTATCCTATTTATATATTTCTTCAAAAATCGTTAAGATGCAAATCTTTATGTTATACCAAGCGCAAGCGCGATATAGTGCGGTATGTTTCAAGGTTTTCCGCTCTACAGAGGAGGTCCCAGTCATGAAAGATAGAGGGGGCTGCATGCTTCTTTATGGAACCAATGTTACAAGATTAACTTGCAAGCACCGCCCCTACTTGAAGGCTTATTATCTTTGCACAACGTTAAAGAACAAAAAGGTTCCTAGTAATTTCAGTAAGCAGAATTTTAATATTACAAATAGAAAATGTTTAATACAGTTAAAAATATTTGATATTTGCGATCTTATATGGGATGATTATTTGTGATAGTAAATTAATTCAGCTCAATCAAATTACGAGACTTTTTTATTTTAATTTAAAATAGGTTATAAACCAATAACTTCAGATAATCTGTCAAAGGGACTGACAGGTAAATGTGAAAAACATCAGACTGGAACAAACCTCCCCGTTTCCCTACATAAACGGGCACTCTTTGACGGAAATTAATTTAACCAAATAAAGACCAGCCAGGTAGGTGTGGGAGGTGGAGGTGATGGGATAGTTTTATTGACAGGTTGATAGAGCGCGCTGACGGTACGTGAGAACTGGACATAATGGCGGGTGAATCACGCCCAATCAGCTGGCCCGGTTATTAAGTGATTATCACATGCTAGAGCCCCCCTCTCCTCCCTCCGTCCTCTCACTCTATCTGCATTCTCTTCCTCCCTCACCTACTTCCTCTTCCTGCAGTTAATTATTTGTCCGTTTCTGGCGGTGTTATTGTTACGATATGCTGCACGAGGTAATGTTATGTGGAGGGGTTTTGAGGAAGAATAAAGAAGTGAAATTCGAATTATATAGAATGTCTAGCTGGAGCAGAGTACAGAGTCACAGGTTGCGAGAGGTTTCACCTGAAAATGTAAAGCAAAGAAAAATCGTGACATGTTTATTAAGTTCCTTAGCTCCTGACCAAGCTATGGAGGTGTGAAACCTGCTACATTGTCCAAAGTAAACTTTAATTAGAAAGAGCTCTAAATAAATACTTTTGTTTTTATTGTGCAAAACAATTAGCCACAAGGCAAAATCAATCCGATTTTGGCCATTAACTGCTGGTTCTAGTTAGTTAACCTTTGTTTTATATTGAAAAATTAAGCAAGCTAAATTTCGACACCACATTTGTCGAAATGTGTTAACTTGTTTCAGAGACTCAAACTGCAATTTGACACCGATAGTGAAGACCAATGCTAATCAAGAAGGGGCTCCAGTCACGAAGCTTTTTGCGTTTCTACCTGCTTCCTCCATTAGGCTAATGATAACTTTTACATCCCGTCCAATCTCAACGGACTACACAATATCGAATATGTATGGCACATTTTAAAGAGGGAAAAAATTCTTAGAAATTTCAGTGAACAAAATGTCGATATCCCAAATAAAATTTGTTACAAAATCCAAATTATTCAATATTTACAATTTTTATGGGTAAACTACTTGCAATATAAAAATTCTGTTTACTGAAATCACAAGTTTTTTTTGTACTTTATATTAAACCATAAATCATCGATTTCGGTTAATCCGTTGATGAGGGACTTACTTTGAAGTTTAGCATTGGTCTTATGGGAGAAGCATCAGGTAGAGGCGCAGAGAACTGCATGGAGCCCCCTCTTAAATACATTAGAAAAACTACTAATTTAAGTTACAATCACCGTACATACAGGTTTTACCTGGCTTTATAACGCATAAATATACCATTTGACCTTCTTCTTAACAACCTCGCTCTCCTCCAGTGAACCTGTTTGACGATCTAGCATCTCAAACTAACGTTTTGACTCGACGGTTTTCAAAATTGCTTGCTTATTTGTGTTTCAGTAACATAAAATCTACGCCATTCATTCAATATATGCGGCAACTATTTTGTCGTAAATTATGAAAATCCACCACACATTACACATTATCCGATGGCCGAGAGCTAACATCGAACAAATGAGTGCGCGCCTGGTAAAGATACGGTAATTTTATTGCCACGGACAGACGCTAAACGCATTAGCATGTTCACTGTGCGCATAAAATATGGTGATAATTACATCACTGACTAATGGTTTTCGCGCTCAGGTTTACTGTGCATTGTGCTGTAATGCGAATTGGCGTAAATGACAAGTAGAATTTTAATCGGCTAATAGGTTTATAATCTCCATTAATTAGATGGTTATTGGAATTACGACAAAATATTAATGGTTGTATTGTTGTTACCATTGTAGGATTTTATTTTATAGAAATACGTAGGAAAATAGTATTAGAATTTGTCTAACATTGTTAAGTTAGTTAATTTTTACTGTGGGAAGATATGAGGGATATTTTGATATAGATCGTAGAATAATTTGCTTGATTTTCGTCCATGCCGGGCGAATTCTCAACACTCTTTCGTATTTATCGTCAAAGTAGGTTAACTGACTACACTAAATTGGTTTTATATCAAAAGTAATCGAACCATTAATTCACCTTTTATTTACATCGATCTAATTAATTTCGATAATTTACCCCTACCTCCAGAACATACGTAATTAATAAAAATAATTGTAAGCTACAATTTATCATTTATTTTGTTATCCTCTAAAAGATAACATTACAGTCATGTCCATGACAAACGCATTCATTTATTCAAACATATCATTTTATACACTCAGATACCTTAGTTGGAGGAGCCCACGATTTCCTGTTTCAGCCAACCCTTTAACACTGTATTTTTGCTTAGTTATCTTCCACAACTGACTTGCCTATGTAACCACCCCTGCCCTGTTTTAACTACTGTTTTTTGCTATTTCCGCACCGCCTTGAAGACTTATGGTGACTCATGCAGAAGTATAAAGAATGTTTAATTTTTTATTTCTGGTAAACCTAACATGACTTTCTTTTAGTTTTATTCCAATATTAATATGATCAAAAGTAATTCTGTACATGCATAAGATGCGGATTGGGAGTTTTAAGGCTACCAAATGGTTTCCATGAGAAAAATAGCCGTTTGTCAATCCAAGACGTGAACGTTGCTGACTCGTGTAACTCATTTCCATTCACACGATTTGATATTGGGTTCCTTAATAGAAAAACTGTATATCTTGCTAGAGTCCGCGACCAGTTACCGACGATGGCCAGTGTAACCTGGAATGCTGCTGTTGAAAGTTTCATACACTTTCTAGCTAATTTAATCAACTTTCCAGTTGTATTAGTCCTTTCTATGTTTACGATGCTCTATATGGATGTTAAATGGTTTCATTGCCCCAAGGCAAAGACTTAATTCGGTTTCTGTTAGATATGGATTAGGAAACCCTCGTTGAACAGCTGGGAACGTATTCCGAAACGGGAGTTTTGCAGAGGTCACCGAAGAAAAGGAACTATGAGAGGCCAAACATATGGGACGGTACGGAGCAGCTACTTAACCTCTTTGGAGGGCGAACTCCCGTGATTCCCGGTGGCAGCTCATCAGCACTCAAACAGTCTGCTTACTCCGCCCTCCCGGGACAAAGAGAGTAATACACCCTGGGATAAAGAGAGTGCTATACACCCAGCAATTTTTAAGTTGATTTATCGTGTGTAATAGTTCCAGTCACTTGTTTTGAATACATCAGTGGATTTATCCTCGCACAGGTTGCTGCGAGTGATAATACCTTAGACTGTCACTACCACTACTGTTGTCTGCAATGAGGAGGAGCTAAGGTGAACTTGTCATACTGGATAGCCAAGCCAAAGGACTACCCGCATTGTGTAACAGCTTTAATATACAGGTTTACTCAATGGTGAACTCCAAGCTGGTGTAGACCAGTCTCAGATACTTCCTGGGGCAAGACTTGGTTTTGGTTTGTGGCTTGTTATTTGAGGAATTTATCACTTTCATAATTTGTGTTCTCAGTAGTAATATACATATTTCACACGTTTGATGAAAAGAATTTTCAAATTTTAGAAAAAAATATCTGTTATATAATTTCTAATAAATGTTGTCAGTAGTCAAGAAAGATATTGGCTTTAAATTAGTTCATTAAAACATAATTTAACTGCAGGGACAAGTTAAAACTCACGGTAGAACACGAAGCTCGTCGAGTAGAACGTTTATCGAACCAAAGGCGTGTAAAAGTACCAACTGATTTTAAACGGCCTTGGATCTTCCAGACATAACTCAGCCCAAGGCCAGCACACTATGCCGGCGTCGACCGCTCTCCCGATACAGGATAGAAGCGCCGCGGGCGCAAAAATAAAAAGTTGTCGTCGGCCCAGACCGCCCAACCCGCCCGGGGCGGTACAGGCGTGTCCTTGCTGGACGCCCGGGGCGGCGGCCTGTTCACAAGCATCCACCGCAAGCCGCAGCCGCCCGCCAGCAGACCAGTTCACGTGCTGGGCTCTGTCCGTCCCGTTCTGGCCTCGGACATGAACCATTAACAATATCACATGATACGTCGGATAGCATTATTGACTTCCAACTTGTGTCTTTATACGCGCAGAAGACCGGTTCACATGAAGTATTCTGTCTATCCTAAACTTGCCTCAAAGATGAGAATTCATATTAGACATTCTCTGTTACATTCTCTGTAAACTTACTTTCTAACTTGTAGATTTTCCAGTTTGTGTATTTGTACGTAGTAACAGACCAGTTCACATGAAGTGTTTTCCTAAACTTACCTCAAAGATGAGTGATTGGTATTCATATTCAATATTTCAAGTTACACTATATAGGTAACATTAAAAGCACTTTCCAGCTTGGGACAAAAATGTGACCATCGCCGTAGCAGTTGGGCACTTGGTTAGGAAAATCATCCTTATGCAGTATTCTAAGACAAAATAGTTAAAAAATTATACTATCTCGGAACTATTGCTAGGATTATCACAAGTCTGTCTAATGTACCTGGTGGATCTCGGTCAGTGTAAACACTTTTTTGGACCAGTTCTCTCTGAATTCCACTCGACACTGACCCAGTGGTCTGCCGTGATGTCTGCCGTGGCCCCTATGCAATGTGCGGCCTCCAAACGTATTATGCTCGCACTAGAAGTTAAAGAGGTAATCAAGAGTAGGCAAACTAATGTGTAACAATTACCCTGGAACTTTCATCGAATCCAAGTGTGAAGAAATGTTTAGTTTATTAATGATGGATTACAAAAGTAGTGGTATGATTTAAAACTGGAAACTTTACGGGAACATGTCTTTCACGTCCGTTAACTTTCGCTAAAGTCCCACAGATACAAGGATACAGATAAAGTACCACATCATGTATAGAAAATACCCCCGTCGCAGCAAACCTACGTACTCAGCGAATTTTCAATGCATAGTATGTGTCTTAATACCACATAAAGCCGCATACCAAGTTTCATTAAAATATATTCACAAATAAGCGATGTATACAATTTTAATTATTCTCCATAAGAATAACATTGGGGATAAGAACGTAGGTTTGCTGAAACAAGGAACAAAAAAAAATGGTTTTTATGCAAATATAAATAGAATTAAACTAGGTGAAGCCAGATACCAAGTTTAATCAGTATTAATTCATAAAAATAAGCGATATATGACATTTTAGTTATTCTCCATAAGAATAACATGGGAGCTGACTAAGCAGGTATGCTGCAACAAGGAAGACAAAGTATGGTTTTTCATGTAAATATCATTATAAATCAACTAGGTGAAGCCACATACCAAGTTTCATCAGTATACACTCATAAATTAGCGATGTATACCATTTTGATTATTCTCTATAAGAATAACATAGGGGATGGTAAGCAGGTTAGCTGCAACAAGGAACACAAAATAATGGGTTTTTATGCAAATATCAATAGAGCTTATCTAAGTGAAGTCACACACCAAGTTTCATCCATATGCATTCATAAATAAGCGATATATAACATTTTAATTATTCTCCATAAGAATAACATGGGGACCGAGTACTTAGGTTTGCTGCTACGGGAACCATAGGCAAAACAATTTTTTGTGCAAACAACTATAAACCACAACCAGATGAAACCATATACCAGGGTTTGTCAGTTTATGTTCATAAAAAAGCGTGATATAACATTTTTCTTTTTCTCAATAAGAATAACATTGGCCAACGTGTTGTGTTAAGCACTTTCAATATCCCACTAATCAATTGAGGTAGAGCAATGATCAAAATAGCAAATTTTTTGTTTCTTTATGCTGAATTCAATGATAAATATTACAATTTTATTAAAATAAAAATTACAGGGAAAACCCCCAAAAAAAACATTTTTGGGGGACAACCCCCCCCAAAACCCCTCTTCGGATGTTGCGATTCGTCTGGTTTTCAAACTCGTTCAAATATATGGTACTTTACACATTTGTGCCAAATTTCATTAGGATCAGACCTTTTTTATGAGAGTTATCGTGCTTACGGGCACGCGCGCGTGCGCACACACACACACACACACACACACACACACACACACACACACACACACACATATACAAATTTGAACGAATGGTGTTTTTAGCATCTGGGGACCTTGAAATGACAAGTTATCATGGACTTGGGCTTAAGTCTTACCTTGCTACCTACGGTAATAACCTCTTCCCTATAGGGGAAATTCGCTAATATACTAGTAAACTGTTTATTATTTTTATTTCAGAAATAACCACCCAAATACCCAGATTGGAGACACCAGAGTCATTTTCTAAGCGTAGAGAATTTAAGGGGAAATCCTCCCCTCCCCACCTACGACCCAAGGTTTGGTGGCAACTTAGTCAAATAACATGGTTTTGGCTAATACTAAAACGACGACCCCAAACATTAGTTAATTATTTGCATGTTAAACAGCCGTTATTATTAAATCAAACTCAGTAAAATTTTGGTGAGGGACGAGCACATAAAATATTAGTTTAAAGAGGAACCACACCAATAAAGTGCCAGTTGTAAATAAAATAGTAGTTTAATCTGGTTTTTGGACACCCAAGTCGCTCAATAAAGCCCACTGACTCACGACTCAATAAACGAATTATTTCTAAGTGGCTCTTCAGCCCGTAGTCGGGCTACAAGCTTTTCACACGTAAAGTTGGTTTTATTTCCTCGTAAAATATGAGATTTATGGCGTATTCAGTTTGATGTAAGCTATATCTAGCGCTAAGTTAAAGAGATAAAAGTTTAATTTAGAACAGTTTAAAGTGAGTCGAGCAGTCTGAGTTTAGAGCAGTAGAGTCCACCCCTGTTACGTGCAAGGAAGTCTATTGGTAATACTGGAGACAACACTAATACAAAAGTAGCAAGCCGCAGCCACATATCTCTAGTTCTTTAAACTGTCCGTATTGGTTTTATTCTTATAAGTGAATCTACTTAATCACTGTAGACTCATGCAAATCACTGGAATACAAGTTGGAACAAATTCATATTTTCGTTTGACTTATGTTTCTGTTCTTGCTATGATATATGATAAACCATTTACAAGTTAACAAAAATACAAGTTTATTAATTTCCAAACCATAAATACTTTTTTTATTCACTTTGTTGACTCGTTCGAATTCAGCGAGTAGTTATTTGACACACCAATAAATAAAAAAAAACTCCACCAAACGTGGTGGAGAACGGCACGCAATGTCGTACATTCGTGTTGATTATCAATAGACCTCCTTGTTCAGCAGTGTTGTCTCCAGTATCACCAACATACCTCCTTGTTCAGCAGTGTTCTCTCCAGAATTACCAACATACCTCCTTGTTCAGCAGTTTTGTCTCCAGTTTACCAACAGTCCTCCTAGTCCAGCAGTGTTTGTTTCCAATATTACCAATATACCTCTCTGTTTAGCAGTGTTGTCCCCATTATTACAAATAGACCTCCATGTTCAGCAGTGTTGTCTCCAGAATTACCAACATACCTCCTTGTTCAGCAGTGTTGTCTCCAGTTTACCAACAGTCCTCCTAGTCCAGCAGTGTTGTTTCCAATATTACCAATATACCTCTCTGTTTAGCAGTGTTGTCCCCATTATTACAAATAGACCTCCATGTTCAGCAGTGTTGTCTCCATTATTACCAATATAACTCCTTGTTCAGCAATGTTGTCTCCAGTGTTACCAACAGACCTTCATGTCCAGCAGTGTTGAGTCTAGTATTACCAACAGGCCTCCTCCTTCATCCGTGTTCAACACACCTCCTCGTTCAGCAGTGTTGTCTTCAGTGTTACCAACACTCCTTCTCGTTCAGCAGTGTTGTCTCCAGTGTTACCAACACACCTCTTGGTTAAGCAGTGTTGTCCCCAGTGTTACCAACACACCTCCTCGTTCAGCAGTGTTGTCCCCAGTGTTACAAACAGACCTCCTCGGTTCCGTTCCTCCGGTAACACCTTCCCCGTCGTCCGCCCGCGGCCCCACTCCATGACTGTGCTCCTCGCATCGCATCTCCGTGCTCGCCATCGCCGTCAAACGCACGGTGTTAACCCACGGTCGTAACCGCCGCGAACAATGCGGCAATGCGGCCATTGTGAAGCTTACGACCGAGCCGCACCGCATGACTGTGGAGCCTGATTTGTGGGGGCCCAGGGGTGCAATAATTTCAAAATATCGCTAGATGGTATCTGGGCCCCTGCCTGGGGGCCCTTCCTCCCACGCGCCCCGGGGCCCCAGACACGTGAGAACGCCAAATTGCTCGCCTCTTCACTCCCCCCCCCAGCCCGGGGCGGCCATCACACCGGACCTTATATGTGCTACAGGGTCATACACACAGATGGAACCAGCTTGTGCCTTGTTGGTTGATAGGATTGTCATCTCGTCTCGTCTAGAGGTGAATCATCGCTAGAGTGTTTCATGAACTAAGCCAGCGACCGGTTTGTACTTTGGAGGGTTTCAAAGACATGGGAATTACTCTTGAACAATATTTTGGAACTGAGATCAAAACATAGTAGGTAATAACCATGGCAGACTGCATCTATTACAAAAATTTTTTAGAGTAGATTTGCTAAAGAGGTTTTATATTGAATTGCATTGGTAATTGTACATTTTAAATCTGTAATATTACCAATGGCTTATTTAAACACTTAAAACTACACATTACAAATACCCATTTAAACTGAGAATCGATCAGGATTACAAATACAGATGAATTTCATAATATCACTTATGATTGACTCCTTTAGAGTCAATTACTTTATAAAGCTTGTTCAAGGAGTAGTCACCATTTCGTATTTTATGTTTTAGTATTTTGCTCTTCCGCGATTTATCTTATACTACCAAATACTTTTATGTTTTGTAAAATATAAATCAATTAACTAAACCTAAACCCTTATTTACAAAACTAGAAGATACTACTAGAAGAGGATGCATATAAAATAAATATGAAAAATATACAAATCATCTTGCTGATTCTGTGGAAGAAAATATCACTTTTATTTATCTCATAATGAACAAATATTTACTTCAACATATCTACAAGTTCCCAACTTCACAGGTTCACTAAACAATTTGACATAATTTATCTTCCGACTTCTAAGGAAAAACAATCATCATTAGAATGTAATAATGTGCAATTAAAGATTATTAGACATCAGTAATTTAGTTTTTCAATTGCTATCAACGCTTTCCTGTATTTAACACCCCCTAGAGATGACCAATAAATGTCCTCATTATATACACAGAAAAATATAAACCCGCTGCTTGGTTGTATCAGAGGGAAGAGTGATTTTTTGAATCCTTGTTTTGTATAGTCATGGTTTGATTCGATGGTGATATTTTATTTGTATAGTGGTATTTTTTTGATAGTCGGATTTAGTGCTGACATGGATTGGTCCAATCAAATTTGTGTAAGACCCCACGTTTTGAAAGAATGAACGCCTAAGTTTCTACGTATGTTTCCATAGATGTTTCCACGGAAACACAGATGTTTCCATGTTCGCTGTACTGAGGCGGACCGTCTGGCCACAATCTGGAAACCGTGGGAACCAGCGGGACTGCCTTCAGCGGCTAATAGTCCTTCGACATCAGCTCGCACAACGTCGTGTAGGCCGTCAGTCCCGAGGAGGTGGTTGTCGGGAGTGTTCAACACGGACAAATATATTGGGAATTTTTGGTGTTTAAATTAAGAGCAAATTTCATGTTTAAGAGCCCCCTCTTAAACATGAAGTTTGATCTTAATAACAAGAGCCACACCAATAAAGGGCCAGTTCAGGGGCGTTTTGTGTTCTTATACTAACACTGATACTAGTTAGGTCCTGGGGTCTTTTTCAGTGATATTGTTACCCAATGCATTCCATATATTCACCTTAAGAGGGGGGATTTGGCGTTACCACCTACTTCCCCCAAAAGGCCAATGTTAACTTTCAAACCCGCGTCCCTCCTTTACGAATTATCCTATATGGATAATTATCATTCATGGATAATTTTAAGGAACAAAAAAATACTTACCGATTTCAGTGACTAAAATGTTGCTATCACGAATAGTGATCATTGAATGATCTATTCACTGAAATCGCCAGGTATTTATTTTTTATTTTTAAAAAGAACCATAAATTAACGATTTTTGATATTCTGTTGGGGAGGGACGGGCTTTAAAAATTAAATTGGCTTTATGGGAGAAGCAGGCAGTAACGCAAATTGTTACGTGACGGGAGCCCCTTGTAATAGCGTTTAAGTTGTTTTAAAGAATAAAATAAATTTAAGAGCTCTCTTCTTTATAGACTAAACTACTATTTGGGGAATAGATTTAAGTAGATGTGGGTGACTCAATACATTCATAAGATTAACGTTGTACTTCTGAACGCGAAATTAGTATGCCGCTTCCACAGTTTAGCGAGTCTAGGTGAGCGACTTGGCGAAGCATTCGGCAATAATACGAATTAAAATATAGTTCGAAGCGGGGTTAACGTAGGTTTGGTTAAGGACCATCGTGTTAACGAAGGTTTGGAGAGAGAAATTTATATTTTCCAATACACCAAAAAAGTACCTATATAGTTTTCCTTTGATACAAGCTACGTCTATAAAATTATAATTCTATGGAGTGAAAATCGCCGTACAGAAATTCATAAATCTTGGTGTAATTAAACATCTTTCCATGAAAATTGTATTATGAAAGGTCGATGGTAAAGCTATTCGACTGAAAGTAGCTGTCCTTATCCGGACACCGTTGTAGAGAAGGTTCCATTATAACAACACAATACAATCTCCATCGCCGATTAATTGTAATTCATCATCATTACCATAATTCATACAGTACATTACTGGGCTCTGAAAGTGTAGCGTCGGCCACTAGCCAATGTACACGAGACATGTCACTCCACCCGGTTCTATTATTAAAGTTTTTTCTACTTCTAATAACTATGTACTCCGTCTCTTCGTCTATCTATATTATTAAAATAATAAATTTATGTATGTGATTTTCAACGACCTAAGCCATTATTTTGTGTATATTTTTGGAATAAATAAAGAGTTCTTACCGTCTAAATGTGCCTTTAGGGAGTTAACAAAATTCAGGACTCCACCCCAAAAAATTCAGGACCCCAACCCATGTGTCTTCAAATTGTAATGTTTTGTTGTTATATTATTCATTTATTTGGTTATAGTCAGCAGATTATATTGTAAAGCTGTCAGAATGTAAAAATCTGGCTCTACACTATGTGTGCATGAACTCGTTGGAGACGGGGCTAATTTCCAAGCCTATATACTGTGATACTGACTGATGTTCAATGCGCTGCTCTCCAAACGTTAATCTATGATTATGTGGAGTATTGAGGTAATAAAATATTCCACATGAAAAACTACAAAATAAAATTCGAATTTCATTTTACTTTCTCCCCCTATACATAGTATATGGAGAAAGTATTGTTTTCGTAAAAATTTTCGAATTTGAGTTGTCAGTGGAAATATTCGTTTTGGTGCTCCCTGAACCCAAAAAAGTGGTTTTTACGTGATGTCTGTCTGTGTGTGTGTGTGTGTGTCCGTGTGTGTGTGTGTGTGTGTCTGTGTGGATGTGTACAGAGCTAGAGCCCTAACCTATGGGCCGATTTTTATGAAATTTGGCGTGTAGGTACTAATCCACGATATCTCCAGGCGTTTTTTTCATTTTTTTGAATTTTTGATTTTTAAGGGTAATTATCCCCCCAAAACCGCCAAAAAACATGAAAAATCCAAATTTCTCAAAAACGGCTCTAACGATTTTGATTAAACTTTCGTGGTTTGTAGAACTTTAGGTTTCCAACAAAATGACACCACCCGCATTTCTGGAAAAATGCGGGTTCAGAAATTACAGGACTTAAAACATCAAAAATTCAGTTTTTTGGATTTTTCATAAAAAATCATAAATGTTAAAAAGGATTACTATTCACCATTAAAAAGAGCTCAAAAAACTAAATAAATTGGTATTTTAAATTACTATTCTACGATTGCTAGTTGCGGAGAAAATTGAAATTTTCATTTAGCGGTAAACACAGTACGTTGTCCAATGTTATTCTTATGGGGAATACAAAAATAACTATTTCTCTCTTATTTACTGATCAATTTCATTTGATATGCAGGTCAAGTTAGCATTGACCAAAAGATGATGTTCGAAATATGTTGCTATTTAACCCTGGGGGGGGGGGGGCAAGGGGGCATTTCCCCTCTCAAAACTACTGTGTGTAGCAACGGACTCTATAGTGCCTCCAAAAAAGCAATTTGGGTGGATATTTCTGAAAACAACTATTTTAGACAATTTTCTGTACATTTATCTATACTTCATATTCTATATTTAGTAAATAACAAATATTTTTGTCATTAAAGTTTGGCTAAAATGGAGAAAGTATGTGTCAGTTTCCTGATACCGTTTATTTACTTTCTCCCCCTATACATAGTATATGGAGAAAGTATTGTTTTCGTAAAAATTTTCGAATTTGAGTTGTTAGTGGAAATATTCGTTTTGGTGCTCCCTGAACCCAAAAAAGTGGTTTTTACGTGATGTCTGTCTGTGTGTGTGTGTGTGTGTCCGTGTGTGTGTGTGTGTGTGTGTGTGTGTGTCTGTGTGGATGTGTACAGAGCTAGAGCCCTAACCTATGGGCCGATTTTTATGAAATTTGGTATGTAGGTACTAATCCACGATATCTCCAGGCGTTTTTTTCATTTTTTTGAATTTTTGATTTTTAAGGGTAATTATCCCCCAAAACCGCCAAAAAACATGAAAAATCCAAATTTCTCAAAAACGGCTCTAACGATTTTGATTAAACTTTCGTGGTTTGTAGAACTTTAGGTTTCCAACAAAATGACACTACCCCCATTTCTGCAAAAATGCGGGTTCAGAAATTACAGGACTTAAAAAATCAAAAATTCAGTTTTTTGGATTTTTCATAAAAAATCATAAATGTTAAAAAATTTTACTATTCACCATTAAAAAGAGCTCAAAAAACTAAATAAATTAGTATTTTAAATTATTATTCTACGATTGCTAGTTGCGGAGAAAATTGAAATTTTCATTTAGCGGTAAACACAGTACGTTGTCCAATGTTATTCTTATGGGGAATACAAAAATAACTATTTCTCTCTTATTTACTGATCAATTTCATTAAAATTTGATATGCAGGTCAAGTTAGCATTGACCAACAGATGATGTTCAAAATGTGTTGCTATTTAACCATGGGGGGGCAAGGGGGCATTTCCCCTCTCAAAACCACTGTGTGTAGCAACGGACTCTATAGTGCCTCCCAAAAAGGGATTTGGGTGGATATTTCTGAAAACAACTATTTTAGACAATTTTCTGTACATTTATCTATACTTCATATTCTATATTTAGTAAATAACAAATATTTTTGTCATTAAAGTTTGGCTAAAAGGGAGAAAGTATGTGTCAGTTTCCTGATACCGTTTATTTTAACTGTTGACAAAATTGTTGTGTGAATAAACTATATACTCGTTTGTAACTTATTTGTATACTCGAATTACTTATACTTATACTTATATTACTTTGTACTCGTTTCATTTTTGTTTGTATACTTATTGCAGCCCTGGATGTTTATGGTCTTAAATATGTGCACATATTTACTGTGAGCCCCTTGACAAATTGATGCAATACCTCAACTGAGCCTGACTAGATACACCGATAGAACTTCATTACGTCCTTTACCAACCAATGGTCTGAGAAGCCTTTTTGTTGTATTGTTTGACTATGATTGTTAATAAGTAATAAGATGGGAGGAGAATACATCCCATTATTAATAAATTGCCTTATTTGTAAATAGTTGCGGAGTTGTGTTATCTTCCATTTAGTGTTGTTAACAGTTGGCCTACCATCCACTCTGAGCTCTCTGAGCATAAGTTTTACGTTAAACCAATAACCCGCACAGGTTTTTACCGTGGGTCAAAGATCTATTGATCCTGAGATAAGTGTATAAATTTAGTTTGACAGGGTAAATGTAAGTATTTTATCGTTTATTGTGTAAGAACCATATTGTGATGTGATTTTAACTCATTTTATGTATATACTCCTGTATGTGTGTGTTTAAACGGGTCAATAAAGATATATTAAATTTAATTTACACAAAATTAACTGACCCTCGCAGAAGCACTTAAATTAAACAAGGTTATATCGGTACGATTTGGACATGTATGTTCTCCCAGTACCGATTACAACTAACAATTCTTTGTTGTACCATAAAACCACATCACACCCAACCATTCCCAACCACGACAACCACAACCGCTCACACAACCGCCTGTCTTCGACCGTGCGACCGACCGCTCGTGACGCGATATTATTTAGCAGAGGCTTGTTTATTTGGCGGGAGAGGATTTAGCATCGCACAGCTGAGCAGGACCGCAGGCGGCGGCCAAACAAAACAAGTGCTGCGCGAGGCATATCTTTATCACAAGATTATAATAAATATATAAGGCCCGCGCGGGGCGGGGCCCGGGGGCAGCACGAGGTGGGTAATGAGGGCCCGCGGCGCCCCGTGGGAGGGCCCGGCCCGGGGCCCGCGGTGAGGTATTCATTCCCTCGCCTTGTTATTAGCTCGCGTCAACGCTCGGATCTCGCTCTCCGAGGCCCCGGGTGACGATGTCCGATGTCCTTGGAGGCGCGTTTACAACGTTCTGGAGCACCGCGAGGGGTGCTCTAGTGGAATGCTGGTTGAAGAAGCTGTCGTGTAGTAGGCTACTCAGTTTTGTGCAAACCTCCTATTCACTGTATAAGCCGCCGACACAGACTCCCGTGTTTGAAGAGAGGGCTCGAGTCACCAGCCTCTAGCTCCTTCTCCCATACGACCAATGTTGACCTTCAAGGCCCGTCCCTCCTCAACGGATTGTCTACAATCGTTGATTTATAGTGCATTTTAATAAACAAAATAATACATAGCAGTTTCAGTGAGCAGAATTTTGATATTGCTAATAGTTCACCTATAGAACAAATCTTAATTATTTGATATTTTGAAAGTTCACTGAACGAGTATTATTTGTGATATCTAAATTGTTCTCACTGAAATCGGCAGATATATATATTGTTGCTCTTTAAAATAAGCCAAAAATCAACGACATCGATAACCCGGTGGAGGGTCGGGCTTTGATATTGCCATTGGCCTTATGGGGGAAAAAGGTAGGAGTGTAGAAACGCCAAAGGTATCTAGACTGGAACCCCATCTTAAACGAATGTATGAAATGTCTTGGCTAGCAATACGAAATGATTCTTTAACTAGGATTAATTAATTACCCAATCAATAGCAAATGGATCCATTTAGACTCTTACTATTTTTTGGAATATGCACAAGATCTGTCTAAGGTTTAGATTGTGACTACTTAAGCACACTGTTCACGCTCACTGGTATACAGGAGTTACCAGGAGTATGCGTGCGAACTGCTTGAGTTGTTGAGTTTTGTTACCTGAGGTTGAAACGTTGGGTGTGATTTGTAAAGATATTCTGCTTTATGTTTATGCCCGAACATTACAGAAAACTGTTTGACGTAATATACCTCACTCAATGTATTTGGCATAATAACGTTGTATGTTTACCCCTCGTAGTTTCCTCCTTGGTTCAAGAATCATTGTTCACAAAACTATTACTTTTAAGCTACACAATTTTAAATTTATTTACTTATTTATAAGTAACGTAATAGTCTGAATGCGCCTCTTATAACCCAGGTCGATCTTGAGAAAGATCTTGTAAATTTTGCGAAGGTTTTAAACTCCAACAAAAAGGTAAGAAGTGGCTCCAGTAACACAACTTTCCGCGTTTCTACCTACTTCCCCATAAGGCCAATTTTAACTTTCAAAGCCCATCCCTCCTCAAAGATTTGTAAAATATTTGTGATTTGAGGTTCATTTAAAAGAGTAAAACATTACGTAGCGATTTCGCAGAGCAAAATTTCGATATCATAAATAATATTGTTTACAAAACCTCAAACAATTCAATATTTACAATTGTTTGATCTGTCACCTGTTTGTGATATCGAAACCTGATCACTGAAATCCCTAGGTATTTTTTGCTCATTAAAATAAACCATAAATCATCGATTTTGGAAAATCCGTTGAGGACAGATAGTTTCTGAAATCCAACATTGGTCTGATGGGAAAAACAGGTAGACACAGTGGAGTTTCTTAAGAATCTCCTGGCGTTGACAAGCGCCAAATAAACAAAACAAACACCATTCATTTATTTATTACAAAATTATAAAAATAATTTTTTTGGAATTTATTTATTACAAAATTTCATACATTTATGGGGTTACATAATTATTATTATGGCATTTATGGCTCATTCATCATTAATATTAATTTCCCCATCATTTTGTCTGTTTTTCCCTACAAAAATGTCATTATTCTCCAAACCATAATCATTATCATACCCTAGTTCATGCCAAATAATTAATATTTTACCTGTTTGCCCTCATAATGTTTGTCCTTGCCTCATTGTAATATTTTATTGAATATGTTCCCCTTTTCATCATGTGTTATTTTGGGGTTAATTAATTTGTTATTTTATGTTATTTCATTTAACTTGTTGAATATTAAATAATTGTCCCCCCCGCAGAAAATCATCTCCCCTTGCTTTACAATATAGTATCTAGTTATTTATGCCAATTTTCCCCATATTTACCTTGTACCAATTGATAATTAACCATTTTCCATAGTTTATTCATTATTTAATACTCTAACTGATCTTAGAATAATTTAACCATAGCCTACTTTAGATGTAGGCTAAATTGGATTCTTTATAATATTTGTAAGAAAATTTGTAATACAATAATATTTGACATAGTACTACTTTTCAAAATTAGTCCTTAGAAAATCAAAATTATTGTGTCAAGTGCTTTTACAACATGTGATTTCTCCACCTGTGCTACTCAACAATGGAACTATGATCTTCAAGACCTTCAACCCTCTCCTCTGCCTTGTTGCTGCCTACTTTAGAGGTATAATATTTGTAAGAAAATTTGTAATACAATAATATTTAACATAGTACTACTTTTCAAAATTAGTCCTTAGAAAATCAAAATACCCTTAAAAAACAATCCGCCGGGTGTGGGAACTTCATTCTTTTATAGGACAAAGTTCCTATTAATATTTTCCAAAGTATGGCCTAAGTATAGCCTTGCTGAGTGTCTGAAAGTAGGGACTATTATTGCCCAACAGAGTACCAAGTTAAACTCAATCCCATTTGCATAAACCCCCTTTATTTCTGGTACTCAGGGTGAAGACTTTTGATTCCAGTGTGGTAACCATCGTCCATTTTGATCAACTTATTAGGGAAATTTTAAGAGATATCATACACATTTATGAACAAGCCTAATGTTTATTTAATTTGACTTAAAGTAAATCAAGAAACAATTAACTGAAATTGAACTATTATTCTAAATTTAATATTGAAAACCATTTAATAATTCATCAAGTCAGTGAAAACCATTTGGCATCTTTCTTTGGACTTTTCAAATTACATTGTTGGACTAGTAAACAAACCATCACACTAAATGAACTTATCTCTTTTAAAATTATGTATCATTCGAGCCGGCACGATACCTCGCCCTGAGAATAGAAGAGTTTCTAGTAACTAAGAATCAAGTATTTGATATGAACTATTAAAAATACATTTACCTAAACACATAGGCCTAGATTACCTAGATAGCTTTTGAAGATCCCCCATGTTGTACCATTTCTGTTAGTCCCAGTTAAATTCACATCATATCATCCCATTTGTAATAAAATAATAAATGTTATGTTGTAAATCCATGTAAAACGAACTTTTCATCAACTAGTTAAAAAGGTAAAAAGTATATAACTTAAAACTAAGACTTACCTTGAAAGTAGCATTCCAGACCAGGTGATACATTTATTTAATACAAAACAACCTACAAATAAGGAAAGAAACAGGTAATAAGGCCATTTATTAATTCAATAATTTACAATCGTAGGCTAAATTTTTAGCCAAGGTAATTTTATTGGTATTATGTTAATCCTTTTCACCATGCAAGAAGCGTCATCTGTGTGTGTGGAAGCTATGTTGTCTGATGCTATGAGAAGGCGTTACTCCAATCACCGACTTTAACCCTAATCAAAAAGTGTTTGAATGAACTTTAGACGATATTTTTGTACTTTCCCCAGTATCCCGGGACCAATCCTGGTATTGGCCGTAATTTACAAAAAGCCTATAAAAATATGCGATTAAGTGTTCTTTTGTATACTGTATTTTGAAGATAATTATAGTAAATTAATAATATTTTGTTTATAAAAAATACAAAACAATTATTTAAATAGCACGAATGATCAACGGTGAAAGATAACAATCTGTATTACACGATTAGTAATATTACGTTTGGCCTCACATTGGGTAGGGCTTCGGGTATCCAATAAACTAATAAAGCAACTCAAGATTGGGTTTTTAACACTATGGTGTATATTTAAATTGACAAAAAAACTCTTTCAAAAAGTATCCATGAACAAATATTTCCACCTAAAAAGTAGAAGCAGAAGTACATTTTTTAATTTAGCTGCAGCTGCAGATGAATGAAGTTATCAACTTATTACTAAGACAAGTTATGAATAAATCTTACTTCATAAAACAAAACTAGAAACAAAACTATCCTATCAATAAACACATTACTTTCATAATAAAATCATGTAACAATTAGTAAACAATCTAAAATTAATCGAGGAAATATTACTTTAAAAAATTCCAATGTTGTTATTTTAATGAATTTACTTAATGTTGTATTGGGATCAAAACAAACTAAATTTTTTCTTAGTAAAAATAAAAAAAGATCAATTATCATAAAAAAGGTATAACTATCTAACAAACGTCACTTACCCTATTCAGGTAAAATATGATTGTTTCAAGTGACTGTAAGAAATTGGATTAAAATATAAACCTATAGTGGAAAAAAATAAGAAAGAAAAAATTACCAAATCAAGAAGTTTTGATTTGTAACTTTATTAAAGTGGTTTTATGGTGATTTATTGCGGTTACATCAGTTAGAAACATCATTTGTATTGCTAACTTGAGATAATTTAGCAATCCCGAAAATCTCGGGATTCGGCGTTTGAGTCCCGGAATGGAAGAAACCGTAAAATTGGGCGGGATCCCAGGATTGGATTCCCTACTTCTTAAGCTCATTAAAGTACATGGGGGTAAAAACCTGTTATAAAACCTGTATAACCTTTTACAGAGTGCAATTGGTAGCACCTCCAATTCGTACCAATCAAAATTAAACCAACAGAAATGAAAGTTGCCAAAATTAATTGAAGCAAACGTTAAAAATACAAATGTCAGACTTCCAATTATAATAGATTAGAATACAACCGGGTCGGGCCTCCGCCACTGTAGGCTACTACTGACGCAGCCTGCCATAGCCTCGGTGCTGCCGGCACTGACCACTCACTGTCTGATTGAGGCCTCAGATAGATCATCTTCATTCATCAGCCTCCTATTGAATCGGCTATTAAAAGGATTTACAAAGAGAATAAACCAATATAAACAACCGACGCTTCATTAATCATTGTTAGGGTTTTGAAAGACCGCGAGTTCATTTGTTACTTCTGGTCTCGCATGCTGATTTTGTAGCTATCGGATGAAGTGATTTGTGCACCTAATGAGGAAGTGTTTGTTTATAATTTTACTACAAGTATTTTAGCGAATTTCCCCTATAGGGAGTAAGCGAATTTCCCCTATAGGGAAGAAGCTATTACCGTAGTCGGCATGGTAAGACCTAGGCCCGGGACTATGATAACTTTTCGTTTTGAGGTCCCCAGACCCCAAAAACACCATTCGTTTGAAACTGTATATATATATATATATATATATATATGTGTGTGTGTGTGTGTGTGTGTGTGTGTGTGTGTGTGTGTGTGTGTGTGTGTGTGTGTGTGTGTGTGTGTGTGTGTGTGTGTGTGTGTGTGTCCGTGGGTGCGATAACTCTCGTAAAAAAAGTCCGATTTTGATGAAATTTGGTACAAACGTGTAAAGCAGCATTTATGACTAAGTTCGAAAACCAGACAGATCGATCTATCCGAAGGGGTATTTTGGGTTTTTTTTACCGATATTTGGCACAATTTGGTGTTTTATTCATTGCTCTACGTTATTTGGTTACTGAGATATTGAAAGTGCTAAACACAGTACGTTGCCAAATGCTATTCTTATGGAGGATAAGAAAAATTGTATATCTCGCTTATTTATCAACTTATCCTGACGAAACTTGGTATATTGCTTCATTTCATTGTGGTCTATTGATATTTGCACAAAAACCCATTTTTTGGCCGATAGCTCCCGTAGGAGCAAACCTTCATACTCAGACCCACGTTATTCTTATGGAGAATAAGTAACGTGTTATCTCCTTTAATTATGAACATAAATTAATAGAACTTGGTATGTGGCTTTACCGAGTTGAGTTATATTTCTATTTGTATAAAAACCCATTTTTAGTGTTCCTTATTTCAGCAAACCTGCATACTCAGCCGCCATGTTATTCTTATGGAGAATAATTAAAATGTCATAAATCGTTTATTTATAAATGTATATTGATGAAACTTGGTATGTGGCTTTATGTGGTGTTAAGATAATATTGTATGCATTGGAAATTCGCTGAGTATGCAGGTTTGATGCTACGGGGGTATTTATACTTATTAAATATTTGCGTAATATAATTACAGTTATTGATGTTGATAAATGCAATTTAGAACGACCACAATATTGATACAAAATAAAGGTGTTATGGTCTGAAAACTGTGTACATTTAGTGTTTAAGCTTTATAAAGTGGTAGTTCATAGTGAAATCAATTTCAATTATGGTTTAAAAGTTTAGTATACATCTAAATACATGTGGTTGTTTAAGTAAGGTGAAGCTTTTATCCAGCGAATGTTGTGTGTTGGCAATAATTTACCGATTAAAACATCACAACTCCTTTCATATCTTAATAACCATTAAGTAGAAACTAATTATGTTGGACAGATTTTTATAGTCTTTTCCCCAACATAACTGGATTTGAGTTGTATTTAATTTCAAAATAAAAAATATATTTTCTCCTTGAAAGAATTTTCGGAAATAAATGTATTATGGAAGATACTTGGGCTTATGGGAAATGCCTAGACAGTAGGCCTAGTCAGTGCAGTATAATACAATAAATATCCAGCACCGCTTTTCCCTCTGCGAAATTTTCACGGATTGAGTTATCTCATTTCACGCTATACATATGATTTTCCCTCTTCTTTCTTGTAGTTCTTAGCAACTGTTTCAAACTAAATATAATAAAAATAATAGCTAAATATAATAGCTAATAAAAAGGTTGTTAACTAAATGTACACCTTTTGGTTATACCATAAACTACCATTATTACCTTTTTTCACCTTTTGCAAATACATTTTCACCAGGTGTTGTTGAGTGGGCAGAATAAGTTTACAGATATAAGATGCGAAATATTTAAATAAAATATCGCATCGATTCTGACATCGTATCACTGATTTATTTCTTAATACAAGACTAAGAAGTTATTAGAAAACTAATTGAACAATTTCAAATCTCTTTAGTTTTCCCGCAAAGTACTAAAACATCGAAACGAATATTAGGATATCACACCGTATGTATCGCAATTGTTCGACGCGATGCGATAGTTATCGCGCATCACTACTCGGTGCGGAGGTCGTTACCCGTGGTCTATGGTTCCCAGAAGCCGTTCTCCTCCGAAGCTCGACAATTAACACAAATATGGCGCTCCAGCCACCGTTATCCGCCACTACAACAGCCACCACAGCGGGAGACTCCACTACAGCCACTACAGCCACCACAGCGGAGACTCCACTACAGCCACTACAGCCAATACAGCGGGCAGTCTGCTCTCTCGACTATACAGAGTGAAAGGCCGCTATGGATGACCTTTTTAATAAATACCCCCGTCGCAGCAAACCTGCATACTTAGCGAATTTCCAATGGAGATATAAATGCCTTAATACTACGTAAAGCCACTTACCCAGTTTCATAAACATATATTCACAAATAAGGGATATATACAATTTTAATTATTGTCCATAAGAATAACATTGGGGCTGAGTACGCAGGTTTGCTGCATCAACGAATACAAAAAATAGGTTTGTATGCTATTATCAATATAACTCAACTAGGTGAAGTCATATACCAGTTTTTATTCATTGATGTTCATAATTAAGGGAGACATAGCATTTAATTATTATCCATAAGAATAACATGGGGCTGAGTACGCAGGTTTGCTGCTACGGGATCCTTTTGAAAAACTTTTTTTGTAGCAAATATCAATAGACCACAACCAGATGAAGCCATATACCAAGTTTCGTCAGTATACGTTCATAAATAAGCAAGATATAAAATTTGCCTTTTCCTCCATAAGAATAACATTAGACAACGTACTGTGTTTAGCACTTTCAATATCTCGGTAACCAATTGACGTAGAGAAATTATCAAAATACAAAATTGTGTGTTTTTTAAGCTAAATCCAATGGTGGAAACTAAAATTTGACTATTTCAAAAATTGTATGTAAAAAATTCAAAAAATCCATTTTTGGGGTACAAACCCCCCCCCCCAAAATACCCCTTCGGATAGAGCGATCTGGCTGGTTTTCGAACTTAAAGTCATAAATGTTGCTTTACACCTTTATACCAAATTTCATCAAAATCGGGTCATTTTTACGAGAGTTATCGTGCTCACGGACACACACACACACACACACACACACACACACACACACACACACACACACACACACACACACACACACACACACATATATATATATATATATACAATATATATATATATATATATATACAGTTTCGAACGAATGGTGATTTTGGCGTCTGGGGACCTCAAAACGAAAAGTTATCATGGTCCCCGGCCTAGGTCTTGCCGTGCCGACTACAGTAAGAGCTTCTTCCCTATAGGAGAAATTCGCTAAAACTAGAGGGCCTGCTGCTCGAAAACGAATAAAGTTGTTCCATCTTGTGTCAGATTAAGAGAGCCAGCCTTGTCACTTTAGTAGTTTGTGACTCAGCTCACACCATATGTTGATACTGTAAAACTGTATTTTGTTGTATATATAGCTTTTTTGAATGCAATTGTTTTTCAATTTATCTCCATGTTATCCTTATGGGCAAGAACTAACGGGTTTTTCCCTTCACATTGGGGGTAACCACTTTGCAAAACCATTGATAGAGGACATTTATTTGATACCTTAATCGGTTCAGAAATAATGGAGGAGCTCTTTTTACAGATGTCGCCTTAGTGTATTATAAATATATATATTTATAATTCGTTTTAATCAATCTCAATAAATATCAGTCCTGAGAACCTTTGTAGTAAATGTAATTTGTAGTAAAAACTGACGTCAGGCTAACTAATAACCAGGCAAAGGCAAAAAACAATACTGCACTCGTTGGATATGACGTAGATGAGATGAGGTTTATCTGGGTTTCGAAAATTAGGTTAAAAAGGTAATAACCCTAATTGTTTATTTTGCATAATGGTATTTAAGTTTTTTCAATCTGAAGGACATTTACCGTACTTAAATGTATATGTTTTGTACACAACATCAACATGAAAGATACTATAAATATATTAAACAAGAAACAATTTCTGTAGCGTACCATTGAACTATTATATTACTAATGATTGATTAATTGCTTGCAATGATTTAGTGTAATTAACAGATACTAAGCTGTAGCATTCATTAAAGTTGATATTACAAGTTTTTGATTATATCAAACACATTTTCACAGAAAAGGAAGAATTTAAACTATATATTTACCTGTAAAAGTCGAACAAACCACACAAATAAAACCATGGTCGTTTTCAAACTGTGATACAAAACCGTGTATTTATGAAACTTAAAGAAAGTGTCTGTCGTATTATTTGATTAAAATTAAAGATTGAGAAGGTGCGAAAAATCATACTTAGAACCTATTAAAAATGAAATTACGGGGATTAACATTTAAAAACAATAAATAACCATTACTTTTTCTAGGTATGTGGCCATTATCTCGTCATTAAACTGTCACATATTCATGAAATCTCGTTGCGATGGGTATGTAAATATACAAGTACACATATATAATTATGAGCAGTAAAACAACGGAACAAAGAGGTGTTAAGCTATTATTCATTGATGTGACTTATCTTATAAACTGTAATTATGGCCGATTTAATTATTAATTAAAATAATTCATAACTAAAGAGAAAAGAGGAAGAGGTAAGGCATTCCTTAAAATATAAGGTTACATACCTTGTCGTCATCAATCCACTAGTTTATATGATTACTAGTTTCGGGTTACTAGTGTCAGTATTTTATTCTGTGATAATGCGACAAAACTAGTCCCGAAACTAGTAATCATATAAACTAGTGGATTGATGACGACAGGGTATGTAACCTTATTTTTTAAGTCATACAATCAATCCAGAAGGCAAATAGCATGTTGTGTTAAAAAAAGGCATTCCTTTGAGAGTGTGAATACAACAAAATGATTATATACACACAAGTGGCTTGTAGAGGCTAAAACCCCTAATTGATTTGAAATTATTTCTAGATAATTTAACGTACAATCATCTTAAAATACTTAATTCATTCCACTTACCGATTTTCTTTGCCTTTGCAGCATTTCTTTTCTTTTCAAAAGAATACCAAATTTAAGAACAGTGGTAAGTTTAAAACTCCACTTGCATGGAAAATTTCGTAAATTTGTACTATTGAGAAATATGTTACTTGTAATTCAGACTGTATAATATTACATTATGTAGGGTTGATTATCAATAAATAGACACATCAGCCCTCTGAAACGGTGGTTTTCATTGCTTGTCAACATGTCCCGTCAATTCAAACGTGTGCGAGCTGAGGGCTGTACTTTGAAATATTAGGCTTGAAAAGGGCCCCCAGCAGCCGCCAATCAGCAGTATTGAATGTCATAGGACACTTTGCAGTGTCGCTGTGTGTTCCACCCTTTTATCTGATTTAATAGTATTTTATACAACTCTGGTGTGCAGTAAATTTGTTAAGCTCGAACAAACCAAAAGTACCGTGTGTTTACAAATTGTCTTTACAGATTTCAATTAAATGTGCAGAACGTAACTTTTTTTAGTGAGGTTTGATTTTTTTTGCCAAACACATGTTCTTAAGTTTGTTTATTCATATTTGCATCGTCCTTAATTAATTACTTCATTAAATAACTATCTTATTTACAAAATGTTCTTCGAGGTGTGTTTTAAGTTCATTGCTATAAGATCAAGTTGTTCAAGTTCAAAGGATAGGCTCTGATGGATACAGGATATGTACTCCATAAAATAAAATAGTTCCGGTGAAACCGAGTCAAAACCTATTTCTTCAGGTTTGCACTATGAACATGTAAACAAACAAACTGTAGAACACGTGTTTCACCAAAAATAAAACATCAATAAAATATCACATTTTTTAAATTTTCAAACACATTTAAAATTGTAAAAGTAATTTGTAGACTCCCGGTATTCTGGAGTTTTATTTATTATTAAAAATTGTGTTTATAATGTTAAAACTCCTAAATGTATCAAACGATTGCCCAAATCTAAAATTGGTGTTTCAGTTGGCTTTAATATTTTGATGTGACTGTTCGAAATACATTGACCTGTATATTTGATGTATATTTACCTAATTTGTTGTGTGCACAGGATACATATTAAACCATGTGCAGTTTACAAGAAACCCGCTTTGTTCAAACTATACGGATAAATTAAGAGAGGTCTCTAGTCAGAACATTTCGCGTTTCTACCTTCTTCTTCCATAAGACAAATCTGAAATAATAACTTTCATATTCCGTTCCTCCTCGGCGGATAGTCCCAAATCTTTGGGTTATGGCCTATTTTAAAGGGAATTTTAAAGAGTACCTAGCGATACTTTTTTTAGGTTGTATTTTAATACACATATTTGACCAATTCATTGTCTGATACCACAATGATAACAAAGACAACCATGTTTGTACCAAATTATACCAAAATCGACCATTTTTACAAAAGTTACTGCACGAAAAAAAACTGTTTCGGTTTCCCATATAAACGTGTGAACAGTTAGAATAAAAAGTATTTAGTGCAGTTACAGATGTATTTCCTACAAAAATGTCTGTTATATCTATATGAAAAAATATCTACAATAAAAAAAGTATATGTTTGCCAACGGTACGCTATACTGAACTTTTACCCTTCCACGATTCTTTCCCGAAGAGGTAATTAGCTAATAAATCCCATGATTAAATTGTAATACAGGTGGAACTTTACAGGTGATTTTAGGATTGTAGAATAATTGATATGAAACAGATTTTACAGGAATTGTACGTTTAATTTTACAGGACCTGTATTATAAGACTTTTATGAAACGGGCCCCTGGGCATAATATTATCTGCTATTTGGTCCCTCTCTGATGCTGAGGTTTGAAGAGGCTGGACTGTAAACGTTTCCGCCCGACCGCACTGCCGCACTGCCGCACTACCACACAGCCGCACTACGCAGTTTACTACCGGAGAGTGATGACCGCATCCGCGGACGCGGCGCGTGGTCTGACAGCCCCTTATTACGTACAAATTGAATGTGGGTCTAGACCCCTATTACCCAAACCCAGTAGCGACTACCGCCCCTCCCCTCGCACCGCGCCCAACTCTCGCTACTGGGCGCTTCACGGGTTAAATGGGGAGTGAGGTTTGAAGAAGACCTTCTTAAGAGGGGTCTCCAGTCTCCAGTCACGAAACTTTTCGCGTTCCTACCTGTTTCCTCCACAAGGCCGATGTTAACTCACATAGCCCGTCCCTCCTCAACGGATTATCCAGTATTGTTGATTTATGACTCATTTTAAAGAGTAAAATTATCTAGCGATTTCAATGAGTGAAATTCCGATATCATAAATAATAATAAAATTTCAAATTATTCAATATTTACGATTTTGTATTGGTGAACAAACAATTCACCAATTGAATTTTTATATGTGATATCGAAATTTGTCTCAATGAGATTGCTAGTTATTTTTGTACCCCAAAACTGTGTTTTTTGGGGTTTTCACATGTAATTTTAATTTAAATCAAATTTTAATTTATACCATTGAATTCAGCTTAAAAAAACAAACAATTTGGTTATTTTGATCATTGCTCTACGTTCCTGTAGCAGCAAACCTAGGTACTTGGTTCCCATGTTATTCTTATGGAAAATACTTAAAATGTTATATATGGCTTATTTATGAATGTATATGGATGAAACTTGGTATGTGACTTCACTAAGATGAGTTCTATTGATATATTGCATAAAAACCCAGTATTTTGTGTTCCTTGTTGCAGCAAACCTACGTAGTCACCCCCAATGTTATCCTTATGGAGAATAATTAATATTTTAAATATCGCTTGTTTGTGAATACATTTCCTATGAATCCTGTTAAGTGTTTTAAAGTGTTATGTTATATATTCATTTGAAATTCGCTGAGTATGCAGGTTTGCTGCGACGGGGGTATTGTTAGAATTATAATGAACAATACATAAATCAGCGTTTTCGGACAATCCGTTGAGGAAGGGTGGTATTTGAAGGTTAACAGTGTTCTTATGAGAGAAGCAGGGAGGCGCAGAGGACTGGACCCCCTCCTTGTATCACTATTTGAATAGATAGTAAATAGGCAATTCATGAGTCAAGAAAACAAAATACTGTTTTCATTTTTTAAGGGGTATAGTCTATTGTTATTTTTTGTAAAGTAGATTTAATTTAATCATTTTACTTTTATTGATTTATTTGTATGCGTTATTACACGTAACAATCCAATTACAATGAAGCAGTTTAAAAAAACAGTCTAGGCAAAAAATAAAGAACTACAGAGGTACCTACATTAACTACAAATAAAAATATTCCTATAAATAAGGAGGACACCAAAAGCTAACAACACAAGTGAGAAAAAATAAATAAGTGAATACATTTGAATTATAAAAAGTAACAAAATCAATATACAGGGTGAGTCAGACCACCCGTCCAGCAAGTATAACGGGAGAACGGTTTGGTCTAAAGTCATAAAACAAAATTCTCTCCCAATCAAACACATATGGGCAATCTATTAAAAATATTTTCATCAGAATCCATGTACAGGACACATTAAACGAATGTGGCCACAGAATGCATGCAAGGATTATGCAAATTAACATGCATTTCATATGGGAAAATAACGGTTTTTTTATTGCACAAAAACGAAAAGAGATACAAGGTTGGTGTAAATTAGAAAGCTGCTAGGTTTTATAAGGCATTTTTAATGGGGTGACTTATAATATATGCTAGCATTTGATCTTTTTGAATTTTGGGCTCATAAGTATTTTCAAAAAACATATTTCATTGAAATTTATATTTCTTCAACAAAGTCTGTCATGTAGCATACCACAGGAAAGATGAGGTTACCACGAGTAATAAATTCAAATCAGACAAACGATACGCGTTTTGGTTATGAAAATACAGGGTATTCCGTAACTGCCAATATTTTACACGAAAATGGCCGCCATTTTGAAACGGATAAAGATAAGTGAATTCTGTTTCCGCCAAAATGATTCTTTTAACGAGACCTTTAAAATTACAGTATGTATAATTTGTCCTATGTTTACTTCAGAACGGTTTGAGATTCGAAACCGTGGCCTTCAGTTTTGGAACATTCTGTACATGGATTTTGATAAAAATATTTTTAATAGATTGCCCATATGCGTTTTAGTGGGAAATAAACTGCAATTAAAAAATTAGTGCGTTTAAATTTTTTTTAGTGCGTTTTAGTTTTTTGTCTTTAGACCAAACCGTTCTCCCGTTATACATGCTGGACGGGTGGTCTGACTCACCCTGTATATACAAAAATTAAATTGAATACATGGCGTAACTATAAATTTACATAGAAAGCGTGCGATTAAAAACATGCTTTGTTATTATTATTATTATTAATATTATTATGTTGCGGGGAACTATAAGTTGATTATACATTTATCACACATGTTTGAGATGAAGTAAATTATGAATGAAATTGCAGGGTTTAATAATGTTGAACAATGTGATTTTGAGAAAAATAATTTCATGTACAAAAAACTATGTAACATTTCACAACAATCGATCAATTTACACAAGTGGGCAGCAAACTTCGTTGCCGCAGTCTTCAGCCCCCTTCAAAATGAGTTTGGTGGGGCAGTCCTTCCGGCATATCCCTCCCAGCCCCTGGCAGGTCTTCACGCTGCGGCCCACTGCTAACAACAACATGGGGTGAATACTGTACAATTATATCACCTAATAATTAATTGAACAGGTAGTGCTAACTAGAATGAACTTCGGCGAGTAATAAAGGCGAGTCCGAGAACTGGCGCGCAATACACTTCCCTCCTGTCAGAGGACAAACAAGACACTAGTAGACACTGGCCTGACTGTACTAGGCCAAATGCGTGGTGGGGAAGTGAAGTGGGGGACGCAATTACTCCTCTCCGCGCTCGTATGAATCTAACTGTACTTTTATAGAATACACATAGTGAAGTTGAAATATAGTAAAACCCGTTGTATCCCGGATTCCACCACTAAAACTTTCTTGAACGTTAGTCCAATTTACGGAGCGTTAAAACTAACTCTTTCAGCAATGTTTTAGAATGTGCAATGTGTGTGTGTGTGCAACCTGATTGAACTATTTTTAAACCCATCTTAAATTAAATTATATCTCTTGATAATACATGGAAGGCGCTGCAGTCACAACACTTGTTGCGTTTCTACCTGCTTCCAATAATACCAATGTTAACTCACAATGTTCGTCCCTCCTCAACGGATTATCCTAAACTATGGAATTATTTTCTTTATAAACACAACAAAAATTAATCTCGATTTTAATTAGCAGTTTTTTATATCACAAATAGTAAGCCAATACAAAAAAAATCGTCGATTTTTTACATTTTACAAATGTTATGATTATTATTTGTCATCGAAATTTTGCTCACTGAAATCACTAAGTATTGATTTGCTCTTTTAAATCAGCCTTAATTGAACATCCTTTAAGGAGGGACGGACTTTAAAAGTTAACATTGGTCAAGGAGGAAGTAGGTAGAAATGTAAAAGGTTCCATGTCTAGAGTCCTTTCCTAACTTAGAAAATAGGGTTTCACCAAAACAGCCTATAATGTGTCGTTATTTGAGACGCTAGTTCAAACTAAACTGAACAATTTTTACGAGTTGATCCTTCTAAAAGAGCGTTATTGAGTACTGCAGGTTATATAATGCAACAGAAAATCAACAATTGTTGTTATTTTGTAAAGTAGAAAGATAATTTAATTTTGGGGATATAATTACCGCGTTTTCAAGCCAACATTATATACAGCAATACAATTATATAATAATTGGTACAAAAATTATTATTATTATTATATAATAATAATAGGGTACAAATTGACCCTATTATTTGTACTCATTGTAATTTAGAATCATGCAAAGTTTGAAATACATTTTTGTATTTAAAACGTGTTGACCTGATTTACTAGTGTAAACAAGGACACTTGACTTGTTTACCAGAATTGACAGACAGTGAAACGCCGCAAAATGATCTAGCCTTCAGCTATGACAACTGCTACAAAAACCTCCAGGTGACTAAACCGCCTGTGATACGAATATAAAGTTTACCTGGTAGAATTTCAAACTTTTAAATAAAATTACTGAATTGTCAAGATATACTCATTACAAGATTAAGTGTCTGTTTCCCATGGAATCGTACCCAACAAATACCGGGTAACCTTTGAATTGAAAATAATTCAAATTCGTTCTTTGAAATTCAATAAAAATTCCCCTTGCGGAGTAAACAAGGACAACCAATGGAAACATGCCACAACTGTAAATATTTCTTGAAAACCATCCTCGATGTGGCCTCCTCAATTTCCGAGAGAACCGTCGCACTCGGTATTCCATTCTCGATGCAGTTTTCCTCCGCGGTGATTCCCCGGGCATCGACACGGGCAAGTGGGCCATTGCCACATTATGTGTTTTGTAACTTGTCATGTGGGCAAGTCAATATGGGAACGTGTGGGCAAACGGGCTCCCAACAGTCATTGCCGACACGGAGTGCTTATGTTTTCATGTTTATTGGCTATCTTCAATTCTATTTGTTTAGGAATAGTAAATTTTGCAGTTTATGAGCATTTAATTTTACATGTATGAAAACCAGGAATTGAATAATTCTACAGAATGAGGGTATTGTGGAAGCTCTCTTTTATCATGTTTACATAGTTTTGGTTTCGCGAAGATTTTAAATTATTAACTTAATAAAAGTTTTAGTCTCAGCAAGAATGGGTGTTTAGTTTATGGGTTACGGGTTTACGGGTTACTGCTCTCAAAGATTTCAGTTAACATTAGTTTTACTCGAAAATCAAATTTCGTACTTTAAATTGTGTGGATTACGCCTACTTTACTCAAAACCCATCACGTTTACCAACATTACGTGTTTAACAATAACTCATGTAATTTAAAAACTAGGTCCACTTACACGTAAAGTGGTATCACTAAAGGGAACATTTGAACTTGTATATAAAAATACCATCATTGATTATACATCCTACGGAACATACATCCTATACATCCTATTCTGTAGGATGTATAATCAATGATACCATCCAACCTTTCAAATTTACATATTTTACAAAAGGAAATCTATTTCTGTAATAATGCTTTCTCCTTTACCCAAGTACAGTTTAATTTGATGAAACACATAAAAAGAAGCACAATACAATACAATACAATACAATATGATTAGATTTGCTAATTATATTAACATCAAGTAATGAACTCAGTGCTTGAAATCAACAAATTCCAGTCAAGATACCTTTTTCAACTAATTCAGAAATTCAGAAATATTTCAATTGAGCGCGCATCCTGAATCATTGGCACTAACAGTCTTATGGGCATTATGAGACTTAAGGACCGTCAGTCTACTTTATGACAATATGCGCTTTATGAGGCGTTTCTTGTTTTTACACACTCCGGTGTAACCATAAACTGATTTCTCATAACCCAGTCGTAAAGTTGTTTATTCAACTCGAACCCTGACACTACTGCTGCTGTGTCATTGTAATTAATAATATTCACTAACAGAAACTAACGGAAGTCATCTGCAAAAATAAATATTTTCCTTTAGTACGCGATACTCCTCGCCCGATTGTCTATGAAATTCTCTCTGAGTCAAATTGAAACTACAGCAGTTCTTTAGTGAATAACAACCCACGTACTTGGATTTTACAGTACATCCTACAGTACATTTTTTATTTGCTTTATGACAAAGGAACATTATTTTATTATTTCGCAGGGAAATCAAAATTTCTAAAACTTATTGATTAGAAGACTACAACATATTTTATTTGACATCAAAATAACATTTCTTGAGTGATCTGGTAAGGATCAACGCGTAATGGTCAGCATTGCTCCTACGGGACAAACACTGCAACACGGCTCAGTTAACCTCCAGCAACTCCTCCCCTATACTTATGCTCTGCAACACTACAACCCTCCACTCTCTCTACCTGCCATGCAGCACTCGACCCCCCTCTTCTGCTGCTCGGGGCAAAGCCCCCGTTTCTCCGCCAGCTTCCCCTTCGGACACTCGGAGACATCCAGGCACACGCCCCCTTCCCTCGAGCACGATTCCTCGTTGAACACCGCCATCTTGGAGAACGCCAGGTTCAGAGGTCCTGAGGACATATAAGTCGTACTCTTATTTATTGTTCTCTTTGGTACTTACCAGTTTGGTTGATCTACAGTTTATCAAGAAATTATATTTAGAACCACAGTATAAGTAATAGGGAGAAGTTCTATAGGTTCTCTTTTCAAGAATACCAAGAGTTCATTTTAATTTTCCTGCCGAATAATTCACAATTGAGAACACTTGCCGAAGGCGTTTCAGTCCTGACGTGTACTTGTACTCGGTCTATCCCTGCCGCGCGGTGCAATGGAAGGGCTTTCAGGGTCTCACTTTACATTGGCTATAAACCCTTTAATTACAGTTGAAGACTAATATTAAAGAGAAACGCATTATCTACTAAAATACCCTTTTAATTTTAAATTTTGTTAAGTGAAGTTGAATTTAAAAGCTCTTGTAAATGTACAAAAATTAGATTTTCAACAACTTAAGGCATTTCAATTATTTTGAAATAATAAAAACTAGAAATGTTTCTATCAAATCCCGTTTAGACTATGAAAACTGAAATCCTGTGGACCTCTGGAACGCTTCTTTTCTCTATGTTAACAATATATAACACAATACAACACCCACTATAAATGTATACTACATCGATTTTTCCGTAGGGGTGGACCGGAGCCTTAAAATCGGAATAAGAATATGCATAGTGATTTTTTTAAATGCCGTTTGAAATAGGATCTCGATTTTAACATTGAGGTCGACCTTGGACAACTCGGACAGTTTATAAGAGTCAGTGGTTTTGGTGTGATTCAGGAAGGGAATTAGCTCCGGCGTAGTTGTAAAGATCCGTAACATCAAAAACAGTACCTCCTTGACTGTAACAGATTGTTTGGTATAAGAAGTATATCTATATCTATAAAAAGCAAAGCCCTGGCTGACTGACTCACTGACTGACTGACTCACTGACTGACTGACTCACTGATTGACTAACTCACTCATCACTAATTCTCCACCTTCCCATGTAGGTAGAGAGCTGAAACATTGCACACTGATTCTTTAGGCATAAAATAGGAAAACTAAATGGTTTTCATTATGATCTGACCTTAGGGCTCCGCCAGAGATCCCGACAAAGTTCCCATGTATTTCTTATGGACATTCATTTTTGTTTGAGCTAATGAAAATACAAACAGCTGATCTTGATTTGTAGTAAATCCACGGGCTAACCACAGAATGCAGCACACACAACTGTCATAGTTTTTATAAATTATTTGCGGGGCGAAGCCTGTGGGAACAGCTAGTTGATAATATATAAATTATTAAATAAATAAATATTGATAAGTGTTGGGATGGCCGCCCAACAAAGTTCAACAATTTCTACCAAGGATATGAAGATGAGGGACATGTGTTCCACGAAAGTGATCCTTAGATTGTCAGTATAATACTCTCTCTGAGTGTGGTTGCTTTGCCATTGTGTTCTTGACTATATGGTTCGGTTTTTATATCATGATTAATGGGTAGAAATGATCGTGTATTAGATTTCCACGGTCCGAAGATATACTGTAATTTATTTCCTGGTTAGTCCGTGTAGATGTTGACGAAGTTGATGGCCGATGTTTCGGAAATATTAAAATATCCATCTTAAAGACGACGAGAATTAGGAGAGAAAACGTACTAATAATGCACTCATGACTGAGGGAGTTAATGATTAACACGGAAAATACGGAAACAAATTGAAGGGGTTTAATGGGTATAACGGTTTTTTATTCTCCAGAATGGTATATATTTTAAAATTGTTAAATAAAAATATCTCCGTTGCAGCAAACCTGCGTACTCAGCGAATTTCCAATGTCACAATACCACATAAAGCCGCAGACCAAGGTTGATAAAAATATATTCACAAATAAGCGATAAATATCATTTTAATTATTCTCCGTAAGAATAACTTTGGGGATGAGTTCACAGGTTTGCTGCAATAAGGAACACAAAATAATGGGTTTTTATGCAAATATCAATAGAAGTCATCTTAGTAAAGTCTCATACCAAGTTTCATTGATATACATTTATAAGTAAGCGATATATAACATTTGAATTATCCTCCATAAGAATAACATGGGGACCGAGTACCTAGGTTTGCTGCCACGGGAACCATACGTGAAAATTCGTTTTATGTTCAAAAAACAACGGACCACAACCAGATGAAGCCATATACCAGGTTTCGTCAGTTGATATTCATAAATAAGCGAAATAAAAAATTTGTATTTATTTCCTTAAGAATAGCATTAGACAACGTACTGTGTTTAGCACTTGCAATATCTCAGTAACCAATTGACGTAGAGCAATGATCAAAATACCAAATTGTTTGTTTTTTAGGCTGAATTCAATGGTATAAATTAAAATTGGATTTAAATACAAATTACATGTGAAAACCCCAAAAAAAACATTTTTGGGGTACAACCCCCAAACCCCCCTTTGGATGGTGCGATTCGTCTGGTTTTCGAACTCGTTCAAATAAATCGTACTTTACACATTTTTTCCAAATTGCATTAAGATTGGACCTTTTTACGAGAGTTATCGTGCTTACGGACACATATACATATAAATTGTAACGAATGTTTTTTTGGCATCAGGGGACCACAAACAAAGTTATCATGGTCTCGGGCTTAAGTCTTACCATGAGACCTACGTAATAGCTTCTTCCCTATAGGATAAATTCGCTAAAATAAATTTTATATTGAAATTAGCGGTAACGAAAAGTAATTCAAATAACATTACTGACTCTCAATTGAGTTTCACTCGATTCACAAATACCAATGACCCTTTTTGGGGTAAAAGAAATCTATTTGCTAAATTACTAAAATGACCAACTAAACTAAATGACTAAACTAAAACTAAATGACTTCCAAATTCGAAATTTATACTTCAGACTATCCCACAGCTCATTGACGCAATATGAAGGACACGTGTGTACGAAGTATAGTTCAGGACGTTTGAAGGCAAACTGTTTCGTTTCTAGCAAAAGAATGTATCGGCTTATGTGGTTCTTTCATTTCGTACAGTTAAAAAAAATAGATAACACTAACAATGTTGTATTAGATTAATGCACTACTTTTACATTTTAGGAGACCTTTTTGAGCTATAAATCTGTTCACCAGTTATAGTTGCACATCATTCTATTGCTCTCAGAAAAAGGATTATTGTTATCTGTTTGTCTTATCAGAATTATCACAGAAAATAGGTATACAGTCTTAAAAATTTCAATTGGTAATTTAGCCATTACTGAAAGATTTTTCAATTATCTGTTAGTACTGTGACAGATATGAAGTTGATTTTAGTTCAGTACTTTTATGTACCATTACTATAAAGAGTAGAAACCTAATTCTAAAATAAACGGTATCAGGAAACTGACACATACTTTCTCCCTTTTAGCCCAACTTTAATGAATAAATTGCTTTTTATTTACTAAATATAGAATACAAAGCACGGTCGAATGTACAGAAAATCTTGTAAACAAGTTGTTTTAAAAAACATCCACCCAAATCCCTGCTTTGGAGGCACTACAGAATCCATTGCTATACTCGTGGTTTTAAGAGGGGAAATGCCCCCTATTCCCCCCCAGGGTTATTAAGGGCAACATATTTCGAATTTCCTCTGTTGGTCAATGCTAACTTGACAAGCATATCAAGTTTGAACGAAATTGATCAGTAAATAAGAGAGAAATAGTAATTTTTTTATTCCCCATAAGAATAACATTGGACAACGTACTGCGTTTACTGCAAAATGAAAATTTCAATTTTATCCGAAACCAGCAATCGTAGAATCGTAATTCAAAATACTAAATTATTTAGTTTTTTGAGCTCTTTTTAATGGTGAATAGTAATATTTTTTATATTTATGTCTTTTTATGAAAAATCCAAAAAACTGAATTTTTGATGTTTTAAGTCCTGTAATTTCTGAACCCGAATTTTTACAGGAATGCGAGTGGTGTCATTTTGTTGGAAAACTAAAGTTCTACAAACGACTAAAGTTTAATCAAAATCGTTAGAGCCGTTTTTGAGAAATTTGGATTTTTCATGTTTTATGGCGGTTTTTGGGGGATAATTACCCTTAAAAATCAAAAATTCAAAAAAAATGAAAAAACCCTGGAGATACCGTGGATTAGTACCTATATACCAAATTTCTTAAAATCGGCCCATTGGTTAAGGCTCTAGCTCCGTACACATCCACACAGACACACACACACACACACACACACACACACACACACACACACACACACACACACACACACACACACACACACACACACACACACACACACACACACACACACACACACACACACACACACACATCACGTAAAAACCACTTTTTTGGGTTCAGGGAGCAACAAAACGAATATTTCCACTAACAACTCAAATTCGAAAATTTTGACGAAAACAATACTTTCTCCATATACTATGTATAAGGGGGAGAAAGTAAAAGTGATAAGGCTGATATTTCAAAATCCTAAAAAAGTACAAAAACCGCGATCAATAAAGCTGATCCTGTTACTGGGATATGGTGTTGAATTCTTATTGATAACTCCTAAAAGACTTCAGAAGATACAACATGCTGTTGGTGTATCTAGTAACCTCTCGAAATGACTCTAATAATTGTATCACAGGTAACGTATTCATATGTAGGCCATTAGGTCAAAGCAAGACACATCACAGCCAAGAAAGTCACTTATGATTGCCGGCATGCAGTCACACCCAGTACAGGAGTAAACATACGTAGCAGTGAAGAAACCGTTGGAGAAAGTCAGCTGTTGTCTAACTGTGATAAGGCCTGACTCACAAAACAAAGCTTTTCGACAGGGTTCGACTTAATATGTGGATTATTTTGTACACAATAACTCATAGATGAATTCAGAATAGATATCAATGTTATTTTCTTACCGGAAAGTTATTTTGGTTATGACTCCATTAAATATGACGTTGCAAATGGAAAATAGAGATGTTGGTCACGGACGTTGGTAGAGTATGACTTTGAATATGGACGATGGAAGAGTATGATGTTGGTCGTGAATGTTGGTAAAGTATGTTGTTGGACATGGACAGTGATAAAGTTTGACGTTGGCCATGGATTTTGATTGAGTATGGTGTTGGTCATGGACGTTGGTAGAGTATGACTTTGAATATGGACCATGGAAGAGTATGATGTTAGTCGTGAATGTTGGTAAAGTATGTTGTTGGACATGGACAGTGATAAAGTTTGACGTTGGCCATGGATTTTGATTGAGTATGGTGTTGATCATGGACGTTGGTAGAATAATACGTTGGTCATGAGGTGGTAAGTGGTAAGGATATGTAAAGAAGAGTTTGACATTCCAACATTTTTGCGATAGACTCCCAAAAAATTGGGTATAAGAACTCAATTTTGAAAATACATGATTAAAAATAGTCATGGACGTTGGTAGAGTATGATTTTGGACATGCTCGCTGGTAGAGTTTGACGTTGGTCAAGAACATTGATAAAGTATGATGTTGGTCATGGACGTTGGTAGATTGAGACGTTGGTCATGAGGTAGAAAAGTTTGACATTCCAACATCTTTGCGGTAAACTCTCTCAAGCAATTGGCTCTTTGATCTAAATTTAAAAATACACGATTCATCACAGAACAGCTGATGGTGCATTCACGATCTTTGCCAAATAATGACCCTTGATTCCAAATTAAACTAATTTATATTTTTCTATAAATGTTACGAGTGTTGTCTCCAAATTACAAAGGGAAAGCTCTAGGAAACTAGCTACAAAGTTGAGGTTATAACTTGTGATCCTGCACGCAGACTCTCAATATATGCTTATTGTTACTACTAACATTTTAATAGGCCGCAAAATAGTTAAGGGTGCGCCCTACCCAGATTGAATTCATTGTTGTTTAGCGCCGCGCCGGCGCCGCCAACAAGCAGGGCCATGCATATTTACGCTTGAAGACCATTTTTGTTCTCCTCGATCGCACTGTTATTTTACAGATTTCTACTAAACTATTTGCAGTTTTACACTTTTCAGATTCCAATCTAGGGATCATACGGTTCCTTTTCTCCAAAATAATGTTTCTTCATACGTTAGGAATCTTTAGAAAAACGCTTAATTTGAGAACATTACTAATGGCCTACCACTTATTTTGAATTAAAATCACGATTTTTAAATCGTATGATCTCTAGATGAACATTTATTGAATTAAATAACATCAAATTATTTGTAATTGGTCAACAATTTAGCCTACAATGAGGGAGATGCAAACCCCTTACTTGAGCGTGCGGAAGGGAGGTACGGCGCACCCTTAAATAAATTTACCGTAACCAAGACACTGGGTTTACGATCCGCTAACTCCCACTGTCAACCTCTACCATTCCTAGGTTTTCCGATCGTGGTTGGTTCTTTAAATTTGCCATTGATTTAAAATATATCCCACAAACATCCCACAAATATGAATTGATCCTTTGATAGCAGACAATGTTAGTGTGAGACAAAACCTAGATAGTTTATTCAGACAGTATTGTCATTATGGGTTATACGTGTCACGACTTAATGTCTTAGAAACAAAATCATTGCCAATAACCTGTCAAAAATTGTATTTTTGTGCGAATATCATTGAAGCTACAAACCAATTTTTATTAATTTATGTTGATTTAAGAGAGACATAATTTTTACTTATCCTATATAAGAATAGCATTCGAAAAAATAACCAGTTTTGTGTTTCTTCTAGCCGAGTTGGAAAAATCTTTCAAATAAATTATCATCTAAATCAACCAATATTCGTCAAACAATGAATGTCAATTCTTTATCATTTGTCAAAAGTACACGGTGTAATAAAACGGTTCATTCGATACAACAAACCTGCAAGTGTTACCTTATAGGGTTTTTATTCATTGGTGTTACCTTCATCGACCGCGGGAGCGGAGTCTACGCACAGAGCAACAAACAACATAACAGCGGGGCCCATGATGACTGACTAATGATAACACAGCACACGACACTGCTGGTGGTGGATGAATGCGGGTGACGGTGATAACCTCCAGGCGCGACCTTACCACAGGGGCACAGTGACTGGGAGGACGCCGACATCACGACCTGTCCCTGTCCACTGTCGGGCGATGACTTGGAAGTACTTATCATCACCTATCTCCAGAGTCAGCTAAATAATACGTAGATCAGAATCTAAAGCCTTATATCATATAGATCGTCCAATACTCTAATGAGTAAGGTTTGTTTGGTTGGTTGCTTCCTTGCTTGCAACTATGATCTCAAAAACGGCTCCGGAAATATATTATTTCTGGAATAAAAGTAAGTTCTACACAGGTCTCATATCCAAGAAAAATCGAATATTGTGAAAAATATGAAATATTATAAAGTATTAACATTTAGTTTATGACGTTTAAAATCAAAACAAAAGATTTATAATCAATCAGCTAAAGATTATGGCTGTTTATAATCAATCAGATAAAGATTATGGCTGTTTATAATCAATCAGCTAAAGATTATGGCTGTTTATAATCAATCAGCTAAAGATTATGGCTGTTTATAATCAATCGGTAAGCTGTTAAAGACTCGTGTAGTTTAAGTATTAACACGCGGTTTCCTGAATGAATATTACATGTGGTCCAAATATGAACTAAATGCACATTAAGCTATATTAACTACTGGAGTGACATACAGAAAAGAGGAAAATTAGCTCAGCAAATCTGCTTGTCAGTAGGGGAACGTAGTTAAAAAATACTCCAAGTCATCTAAACAAACTGACTGACCTTCCTCGAGCAAAGTTCAAAACCCCAGGAACTATGCTAAAATATAGGAAAGTCTTGAGACAAATGGTGTTTCATACCGTCAATCCTGCAAACATATTTTTAAGCAAAACAAAATCCTGACCACTCCTTCCCTTTTTATCTAAGAACTTTTAACTTAATATTTCAAAAATTCAAGTTGAGACATTCACAATCATAACACTAGGCAAGGGGAATTGGGGAATCAGTTTCCTTACCAAAGCACAGAACTGTTCGAAAAAAGTCCTTTATACTCTAGGATAAAATTTTGCAATAAATTAGCCTACCTTCAAACATCTACAATCACAAAATTTCTTATAAATTAAAATACCCCCGTCGCAGCAAACCTGCATACTAAGCGAATTTCCAATGGAGATATAAATGTCTTAATACTACATAAAGCCACTTACCAAGTTTCATAAAAATATATTCACAAATAAGCGATATATACAATTTTAATTATTCTCCATAAGAATAACATTGGGGCTGAGTACGCAGGTTTGCTGCAACAAGGAACACAAAAAATGGGTTTTTATGCTAATGTCAATATAACTCAACTAGGTGAAGTCGTATACCAGTTTTTATTCATTTATGTTCATAATTAAGGGAGACAGAGCATTTAATTATTATCCATAAGAATAACATGGGGGCTGAGTACGCAGGTTTGCTGCTACGGGAGGATTATACAAAAACAATTTTTTGGAGCAAATATCAATAGACCTCAACGAGATGAAGCTGTATACCAGGTTTCGTCAGTATACGTTCATAAATAAGCGAGATAAAAAAATTTTCTTTTCCTCCATAAGAATAACATTAGACAACGTACTGTGTTTAGCACTTTCAATATCTCGGTAACCAATTGACGTAGAGGAATGATCGAAATACCAAATTGTGTGTTTTTTTTAAGCTGAATTGAATGGTCTAAACTAAAATTTGACTTTTTCAAAAATTATATGTAAAAGATTCAAAAAACCCGTTTTTGGGGTACAAAACTCCCCCAAAATACCCCTTCGGATAGGTCGATCTGTCTGGTTTTCGAACTTAAAGTCATAAATGCTGCTTTACATATTTATACCAAATTTCGTAAAAATCGGATCATTTTTACGAGAGTTATCGTGCTCACGGACACATATATATATATATATATATATATATATATATATATATATATAGATATATATATATATATATATATATACAGTATCGAACGAATGGTGTTTTTGGGGTCTGGGGACCTCAAAACGAAAAGTTATCATGGTCCCGGGCCTAGGTCTTACCATGCCGACTACGGTAATAGCTTCTTCCCTATAGGGGAAATTCGCTAAAACAAATACTTGATTCAAAATTCGTTTTACTCTGTACACGAATTCTTGGACACAGCGTAAATGACTGTTTTGTGAGTTTTCTTCTTGTATGGTGTTTGTTATTACAGTTTAAGGATATTAGTTTTGCTTTACATAGGCCTAATCTGAACCACTTACACTATAAACGACTCCCTTCCTTGTATTATATTAAACACGATTGCCAATTATATGCTTTCTTTAGTTTAGCATAATTACGTTTCATTTTAAATTTAATGTTAATACAAATCTGTGTAAATGTAATCCAATTTCAATTTTGTTTGCCAAGCGTACGCATTAAGTTCATGTGTCATTGTTAAAATGCTCCGATAAAGCATTCTGAAAAACTGGATAACAAAATATTATTTTCAAAACAACACGTTCTACTATTATCGTAAATAAATATTGAATTTTAATAAAGGGAGAAGAAAGTCATTTTACGTGGTAAAAAAACTTCTTTCAATTATGACTCCATATTAACTACGTTAGACAAATTACAACAATCATGTAACATTTACACATAACCGACTGCGTACCTCGTCTATCCGTAATTTCAGCGGAGAGTAGAGCAGGTCCGACGGCGAACAAGAGGCACACACCGACACACACAAAGGGGCTCATAGCTGCAAACCACTCCAGGATCGAAGGGCTTCTCGAAAACAAGACGCAATATTTGTAGGGTTGTGGCGGGCCTGCCATTACCAAGTATAATACCCTTATCACAGGAAGAACACATGTCCTTATCACCTACGGCTGTCGTACAAGAGTTAGCATTAGCAATCCGCCACTCACGCCTCGAGCGATTATGTTCGGGGAACCGTAAACGGGCGAGGAAGTCCCTGATAGGACGAATAATTATTGTTATCTTGGCTATTAGCGGAGGGATTTTTACTTCGGGTTGTCCTATACGAGGACATTTACTGAAATTTAAGTTACTCGAAATAAATCGCTAATGTTTATTTCTTGGTTTAGTTTTTGGAAATAAAGAAACGTCAAAGCAACCACTTGTACAGCCCTTCATATTTAAAAATACCCCGTCGCAGCAAACCTGCGTACTCAGCGAATTTCCAATGCACATATATGTGACTCACTACTACATAGAGCTATTTACCAAGTTTCACAAAAATACATCCATAAATAAGTGATATATAGCATTTATTTATTCTCCATAAGAATAACATTAGGGTTGAGGACGCAGGTTTGCTACAACGAGGAAGATAAGTAATGTTTTTTTTGCAATTATCAATACAACTAAACCAGGTGAAGCTGCATACCAAGTTCTCTTAATGTAGGTTCATAATTAAGGGAGATATACAACTTTACTTATTCTCCATATGAATAACATGGGGGCCGAGTATGCAGGTTTGCTATAACGGGGACTATCAACAAAAAACTTGTATTTTGTGCTAATATCAATATACCACAACTAGTTGAAGCCACATACCAAGTTTCATCAATATACATTCATAAATAATCGAGATATAGAATTTCATTTATTCTCCATAAGGATAACATTGGACAACGTACTGTGTTTAGGACTTTGAATATCTCTGAAACGGTTGGACATAGAACAACGATTAAAACACCAAAATGTTTGTTTTGTTGAGCTAAACACATTAATAAACAGAAATGTGAAGTTTTTAGTAAAACTATCTGAGAAAAATCTAAAAACCTTTTTCCCATAAGATTAACATGAGACACGTTTTTTTGGTTTTTCTCCGCAACCACTTAACCTAGGTTAATGATTCAAAATACTAAATTATTTGTTTTTTTAAGCTCTATAAAATGGGTATAACCAAAATTGAGTGTTTTTAACATTTTGGGGTCAAATTTGCAAAAAACCGATTTTTGTAAAATTGTAAACCCCCATAAAACCCCCTTCCCAAAGTGCGATCGATCTGGTTTTCGAACTTAAAGTCATAAATGCTACTCTCCACATTCGTGCCAAATTTCATCAAAATCGGGTGTTTCTTTCAAAAGTTATCGCGGTAACGGACACACACACATATATATATGAGATCCAATTATGCAGAACACATAATTAATACAGGGCATAAATATAAAAACATAGAAGAAAACTTATCAGTTTTAGAGTACGAAAAACAGCAAGAACAACTTAACGTCAAAGAAGAGATGCATATATATTTAAATAATAAGAAAGATCCACTAAATATTTTAAATACTATGCAAGTCAGTCAACAACACCCTATCTTTGAAAAAATTGATGAAATTAGAACTCAGAGAAAGTAAATTTATATAGTATATACAAATTAATATTTTATTTTATTTTTACCTTTATATTTATATACACAATTTTAGAATTAGTGATCATATATTATTTATTTTTAACATATGTTTGTAATTAATATAAAAGAAAATTTGTTGAGGTTATGTGACTCTGAAGATGGCCATTATGGTTGAAACTAGTCAGTCAAAATAAAAAATGTTTCAAAAAAAGGGTACTCGTTAGTAATGATTTTAAAAATAATATATATATACATATATATAAATTTGAACGAATAGTGTTTTGGCATCTGGGGACCTCAAAACGAAAAGTTATAATGGTCTCGGCCTTAAGTCTTACCATGCCACCTACGGTAATAACTTCTTCACTATAGGGGAAATTCGCTAAAAATACCTGGGGGCCGAGCTTTGCTCGGGGGAGGGCCAGGCAGTTTGTTTAGATGACTCGGAGTAATATTTCACCACTTCCCCTACTGATAATCAGATTTGTATAACTCATTTGCCTCTTTTCTAAATTTTTTAAGGTCACTCCAGTTGTTATTTATAGCTCAATGTCCCTTTGATTGATTTTACTACTATATATATATAATCTCCACACAAATATTTTAATCTCTGCTCCCAGGAAATAACATGTTAATAATCATAAACAACATGAGTATTACTTTGAAAGTTCCCTGGTTGATTATGAACAGCTGTTACAATTCTTTTGTTTTGATTTGAAACTCCACAAGCCCAATGTTAATTTTTTTACCTTTTCATTTTACTTTTGTTTTAATTATTTAATTTTTCCTGGGGACGAGGCCTGTCTAGAACTTATTTTTATCCCAGAAATTAGTTATTTCGAACATTTGAAGGAAATCGTTGGAGCCGTTTTTGAGATCAGTGTCGCAAGCAAGCAAACCTTACTCATAATAGAGAATAGAATGTAGGAACGCTTGAATAGATTGAATCTCACATTGAGAAGGTTTCAAGTTCAAATCCTTAATCTACCGAATTTAGATAGCCTAATAGCGGACAATTAAATTGACAGCTGAGGGCGTGGTTTGCCGGGCTGGCTTTCAACCAAGATCAGCCAATAGTAGACGTGCAGCATTGCCAAAACTCCACACCAGCTGATTGGTAACATTCGAGTGATATTTATCTATGGGAAAATGGCAACAGTGACAGCGTACAACCATGCTTTTGGCTACAGCCCAACTGGCAATATATATCCGCTATTATAGATTGTGTGGTTTCTCATGTTACCTTGAAAATCTTAGAATATTTCCCAATGCCAAATTAACTATCCTTTGGCAAGTTAGTTGACAGGAATACATAGTCCCTCTATTAGGCATTTGACTGTAGTGTCTCTCTGATTGGTAGTCTTAAGTGTAGCCTACATGGAACATCTTAACATAAAAAGTAGGCGTAGTTATTTGCATTTTATTATTTCCCATGTTCTTGTCACTACTATTTACACACTAGTGACTCGGTCACCTACTCAACAACGCCAGTTATATCCCAAGCCACTTTTCTAAAATGTTTAATTGGCGTGGCAGAAGCATTGTTTACATCTAGGTTACGCCAGAGCTATTTTATTAGATAGGTTAATTATCACTTAGGAATTGCGGTTCACAAAAATGCATAATTAAACAGAATATCATTTGACTGAAGTCCGTGAAGATTATGAATACTGAAGAAGACATCCCATCCCTATGGTCCAGCTGTCCCACTTTTAGTGTATGCTAGAATTTAAAATTGAAGTAGTTTGATTAGGTCACCGACAGATTGTGCTGCTGTCAACTATTTATTTGAGTTATTTACGTTAACTTTTACAATATCTCCACCCCAGAAAGCAAGTAATAATCAACTTATGTTTGTTTCCTGACACACCAACTGTTGTATTATCCCCTCCTTGAGAGGATAAGTAATAGTTGACAGCAGTATACTGTGTTGGTGATTGTTGTAAATTACGACCTCTTTCAATCCTGGCATACACAAAACTAGGGACACATTTTATAATGGCAATGAGAAGTCTACTTCAGTATTTAAAGTCAATGGTAATACTTTCTATCAGTAAACTAGAAAATATATGCACTATGCACATTAAGAGTGGGCTCCATTCACGAAACATGTTGCGTATTACCATTGACTATATACACGATTCGTGTATGTAGTCAATGGTAATACCTACTTCCAAAAAAAACAATGTTAACTTTCAAAGCCCGACCCTCCTCAACGGATGATCCGATATCGTTGATTTATGGCTCATTTGAAAGAACAAACAAATATGAAGCGATTTCAGTGATCTAAGTTTTAATATTACAAACAACAATTATTTAATAAAATAGCAGAATATTCAAAATTTACGATTTGTTGTGAACTATTTGTGATTTCGAAATTCTACTAACTGAAATCATGAGGTATTTTTTTTAACATGAACCATAAATCAACGATTTTGAATTATCCGTTAAGGAGTTTGAAAGTTAACATTAGCCTTAAGGGGAAGCAGGTAAACACGTCCAAAGCTTCGTGACTGGAGGCCTTTTAAGCTAGTTGGGGTAGAGTGATGAACATGTGTCACTTCACTACCAACCTAAACAACACAAAAATCAAGCAATACCGGACCTTTGGTAGGGTAACACTGGTAACCCACCTTTTCGACCTACTGAGTTATTATGCGAACGCCGAATCACGTCACGCGTGCAGTCCCGATGACGAGTGTGACACAGTGGTGATTGGCGGCGCTGGCGGCCGGAGGCGCTTTTCAAGCCCAATGTTTCAAAGTGCAGCCCTCGGTCCAGCTAGCGTTTGATTCGTCAACTGTTATTGACGCTGAGCTGTTACAGTCGACTCTTTTATATTTACTGAAACAATGCGTAAAGTTTAAACGATTTCAAAGCTTGTTCGTATTTGTAGAAAACTGTTTTGATGTTGTGTAAAGGTTATGTGTTGTGAATTATGAATGTCCAAAATACGTAGTTGTAGGTTTTTTATAATCATTGTCTAAAGTGATAAGAGGAATAATGACATTGTGTTGCAAGGATAGTTGTAGTAATAATTTATGGCCCCTAGGCACACTTACACAGGATTTAGGAGGTTAAGCACGGCTAACAATAATCGACAAAAGTGAAAAGTCCTGCCATTTTTTATATATTTACATATTAATAGTTAAATTTGGTAGATTATAATTTTATTACTGCTGAATTATACAGTAAATAAGTAGTAATAAAACCTGATGTGATTAAAAAACGGTCTCTAGAACTTTCATTTTAGTGTTTTAACGAATTTCTACAACATTATCAAGGGGAAACAGTTTTGTTTTTTGGCCCCCGGACCGCACAACTTTGGCCGTTAACGACGTAGTTCCGTAGTTTACAATTTATTGTTGGCGATTTTATATTATTTAAGCATTTTTACGTCGTATAACTTGTTTTCTCATTCAGTGATGGCAAATGTCTGCAATAAAATCTAAATAACAAGTAAAACAACAAAATATTAGCCGTAGGCCAAACAACGTTGGTTATATTCATAAATTTGGTGTTTTAAAAGTTAACTTTTACAATACAAAATAGTATTAAGTGTAGTTAGTCTAATAAGTGGGAAAATTTAAATCTACATTCTATCTGAGCCTGCGGGGTAGGGGGTGATGACCCTTTGACACCTCTCCCCTCCTCTAGATCCGCCACTGGTTAACTGGTTAACTGGTTAACTGGTTAACCATCTGGTGATGACTTATAAGATATATGATATCAGATATATCTTACAATAAAGAAAATCCAAATTAAGACTAAGACTCATTTGTTAATTAATTACTACACCTGGGTGTCATGGAAAAAGTTTCAGTTTCCTTACTATTTCCTAATTTTTAAGAATTTTGGATTTTGCGTTGTTCTTTTTTATAATAATTAACAATTGTATAAGACAAACATAAGTCTTAATATGTTTGTCTTTTATTTATTTAATAACTAGCTGGCCCGACAGACATTGTCCTGCCCTAATGTCGTTGAATATGTTTTATGTAAAATACTCGTTCATTTTCAAGATGAGCTCGTTCGCTTCGCACACTAGCCTCCTGGGGATTCAAGTAGATTTGTTATTTCCGTAATGAACATATGTTTATGCCTTTCAAGTATGTTTAGATATAATCCTTGTTGGTGTAACTAAATCAAATGAACATTGATCAAATCAATGGGAACTTTGAAGGCCAGTGTGGGACAGAGCGCTTAGGTCGGATTAACAATTTTATTTTATAAGAACCTTGTCCTGACGTTAAGGAACTTAACAAAAAAATTAATAAATTTGGAGCACTCATTCTCAAGTTATGGCGTGAATTAGGGAAATAGGGATTCATTTTAGCGAATTTCCCCTATAGGGAAGAAGCTATTACCGTAGGTCTCATGGTAAGACTTAAGCCCGAGACCATGACAAAGTTTTTTTTTTAGGTCCCCAGATGACTAAAACACTATTCGTTTAAATTTATATATATATTTATGTTACCGTGAATGCAATAACTTGAGTAAATACCCCCGTAGCAGCAAACCTGCGTACTCAGCGAATTTCCTATGCATATATATGTATCTTAATACCACATAAAGCCACATATCAAGTTTCATCAATATACATTCATAAATAAACGATTTATGACATTTTAATTATTCTCCATAAGAATAACATGGCGGCTGAGTATGCAGGTTTGCTGAAGCAAGGAACACAAAAAATGGGGTTTTATACAAATATCAATATAACTCATGTAGGTAAAGCCACATACCAAATTTCATTAATTTATTTTCATAATGAAGGGAGATAATACGTTACTTATTCTCCATAAGAATAACATGGGGTTGAGTACGCAGGTTTGCTGCTACGGGAGCCTTTGGTAAAAAATAGTTTTTTTGAGCAAATATCAATGGTCCACAACCAGATGAAGCCGTATACCAAGTTTCGTCAGTATACGTTCACAAATAAGCGAGATATAAAATTTTTATTTTTCCTCCATAAGAATAACATTAGACAACGTACTGTGTTTAGCACTTTCAATATCTCGGTAACCAATTGACGTAGAGAAATTATCAAAATACCAAATTGTGTGTTCTTTTAAGCTGAATCCAATGGGAAAAACTAAAATTTGACTATTTCAAAAATTGTATGTAACAAATTCAAAAAACCCACTTTTGGGGTACAAAACCCCCCCAAAATACCCCTTCGGATAAAGCGATCTGGCTGGTTTTCGAACTTAGTCATAAATGTTGCTTTACACGTTTATACCAAATTTCATCAAAATCGGATAATTTTTACGAGAGTTATCGTGCTCACGGACACACATATATATATATATATATATACAGTTTCGAACGAATGGTGTTTTTGGGGTCTGGGGACCTCAAAACGAAAAGTTATCATGGTCTCGGGCCTAGGTCTTACCATGCCGACTACGGTAATAGCTTCTTCCCTATAGGGGAAATTCGCTAAAAACGTCCGATTTCGATGAAATTTGGCTCAAATGTTTGTTTGTGTAAATGTGTAAATGTGTATGTGTGCTGAATGTGACATTTATGACTTTAAGTTCGAAAACCAGAAAAATCGGGCTATGGGAAGGGGGGTTTATAGGGGTTTTAAATTTTCCAAAAATCAGTTTTTTGCATTTTTTACCCTAAAATTTTTAAAACACTTAATTTTGGTTTAGACCATGTTATAGAGCTTAAAAAAGCAAATAATATGGTATTTTGAATTATTAAGCTAGGTTAAGTGGTTGCGGAGAAAATCCAAAAAAACCTGCTCATAAAATCTCCTATGTTAATCTTATGGGAAAAAGGTTTTTGGCTTTTCCTAAGTTAATTTTAATGTAAACTTCACATTTGCTTTTACCAATCAACTCAGCTCCACAAAACAATCATTTTGGTGTTTAAATTGTGATTTTACGTCCAACCGTTGCAGAGATATTCAAAGTGCTAAACACAGTACGTTGTCCAATGTTATCCTTATGGAGAATAAATAAAATTTGATATCTCCATTATTAATGAATGTATATTGATGAAACTTGGCACGTGGGGTCACGTAGTACTGGTATATTTATATTTGCACAAAAAATTGATTTTTTGTTGATTATCCCCGTAGCAGTGAACCTGCGTACTCAGCCCCCATGTTATTCTTATGGAGAATAAGTAAAATGTAATGACTCCCTTAATTATGAACATAAATTAATAAAACTTGGTATGTGGCTTCACCTTGTTGAGTTATATTGATATTTGCATAAAAACCCATTTTTTTAGTTCCTTGTTGCAGCAAACCTGCTTACTCAGCTCCCATGTTATTCTTATAGAGAATAATTAAAATGTTATATAGTGCTTACTTATGATTGAATATTGATTAAACTTGGTATTAAACCTAGTTAAATTATATTTATATTTGCATAAAAACCAATTGTTTGTGTTCCTTGTTTCAGCAAACCTATGTACTCATCACCAATGCTATTCTTATGGAGAATAATTAAAATTGTATATATCGCTTATATATGAATATATTTTTATGAAACTTGGTATGCGGCTTTATATGGTATTAAGACATATATTATGCATTGGAAATTCGCTGAGTACGCAGGTTTGCTGCGACGGGGGTATTTACTTTCTCCTCTTATACACAGTATATGGAGAAAGTATTGTTTTCGTCAAAATTTTCGAATTTGAGTTGTTAGTGGAAATATTCGTTTTTGGGTGCTCCCTGAACCCAAAAAAGTAATTTTTACATGTTGTCTGTGTGTCTGTCTGTCTATCTGTCTATCTGTCTGTCTGTCTGTCTGTCTGTCTGTCTGTCTGTATGGATGTTACAGAGCTAAAGCCCTAACCAATGGTCTGATTTTTATGAAATTTGGTATGTAGGTACTAATCCACAATATCTCCAGGCATTTTCATTTTTTGGAATTTTTGATTTTTAAGGGTAATTATCCCCAAAACCAACCAAAAAACATGAAAAATCAAGATTTCTTAAAAACGGCTCTAACGATTTTGATTAAACTTTAGTATTTTGTAGAACTTTAGTTTTCCAACAAAATGACACCACTCGCATTTCTGTAAAAATTTGGGTTCAGAAATTACAAGACTTAAATTTAAATTTTCATTTTGCGGTTAACGCAGTACGTTGTCCAATGTTATTCTCATGGGGAATACAAAAATTACTATTACTCTCTTATTTATTGATCAATTTCGTTCAAACTTGATATACTTGTCGAATTATATCATTGACCAACAGAGGACATTCGAAATATGTTGCCCCTTAATAACCATGGTGGGGGGTGAATCGGGGGCATTTCCCCCCATCCATTGCTACGTGTGTAGCGATGGATTCTGTAGTGCCCCCGAAACAGGGATTTGGTTTGGGTGGATATTTTTGAAAACAACTTGTTTACAAGATTTTCTGTACATTCGATCGTGCTTTGTATTCTATATTTAGTAAATAAAAAGTAATTTATTCATTAAAGTTGGGCTAAAAGGGAGAAAGTATGTGTCAGTTTCCTGATACTGTTTATTATATATATTAAGATAGCTGCTTGTGTACCCGACTTTCGTACGGCTTGTATGTCTATAAATATTAGATTAATTTGAAAACAAATAACAAACCAATTAATTTAAATTAAATTTTATATTTGTACAGTATAAATAAATAAAAGTTTACTTTTCCCAACTTTTCAAAGGAACTAAGATAACTCCTCAACTCCTTAATTTTCTCCAAAAATAATTCTCATATTTACTGTTAAGTTTAAATTAGACACACAATGCTTGTCTATATGTAAAATATATTTTTAGAGAGGGTAGATCTCGATGCATGAGGTATGTTCCTACTGAATTTCAACTTAAATGGCCCAGTAAATACTAATGCTTAAAGATTGCCAATAAAAGTAGATTAGGGCAGATCCCTATAAGTTTGTTGTTTAAATACTCTCCGAGAACTACTTATTGTCTCGTAAAATAAATGATCTGTTCCTGTAATGCCGCTACTTATATAAAACAATGTCAACACTTTATATACATACAAGAGCTGTGTTGGCAGTATGTTCAACGGAAAAAAATAAAGGAAACGAACTTTCTCTTTTTACGCTGCAAAGCAAAAGTCTAATTATATGGTTTTGTGATACTCTTAATTTCTCAACATATATAACTTTTGAAATTTCCTCCCCAGCAATGAAGACCACATTGCGATCTTGAATCGATTAGTGCAAAATAAAGAACTCTCAGGAAGCTAGCATCACAACAGTTTTTCAAACAGTAAAAAGTTCTTATTAATACTCTGATTTTTTTACAGAGAGTAGAAATTTGTTGTTGCCAATTCAGATTTTCATCCATATATATAACCGTTGTTAGACAAGAAGCCCATGTATAACAATATCTAGCAGAGCTAGAAGCATTAGAAGTAGCACACGTATTTAATATGATATTTGTCAACTCCAAATGGATAGCATAAGTTTTGTTACATAGCAATGATTTGCAGCACTTTTCAGGAGTGAGTTTTTCTATTTTTAGCAAACATTATACAACTCAGGGCGGATTTAGGTGCAGTAGGTCCCTAGGCTCAACTAGTGGTGTGGACTCTCTTTTGCTTGTATGAGACTTTGCGTATGGTTCTGTGTGGTGCGGGCTCCCTTTGTGGTGCGAGCCCCTAGGCACGCGCCTATGTAGCCTATGCTAAATACGGCCCTGATACAACTTTTTCTAAGTGTTTTATATACAACAGAGTTGTTACACAGCGACATAGTGTTAACGTGGCCAACTCGAAACTATGAATGTTATTTGGGCATTACCATCAGCGAGCACGTAATAGTAATAGTAATTGAATGTGCTCGCTGATTACCATAGGTTTTGTATAATCATAGCGTCCGATTAACATAACATAAACATAATTAAATATATATATTGGATAAATATTTTAAATTGAAATGTAACAAATCTAATTTGATGGTAGAAGCATTAGTTTTAACTTTTATAATAAAATAATAAAAATAGGATATTTTGATACTTCAAGAAATTTGTTCTTGCTGTCTGTTCAGAGAGGGAAGTGGCTATACTGATTTGCTGCGTTACGCTACACGTTACATGTGTTTGTAAGTAAGTAAAGTAAACAGAAACAGACTATTTGTGTTTTACAACGTACGACGGCACGGAAACTAAAATAATTTAAGAATTTTATGGTCAATTAGTGAACTTATGTGATAGTGTGACTATTTAAAACATACACATCAGGATGTAGATTTTCTCTCAGTTAGTAAACATGAAAATTTAATTTATACCTCATGATAGCTACACAAAGCCGGTGTTGTTTTGGCCAAAGGGTCTAATAAGAATGACCTTGTTTATATTGTTTGATTTCTGCCTACTGGTAGTTGGATTAGATTACTGTGAACTGTAGTTGGTTATGTCGTAAATGATTCCTTTATAATTACATTTTTCACCGTTCTAGTTAATACTAGTCTCAAAAATGCTTAAAAACTGTGTACATCTTACCTCTGCTGCAAATCGATCTAGACCTATCCCTATTACAGGCAGCACAAGTTTCTTCAACAGTGGTATAATCAATTCAAGAAAATTGCATTCATCCGACTTACATCAAAATGTGGAATCCAAATCATTAGGCCATGAACAGTCTTCTGAAAAACTGCCAGATTCTGCCAAAGTAGTAATATGTGGGGGTGGCGTATTAGGTGCCTCTGTTGCTTATCATTTAGCTGAGTTAGGTTGGGGGAAACACACAATCGTTTTAGAGCAAGGGAGGTAAGAAACAGTTCTGTTCTCCAGCATTTGTGTTGGCCCTAGGCCTAGGCTTTATTCCTAATATTGTTGTAACCTAAGCAAGTATAACATAACCTATACTTACTGTTACCTTGTACCTTGTAGGGTTAAGTTTAGTTACTTATTGCTCAGCAACCTACTGCTCTATATTTTAACTTAATCCTTACTCAAAATTAAGTGTAACAAACATATACAAAAATTAATGTAAGTTACATTTCCGCAGATGCTCTACGATATATTATCGGATGAACAATCGATTGTTTACGTAACGATATTTTAATTGATTCTAAATATCGAAATTGTATGATATCATATGTTTTTACATAAAAAATAATTGATTGGTGGTCACATTCTGTTTGTTTATAATTTATTTTTTGCAGTGACGAAAACGGCTGATAGTATGCCTTTATTAAATTACCACGATTTGTCTTAAAATGTTTTTCTTAATAATGAGAGTGCATTTCTTTGGCTACAAGAACAATGTTTAACTTAGTTCCAAAAAATCCCACATGTTAACATGTTCGCTACCGACTCCAAATTTGGACTTCCAATATAGGCCAACATCACGTATTTGTGACGCTCCGGTTTTCGCTACAGACCAACGTCACATATGTGTGACGCATGGAGCGCTAACCGCAGTCCGACGTCATGTATTTATGACTCGAGCCTATTACTAAATACGCTTTGCCTGCCTGGGTCAGTGTATTTGATCGTCTTTTTAACTGTATATCAAGCTATAGGAATGTCTGTCACATATAAGGGTCACATGGTCCGAGCATGGGATATTTCGTTTTGACTCCAGGGGTGTATCATATTTTATGAATCGGAAAAATAACTTAGTAATGTAAAATCGTGTTCACTTGTTGTTTTGCCTATCTTCGACACAATTTTATATGTTTTTTCATATTCCTTATCTTCCTTGTTGCAGCAAACCTGCGTACTCAGCCCTAATGTTATTCTTATAGAGAATGAATCAAATGCTATATATCACTTATTTATGAATTTATTTTTGTGAAACTTGGTAAGTGGCTCTATATAGTAGCGAGGCACATTTATATGCATTGGAAATTCTGTGAGTACACAGGTTTGCTGCGACGGGGGTATTTATTTTTACCTAAACGTTTCGATGCCACTTAGGACATCTTCATTGGTAGGAAGGTTATATACAAGTTTATATAACCTTCCTACCGATGAAGATGTCCAAAGTGGCATCGGAACGTTTAGGTAAAAATAAAAAACTGAAGTAAGAATGAAACTGCCAAAAGCGTTATTATTAGCAATTATAACAATGGCTTAACTTAGGCCCTACTTAAGTTTAAGAATTGAGAAATAAAACATAAATAGAATTGGTTGTTTATAAGATGATTTTAAGATTAAGAGTTTAAGTGAGGTAAACTTAGTTCAATTAGGATCGACAAACAAAATAAATAAATTCTGTGTTGGTCTCTCAGACTGATGTTTTGATATAAGTGTTAACGTAACGTACTGTGGAGTTTTTCTTCATCTTTCTCTACCATGTTTAGGCTAGGAGGTGGAATGACCTACCATTCGTCAGGCCTAGTCGGAGTGTTCAAGCCCAGCAGAGCCCAGGTCAGGTTATGTAAAGAGAGTGTGCAGCTGTACAGTAAGCTGTCTGCTCAAGGAGCAAAGCTGGGGTGGAAGCAATGTGGCAGCCTCAATGTTGCAAGAACAAGGGACAGAATGACACATTTTCGTAGGATGAAAGCCGCTTCGGTGTGAGTATCATGGGTTTTTAATATTATTTCAATGGATTTATATCATAAGCAGCTATTAATTATCTCTACTTTTATAAAAATGAGATGGTGTCTGTCTATCTATTGTTCCATCACGCTAAAGAGTCATAAAATACGTGAAATTATATAAGAATTATATAATTACAGTAGAAACTCGCTAAGGCGACCCTCAATAAGACGAAAACCTCGATAATGAGTCTGATTTTCTAATCCCCGTGAATCTCCCATAACACTCAATGTTATAAATACCTCTATAACACGACTCATTTTCAAATAAATACCTCGATAGCACGCTTTTTGTCATTTCATATTACTAGTAAATAAACCTCTATAGCGCGTCTTTTTAAATAACTGAACCTCATTAGCACGACTCCCACCTCAATAACACGCTTGTTTGGGTAAGTGAACCTTTATTTCGCGACTCTAACCTCAATAGCGCGCCGTTTTGCGTTACGGAACCTTTATAGCACGACTCAACCTTTCTCACGCATAGTTCCCACGGTTAGATCGGATGTTTTGAAGTAAACAACAACGTCTTGGGCTCAGGTCTCAACCGGAAAACCCCTGCTTCCCTATCCCCCCTCCCCTACCGGCCTTTCCTTATCTATCACGGGTCAAATCAGTATTTCACAATAGGTTAAGGTACTGTAATTTTGAGCTTATTAACTCTATACTTTAGTGAACTGAGTCGATTGATTTTTTCTTACTGCCGTAAGTTCTGCATAGTATTTTATTGAATAAGAAAACTTATCACAGTATAGTAGGCCTACAATGAACAATTTACGGTAATATTAATTTTCTAAAATGAATATTATAGCCTAATTATAAACTTTACTAGGCCTATTATTTTTCAATCAATTTTAATACTGTAATTGTATTGTTATATGGCAATCATAAAGAAGTTTGTTTTACTTGTACGTGTGTTCTTTTATTTATGACTGATTTATACGGTAATTTTCTGCTTAAAACAAAATTAGAAATGTTCCATAACAAAATGTGCTTGGTATAGCAAAAAGTCTGTGACCTCGATAGCACGTCTTGTTGTGAAAACAACCTTAATAGCACGACCCTCAATTACAAGTGCACCTCGATAAGGAGACTATTTTAGAGATCCCCTTGAGAGTCGTGTTATCGAGGTTCTACTGTATATAATTATAAGAATTATATAATTATAAGAATTATATAAAATAACTAGGGCTGCTTTTTATTGTTCCAAACATAAAGCCACTGGACCAATTCTGCACAAAGATAGTCTATGTACTCAGGAGTATCATGGGCCTATTGCCGTTTTAGAAAAGTTCTCAGGGCTCTGCCTCCCGGGACTTTCAAGTCTCCATGTATGGAGGAGACCCCATATATGTAAATCTTCATGTTATATGGAGGAGAGTTTTATTTGGTTTATGTCACATAGGCCTATGTGTTTTTTATTAATTCAAATTAATTTAAATAAACAGCTGTTATAAGGATTAGGGCCTATATCTAACTTCAGACTGTCATTGTTTTGCACTCTGAATGTTTACCTCATTGTAAAGCACGGGCATAGCAGCTAATTTAATTTAATATAAGACGTATTAAGGACCCAGTTGACAATAAATTAATGGTTTAGTTATTTGTGAAGTTTAGCATAATAACAATGGTTCAAATGTTTTTTGCTTAAACTGCTCATGTAGATGTGGAATAACAATCATGTAAACAACCATTATTCGTATGAACATGGTACCCATCGAGTTATTTTTGGTTGAATTTTTACCTCTAGACGATCACTAATTTAAGTTAATAAAACAGTTTATCCCCCAAAAGATATCATGCGGTTACAACACTTCCCCTGGCATTTAAGGCAAGTGTAACTGTGGCATACACTTGCCATTGAATAAGGTTGCGGAACCTATCGGGGTTAGTGTGTTAATCTCCAATTCTTTTGATCAAAACACATTTTTATTATTTTTTTTGCCAAAGTTATAAATTTTTTCACACAGAATAACACAAAGAAACTATAAAAAGGCGAAAAATGATATCAAATGTTTTATTTATAAAACACACAAAATTAAATAAGTTTTGACACTTAATTCTTAAATCTATTTACTTTATTAGTTAAGTTTGTCTAGTTGGTTTTTAATAACCTTTCTGAAGTACCAGAACGAATTAGATTTTAGGCAATTTAAAAGGTATGTTCTTGTAGACACCTTGATACTGTTATTGTTTTTATTTCATTCCAATGTCTGATTAACTGATAACATCGTTTTGTTCAGAGCCCTGGGCATAGAGTGTGAGATGGTGACCCCGGAGCAGGCCCAGAAGCTGTGCCCCATCATACAGGTGGATGACCTCAAGGGCGGCCTGTGGATCCCAGGGGATGGTGTGTGCAACCCATACGAGATGTGCATCTCTCTGCTCGACCTGGCTAAACAGAAGGGTAAAGAAATTCTAGGCCTAGTTTACTTGTGTCAGTTAGGGTATCTTCTCTTTACATGCTAGATCAAACATTTTATTTAATTTTTTTTACAGTTATGAATATTTTACAGTTTGGTGATACGATGGTGGTGTGTGATATTTGCAAACAAGCGACAAAGTTGTTTTTGTGTATGGAATTCAGTTACAACACTGTAGAAGTAATGATAACAATCTTCCATCGGTAATAACTAAAGGATCTGGACAGTTCAGAAGCTGTGTTTTCTTGAATTTTATCAATTTAGGCTACATTCATATATTAAACCATTAAAGTACGAGTAATTTTATTCTATTCACGATACTCTACAATGGGCTCCGATTTTATGCTGGACTCAAGTATCATAATTTGTAACTAATGACTGCGGGAAACTACAACACGACTGACTATCAATCTATCTAACAAGTTAGTTATGGTACTAACATGTTATTCTACGCCAATGGGTTAAAGAAGAAGGACAAAATATTTGTATTACTGATTTTTATTTTATTTTGTGTGGTACATAGAAGGACGAAATATTTGTATTACTGATTTTATTTTATGTGGTACAAAGTTACTGGAAATACTGTATATTATAAGCAAATTTAGTCAATACTTCCTAGGGACCGAGCTTTGCTTAAAGGAAAAATCACATATTAATACTGTATCATCTGAGAGCTAAGCCTGTCTCACACTACTTGTGAACTTGCCTGAATATTTGGCTGAACATTTTCTTTTTTGTACAGTATTTGGCTTTGTGGAAGCTCCCACACTACTCTCAAACCTCTACCGAATATTTGCCCAAAACCCCCATGGTAGAATAACGGGCGACAGTGCGACATTGTCACAGAAAGAAAGCGAGGGCTGCAGAAAAATCAGCCACATAAAATTACGGCTGCAGACAAACAAAATGTTTCAATAAAAGTTATTGCTACAGAAAAATTCTCCATTCTGCAAACAAAAACTATCAAGAACCATGTAAATTCATGTAAATGTAACCCCAAAAATGTACAGTCTAATTCTAGAGGCGGAAATACGATCCGCGATCCGTGAGTATAGACAGTTACTCTTTGAACGACAATGAATGAGCTCGTACTGGCTGGGAGTGAGCGATATCTCCGATACCTATCTTATCGATCTGCAATGTCGCGATATGACAAGGTGCGATACAATATTTCGATGGTGTATCTGGGAAGCGATATATATTGTATTTCAATATTTCAAATTGCATCGGCACTTATAAAAAATCCTCTAATGCTTTTGAGTACTTTTTTTGGTATCAAAACAATTTATAAGGGAACCCTGTAATATGTGAACGACACAATATGTCAACTACGATGCAATGTTAGCAATACCGTACACTACACAAGCCTGATACGATTCGGCAGTACGATATTTGATCGATACAATATTATATTGAATCGGGATGTTCGTATTCGTAGTGCCAGTGGCTCCAATGGCTCCAATCAGTGACGCTAATACATTGTGTTTCTGATTCTGCCAACCAACCAATGGCCGGGCCATTATCAATGTGTAGCGCTATTACCTGCTAGTTAGGTTAATTGTTGTGGAGCACCAATGAGATAAGCCTCATGCGGTGAATGGGTTATTTGCTCAGTTTGTTTAGAAAGGTTATTCTGAAAATTGTAAAACCATTACGCAAGTCATCACCCAATATTGTCCGTTCAATATAAGTCTGCTAAGAGCGAAAATATCGGGAAATTATTTCATTGCAGGACCCTTGGCGAAAAGACCTAAAACAAATAAAAGTAATAAAATAAAACATCTAATGTCATCACTGGGCAAAAACTGACCCTTTGTCAAAAATATGGTTCTGCAGGCTACCACAACCATTTCAAGCCAGTTTAAAAAAGTAAACTAACTATCTGAAATGTTATCATCAAAAGTTATTAGGAGAAAACAAGAATACCTAAATATTTCATTGCCTTGTTTTATTGTTCGCTGTGGACCACGGGCCAGCCCGGGGTGCGAGTCGTTGCCACCACGCGTACCCTGGTCTGTGTCAATACAAAGTATACCAGTTCAGTGTGCTACAATGTGACGCGCAGGGTAGATGATTTGTTGCCAGCGTGTAGCTTAGAATGCGAGCTTTATTCTGGTGTAGGTTGGTAGTAAATTTCCCCCAATATCTCGACTGTCACTGGACTTCCCCGCATTCGTTATCCTCCAACTTATTTCCTTTAGATGGCAATCCTGGTTGTCTACTGCTCTCTGGATTGTGCAGCTACCTGTTGGCGTTTTGTAGAACTACGTCCAGTGGTGTTGTAACGCAGTTCAGCACCGCACAGTGTTTTTGTCATTTGTTAGTCGGGAATTCAGAATGTTACCGCGCCTATCGGAGCAGTTGCAGCGTGGCGAGAACACGCCCACAGGTGTGCCCAGCAGCGAACGTGTTAAGTGTTAGGGAATAATCAAGTACATTTATTAACAGTGCAACTTAAGGAAGTGAGTGGGTCATATCTATATTTACAAAAAAACCTACTTAAGAACTAAACAAATATTGATTGGTTGGTTGTAAAGAGCCAACCTGTGTTTCCAAATGTGTTATGTATATTTGTTTTAATGCAGCAAATTATGCCTATAGACCATGAATCTCAGTCTATAAATTAATTTAGAGGTACAGTAAGTGCGTATTTTAGACTTTGGTTACTTATACTGCACTAGCTGATTGTTCTTTTTATTATTATTAACACTATATAGGTATTATTGGCTTTATTGTTGTTATTTAATTAATTTTCTTTTGGGTTAATTATTTGGAGAGTTTTCCAATAAGATTGGTTTATTTAAATTTTTTTTAGTTACTAGTTTTTTTTTAAGTGGCTTTATATGATTCTAATGGTTGCGGTAGGCGCATGAAAAATCACGTTAGGCTTACAGAAAGTTTTGGGATTTTAAATATTTCGTTGCAGAAAGAATGAAAACATTCTGCCTTGGGGCCCAAAACTATGAAATAAATTGTAAACTGCAGCCACCATATTGTCCGTCATGTCAAACAAGCTTATAGTTGTGTTGTTACAAAATGAATGACTCTACTGATGATGTCACTGTTGTTTCAGCTACAGTTGTATTATTTCCTTCAATAGCAAAGTTTTCTTCTTGATGGTTTAAAAATAGGTACCTGGTTTAAATTCCAGGTAGGCAAGGGCAATTCTTTTTTTAAGGAACGAAATCTTCTAAATTTACACAACTTGTCTTACATTGTATTGCACACAGTAAACCAATATTTTTCAGTTAAAAGTTTGTTTTGGTAAAGATTGTAATGGTAAATTTAACTAGCTACTTGTCTTAGTTACAGTCTAACCCTATTGTTTTTTCACCATATTTTAATAATGCAACTACATTGCAACCAATGATTTACAGGGGTGCAGGTATACGAGTTCTGCGGTGTAGCGAAGGTGGCGGCGGAAGGCGGTCGCGTGTCGAGCGTAGAGACCAACCTGGGTCCGATGCGGTGTGACACATTCGTCAACTGTGGCGGGTTCTGGGCGCGACACATCGGCCAGATGAGCGACCCCGTGGTGAAAGTGCCTTTACACCCCGTGGAGCATTACTACCTCCACACCAAACCCATCGAGGGACTGGACCCTATGACCCCAGGTAGGTTGTTGGAAAACTGCTTGACACAATCAATATTTAGATTCACTTTGTGTCATTCAATACACTATTTTATCTTCTTTTTTCAAACCAGGAATTAATAGTTACAATTCTCAAAAAATCCTAAAAAATCTACTTTATCACAAGCGTCACCAATATATAATTACAATGAACACGGTTTCAAAACTACACATCTAAACACAATCCAGATTACCCAACACACAAATATGAAGCGATTAGAGATAGTTGTAGAGATAATACAGATTGTCAGAAAACAAAAAATTACCAAAGAGCGCTCCAATTTTGTGGAAAAATAAAAAAGCAACCAATAATTACAAATGCCAAGAGTATGCTGTTGCACTATTGAGTGAGAAAGGGTTCTGTAAAAGTGAGCCAATGGATTATTTTTTTGTGTAGTTACCCATTTGATAATGAGTTTTGAGATTTGATTTGAGTATTTTTTGGAATTTGAATCAAGTTCAGTATAATTTGAGAGTTTGTTTTTCCTTTGAATTTCAGACAATTTCATTTCATTACAAAACCACAGAGTAACATTCAACTGAGAAATGAAGGTTTAACCTATTTTAGAGTTAAGAAGTTGCATTTTTTTATTTACAGAGATTTATTTATTATCTTTATATATAATTCTGTAAGCAAAATTTTTTGTGGGAGTTGGGCAAATCGCAGGATGATGCGAGAGGGCTTTAATTAAAGGTCTTGATCTCAAGGACTCGGGGAAAAATAGCAGTATTTCAATAATGTGACCAGTAAACGAGAAATAACTTAATCTTCCCCTATTAGAAAAGCATGGGGATTTAAAAACGTCTGCTTTGTTTACATTAACCCATTGGCTTACCTGAAATTTGCCACCTGACAAACCGTTCAGTTTCCTAAGAAAAATTACATAAATGTAGACTTTTACTAAAACTGTCACTATAGCAACAATTATTGCTCTACTTAATTTTTGCACTAATCTTTAGAGAAATAAATTATCTACAAGAATAAAATACTTTTGACAGCATTTATATATGATAAATATTATATATATATATACATATAATACATATATTACATATATATATTATATATAATATTATATATATAATATATATATAATATATATTAAATTAAATTCACTTACACCAATAGAGATCGCAATCAGCTGTCTGTTATCAAATTTTATTTATTTACATTTTGTGAATGATAATGAAAATAAGGTTATGTATTTAGCAAATCAGCACGTCATCATGGCTTTTATAAGTCGAAACATGTTATGTTAACTAATTAAAATGTTTTCTCCAGGGTACTCATGTTACTTATTTTTCATCTATCTATAATATATATTATATATATATATTACATATTTTATATGTATATATATATATATATATATACAGTTCATAAAAAAATTAATTTTAATAGGAGCTGACATGTAAAAAAAACAAAAAATAATGTTTCAGCCCAACAACTATTATTTACTTGTAGGTTACTTATTTTTTTAAATGAAAATAAAAAGAATTAGTGATACATTTCCATTTGACCTAGATATAACATATTTTCCAAAATCATATTTTTACGAAATTTGACTAAGTTTCCCCAAGTATATTTTATGCATACAAAATACATACAAACAAAAAAATAAAAACATGAAAATAAATACAAAATAAAAATAAAAAACATAAAAAAATAAAAAATAAAAACATAAAAATTACAAATTTAAAAATTTAAAAAAAATTTAAAAAACGTGCAATCCCGAGTATACTCGAGGTTGCACGTCCGGGCTACTTACGGCGGCCACGAGTATACTCGGGGTTGTGAGCCAATGGGTTATGACTCCACATATAACCAGCACATGTGGTTATGTGTCTACTTTGTTTACGAACTGACATGTGTTCCTGCTTATACTGTTTTATTTTCCTCAGCATGTAGCCTAAAGAGTACAAATATCACATGAGGCAGAGTAATGGAGCAAAGTTGAAGAGACTATCACCCCTTCAAGCCACTACGATATGTATATTTTTTAAGAAACTTAGCAAATATTACTTTCGGATAATTTTCAAGATAAGAATCCCCCCTCCTAAGAAGTTCAATAAATTTTGAGAACGTTATTGTGCTGTTCCAGTAATGAGAGATTTGGATGGACAAGTGTACCTCAGAGAGCACGATGGAAGCTTGCTTGCTGGGGGTTTTGAACCTGTCGCCAAACCTGCCTATGAAGACGGGAGTGTGCCTTGTAAGTATCTTATACACGCAACATGTGTAGTTGTAACAGACAAATCTGTAAGCTTTATTAGTGTTGTTAAATTAATTATGTATTCATTGGCTAGAGTTAAACCCTAGATAGTCACAATCTTGTAATAAGGTGAGAGGGATTTGAGGTAGGTTCATTAATTAAGACAGACAAAGGACTAAGTACAGACCACAGTTGCCGATGGTTCTTCGCGAAAGTGACAAATCGTCATCACTGTGCTAAGGAAGAACAAATTTCAAGCCAGGGACTGACCAGTCACAAATTTGAGTGATTTGGGAAATCAGCCATATGTCATCACATCGTTCGTTACGGTACTACGAGTGGAAATAAGTGCCTGCCTTAGAAAAAGTTGCACTTAATCAGCATTTTTCCTCTGGTGTGTTAACATATGTGGGAGTTTAAGTGGCAACCCTGGCATAGTACCTGAGCCAGCTATAGGAAACCTCACCTCCTTAACATTATGTATTCAATCCTTTTTCTGTGATAAGTTACAGATTACAGCTACATTTTAAATGTCAAAAAACATCACTACCACATTGAAAAAATATAAATTGTGTCAGTACATTGTTATTTCTACTTATTTATCTTATATTGATTGCTTTTGAATAAGTATTCAAATAATATAAAAATAGTGTTAAGTAGCTTTTACTCATGTCATGAGACATTGAGGTGCGCTTATTGCGTATTCAAGCATTAGGTTCTCTTTTTCAAGGAATAAGGTGTTATTTCTACAGTTGTAGTCTATCTCTGAACCTTAAAAACTAAGAATTTTATGTTTGCAGTAGAAATGTTGGATGTGGGATTGGGACTACCGATGCAATTCTCCCATCCTGATTTTCCAGAACCGAACGTAAACGGTATCACAGATTACTTTGTTTGGTGGTGTAATGATCATGTATGTCCTGCAAGGGGGTATCTTAAGTTTACAAAATCTGTGTTTTTTCTTCAATACATACAAAGTCAATAAAAACTCCATATAAAATGTAACTTTTTCACTTATATAAAATGGTGTCTATGTTTGGGAAAAGGGTTAAAATTGTGCAAGCTTTAATCCAGTTGGTATGGTTACTTTTTGTACATTTCCTCTTTTAAATCAGTTAAACAGGTAACACAGGTGAAAATGTTGCATGTTGTAATGTGGTGCATGCTCAGAGTCAATGAGAATTAATCGTATTACAGTATCTAAAAATGCATTGTTGTCAGTGTTAAATAGTTATTATTACTGGTAAGAATAAAAAATACGTAATGACATTGATTAAATTATTGTAGGGCAACTAACATAACAGTATTACCTATTTAAGCTTTAAAAGGTATATTCAATACTGTTTATACTGTTGTTTTTTAGTTATTCAAAACAAATATATAAATTTGTCAATTCATGCATTAGTGCAATAGCCAATAGGGCTTATCTGCAGCTCACGTAAGTACCCATTCACAATATTCAGCCAGCGGCATTTCACCTATCAGTAAAAACAGATTGTAATTTAAAACATGAATAAACAATATAAGAATTTAACAAAAAACATTGCACCCAGCAAAACACTATACCCAACATGTTATGAGCTACGGCACCATAAATGTTAACCAGCTAAACAAAAATTCTTATTACTAATTAGTGTTTTTAGGATTTTTAACCTACAAGTTTCCAATAATTTTTTCCATTTCCTTAGAAGTTATGGTTTAAAATTATATGAATTGTATACTAGTCCAAATTTTAGATTGTCTTCCATAATTATGGAGTTATTTTGTTTTAATGGTTTAGTCTAACTTTATAAATTCTTTAATTCTTTGAGCCCCAACTTATGATAAATCGGCGGTTTGTGGTGACACATAAAAAAGTTAATTGCCTTCCAGTTAATAGAGCACAGACTTTGCAGAAGCTTTGTCTAACATGTGCTGTCACTTTGAATACAGTAGCAAAAGTAAATCCTCCAGTCCCAAACCTCAAATATTGCAAGTCACTTTGGCTTGGTCACCCGAGCCTTATCCTTCCATCCAAGGTATAGTGCAGGGGTCAAGGAGTTTTATCTCATCTCAGCCAGCTGGTGGTTGTTCTTAAATGCTGTTCATTGGGAGTTCACCTGTCCGGAAGAGTTGAAGAGGTGGACTCACCTAAAATAAACTATGAAGGCTACAGGTGAAAGTTGACTGGAACAGTACCGTTATGAATTACACACTTGATCAGCTAGTTTACTACTTTTAGCGAATTTCCCCTATAGGGAAGAAGCTATTACCGTAGGTCTCATGGTAAGAATTAAGCCCGAGACCATGATAACTTTTTGTTTTGAGGTCCCCAGATGCCAAAAACACTATTCGTTCAAATTTATATATATATATATATATATATATATATATATATATATGCGTCCGTGAATGCGATAACTTGAGGAAAAACTTCCGATTTCGATGAAATTTGGCTCAAATATGTAAAGTGACATTTATGACTAAGTTTGAAAACCAGAAATATCGGACATGGAAAAAGGGGGGTTTATGGGGGTTTTAAATTTTCTAAAAATCAGTTTTTTGAATTTTTCCCCCTAACATTTTTAAAACCCCTAATTTTGGTTTTGACCATGTTATAGAGCTTAAAAAATACAAATAATATAGTATTTTAAATTATTAACCTAGGTTAAGTGGTTACGGAAAAAAACAAAAAACCTGCTCACAAAATCTCCTATGTTAATCTTATGGGAAAAAGGTTTTTGGCATTTCCTCAGTTAATTTTACTTTAAACTTCACATTTGCTTTTACCAATTGCTTCAGCTCCACAAAACAATCATTTTGGGGTTTAAATTGTGATTCTACGTCCAACCGTTGCAGAGATATTCAAAGTGCTAAACACAGTACATTGTCCAATTTTGTCCTTATGGAGAATAAATACAATTTTATATCTCGATTATTTATGAATGTATATTGATGAAACTTGGTATGTGGCTTAACGTTGTACTGGTATATTGATATTTGCACAACAAATAAATGTTTTGTTGATTTTACCCGTAGCAGCTAACCTGCATACTCAGGCCCTAATGTTATTCTTATGGAGAATAAGTAAAGTTGTATACCTCCCTTAATTATGAACATAAATTAATAAAACTTGGTATGTAGCTTCAACTGGTTCAGTTATATTGATAATTGCATAAAAACTCATTGCAGCAAACCTGCACACTCACACTAATTTTATTCTTTTGGGGAATAAATAAAATGTTATAAATCACTTATTCGTGAATGTATTTTTGTGAAACTTGGTAAGTGGCTTTATGTAGGAGTGAGAAATATATAAATGTATTGGAAATTCGCTGAGTACGCAGGTTTGCTGCGACTGGGGGTATTTACTTTTCTCTATCCTGAGTGTGTGAACACTGCAGACACCCTTAGGTTTTTAAATGACAACAATTTAATTGAATTCAAGTAACAAATTATCTAACATAAATCCAATAATGCAGTTCACAGTTCTGCAACTAAAAGGTTAATTGCATGGGGCAGCTTAATTTCATTGTTATTTACTTGTATGGGTTTGGAGATTATGCAAACACCAAAACTACATTACAATCTGCGTTTGGAAAGGGCTCTTACTTTTTGAAATATGTTTAATACCGATGTATCATTTCTGCATCATGGTCGGAACGGTGGTAAGTGTTTTTAAAGTGGTTCGCTTTCAGTTTTTGTTTTTGTTTGCAAATTCTGCACTGTAGTTTTCCTTGCTATTGAGGAACTCCAGATGTTTGTATCTTCCAACTTATATTAAAGTCAAAGTCAAAGTCAAAATTCTTTATTTTCGTAAGCAAAATAAAATGCGATGACAAAAGTCAGTAATATGTACATGGAATTATCAAAATGTTTGACGATATGTACAATACAAGTCAAACTTATAACTAAACAATTGAGTCATCGTTTAAAAATAAATGTACACTGTAATATTCTTTAACAACTAAAAATTCTTTTACGCTATTCCTGAATATTTTTAAATCATTTAACAATCTAAACTTATTTGGAAGGCTATTGTACATCTTTATTGCTGAATACAAAACTTGCTTCTGAAAAAATGTGGTGGAATGTGGTAGGATTGCCAGGCGGTTGATAGGGCGAAAATTGTATGAGGAGGACCTTTTTTGAAAATATTCTCGTTTTTCATAATTAAACAGGTTGATTCCAAAATTAGGTATTTTAATTATCTGGGTGATGACCCTTGAATCTGAATTGAACAATAACAGCTTCTCTAAAAAAAACTGGTATTCCATAAAAGAGTTAACATCAAACTCTTTTTTTCAGCATTTTTTATACTTTTGCTGTTTTTTGCTTTATTTGCTGTTCATGTTGTAAGAGTTATGATTTATATTCATTGGTTTCCCAATATTGTTTTTTTATTGATTTTTTTATCACTACTATTTTAAAAATGAGGTAGTGTCTATCTGTCTGTTTGTCTATCGTTCCATCACGCCAACACCACTGAACCAACTCTGCTGAAGTTTTGCACAAATATAGTCTATTTACCCAGGAGTGTCGTAGGCCTATTGCTGTTTAGGTAAGTTCTCAGGGCTCTGCCTCACGAGACTTACAAGTCCCAATGTTATTCATATGGAGGTGAGTTTTATTTGGTTTGTGTCACATGTGTTTTTTTCTTAATTCAATTAGTTTAAATAAACAGCTGTTATAAGGATTATATCTAACTACAGACTGTCACTGTTTTGTTTACAATTTTTGTACTCTGATTTTTCACCTCGTTGTGAAGCACGGGCATAGCAGCTACAGTATACGCTCTTATATCCGGCATTCTAAGAACCGGCAGTTCTACCAACCGGTACCAGTAGAGCCATTCATGATCAGCTTTTTCTGGTTATGTGTGGGAGTTCACCTCTACCGATATAAACCACCAGTGTACTGGACTGAGCATGCCATTTTCAGTGTTTAAACTTTGTAGTTCTTTGTATTCTGTGTTTTTCTTCATAACCCATCATGTACAATATGTGTTCCACTCATTTGGGTATTATATAGAGTTAATTATCTTCAGTGTGCCCTTAAACGATGTCTCTATTACCCAGCAGTTATCCGGAATGATTGTGGTCCCTAACACGCTGTTTAAAAGAGCGTCCACTGTAGTAAGCTATATTCTTTTCATAGGAATGCTTCAGTAAGAATATTTTTTGGTCATTTAATAATGCCATGTCAGTTATATAAATCCATTTTTATGTAGAACTAGCTGCTATGCCCGTGCTTTGCAACGGGGGGAAAATTCTTAGTAGAAAAACTGTAAACAAAACAATTACAGTCTGTAATTAGATATATAACAGCTATTTATTTAGATGAATTGAATTGGGAAAACAAACCAAACAAAACTCTCCTCCTTATGAATAATATGGGAACTTGGAAGTCCCTTGGGGCAGAGCCCTGAGGACTTTTCTAAACGGCAATAGGCCTATAGCCTCCTGGGCAATAGTCTCCTGGGTTCATAGACTATATTTGTGCCAAATTTAATCAGAATTAGTCCAGTGGTTTTAGCTTGATAGAATGATAGGCAGACAGTCAGACACCACCTCATTTTTATAATAGTAGTGAGATGTACCCACACCATGTATTTGGTCATGACTTAAGAAGTTACAAAACTTTGGTAACAAATTATATTGATAACTTATCAGATAAATTGTTTTATCTTTATCATTAAAAAAATTTATTGATTTTTGTTCAGCAATATTAGGTCACTACGACTAATTTTCTTACATGTCTGAGGTATCATCGAAAGCTCAAGATGTGCCTCTTGGGGGTTTGAAAATCATCCAGCTTCAGGACTCTGCCCCATGGGCTTTTAAAGTTATAATGTTAATCTTGTGGAGCTATATTTTATTTGTTTTTAGTCAAAACAGTTGATTATAATTAGGGGTATGCAAGTACTCGAAACTTTGAGTTTTCGGCAGAGTATTTTAATACTCGAACTCGACTCGAAATTTTGAAAAATACTCGAAACTTCGAACGAGTATTTCCTGCCAGTTTCCGGATGATCGCTAACGATTGCGACCAGCCAAATTGTTTAGTAACGGCCGCAAAAGGTGATCTCATCACGTAAAATCGGCTGAAAAAGACGATCGGACCGCGTAATTTCGTCTGTAAATGATGACCAAAAACATAATATCAGCCAAAAATGATGACTGGATCACTAATAAAGGCCGGAAATGACAACGGTATACATAATATCGGCAAAAATGGCGACAGGGCCACTTAATATCGACCGTAACTAACGATTTCCTCATCTAATATCAATTATAAGTAGGGGTGTGCGAGTATTCGAAACTTCGAGTTTTCGGCCGAGTATTTTAATACTCGAACTCGACTCGAAGTTTTGAAAACTACTCGGAAGTTTGAGCGAGTATTTCCCGCCGATTTCCGGACAATCGCTAACGATTGCGACCGGCCAAAACGCGTAGTAACGGCCGCAAAAGGGAATTGCATCACGTAAAATCGGCCGAAAATGACGACCGCGAACAATTGCGATCAGCCAAAACGCGTAGTAACGGCCGCAAAAGGCGATCGCATCACGTAAAATCGGCCAAAAATTACGACCGCAAACGATTGCTACCGGCCAAAACGCATAGTAACTGCCGCAAAAGGCGGTCACATCGCGCAAAATCGGCCGAAAATAACGATTAGACCTCGTAATTTCGGCTATAACTAAAGATTTCGTCATTTAATATTGATTATAAGCGATGAAATTGGCCAAATGACAACCGGGCCCTGTTTCATCGGTCGGAAACGAATGTCAAACCGTGTTTTATCAATACGTAATCCAGTTTGTTTGTACTGGCCAAAACTTTGTATTGCTACTCATGTATTAGTTAGAAACCATGTTTAGATTATCAAATCTAGAGTGGTATCCAAATCCCATTACACTATTTTAAACTACCAACTGATGGCAAATACTCGCCCGAAAATACTCGAAACTCGAAAATAATTGGCACTACTCGACTCGACTCGATTAAAAAAATCACTACTCGCACACCCCTAATTATAAGCAATGTCTGGACCAGGTTTTATTGCCCAAATGATAACCAGACTGTGTTTTATCGGCTGGAAACGAATGTCAAACAGTGTTTTGTTTGTCAGTACATAATCTAGCGTGACTATACTGGCCAAAACTTTGTATTACTATTCATGTATTAGTTAGGAACCATGTTTAGATTATCAAATCTGGAGTAGTATCCAAATCCAATATAACTATTTGAAACTACCAAATGATGGCAAATATTCGCTAGAAAATACTCGACACTCGAAAATAATTGGCACTATTTGACTCGACTCGATTACAAAAAATCACTACTCGCATACCCCTAATTCTAATTTAAATGTTTAAAAACAACAGACCTCATGCTGGCTAAATCCTTGTGCGGGGAACGAGGCATCAGCCAGTCTTGTTTAAAGTTATTTGCCTTTTTAGAACGATACAAAGTTAGTTTCCGAGGGGTGCAACTTGTAACAAGGTTGCAGCAAGTTTGGTTCTTGCAGATTCGATGGTGGAGCGAGTGCTGCCTGAGGACTGGGACCACTTCCATGTGTTGCTGGAGCAGCTGCTGCACCGGGTGCCGCGGCTGGGGAGCGCCGTGCTGCACAAGCTGACCAACGGACCGGAGGCGTTCTCACCCGACTGCAAGTGGATCATCGGGGAGGCCCCTGAGGTAACTGCAGTGTTGCGAGCAATTTTTACTGAAATTTTTACCTGAGAGACGACTAGAGTTTCTGGCAATAAGTTGTGAGAGTGGATGTATCATTCGTGCAAGTGTGAGAAAAGAACATTTAAGTCGTTATAGTCAAAATAGTCCGTTTGAGCCTGGTGGCTTACTAGTCCATGTGTTTTACTACAGGGTTACTGGGTTTCTAGGGGTTAAGTAAATCAATTATTAGTTTCTATTATCAATAGCTATGCTCTCCCATTTAGTTAGTTGCAGTATTTATGTTTAAGGCCAAGTTATTTTCCAATATTGTATCATAAATTTCAACTTGCTTGATTCTGGAAAATGATTGTCTAATCAAGATTTAGAGCTACGGTACATTTTTATGTAAAAGCTCATTAAAACTGGCTCAAAGTGTAACAAAGCTCTGGGTTGAGTATAATACGAGCTGTGGGTAATTACAGTACATTCCTTTAAATGTTTTTGGTAGCAGTAGACGATTTCATATTGACTTACTCCGTTTAGTTAGTATCCATAGCCAAGTTAGTAAACATCAGTGTCACCAACCCCTTACCTCCAAGTAGGAACCATCATACCGCCACAGAGGAAGTAAGAACACACACAAAATTTAAATATTTAAATAAACATATTGGAAGATTGGAATGGAATAACCTTTACAGCCTGTGAAAATCTTAAAATATTTTTCTATCATCCAATCTCAGAAAGATTATTAATCAGTGCCAGAGTAGTCCTCAACAACCTCCCACATGAACCTACTTAGCAAGTAGCCCCATACTACGGCTATTCTATGCCTATGCCTAACGGAATACCAACTGTTCAGCTCCGCAATTACCACGTGGTGGCGGGTATGAAGACAGTGGGCATCTCAGCGGCGGGGGGAGTGGGGCGAGCCATGGCCGAGCAGATTATCAACGGACTGTTCCCATACGACATGTACGAGCTCGACATCTGCCGCTTCCTCGGCCTCCACAACAACCGCAAGTTCCTGCGCGACCGCAGCAGAGAAGCTCCAGGTTAGTATAATTACTTTGTAATCAAGCATTTTTTTTCAATGCCAATGGCTTTTTCCGTTAATAGAGCACACAAGCGCCTTTAGGGAAAGCGGTCCAAACACCTCAAATTTGTTTGGACACCCCGAGATTTGAACCCGTGACCCCTTGAACCAAAATCCAAAACGCTAAGCGTTAGGCTAGAGAGATGCCCAAAAAGCCATTTAAAGTTATGACCTGTTTGGTTGCAACTGTTTGTCAATTTTATGATCAAGCCTAATATTGGCCTTTTATTTATGATGTTATTATCCATGTCACCTACCTCCATGGATTTAGTTTACTTTGCTCGTTGCCTATTTATGGGTTCAGTTTGTATGTGTCACAATTTTCATTAAAATTTAAAAATATCCCTACCTATATAGAAAAACTACTATGGTTAATTTCTCCACATTGTAGATTATACAATGGTGAATTGGTTTAAGATTAAATAAGAGAGATGTGCGAGTACTCAAAATTTCAAGTTCGAGCCGAGCTTGGCACTGAAACTTGAGGTTTTACTGAAACTCCAAAGTTTCGAGGGAGTTGTTTACTCCCGCCTTTTACCCGCGCTACCAATGGTCCGCCCGCGGCCGCGCGTCGTCTGTAAATTCAAATTGAGTATGAACGCATTTGAGGTGTTAAGAGTTGTGATGTGTATTTTAGTGTTTAATTAATAAATAAGTTGTGAATTATAAATTTGTGTTACTCTTTACACCAGGATTTACCAGGACCTTCAGATTGAGTTGTATGAACACTGTCTGTAAAGTCCACTTTTAGCTTAACCTAACCTTGTAATTTTTTAAAGTAAAATATCAAAAACATATCTGTAATGAAATCTAATAGGTAAGCATAAGAAGTTTGTGCTTGTTTTTTGTTCTATAATAATTGAAATTGAGCAGCCCATTACTTTTAGGCTCAACTGTCCTTTGGCATTGAGCTGTTTTTAAAGACAAGTGATTTGTTTTGGCCTTGTTTAAGTTTCATTAATGATTTTTAAAAATAATTTGTAATATTTTAAAACTCTATTTTTAAGACATGGCTTCAATTTCATCAATTGATTTTTCAGGCACTTTCAAACATATCTTCATGTTGTTACTAACCGATTGTTCTTATTAGGACTGTTAGTGTTTAAATTAATCCTAAGATATGTTAGTAAATACATTTTGTGTGTTAAGTAAGTAGGCTAATGTTTCACCATTTATTAGGCCTTTTAAATATTAAAATAAAGTTTATTTTAACAAATAGGCCTAGATGTAATTTTATTTTCTCGATTCGTAGAAAGATATAGATTAGGCCTAAACATAATATACAAATATAGGATTAATACAAAGGAGGAAATAAAATAAAAAACTGAGATATTTTTTAATGAAACTGTTAATTAATACCTTATAGGCTATAAGAACCTTAATACCAACAGATTAAAAGTATTTTATCTTCATGGCAAAATGTTATGCAATTATTTTGGTATGATATATTTTCAGACAAATGTACTTACCTTTTTCCGATGAAGCAGTAATCCATTAATTTTACTTACTATTGTTATTTTCAGATCATAGTGACTAGAAAAGTATATTTTAATAACAACATTTATAAATGGAACCCTATACACTGTTTTGATCCAATTCAACTCGATCTATGTGTTTTTTAGTGAATTTACTTTGGAAAGTGAACTATTAGAATGACCCGCACGGTGAAACTTAAACCCAGGACCACCATAGAAGTTCCTAACGTGACCCCCTGAACATGTTTTTGGGGGTCGTTCAAAATTGTATATATATATATATATAAATATACATATGTGTTTGCACTCTAGCGGTCACATTTTTTGTCCGATTTACTTCAAATTTGGTAGGCACATTCCTTTTTGTAATCAGTTGGACAAGTTCGTTGGGCAAAACAATCGGAAAACTCTAACCCCCTTTTTTGAGATTTTAAATTTAGAAATTTGAGTTTTTGTGCCCATAAAGGGTCATAAAAGCCCTAAATGTAAGATTAATAGATACTAGGTTATAGAACGTAAACAGGGGAAAATTTTAAGCCCTCCCTCATCATTCTAGCGCTAATAATTACCGAGTTTTTAAAGAAAATGAAAATTGAGTAAACACAGTACTTATGGCGATTTTACATGGAAAAGGCTGTTTTTCATATCTTGATGTAGTTTTATCACTCCTAATACCCCAATACCGATTTTTGATCTTGATGGTACATCCTCCTAAGCTTACAATACACAACATTGCCATCCCAATACTGCATTTAAATTAGGGGTGTGCGAGTAGTGATTTTTTTAATAGAGTCGAGTAGTGCCAATTATTTTCGAGTTTCGAGTATTTTAGAGCGAGTATTTGCCATCAATTGGTAGTTTAAAATAGTGTAATGGGATTTGGATACCATCCTAGATTTGATAATCTAAACATGGTTTCTAACTAATACATGAGTAGCAATACAAAGTTTTGGCCAGTACAATCAAACTGGATTACGTATTGACTAACAAAACAAGGTTTGATATTCGTTTCCAGCCGATGAAACAGGAACCTGTTGTCATTTGGCAAATTTCACCTGGTCTAGACATCGCTTATAATCAATATTAAGTGACGTAATCGTTAGTCGCAATCGTTAGCGATCGTTCGGTAATCGGCGGGAAATACTCGCTCGAACTTTCGAGTAGTTTTCAAAATTTCGAGTCGAGTTTGAGTATTAAAATACTCAGCCGAAAACTCAAAGTTTCGAGTACTCGCACACCCCTAATTTAAATAGAACCAGGTGCATTAGAACTGCCAAAACACTGAATATTTTACATTTTGCTAAAAATGTCACAAATCTTTGCTTATATCCGTTATTTGATTTTTAAGTTTTTATTGGGGAAATTCACTTCCCTCACGTCAGCGTGCTGCGTGCGTACTCGTTTTTTTATTTGTATACTCGAGATTCAAATCTTGTGCTATTTAGTCGACTTGACTTGAAAAACCTGGACTCGCACATGTCTAAAATAAGATCAACTTAGATCCAGATCATTTAAATTTGTTATTTAATTACCAGGCATTTAATTGCTTAGGATTTAAGCAAGACATAGAGCTTTGGACACCACCTTAGCTTCTTGATTTCTCTGCTTCCTGTGCTTAAGTCATAGGAAAATATTAACTAAGACTGAATACAGTCATATTTTTAAGTGTACTTCAAGGATTAAGTACTTCTTGTAATTAATTCATTAATTACCTACCTTAAGTACCAAGTTTTCATCTTATACTCTTTTGGGGATTGATGGCATCACAAGTTTAAAAAACAATAAACAAGAACTACCCATTCTAAACCGCACTAACAAAACAAATACTGGCTGTGGATAGGTAGTGGTTTAGCAAAGGTCTTAAAATGGGACATTACAAAAGCTCTAGAGAGAGAAGGTGCTCCACTTCTAATAGAGGAAGAGTGTGTTTGAGATCATGTTGCTTGTTATCAAGCTTGGAAGCTTGTATAACATATTCATAACCATAATAGAATGACTCTTCTGCATTCTTGTAAACCTTATTATGGAAATTTCTAGTAAGCTACTCTGCCTCGTAAAATGGTTGTTGACTGTTGCTCTAGGGATAGATTGGTCAATTTTGTCAAGGACATAAAGTTTACATGCCAGGATATAGTGACCTTTTAAAGGTTGGAGTTAAAAAAAAAACATTAATTAGCTTGGTTTTCTTTCCATTACAATCATAAATATTTCGATTTGTTTTTTGTCTGCAATCGAACAACTCAAAAGCCATAAATTCTTTGCAACCTTGATGTAAACAAATATAGAATGTTACTTGCCATTACAGTGGTCTGTTGTTAGTACAGGTCTGCACTATGCGATGCCCTACCCGTTCAAGGAGTTCCGCACGGGCCGCAACCTACGGATGTCCCCCATCTACCCTCGTCTGAGGGAGGCGGGAGCTGTGTTCGGTCAGGTTATGGGTTACGAGAGACCTACGTATTTCGATCCTGACTATGGTGAGTGTAAGTTTATTAAGGATGGACAAGACCTGCAATTTCAGGAAATTTTCAAGAAAATAGTTTTATTTTTTTGGTGGGATTTAATTTACTTCAGGATTTTTTCCCAAAACAATAATTTGGAATATATATGATATTTCTATATAAATCAGTAGCCAAAGATATAATGAAGTGAAAAATAATTTTTGCCAGCTTTGTTACAACTTAAAAACATAGAAAAACTCCCCTCGAAAATCGTATATTTCGTTGTTTGTCAATCACATGGTCTTCACAACTTTGAAATAAGATTTTTTTTGTTTTAACAGGCGTGCCAACCCTAGGAAAATTTAATACCCTTCCAAATAAGCCTAGAAATAAAGTGCATAGAGGTATAAACTCCGATCTCTACCATGAGAGAGGTAAAAAATTAAGAAAAAACCTGTATCCAAAAGGATATTGTGGAAAGTAAAGGATTTCTTATCAGCTATTTTTACGATTATTTTATGAGGACTGAGGATTACACAGTGCAATCTCATTTACAGCCGAGATTCAATTCAATTCAATTCAGTCCAAGAATTCAGAATTCTTTATTCATGCATGCATAGCGGTACAGTTTGAGAGGTCAAAAAATTAGATTATACTCCATTTTAACTAAGTAGATTCCAGCCTCCTAAACAGATCTAACATTAGGTTAACCCTTTAATTCCCAAATTCCAAAAAAATTGTAAAAAAACTTTGTGAAATTTTTATTTTATTTTGGGTGTTTTAAGAATAAAAATGGCTTTTAAAAAATTTCCCTCATAGAATTAAAATTAGAAATGTGTATCTATATGGATACTACAGGAACCTAAACGACCATTCTCATATATCCATATGGATATTGTGGGAACACATACGATATACCGTAGTTAATTATTAAAAATAACCTGTATCCAAAAACATACTACGGGAACACAGAGGACACTTTTTATATTGTCAGCACACTCTGTGTTCCCATAGTATCCTTATGGATACAGTTATTTTCTGCCAAATGTATAAAGATTAGATCAAATGAAACTATATTTCTATACAGGGTGTTTTTTTTAACTGTGCCACCATTGGGATCTTGTAAACTGTACATCATACAGTAAACTTTAAATGGGGAACATTCCCTTGTTTTTAAAGAGGTTTAAAAATAAGTAGATAAAACTTTTGTAAATGGCCGCCATTTTCCAATATGGCGGTCAACTTCATTTTTTCTTATGGCATACCCTGTATTTTATGGTGTTTACGGATATTAAATGAAAATGTAAGACTTTTTTATTCTTGAGTAATTTCTGATATACTTAACCGTTTATGAGATTCAGAGAGATAAAGGTAAATCATTTTTGTTGTTTTTGTTATCTGTGCTACCATTGGGATCTTGTAAACTGTACATCTTACAGTAAACTTTAAATAGGGAACATTCCCTTGTTTTTAAAGAGGTTTAAAAATAAGTAGATAAAACTTTTGTAAATGGCCGCCATTTTCCAATATGGCGGTCAACTTTAATTTTTCTTATGGCATACCCTGTATTTTATGGTGTTTACGGATATTAAATGAAAATGTAAGACTTTTTTATTCTTGAGTAATTTTTGATATACTCAACCGTTTATGAGATACAGAGAGATAAAAATTTAATTCAGGCAGGCTTAGGCTCTCATAACAGCTGTTATTAATCTTTCGTCCATTTCCATGGCCAGCTGTTTATTAGCATTATAGCATTGTTGGAATAATAAACAATAATCACTAACCTGTAAACTTGCAGTCTCAGAATAGTTGTCTTTCACCGTGCAATTTATTAATAATTTCTTGTGGTTTTTAACTTGTACAGTTTTATTGTTTTTATTTTGGTTTTTTTTATAATTACGCTTGTTATGACAGTTCTCTTACTATGGAATTTACAAACAATGAAAAACTTGACATGGTCGAAGTGTATTTTCTGTGTAACAGAAACTGTAGTGCAGCAAATATCGCATATCAAGAGAGGTATCCTGATAGGCGAGTACCGAATCGTAGGTATTTCAAACAACTTATTGTAAACTTGGCAGCCAATGGTTCTTTTGCAAAGCCACGTCAGAGAGTAAGCACAGTTGTTACTGATGAATTTCAAATTGATGTTTTGGCATACTTTGAGGCTTTTCCTAATGCTTCTATTAGAGAAGTTGCATCCATTTTGCAAACTTCAACCTCCTCAATTTTTAAAGTACTAAAAACAAACAAGTACCACGCTTATAAGTATGCGAAAGTTCAAGCTTTGATGCCGGGTGATGAAAATAGGAGGCTAGAGTTTTGTGGATGGTTAGCTCAGGAGGCTGTAAATACACCAGGGTTTTTATCGAACATTATATGGACTGATGAAACTAACTTTTCAAATAGGGGAATGTGGAATAGGAAGAACAACCATTACTGGGCTAAAGTAAATCCGTTAGTAGTGAGAGAAGGACATGACCAAGTTCGATTCTCGATAAACTGTTGGTGTGCTGTGTTGAATAATGCAGTAATAGCACTACACTTTTATGAGGGGAATTTGACAAGACATATGTATTTACAGTTTTTAGAGAACATTTTGTTGAACTCAATTGAGGATGTACCTTTAAATGTAAGAACCCAGTTGATATACCAACAAGACGGTGCCCCAGCGCATAACAGTGAAGTGGTAGTGCAGTTCTTGAACATTCACTTTCCCGGAAAGTGGCTTGGTACAAATGGCCCATTACCATGGCCAGCGAGGTCCCCAGACCTGACACCAATGGATTTCTTTGTTTGGGGTTATTTAAAAGACAATTTGTACAAATCCCGATACAACACTGTTGCAGATATGACAACGAGAGTCAGAGAAATCTTTCATGGAGTTCACCACAACACAATCAATAAGGCTGTGAATGATGTTTTAAAAAGGGCGACTGCTTGTATTTATACAGATGGTGGCCACTTTGAACACCTGTTGTAAATATGTTTCTTGTATCAAAAATGAAATTGTTATAATTAAAAGAAATCTTTTATGTGTGTCCTGTAGATAACTTTAATTATTTTCTTATTATAAGCAGCAAGTAAAATATGAATAAGCCACTAGCTCACTTGAAACTAATACACCTAGGCCTGCCTGAATTATATTAAACCTTTGTCTCTCTGTTTCTCATAAACGGTTGAGTATATCAAAAATTACTCAAGAATAAAAAAGTCTTAGATTCTCATTTGCTAACCGAAATCACCATAAAATACAGGGTATGCCATAAGAAAAATTAAAGTTGACCGCCATATTGGAAAATGGCGGCCATTTACAAAAATTGTATCTACTTATTTTTAAACCTCTTTAAAAACAAGGGAATGTTCCCCATTTAAAGTTTACTGTAAGATGTACAGTTTACAAGATCCCAATGGTAGCACAGATAACAAAAACAACAAAAATGATTTACCTTTATCTCTCTGTATCTCATAAACGGTTGAGTATATCAAAAATTACTCAAGAATAAAAAAGTCTTACATTTTCATTTAATATCCGTAAACACCATAAAATACAGGGTATTCTATAAGAAAAAATGAAGTTGACCGCCATATTGGAAAATGGCGGCCATTTACAAAAGTTTTATCTACTTATTTTTAAACCTCTTTAAAAACAAGGGAATGTTCCCCTTTTAAGTTTACTGTAAGATGTACAGTTTACAAGATCCCAATGGTAGCACAGAAAACAAAAACAACAAAAATGATTTACCTTTATCTCTCTGAATCTCATAAACGGTTAAGTATATCAGAAATTACTCAAGAATAAAAAAGTCTTACATTTTCATTTAATATCCGTAAACACCATAAAATACAGGGTATGCCATAAGAAAAAATGAAGTTGACCGCCATATTGGAAAATGGCGGCCATTTACAAAAGTTTTATCTACTTATTTTTAAACCTCTTTAAAAACAAGGGAATGTTCCCCATTTAAAGTTTACTGTATGATGTACAGTTTACAAGATCCCAATGGTGGCACAGTTAAAAAAAACACCCTGTATATATTTCAGTAGCCAAAGATATAATGAAGTGAAAAATAATTTTTGCCAGCTTTGTTACAACTTAAAACATAGAAAAACTCACCTCGAAAATCGTAGATTTCGTTGTTCGTCAATCACATGGTCTTCACAACTTTGAAATAAGATTTTTTTGTTTTAACAGGCGTGCCAACCCTAGGAAAATTTAATACCCTTCCCAATAAGCCTAGAAATAGAGGTATAAACTCTGATCTCTACCAACAGAGAGGTAAAAATTAGAAAAAACCTGTAACCAAAAGGATACTGTGGGGAAGTAAAGGGTTTCTTATCAGCTATTTCTAAAATTATTTTATGACGATTGAGGATTACATAATGCAATCTCATTTACAGCCAGGATTACACTGTACGACCGTCATTTACGGCTATTGTTAACAGATATAACACCTACATAATATACTAACGTACTAATTTGTTTTATAAATTTACAATCTTATTGTTTTCAATTGTTGAGGTGGCAGCACTTATCATTATTAATTTAGTAAAATAAATTATACCACAAACAGATACTGTTTATTCCCAGGTTTTAAATTCTGCATGAAAGTGGGTTAATGAATGTTTGAGATATGTTGAATTCCATCTCATAATTCATGATAAAAATGATTAGTTGGTCACAGTAGTGTTGGTTATGATCGGTTTTAAGTAAATGTTCAAGAAATTTGGGAGGAAAAGGTATTTGTTAAAATCTGTTAATTGGGGGGGGGGTGGATAGGATTTCCTTGGTCTTGCAGGGCTTAGAGAAAAATTGATGAATGGGTTGAATAAAATATAAGAAACATATTAGGGATACTGTGTCATATTATACTAGATGCCAAAATAGTTTGTAAATATGTTAAATCTTAAAATTGGGGGTGTGCGAGTAGTGATTTTTTTAATCAAGTCGAGTCGAGTAGTGCCAATTATTTTCGAGTTTTGAGTATTTTCGAGCGAGTATTTGCCATCAGTTGGTAGTATAAAATAGTGTAATGGGATTTGGATACCACCCTAGATTTGATAATCTAAACATGGTTCCTAACTAATACATGAGTAGCAATAAAAAGTTTTGGCCAGTACAATCAAACTGGATTACGTATTGACAAACAAAACAGGGTTTGATATTCGTTTCCGGCCAATGAAACAGGGCCCTGTTGTCATTTGGTCAATTTCACCTGGTCCAGACATCGCTTATAATCAATATTAAATGATTAAATCGTTAGTTACGGCCGAAATTGCGCGGTCCGGTCGGCATTTTCCGCCGATTTTACGTGATGCGATTGCCTTTTACGACCGTTACTACGCGTTTTGGCCGGTCGCAATCGTTCGCGGTCGGCATTTTCCGCCGATTTTACGTGATGCGATCGCCTTTTGCGGCCGTTACTACGCGTTTTGGCCGGTCGCAATCGTTAGCGATCATTCGGAAATTGGCGGGAAATACTCGCTCGAACTTTCGAGTAGTTGTCAAAACTTCGAGTCGAGTTTGAGTATTAAAATACTCAGCCAAAAACTCAAATTTTCGAGTATTCGCACACCCCTACTTAAAATGGTTGAGGACACTAGTGTGTCATTGATAGGGTGATTCCTGAATTTGGTTCTTGGATTTACCAGCTCTTGGAAAGAAAAGTGGAACTTTAAACTGATACTACTTCTTTGTTTTTATTTTATTTTTAGTTCATAGCATACAAAGATAAATTTGAAACACATATTGGAAGTTATATCTGAAATTTTTAGTAACCATGTTTTTGTATTAATTTTATTAAGGAAACAGCTAGTTTAAATATACAAAGGTCACTGTTGCTGTTCAACGACTTAGAAAAATAAATAGTTATTTATGTATTAAGAGCTTATAGAAGGTCTTTGTGGCTTGAGAGAAAACTGTTACGGCGCGATGCGTAGTGGAGCATGTTTATTTTCCGAAAGTGTCAAAGACACTTTCCCTAAAATTACATATCCAGTTTTTTCCACAACTGCAATTTTGCATACCACAAACATTAAAAAAATCACTTTCATCCATTTTGACTGAATTCACAATATTGAGGTTATAAACACGGGAGTCAGTTAGCTTGATGCTAACTGACTCAATCAGTTGGTTGTTACTACTTCAGCTAGCGGAAAAGTAAGACACAGAAAACAGCTGTCTTACTACGTGTTTTTAGATGGTAGGGTGAGGTTGTAGGAAAATTAATTTTGTTACCTGAAATAACCAAAAGTAAGGGGACGAGTTTGTATTGACACTGTTCCAGTGGAAGAAGGCGTGGCCAAGGAGGGACAGCGGCCATACCGCATCGCCGAGACCAACACCTTCGCCAAGCCCGACTGGTTCGACTTTGTGGCCCGGGAGTACGAGGCTTGCCGCGAGACTGTGGGACTCTGCGACTATTCATCCTTCACTAAAATAGACCTTACGGTGAGTTACTTTAAACTGAAGTGAGAAAATCAATTTTAACCGTTTAATATGAATAGTAATAGTAAGCTTATAATTGATACATCGGCAGCACAAGGTATAATTTCTGTTTTGTTGCTTTGAAATATTTATCTTCTTGTAAATCACTTTATTTTATCTTTTCTTGAAGAAAGGTAGTGGCGTCAAGACAATTACAACACATTTAGAAATGTAATAATGTGTCTCCATAGGAATTATTTGATTGATCTTATTTTGGTAGGAAGATAGCTGATATCCTCAAGCAACAGATAGGCCTATTTCCGCTATTAAAATCCTTTAGGGCTTTGCTCCATAAGCATTTAAGATCCAAACGTTAATCTTATGAAGGTTATCATAGTTACTGAATTGTTTTAAGCTGAATTTTGTAGAACAATAGCTATTATATAAAAGGCATAATATGTATATGTATATTATATAGATTTGTTCACAATGAAAATATCCTTTGGGGCTCTGCCCCACTGGCTTTCAAAGTTCTCAACCAAAATATAGACATAATAGACGTAGCCATTAGTATTTATTTAACTGTTTGAGCTAAAACTTGCTTGGCAGATAGCAGTCACAATAAAGGCAGATATAGACCAACTCAAATCTAAAATTAATTTCTGACTCCAGTGGTGTTTGAAATTCCTATGTTATTGGAGATTGGTATTTATTAAACCAATTTAACTGAAATTTGGTAATTTGGATAGGTTAAGGCTGTAGGTTTTTCCCTTATTTTGGCCTGATAATGATCGGTGTTACTGATCAAAAACAATTGCCGTCTATCATTTTATATCTATATTTAATGTCTTGTATTTGAGTAGCAATATAAACATATTGTATTATTGCAAGACATTTCGTTACATCCCTAAGGTATTATAAGAACATTATATGCTTATAAAAAATAAGCAAAGACAAGAATGCATAAGTAGTCCATGAACGAAATGCTGCAACACATTTTATTCAAATAACAACTGGTTCTGTACGTGTTGTTGGGTTCCAGTCCAAGGGGCGTGAGGTGGTAGACCTGCTGCAGTTCCTATGCTCCAACGACGTCGACGTGCCGGTGGGCAGCATCATCCACACGGGGCTGCAGAACGAGAGGGGCGGCTACGAGAACGACTGCAGCCTTACGAGACTGGCGGACAACCAGTGAGTGTCAACGGTCTCCTTGGTTTTTTGGGATCCTGCAATATCCTATATATTGCACGGTTGAAACGCTAACTGCTTAGTGACTACTGCACCGATATACAAGATTCGTTATTAAAATTAAAGGGGATAATGCATAGATTTGCCGAATTTCCTCAGAATTCCCGTTTGTTCTTAGGGCTACGCCCCACAGCCCTTCAAAAGTTGCAATTTTAATAATATTGAAGAACAGTAGTAATTGAAATTGAGCATTTGACAGTTGTTGAAGGTAAAGAAAACACTTTACAGAAGTAAGATCAGTCATTTTAACTTCTGGACTGGCATCACTATTTAAACTGCTCGAATTCGAGCAGCTGGATTAGCTAGTATGTCCCAAAACTTTATACAACTGAACAGATTGTTGTATAGCTGTAGATTTTCTCAGATTTAACCCATTGGTTGAAAATGACATGCTAGCGCCATTTCTAACTTTTAATTTTTTAAACTTATGATTTGGAATGGACAAAATTGTGTCTTTAAATGGATTAATGGCGTATTTTAATTAAAATATTGTTTTCTTTCAGTTTAAAAAGTCACATTGGCACACACACACTGTAGACATAAATAAAAAGTAGCAAAATCAGTGTTGACCATGTGCAACTCACAAAGAATTAACCGATCCCGTCAACTTCCAAGCAAGCCTGCCACCGTTTATTTTACTTGGGCCCTCCCACCAACGTTGCCACAGACCGGTTAACTCATTGAGAGTTGCACGACTGGTCAGTTTTGGTCGTGTGTGGGAATCGAACCCACGAACATCGTATCCACTCCTGGCCAAGGGGTTTCTACGACGTAGCCAACTGAACTAACATGACCAAAGACCTAGCGTCGTTATTTAGCTTTTTCAGTCAGTCCGCACCCCTAGCGGAGAGAACTGTAGTTACCTGCCATCATTAGTTACAGATGTTGCTACTACAGTGCAGCATTAATCAAATCCCGTTATAGGCTATTGTGAATAGAATAAAATGACTACCTTAATGGGTTAATGTCTACCAGTGTTTAGTGCTTTTTTAAGTTTTTGCACTTTCAGTTGTGATTAGGATCTAATCTTTGTCATTGTAAAGCTCTTAAAGTTTCTCAGAAAGTCAATAGAATCAAGTTATTTGAGTTAAAATTGCATCCAAATAACAATCAAGTTGTTTTCATTTTGTGTTATGTTTGTGTTGTCTCCCAAAGGTAATAGATTGGAATGATACAAATAAATCAACAACTCATCTTATATCTTATAAATTAATATATTTAGGCGATTTTTGTTAAGAGAACTCATCTGTTATTTCTGAACAGATTTTAATGATTTAGGGATCTAAATATTTGTTCTGATTCGTAGTTGTGCATGAATATTTTTATTTTCAAAATATTCTTTATAAAGGGCCGCCTGCAAAGATATTTTTTTGCCCAAAAAATTAACATGGGAATAGTTTGATTTCAATCAATGCTGAGCAGCTGTTAATAGACTATAGTCCATTACAGTTAGGTTATTTGCAATAGCAGATGTTACAAGTAAGGAATGTATTTATCTTTCTATAAGACTCGCTTTTCGAACAAAGCTCAGTCCCCCAAATGTTTTTTCAAACGAAATTAACATAACAGTACTGTGATCGCGAGGGAAACCGCGACAGGGGTTATAGTAACCTTAATTAAAACTTTAGACATAAATGCATTTTGTTATAAGATAAGTCAATGTTGTGTTTAGTTTCAGTTGAAAATAGCTTACATGTCCTTTCTTTTTTACCTACAATATACTAGTTTGTTCTAAGAAAGTTTCACTTGAATTTGTTTTTTTGTTGACAGCAATTTCTGTTTTTTATGTTTCTATTCGCCTTCGTCAGTCCAAGGTGCCCTGTTCTCAGAGTTTGTTTGTTGACAGCTACATGATGATCGCCCCCACCATCCAGCAGGCCCGGTGCAAGGCGTGGATCGACCGGCACCTGCCATCAGACAGCTCAGTGTCCCTGTCCGACGTCACGTCCATGTTCACTGCCATCGCCATCATCGGACCCTTCACTCGCACCATGTTGTCGGAGCTCACTGACACTGACCTCTCGCCCAAGTCATTCCCGTTTTTCACCTACAAGGTTAGTGTTACGCTTTTATGGTGAGCGTAATAACAGCTATAAATTTATTAATCAATAATGTTGATGATCGAGGTTTTTCTGTTTTGGAAACTTTCCAGAAATGTCTTACACAGTACAGTCTCACAATTAAGCGCAACACTCGATGACTCAACACGCCGGGAAACTTGACACACTTACTTTAAATAATTGTATCACTTAATTTTAGCTTTAATTCATCAAGAACATTTCTATGATCTAAGCTCAGTGATGCTCTTAGTACCATGTCACTGATTTGTGTGTGTTTATGTAATTGATGAATAAAACCATGTCTTGGCTTCTTCTTTTTCTAAACAATCCAAACTCGACATTCCACAAACTTGCAACCTTTAACTCCTCATTGTGTTGAGTTTGTGAGCCTACTGTAATTTTTTAATTTTACGTTTGTCTTTTTAAATAAATAAACCAGCTTTATGATGTTTGTCACTCTTAAGATGGCTTTAGTGTAAAACTTAAAGTAATTTTGTTGTTTGTAATAAAAAATATTTATTTATAGTTTGATAGTAATTATGAATTACATTATTTAATTAATTAATTCATGTTCAACAGAAATGTTCTATTATTTTGATTTTGGTTGCAGCTGACAAATTTTATGAATGAAAATCATAATCTATTATGCTAATTCCCCAAGGAATTTCTTGTGTACAGCAAAACTCTTTTATTTATGAACCGATTTTGATGATTGAGGTGTCAAATTACAGGGATTTCTTTGTAGAAGTCATGGAATAATTTTTGTCTGCCTCAGTTCAATGTGCTCGCTGCATTGGACTTTAAACTTTCCATTTATTCTTATGGGCAATAGGTTTAATGGAACAGAAACAGATCAGTAGTAGTCAGACAGTAGTTGCAGTAGAATTTTAATCAGCGTTCTTTCCTGAATTCTTTGTGCGAAGCACAGGAAGTCAGCTAGTAGGCCTATATATTCTTAAGCTGACATAAATGTTTATACTACTCAGGAGTCATCTACAAATGACTTCTGGAAAAGTTGATAAGACTAAAGTTAGCATACATTCCCAAAGGGGAGGAGGGGGAGTCCCGTTTCGCAAATTTTATACATCAGCATTATGTAAGACAGAAATAAACCCCCCTTCTCCCTTAGTTTTTCTATTCTAACAAATTATGTTATGACAGGAGTTGGATGTGGGACTAGCCAACGGGATACGCACCATGAACATTACTCACACAGGGGAGCTGGGATATGTCTTGTACATTCCAAATGAGGTGAGTTGTGTTGTCAATTATAATTGCTTGTTGTCATGTTATTATGTTTGCATCAACACCTTTGAGAACTCTTACCAAGACGAATTTCTCAAAATAAAGTTTTGGTTTAATGTGGGTGGTGAAAGGTCTGGGAATGAGTAAAAATCAACAGGATGTTGTGGAGTGTACTGTCAGCCATGAAACGTAAGGGTAGGACGTAACCCCATAATACTAGTTGTTGCAGCCCAGCTAAATTCTACCTTACCCATCCTCTTTGTCCCTCCATTATTGATACCTTGGGTTATTCCTAGGTAAAAATAATTCCACAACAGCGTTTTAAGTTTAGAGTGGTACAAGTAAAGTATCCGCTCTTCTCCAGTAGTCAGCACAAAATGTCTTAATAACAGGCAGAAATGCCTTCATAAGATTTCCTGCGGGAGTATTGATTCCTAATTTTCTCACCACATAAAAAAAAAATTTATTATTAGTTCAAACTGCACAAAAAATAAGAAGAACAACGAAAACTACTTACTACTTTACTACTTTAATTTAATAACAGAGGTATTGATGCCTGTAAGTGGAATCTCTCAAACTGATGAAAATTTCAAATGACCGCCATTTTATACTGGGTTGAGATAGAGACCTCTAGTTTGCACTGTTCTTCTTTTTTATAAAGGCCTTTAAAATGATGTACCACTCAATGGGGTACATTTAAACACATTAACATAAAATTAAAATTGTTAAGCTGCCCCCAAAAACCCGTACAAATTCTGAGACCGTATTTTTGGCCACAGCCAAAGTTGTTTTACTGCCCAAAAAGTGCACTTTTATTTCTTACGAAGGTGTGCTACATTTAGTTTTCCTGGTGTAACCCGTTAAAAAGTTATGAGGGGGTACCCACTCATTTGCCTAACCCTCTACGTATATATATGTGTGTGTGTATGTGAGTCCGTAGCAGCGAGCACATAATAGAATAGAAAAGACAAGTTCTTATACCCCGTGCATTAAAAGTGTGGCAAGATCCGCCATGTTTGAACACCATACAGCCTGAAATCTACGATCCGCGAGCTCAATTCGCGGTAAACGTTTGCGACAAATACACGGCCATTATCAACAGTAATAGTTGTTGAAATTTTGCATGCTTATAGTATAGAGTCTGAGGATAACGATGGTATTAATTTAAAATTAATGATAATTGTATTAATTGGTGTATAAATATTTTATTACACACTTGTAGATTTGTTTTCTAAAACCAGACATGAAAAAGTTGTTCTCTGGGGAAGTTTTTTTATTTTTCAGTCAGAGACATTTTGTCAGTGGGAAAGTTGTAGATGAATAAAAAAAAATTTCATTTTTTATTTCTACTTTTATTTTCTAGAGTGGTCGGTTTCCTCAGAAATCCAGGTATAAGAACGCGGCAAAACTGTCTTTTGCCGCCGCCCGCTGCTGCGCCGCGCCCGACAATTTACATACAGTGGACTCCCTCTAGTTCGGCCACCTCGGGACCGGACCACCGGCTGGACTTCAAAATGGCCGGACTATCCGGATGTACTATCAAAATTTTAAATATCCCTATTAAATGCATTACCTATGCTTAAAAATCAATAAAAGACGTTTAAACTTTTTACAACATTATGTACTTACCAAAGAGAAGATTTGGACGTCTCTTGGTTGAATTGTCATGTTGTGCCACTCATAGATACGTTTTTGCAATACATATTAAAAAGTAAATACCGATACCGTACTAAGGATAAAACAGAAAAACACATTACGTACTGTAGAAACAAAGCTAAAATTTATTTCAGGAAATTACTGTACACGTATTACTTGTCTCATAACCTATAAACATTAAAAGAAATCTGTTATTTTCTTTTGCTTTTTCTGATTAAGAGTGTTTTTGAAAGCATAGTCACCAAACAGTTAGCATACTATAACCAAACAGTTTGTCACAGGTTGAGTGCGACCGACCAATTACAAGCTCGCCCGTAAACTAAACTGATATAAATAGTTTACTGTACTTCTACGGCCGGAAACTAAACATTCAAGATAAATCCTGTTGAATGTCGTTCACCCCGCGGCGCTGCGACGTGATGGATATGACTCACCCTCAGGACCGGCCGGACCATCCGGCGGCCGATCCAACCAAAGCCGAACTAGAGGGCGTCTACTGTAGCAGTGCAGTGTATTTGTTTTCCGGCTTGGTTGTTGTTTGTTAATTGGTTTTAGCTAGGATTAGTAATGATATTGTATTCATTTAAGGAATAGTAAATGTAAAAGAAAAACATCTAAGTAATAAATAGTTTCAGTTACGATACTTATTCATATGTTTATAATAGCCTCGAAGTTTCACTGTATAGGTATAGGGATTATGGGTATTAAATAACTTATTCCAAATATTCGTAAACCATTAATCAATATTCATTGACCTACAGATTGCTCAAGTTCATGGATTTACATTTTACTAACAATATTTTGTTAACTTACAGATATAAACCAAATGTTTTTAGACTTGTTAGGTACTTCTAAAACAACTCTCGTAAAGCCGGCAGATTTTTACCACACTTTTATGAGGTTGTTCAAGTCCTTAATTTATGAATGAAATGGTTTTTAAATGTAATCAATAGTACAAATGTATATTTTATTATTTATTCCGAATGTATTTTTATCTATAAATAAAAACATATTGTTTATTATACTTAAATAACAACTGGTCATTTCATTTTTGTTGTTTGTGGCCTACACAAAAATAATCATTATTATGTCGAGAGGTTCTAGAATTTACAGATAATTATAGGAATACTCAATACAATTTATGGCTAAACAAAGATATTTTTTAACCACTTACGCATATTTAAATAAATAAAACAATGCGCTCTTGTGAAAAGTAATCCCAGTGGGTGGTTGATTCCCAGTTTTTTTTCCAGTCATTAAAACCAAATCCAACCCAATTTACAGTATCGTATTAAGTCGACATTGACATCTTAGGTCTACAACAAACAGCCGTGTCTACCCTCACTGTGACTATCTGATATAAAGTGGCGGTGCGTGGTAGACGCTCGGACTAGGGCGGCGCCGCAATCTTGGATTGTCACATCCAACTGCCAGGCTGGCCACACTCTCTGCTCCGAGTAGCTTCTCTATTGTATTATGTGCTCGCTGATCCGTAGGCACGATAACTTTTGTAAAAATGCTCCGATCTTGATGAAATTTAGTATAAATGTGTAAGGCAGCATCTATTTTCATGAGTTCGAGAACCAGGCAGGTCACACTGTTTTAAGGGGGGTTTTGTACCCCAAAAATGGGTTTTTGAACTTTTTACATATAATTATTTTTAAACCCAAATTTTGGTACACCATTAAATTCAGCTAAAATAATTGAGTATTTAGATCACTACTCTACGTCAATTGGTTACCGAGATATTGAAAGTGCTAAACACAGTACGTTGTACAATGTTAATCTTATGGAGAATAAGTACAATTTTATATCTCGCTTATTAATGAACATATATTAAAGAAACCATGGTATGTGGCTTTATATGGTTGGGGTTTACTGATATTTGCAAATAAAACCCATTTTTGTGGTCCCCAAGGGAGCAAACCTGCGTATTCAGCAGCTGTAATGTTATTCTTACGGAGAATAAGAAATATGTGATATCTTACTTCTCTATGAATATAAATTGGTAAAACTTTCTTCATCTGTTTTCACCACTATGCTTCATCCTAGTGGTGATCAATTGGTATTTAATTAAAAACCCAATTTTTGTGGTCCTTGATGCAGCAAACCTGCACACTCAGTCCTAATTTTTTTTAATGGAGAATAAATAAAATGTCATACCTCGCTTATTTACGAATATGCTTTGATGAAAGTTGGCAAGTGGCTATGACGTAGTGAAGTACCATTTGAAATTTGCTGAGGATGCAGGTTTGCTGCAACGGTGGTATTTTAAATGTATCATAGATTTACTTCCTTCACAGTAAAGTGCAGAATGTCAAGTTCTTACGAAACTAATGCTCAACTATATTTGCACAGTTTGCTCTCCACGTTTACAACAGGCTGCTAGAGGTGGGGTCCAAGTACAACATCCAGCACGCTGGTCACTACGCCACCAGAGCTCTCAGGATAGAGAAGTTCTACGCGTACTGGGGTCAAGACCTGGACACTACTACGACACCACTGGAATGTGGTCGCTCTTGGCGTGTTAAGTTTGACGTGAGTCCAAGTAATTTAACTTTTGTAGCTACAATTTTGGGTATTCAGGAGAGTAGGTACAATAATCTCAGAGAGTAGCAGAACAAACCTTCATTGAGCTTTTACGGCCATTTTTGATCACATATTGATTTGTCAGGCTTCACTAATGTTATTTTATCTTATCGTTCCAGGATTTAATATAAAGTTATGAAACACAGGACAACACACAAATCATTAAAGTTTATCAAAAACAATTCTGAACAACAAACTGACATTTTGTAGGAGTGGGAGTGGGAGTGGGAAAACTTCCCACTTTATCAAATTGATATCAACTTTGATTTTTCCCATACAAGGGCCGAACTTCCTAACCACAACTGTGAATTTGTTGTTTGTCGACAAGTTTCTGAAAGGTAATATAAAGTGGGTTGATCCTAAACATAAATTCTGCCATCAAAGATACCTCATATAGTTTAGATATAACAATATTTTGGTAGAAATTTGAATAGTGGGACAAGGAAGATAACAATTATCTTTAACTTGTCCACAAACAAACTTCAACTCAAAGCTCAGTTTTAAATGGGTGCCTATGCTCAGTTAGAGGGGAATTAATGAGGAATTCTACCTGATGAACTACAGTGAAGGGAAGCGGCCACACTGGGTAGCTAAAAAGGCTTTAACACGATGTGTGCGGGCCACTTGCATGTGAGGGGCGCGGCACTAGCACGCGGTGCGGACCCCTCGCAAACGAGTGGCCCTGCACCTGCCAGTGCTATAATTCAGTGCAAGCTCGGCTCTTGACGGGAGTGGACTTATCGCTGTCTGCCCCTCACACGCATACCATATGTTAGTTCGGTTGTGTCAGTCTTCCCGCCCTGTTTGTTTTTTAGTTACACTCACGCGTTTTGTAACTAGTCTTTTTTCTTGGACAGTGTTTCTGTTCTGAACATATAAAACCATTGAGATTTAGCCATTTTTGACGATAATGAAGCCAAATTATTGAAGAACAGTTCTCAGCGGGTGACGGTTGGGTGGGGATGTACATATTGTTGATACATTATTATATAAGGTTTTATTTTATAACTGAGTAATTTTGACAAATTGAAAGATTAGAAACTTTTTTTGTGTTTTTTATTTAGTTAAACAAGTTTTTGAACGTGTTTTATGTCAGTGTACTACACCATACATATCAGTGAACTGGCACCAGGAGTGGCCCAGTCGGAAATGAGTGACGGATGTGACGTCATCGCTATACCTGAAATATTGCATCTAGCAACATTATCAAGCTGTTTTTGATGTTTTGGAATCATTTTAAGGTGTTTTCAAAGGAAACAAATTCACATTTTCTATGATTAATTTAATTAACCCTTTGAGTGCAGTGGCGTCATGCATGAATTATGCATTCTTATGCATGAATTGCCGGGCTAATTTAACACTTTGACTGCTAAAGGAAAATAACAGTATTTTTCCAGAAGCTGACATTACAAAACATTACACACACGCATACACAGAGGGCGCTACGTCGAAACTAAAACTGCACAAAAACTAACCTCACTTCGATACACAATGCTACACCTCAGTCGAGGTTCCCGTCTCAGTGCTACGTGCAGACTGATGCAATATGTTTGTGTGTTACAAAGCGCGGGAAAACCCGCGCACAGCTGCCGCGCGGCGATCGGGTGCGCGGGAATTCCCACGCTTAGCACTCAATGTGTTAAATAGAAAATGTAGTAGTTTATATAAAATTTCATATAAAATTCAATTTTGGAGGTATCCATGTAATTTGACGTTTATTTTGTGCATAATAAATTTTTTATGAAATAGTATAAGGTAACTATAATTACAAAATAAATTGGGATTAAAAATATCTTGTTTATATCAAAATAAATAAAATTGTTTTTCCAAGTTTGACTTGCACTAAACAATTGTATTTTATATTTTTCAACCCAATAGTCAGAAATAAAAGAAAATGCTGATGAAAACTGATGTATAAATCATCAGTATGAGTTCAAAAAAGATTGCAAAAAATGAAATTAAAATATGTTACAGTTTCAAAAGGCCCTAAGCTATGTGGTTACCAAGCAAAGTCAAGTATAATTTTGTAATATAACAAAATATTTTTGTTGTTGTCAGTAAATTTGTTTATTATTACTAGTATATAAGCATTAGGCCTACCCAAAGTAAATGAAATAAGCAATAAAACTAAAAAACAAAAGACGTTTGTGTTTCCTTTTTATTTTCGCCAAAGTGTCTACAACAATGACACTGTTTTCAAGTTCATTGAAAACTAATTCCCGAAGGGTGCTCAAGTTGTTTCCATCTATTCTGCCACTCGTTTTTGTTTCATACGTAAATAGGAAGTAAAAAACACTAAAACACAACTTCAATTATATTAATATCAGTGATATTTACGTCGTTTGCCGGCATAACCTTAAACATCAACAAATACAGACGACATCTGCAACAAAGATGACTAAATTAGGGTCTACTAACAGACCAAAGGCAACAAAATTGCTATAAAACTGATAGCTGGAAGCTTCTGGATCAAAACAATATACTTTGGAAGCCAGTACCTTGTTTTGATATGAAGTACTACGTGAAATACCGAGAGTCGCTGTCAGCTTTTATGCGGAATGCATCGCGTCGCTGTGTGCGATGCCGCGGCACTCAAAGGGTTAATTTTTAGCAGTCAACGTGTTAAAGTATTATGATGTACTATTTGTTTTTTAACCGAGAGCTAGCGGAACTAGTCAATGGAAAAAGCTAGGTAATGTCACCAATGAAAAAATTCAAGATGTCTCTTCTAAAAATTTGGGAAAATTTTATTTTACTTCTAGGTTAGTATTTTTCTATGAGATTATTGTACAGATTTAGAACGAAATTATTGGGAAAGTGAACAACCCTATAACAATGTAGTGTTTCCATGGATTTGAGTTTATGTATCTATGCAGAAAAAGTTTGATTTTGAAACAGAAGTATTTGTCATGATAGAGATGAAAATATGAGTGTTCACTGATACATGGATAAACGCCCCTTTGTTTATCATGTATCACTGAACCCTCATGTTTTGTCTCTTGTTCCAGAAGTCACTTTTGTTAGTGACAGCAACGACTGCTCTTCATGGTAAGCTTGTTAATTATATAATTTCATCTAAAATTCATGTTTTGTAATTATTTTGTTTCCAGCTTATCCTGTAGAAATGCAAATTATCAGTATTTCTTAACTTTTTTGTCAGACCATTACATAAATGTATATATTTTTCTGTAGAAAATACTGGAACTAGAATTCCACCAATTCACATATTACAATTGTCCGCAGAAGGGGGAGTTTATCGGGCGAGACGCCCTGTTGCGTCAGAGAGAGGAAGGGGTCAATCGGATGTACGTGCAGTTGCTGCTGCAAGACCATGACCCTGACATTGAGCTGTGGGCGTGGGGCGGGGAGCCGATCTTCCGAGACAACAAGTATGTCGGGGCGACCACTACCACAGGTTACGGCTTCACACTCAAGCGAATGGTAAGTCAATGGAATGACTTCATTTTTATTTGTTTCAAATAAAGTTGTTATATTAAATGTTTCTTTTGAGGCAAGAAATGTTAGCTAATTAACACATTGAGTGTTGACCGGAACAATTGTTCCGCGCATTAGCTCTACCGGGAAGCGGGTCGGAACAAATGTTCCGCTTCGACTCACCTTCTGTGTTGCTTCACTCAGAGCCAGCCATTTGTCATAGCGCTCCCATTCCTTGTCAGCCACTTGTAGAGGTATGTTTCGCCAATTGGCTCGCCTCAGTTCCTACCTCCACCAGCCCCCCCCCCCCCCCCCCGCAAACTTCCGGAGCGGGGCACGCCCCATTTTTGTCCATTTATAGCCCCGCAGTAGGTTTAACCCTTTTAATGACAGCACTCAACGTGTTAACATTTCCATCCAACTGATCAAGTCTCCAGTGTGTTTATTATCCACAAAACTATTGTATGTTCCGTAACTATTGTATGTTCCGTAACTTTTCTACCTCCTATAATTGTATTTTAGTATAAAATTGTGTAAAGAGGAAAATGGTGAGGAACTCAATGTTAAGACTCGTTAACTCAGAGGTCTCTACCACCAGTCAGCTCTCTACCTGGCCTCACTAGTCAGACAATGTGGGGCGCAGGTTCAATCCTGCCTGACAGCTAAGATACTTTTTACAAGTGGTCACCACTGGCTTGCCCATGTGACTAATGCCATTTCGGTACTTCAGCTGTCTGTCTTAAGATCCCCTTACAGGCATAATGAATCATGGCATTGGGCTCTTGAGATTTAGATGTGCGAGAATAGCAAGTTCACTGATTTATCTAATTCTTCTGTGTAAAAAAATAAAGTATAATGTGTATAAATGAATAAAGTATAATTATTGATTACACTTCCTTTTAGCGAATTTCCCCTATAGGGAAGAAGCTATTACCGTGGTCGGCATGGTAAGACCTAGGCCCGGGATCGTGATAACTTTTCGTTTTGAGGTCCCCAGACCCCAAAAACACCTTTCGTTCAAAACTGTATGTATATATATATATATGTGTGTGTGTGTGTGTGTGTGTGTGTGTGTGTGTGTGTGTCTGTAGGCATGATAACTCTCGTAAAAATGATCCGATTTTGATGAAACTTGGTATAAGCGTGTAAAGCAACATTTATGACTAAGTTCGAAAACCAGCCAGATCGCTCTATCCGAAGGGGTATTTAGGGGGGGTTTTGTATTCCTAAAATGGGTTTTTTGAATTTTTTGTCTAATTTTTGAAATAGTCAAATTTTAGTTGTCACCATTGTATTTAGCTTAAAAAAACACACAATTTGGTATTTTGATCATTCCTCTACGTCAATTGGTTACTGAGATATTGAAAGTGCTAAACACAGTACGTTGCCTAATGTTATTTTTAAGAAGGAAACAAACATTTTTATATCTCGCTTATTTATGAACGTATACTGACGAAACTTGGTATACAGCTTCATCTCGTTTTGGTCTATTGACATTTGCTCAAAAAAATATTGTTTGCCAAATTCTCCCGTAGCGGCAAACCTGCGTACTCAGCCCCCATGTTATTCTTATGGAGAATAATTAAAATTGTATATATCGCTTATTTGTGAATATATTTTTATGAAACTTGGTAAGTGGCTTTATGTAGTATTAAGACATTTATATCTCCATTGGAAATTCGCTGAGTATGCAGGTTTGCTGCGACGGGGGTATTACTTCTCATGTGTATCTATCTAAGAACTCATAAGCTTGTGTTAATCATAACCACATGGTGCACAGGTGTGCCTGGGGTTTGTCCAGAACTTTGATGAGCAAGGCAATACACAGGTGGTAACCAATGACTATGTTTTGTCGGGCGCGTATGAAGTTGACATCGCAGGCATCAGATACCCAGGTATGGTTCAACATTTACTAAAAGTCTATAAATTGACTTTTTTGTGATTCAGTGCAACAGTATGAGTGTGAAAATTATTTTGTAATTTGTAGAAAGGAACTTAAATAAATTTCAACTTTGTATGGTATGTTCTACAGATTGCATACGGTACTCTGCTATATTACTCCACTTATTCAATAAGTTTCAATTTCATTTCATTCATTGACCAAAGATATTTATTTAATATGGGGATGTGTCAGTTTGCCAAAGTCTGTTGTCAGTTTAACTGTTTTTTTTCAGCTTTTCACTGTCAATAAGTTAAGTTTAAATATTATAACTTTAAATATTCACCTAATAAAGATTTTACTGATAATTTAAATGTTAATTTTACTAAAAATACTAAATTTCTTTAAACATTTTTTTCAAATGTGCTTTAAACTTGAAACAAATACTTCTTGATTACTGTAATTATATCAAGAGGTTAATTACCTTAAAACTGTCATGTGATCCACGTTGCTCCATGTTGGGCAACCGGTTTCGACCCGACTAGGGGGCCATTCTCAAACTAAAAAGGCCTAAAATTTCAGTCCGAAGAAGTGGTCAAATGTCTTAAAACAATTACGCAACAATGCATAGACGGACACACATACACAAAAACATTAACATGGCCACACAAAATGTTTTATCTCACAGCGCGGCAGGTACGGGATGCAGGTCTAGATATATCTTTAGAAATATGCAGGAGTCTAGACCTGCATTCTGTACCTGCCGCTCTGTGAGATAAATGTTTTTGTGTCGCCATGTTAATGTTTTTGTGTATGTTCGTCCATTCGTCCATCTATGTATTGTTGCGGAATTGTTTTAAGACTTTTTGATGACCTCCTCGGACTGAAAATTTAGGCCTTTTTAGCTTGAGAATAGCCCCCTAGTCGGGTTGGAACCAGTCGCCCAAGTGCAACGACGTGGATCACATTATAGTTTTAAGGTAATTAAGCTCTTCATATAATTTGATAAGTGATCCGGAGGTAGATCAAAATTAAGATTACTGTAAGTTGAGCTGCCAATCTTTTTCTTCCAACACTACAGACAATCGGCAATTGGCATTGTCAACGAGAAAGATAAATCAATTTTATTTATATTATGGATCTGGTCTACGTCTACAAAGTCTTTAATTAACATGTATTTTGTATGTATGGGCCTATTTTAAAACTGGTGAGTCAAACGACAGTTTTGAAAATGCAACTTATAACAGTACAATTCTTTAATACAAATAGAAAGTTGTTGTCCAAAACTACATTCTTGTAGCTGTTGTGAGGAATCAATTAAAGTTTGGTAAAAACTAAAAACGTTACTTTTGGGTTTTCATGATCTGTGATGTAAGGGAGCCAAAATTACAGAATCTAGGCATCAGGAACTTCAATTTAATTTAGTAGGGTTGAGACAGTTCTTGGTTCTTTGGAGATTACTGAAACCGAAAACTGGGAACTGTTTCTGTAAAGACCCGAACTGATAAAAAATACATAGGGGCCAATCCTTAATTTAATACCATGCAAACATTAAGTAACCATTCAAGAAACGTAAATAACAAAATGTAAGAAGATATTTCTTTGTTAGAAAAAATATGTAATAGGAAATTATGTACATGTGGTCAGTTGACGGTATCTTTCTTCTTTTTTTCATTATGTAAAATAGATGTAAAATATCTGAGAAAGGTTAATTTATTGTATGTTGTTTTTAAAATTGTGTTTGTGTTTTCAGTTTTAAATAGTATATCACTTTTATATTTTTACGGTTTATCCTATTTATTAGCACATTTTTATACATTTTCCTTTTTCCATTTTCTTTATAGTTTCACATTATGTTGGGTTTTTCTAGTGGACCCAACTAAACACAAACAGGAAATCTCTTTCTTCAAAATTCATGTTGAATGTCCTGGTACATATTTGGATATTAACCCTTTTACTGCCGACGTGCCCATTTGCACACGTCGAGAATCGTGCGAAAAACGCCGACGTGCGCAATAAAGCACGTTTAATATTTCTAACTTATTGGCTTTAAATGTTCACTACCAAATACCACGAAACTTGAGATACTCGTTGTCAAGACTAAGAGGAACATAGAAAAGTACAATTTATACTCTATGACTTGTATAACCTATAAAGTTATACTCATTGATTCCCCCTACTGCCTGTGCTTAGTTTACAGTTGCTCTGTGTAGTGAGTGTTGTCTGCCGTCCATCTTTCAATTGTTGTTTATGTTTACTGATGTTGGTTTGTTGGTTATGCTTGTGGATTTATCTGTGGTTTAGTGAATAAAGTTTTTATGTCATTACGAAAATGGACAAACGGAGTAAATCGCCAGTAAGTGAATATACCATCGTAAATAGGTGTCCACCCTACCTGTTTCGGTGAGCACAGGTGTTGAAAGGGTTTTTTTATGACATTTTCTCAAATATTCTAAATATTCTTGTCGTTAGTTTAATTATTTTAGTATGTTTTTAGTGTTATTTTATGTTCCTTACAACATTTTTCAATTTAAAAGCAAAATGTACATGTTTTTATAAAAAAAAACTGATATTGTCAATTGTATATGCAACTATGTTCAATTTTGAAAATATGATTAAATTTTACAAAAGAACATCAGAATTCCTGTATTTATCAAGGTAATGGCATGAAAATTGTGTATGTATTTACTAATGCCTGTTTTAAAACATGCATAAATAAAATTGGTTGAGGTAAAAGTTTTAGAGGTAATTTTTATAGTCCAAACTAAAAAAAATATATATTTTTTTATTTGTATATATATATATATATATATATATATATGTTTAACTAAAAAACTATCACATACACTAAAATATATATTTTATTTGAAACAAACAACTCAATACAAATAAAACAAGACCTTACTTATAAATTTCTGATGAAAAATAAAAAGTTACAAATTTTTTAATGTGAGCGTGAAATTTGGTCTAATTGAACCCGGCAGTCTTGGCAAGTAAATCTTAATAGTGGTCTGGCATTTTTGGTGACGTCATAAAAAAAATTATCGGCAGTAAAAGGGTTAACATTCATATCTTTAGCCCCGGGACTGCAATTAGACATTTTAGGATATATAAATAAATACCTCCGTTAGCAGTTCCAAAATTAATCCAAAAACGTGTGTTACATATGTTTCGGCTTTACGCCATTTTCAAACACCAGGACAGGAAACAAAAATCTGCTTGCATTGCTTCGTTAAAATTAAAAATACCCTCTCAACACGTAGGTCCCGTAAAACACGGACGCACAAACAGTACCACACAAAAAACTACTAACAATAAGCCGAAACATATGTAACATACGTTTGGATTAATTTTGGAACTGCTCTCGGAGGTATATATATATCCTAATATGACATATTTTAAACTAAAATAAGGAAATCTTACCTCCGGCAATATTCCAAAAGTGTCAAACAGGAACCATGTCAGGTTTTAAGTTTTGAATGATTGGCAAGTTTCAAGCCTAGAAAGTTTAAGACTTGAAACCGCAAACATCAGTTAATTTCTGCTTGACACATTATGCCTTTTAATGTAAGATTCCTTTTTCCAATGTTTCTTCTTTACATTTTCTAATTATGTACAACATTTTTTAAACTACTACGCACTCTAGTTTGACATTTATTTTCGTATTTTTCCAGCCAAGGTGAACCTCCACTCTCCCAACTTGCCCACCAAGTATCCGGACCAGGAGCGGGAGGGTTACCTGGCCACCCGGGACAAGATGGTTACGGAGCCGTTGCTGAGGGCAGATTTGACCAAGTGACATAAACCTCCGCGGCCACCACGACACGACTGACAGGTTCCTGTGGCCTCGTGAATGTCCGTTGTTGGGATGTGGTCGTACAAGGATTAGACGTTTCTTTTCTGCCGGTACAGATAGTCCCAGCTAGGATGAAGTGAGCTGATTCTGAGAATGGCTCCCCCTCCACACCCGGGTATAGTCGTAGCAAGTAGTTCTCGGGTGCTACTTTTACCACTTACACGCTTTATCCTAGCTGGAATCATCTGTAGTTTTGTCTTGAGGACTTCTTTCTTAATTGGAAAGATCAATATCAGAGATGTTTTATTTCATCAAGAGTCTTCATCACTGGAAGTTGCCAGACGCCATCTTAGTGCATTGTTCCATAAGACCAATGTTAACATTATGCCTCTTGTTACTTCTCACATGATCGTAACATACAATTAATTTTGGTGTCAAATTAAAGGTTGTGTTGTCCTCTAGTGAAATACAATTTAGAATATGTAGATTTTGTTTACAAATTATTGAGAAACTAACAATTGAAAATTAAACCATTTATTATACAATTATAATGTCCAAATTAAGAAAATCGAAAATGTAATTCCCTTGAGAACCACTACACCTTTATTTTGACACCAAAACAAATGTTTTATGATGATCGGGTGAGGAGTCTCAGAGACACAGAGTTAACATTGGCCTTGTGGAACAAAACTCCGAGATGGCTTCTGGCTCCTAACAGTTATGAAGACTCGTAATTCAATTTGGACAAAATTCTTTGCAAAGAGAATAGGTCCTCTGCTTTGTTAATTTTTCTTGTTGATATTCATTAATTCTTAAGAGTTAAATTAAATCAGTATTATTTCAAACAATCAAATTTGTTCCACTGAGATATACGTTTAGTACTTGTATGATCAGTGGTTAAGGAGTTATATAAGGTGTACCAGCCACCCAAAAAGTTAACTACTGATTTTGTTAAGCCACAGTTTTAGCAGGTACTAAGTTTGATTGTACAGACAATACTCTCAATATGTTGAATTGTAGGTGTCTTATGGTGGTTACCTAACAGGTGTTATGTTTGACAAATGATTTATGCTCTAGTGCTTGCGTACAACGTTATGATATCCATACTAGATTCAGTCTCGTAGCCTAATAGGTAATTTTATATTTTTACTCCCTCCCAACAAAAAAACTCAAATTTATTTTACAATTTTTTTGTGTAAGGCTTAGAAATAAGTATTAAGTCTAGAGACGCAAAGGTTTATTTTATTATTATGGTTAAAACTATGGTACGCACATACAATATATAACTGACAATTTTTAGGATCCATTTTATTTCCACTATATACAAAATGTAAAGAAAATTTAATTTGCATAAACAAATATTATTGCTTGTGAACGCTCATTGTAACACTATCCATTAAGTTAAGCTTAACGAGACTGTTTTTCGTTTTTCCATTTATAGAAATAGAATATTTTCATATGATAGAAAAAGATCATTTGTGTCTTATATACTTATAACCTTTATATTTGCAATAAGAAAAACTGTCTTCATTTTGAATGCAATTGTTACTTTTGATAATTTTCTTTCTTCTCTTCTTAAAAAGAAACCGTTGTGTTGTTGAGTGCCAATGCCATTTCGGATAATAAACCGACATAGAGTTGCAGAATCCTATTAAATTGTTAAGATGATAGAATTAGAATAAAACTAACATTTTTTGTTAGTTCATCATACAAATGATATAGTTATTCTTACCTGTAAAAGGCGAGAGAAATTTGTATCATGGTTGTTGTTAAGAGATCACAACATTCTTTTTTTACATATAACTTCACACTACAATTGTTTAGGATCAGTGGAGTTTTACCATAGTTTGGTTTCGTTTCTAGATGTAGTATTATATTTTCACTACCCAGATATTTTTTGTAAATATTGAAAATAGTTTTATAATTTTTAGTTTTGGCTCAAACACTAAGGGAACTAATACTGAGCATAAAGAAAATTACAGCTGTACATGATATAACGTCCAAGTTCTCTAGTGCCATTATGCACTTTCTTGAATAAGTTTAAATGGCCAGTAGAAGTTTTCATCGTGAAATAACGTAGATTTTATATCTTACAGACAATACATAAATTGCTTAATGGTTGTAGGAACAGTAGTATTTACCGTTGACTCTAGTTTTTGTAGTTATTGAACCCAAAATAAAACTATGGAAAACAATCATTTGTTTTGTGCTACTTATTTGCCTGTGTGTGGTATAGTCGTTTTCCACCACACTTTTTTAGTGAAGTAGCTTTTTTTAGTGATTGTTAATGAAGCTTGTAGTTACCAAAGGATCCGTGATCTTAAACAGTGAGTTTACGTAACGGATCTGCCAGTTCCAATTTTCCCCGGATCGGTTTTTAATAAAAATTGGTTTTTGGTTCTCAGTTATTGATTCTGTCATTTCGGTTTTTACCACCTGGTACAATAGACGTTTCTGATGATTGTTATTTACGGCTGATTTTATATGGTTTGGTTGTCTATATCGGTGTTGATTTTTGATCTAGTCGTCTTTTCCAGCTGAGATTACGCTGTGAAAATGTCATTTACAGCCATTATGCGGTTCGATCATCATTTATGGTTGATATCACATAGTTGGGTCATCTATTACAGTGATGATGTGTAGTCTGGTCGACTTTTATGGCGAATTATGGCATGATTATTATTAACTTCACAATCCGCAGATACATGGAACCGGAACCGACACATTCCTTGTTTACATACTGTTGAAATTCAATATGTGAATGGTATTCTTCAGCTTTCCCAGAAAATCCAAAGGTGTTATCTTGATTATGGATAAAACTGTCATGTGTTACTCCAAGTTTTAAACTTATAACATATAATATATGAACTCAATAAAATGTTGTCAATTTAAAAACTGCAATAATAAAATGTTACGTAAATGTAACTAGTAAAAGTATTTTACAACACGGTATGTGAAACTCTCAGTGATTAGAGTCCTATTTTGCTCCTAGGCTTACACTAAAGCTATGTTTTAGACGAATAAAGTTAGTTATTGATATTTTATTATATGTATCATTAAAAAAGTCAACCAAAAACATTGATATTATTTTTAATAATTGTATGTTTTATGCCAACCCTTTCATTACCAAGAATCTCTTTTGAAATCATCAAATGTGCCAATGTTCAGTTCAGTGCAAACTGGACTAGAAAGATAATAAACTACCTGTAAAGCCAAGTTGAAAACTCCAAATAACTTTTGAATATAAAATCTGCCTCATTGTCCTCAAATAGCTGAAATACAGCAAGCAAAATAATAGGGGTGTGCGAGTAGTGATTTTTTTAATTGAGTCCAGTAATGCCAATTATTTTCGAGTTTCGAGTTTTTTTCGAGCGAGTGCCATCAGTTGGTAGTTTCAAATAATGTAATGGGATTTTGATACCACTCCAGATTTGATAATCTAAACACGGTTTCTATTACATAAGTAACAATACAAATTTTTGGCCAGGACAATCAATCTGGATTATGTATTGACAAACAAAACACGGTTTGGCAATTCGGTTGTCATTTGGCCAAAATCACTTGGTCTGGACATTGCTTATAATGAATAATACACGACGAAAGCGTTCGTTTCAGCCGATATTATGTTTTCTGTCGTCATTTACGGCCAAAATTACGCGATTGGATTGTTTTTTAAGGTCAAGTCATTTTCGGCCGATTTTACATGATGTGGTCGCTTTTGCGGTCGTTACTACGCAATTCGGCTGGTCGCAATCGTTAGCGATCGTCTGGAAATCGGCAGGAAATACTCGCTCAAATTTTCGAGTAGTTTTTAAAACTTCGAGTCGAGTCTCAGTATTGAAATACGCTGCCAAAAACTCAAAGTTTAGAGTACTTGCACACCCCTACAAAATAACTACCTGTAGAAAATGTATTTTATTATAGATTATAACAGAAAAACTATTTATAGCAAAATTAGTTCATAATTCATTTTTATTTCACAATTTATTATCATGTAAAAATACTTGATCTCTTACTTAATTTTCTGACCCATGATTTGTTTATAGCAGAGAACAAAACTTACAAACTTATATGTTGGTTGTTAAAATAGAACATTGTTGCTTTCTGGTAGAACATTTCTGGCACTGAAAGGGTTGGTGTTTGGTGTTTACTTTCGTTTGAATGATCTGTTCAGTTGTTATTGGTGTATGTGATATTTGTTATTTTACTCTTATTATCTTGAATTACTTCTGTGATTTGTTATATCTAAGTCAAATGAGAATAAAAAATCTTCATCAGAGAATATATGTGTATGTGCTTGTTATTTAATTATTCCTTTTCTATATTATACATGTATATATTTCAAACGCTAATTTGGGAGTGCATGGAATCAAATGAAAGACCTTCAGTTAAGGTAACATTTTGACCCATTATGTAGTATTTCAAAATTTCGTTATGATTCCTACATATATAAAAATGTATACAATTTTAGAAAATCCCTTAGAGCTTTACTCCATTGGCTTTTACAGTTTTAAATGTTTACCTAACGAAAATGAGGATTTTATTTTACCAGGGGATATTTAAATGGATGTTAGCCAAAAGTTCCTTCAACACAGATTTCAGCATAACTATGTTTTTTTACTCTTGATGAATCTTCTATATACCTACTTGGATTTTCAGGTTTAGTAACATATTTTATTTATTTATTTGTTATATATTATTAAAATAATTTATTACTTTTGGTCCAGAGGTTTTAGACCTCTAAAACTATTAATTTGCATTCATGTTTGGTATCAGTCAAAAGCTCTTACTCTCTAGATATGCCGATATGCCTTTTGTGGTTTGGAAAACTTCCAGGACATGGGCATTCAAAGTTCCAATGTGAATCCCATGGAGTTATTTTTATGTAGATATTCAGTTAATTATAGTTTAAAACTTTCAAGACGTCTATGCTTGCAAGATCCCTGATTTTACTAGTACGTACATTGGCTAGTACTAGTAAAAATATTTACTTTAAATTCAAAAACAAGCATTTTTTTAAGATAGCAATTCTGAGCTAATAAACAGCCAGTACTGTATTGGGGAGGTAGCTATGTTGAGTCCAGCATTAACAGCTGAAGACCCTGATGTGGTAATGCGATATTAGCATTCATCGAGATTAAATCGACAGTGGATGATGCCAGCAAAGTCATCGACTCCATTGTTTGGTCCAAAGCATGAAATTTAGATCTAGAGGTAAACAAGTCCTACTATTTTATTTTATCTCTAAATCAAATGGATGGCCAGGAACATCTTGATAATTCAAAGTGTTGTAGTCTGATGAGCCTAAAACCTCACCTCTATAAATCAAAAGTGTTAACTGGCTATAGAATTTCTCTATAATCGAAAATATACATAACCGTACCTCTATAAATGAAAGAAGTACATTACTACACTGCTGGTTCAAATCCCAAAGCTGCAGTTAGTGTATTTAACAGTTATCTATCATTCATATTTCAACCGGACACCCCCATCCTAGATCCCCCTAGATCTAATCCTCTTCGATGTCATTGTCATTAGTTAGTCATAATTTGAAGGTTTCCGCACGCGGGTGAAATATGAAATTTTTTAGTTTGTGTTGTTGAAAATTGATACGTACTTGGTCAGAGCTTATATCTCTTAAAAGGGGGTGGGGAGGGTGACTTAGCAAAAGGTTATAAGAAGAGAGCTAAAGACTGTCCAAAAATAATCAGGAAGAGATCAAAATGACTATAACACCACCAAACTGCCGAACTGAGAGTTACTTGTTTACCTTCCTTACTAATATGATCATTTATTTATTTATCAACAACATGCAAGAGCATGAATTTTTAAGTTGATACAATTAATTTCTTATATACTATAAAACATACTTAATGAGCATTAAATTTACAATAATTTTGAAATTCTTCAATGTTATAAAATGGATTTTCTATTAAATACATCTTGAGCATTTTTAACAATTTCATTATGTTTGTGTTTTCTCTAATATTTTTTTGGAATTTTTCTCAAAAATGTATTTTCTATATATGTAGTTATTTCTTAAAAATTTCTTTGTTATGCATTTCAATATTTATTTTGTTTCTAGTATTATAGTTGTGATCAATTTTATATTTTTTGCTAAATTTTAATAAAAACATAATTGCTTCAAAAATAAACATATTATAGACTGTTAATATTCCAAATTCTTTAAAATAATTTCAAACAGTTTAATCTTTTCTTAAATTTAGAATTATTCTTATAGATTTTTTGCAGTTTTAAAATTGTATTAAAATTTCAATTTGATGTTGCACCATAAATGCTTATTCCATATAAAATGTGTCTATGATCATAGCAAACCAAATTTAATTTGTCTTAATATTTGTATACTGCACATTTTGGACATTTTTTGTAATTTATATATTCCAGATGTTACTCTTTTTATTACACTTTTTAATGTGAAAATTCCAACTTAAATTTTGATCTATGTGTAGTCCTAAAAATGTTGTATGGTTTAACTGTTCCAGTTGTTGATTTTTAATGTATAAGTTTAAAATATACTTATAAGTTTTGTATAACTTATTAAGTTAAGTATTAAGTTTTGTATAACTTAATAAGTTATACAAAACTTATTAAGTTTAAGTTTTATAACTAAACTTAATATATAAGTGAATGAATCCATTTTTATAAACTAAAATCTTTTAGAAATGATAAACATAAGATTCCACAAATGTAACTATTTAATTCTAGTATTTGATCAGTTTTATTGTAAATTTTAGATGGTACAAAGTATTCAGTTACTTCTTTTGGAGGTTGTATTCCGAATGGGTCAAATTAAATTACAATATCTTTATTTTTACAATATGCTGTCCAATGTGTACTATTGCCACTGTCTAAATCATTGATTCAGCACTCTTTCACTTTTGGTGTTTGATTTTTTAGCTCGTTTTTCATGTACACCCCTCGAAAGTGGGGCACATCTCTTGCGGCCTCTAATATCTGAATGTTGTCTAGCTTTTTTATTAAATTTTAATCCCATTCCCAATTTTGCTTTAGCTTTCATAAAACCTGTCACTGTGTAAGCCGCTGCCTTTTCGGCCAAATTTGCATTATTTGCAGTAACTCTAGTCCAAGCTTGCTCCGCTAATCTCATATCTGCCTTGTTTTGAGCGGTCGTATCGGGATTATTAATGTAAAATATGACGTGCTCTTTACAATAATAGTCTAGCTTATTTTTTAGAGGTACATTTTTGGCTAAATTTTCACGTATCCTAAGATATGCACCCCATGCCTATAATAAGAATATGATGGGATGTGTCAAGGGAATGGGAGGTTGCTTATAAGGGTATTTAACAAGCCACAGTCTCTACATGGCTTTAAGAATAACCCCTTAACACCTTTTCTTTGCCATTTTTATTATATAAAAAATGTCATTTATTCAACAAAAGAACAAATTTAAAATTTTGCATAAAGAAAATACACCAAAGAAGTTTGGTCTATTTCCAGCTAATATTAGCTGTGTTATATGTGGCCCCAGTGGAAGTGGTAAGAACATTGTAATTTATAATTTAATTGTAAAAAAGGAAGGATTAAAATTTACAAATTTATAGATAATATCAAAATCTTTAGAACAAGAAAAATCTAAGAAAATAATTGAAATATTTTGTCTTTGTAATGAAGTTAAATTATACACATATTCACATTGTGAAATCACACCAAATTATATAGAATCACACTCAGTTATTGTATTTGACAACATAAATAGCCCTGATATTACACCATTTTTCTCAATGGGCAGGCACACAAATATTAACAGTTTTTCCTTGTGTCACTCTTACAGTAAAACACACAAACATTTACGTGACAGTGTTAATTTCTTAATATTATTTGAACAAAACGATTTAAATTTTAAACGTGTCAAAAATTACATGTGTTTAAATTTAAATTTAAATCATGTGGGAAACAACTTTTCATCTAAACAATTTAGAAATCTCTGCCATCAATGCTGGGATAGGTCTAAATATGGCTTTTTCGTAATATATAAGGAAAGGCCAAGGAATAATGGCAGATACAGATTTATGTTTGACCAATATTATAATGACCATGGGCAAGAGTGTTGATGCCATCCAGAATAAACCTCTTGTCATCATCAAAAGAGAGTACCTTTTTATTCATCGTTAATGTTTCAAGGTGGTGGTTTGTGGATTTAATTCTTGTAAAATTCTCATAGTAATCTTCCCCGGTTGCAAGACGGTTTAAGTAATGTTGGTGTCTTGATGTTTAACTGAAGCATTTTTATCCCCCTTTTCCCTTTTAACCTCTAACTCATTTTTCTTTTCTTTTTCGTATAACCATTGTAAAGGAATGAAAGAGTATAATTTTTGCCTTAAACCACATCATAATTTTACCATCTAATTCGTCTTTAAACTTGCCTGTAACTTTTTTTATTTTTATCAAAGTATAAGAAATGGTCTGTACTATATGAAGAGGTGTCGAAACAGTCCAAGTCAGATTTTATTTCCTTGTAAAAGTCCTCTGTAACTATGGAATATATTACAAAATCTGTACCTGTCATTAGGAACTTTTTATTCTTAAATTTTGACATATAATTATAGTGGAAATCATACATTGTTACTTTACTAATATCTAAAATGGACATTCCTAAATAAATTGGTTTACCAAACTTAACAATTAATTTATTTAAAGTATAGCATGCAAATTACTATCGAACATTTTGTTACAGTCAAACTGTGGCTTTGTACCATATTTTGTCATTTTAGACTCATCTAGAAGATGTATACCACGAAATTTACGTTGATTCATTATTGTCCTACCAAACAGACTGTTATTTAACAGCTTGTAAAATTATTTTTCAAAGTCATTTTTAGCTTGTTTGAGCTTTTAAATACTAAAATTAATATAGGGTGTAAGCCATTTCGACTGTCTAAATTTTAAAATTCTGTGGTATTTTGTAACAACCTATCTCAATTCTTCGTATTTTTGTAATGCTTTATAATGTAAAATATATTTAATTTTGCCATTTAAATTTGGTATTAATTTTCCATTCATTTTTTCTGGGGCTAATGGATAGTAATTGTGCAAATCACGTAAACTTTTATCTTATTTTAAATCAACTTCCAGAATAAATCCAAAGTTTTCATTTTTATTGTATTTATATTTTTTCTCAGTCGGCCAACGGAATCCATTGACAGACAAAGACTCACACATTGCTGTAGAGTGTAAAGAATTGCAGTATAAATATATTAAATAAACACTCTCTTGATTTGGGTCATAATATTCACCCATGTATTTATTGTCGGCTTTAGCATAGCGTGTAGAAATCAAAGAGACTCCTCCTCTGATTGAACTTTCTATAAATAAATTCATGTCAATATCACGAAATAATTGTAATTTTATGCCGGTCATTCTAAGATATGTCTCCCATGTTAGTCCAGGGAGTGAGTAAAAATGGACAGGGTCAAGCTTATAATTTTTTAAACATAAATCTCTAAATGTCTCAAACACATCAGCCAATAGCAACACATCTGTTTTAAGATATAATTCGTGATATTCTTTTAAATTCTTTATATCAAAATAAGTCCATACGTCTTTAGCATTTTCATATTGTGCATGAGAGATACATTGTTTAGTTAGACTACTGTAAAATGCCTCTATTGGTGGGAGAGAATCTGGGAATTTCTCCGGCCCTGTCATATATTCATAAGGAAATTCGCTTTTGCATTTTAATAGTGGATTGTCTATAATCTAAATTTATTTAAATTTGAAGCTAATTTTTGTAGTTGTATGGAAAGAAAATTGTAGGAATCTAAAAACACGAAATCATCCACAGAGAATGATATATACTTGTCCATATCTTTGGCTATGCAATTTAATTTCCGGTTAAATTTTACTAAATGTTGCATGATTAAATGACCATCATAGTTTTTTAGCTTGTGAAAGAATATTGGAATTTTCTATTTTGTTTATAGTTTAAATTGCATGCGCTGTGGGCGGGGCCTCTAAACCTACCTGTTAAATGGCAGTGGCCACGGACTTTATCACAGAGTAACAGCTGGTGGCAGATGTAGCAATGTGTTGAGTTTTGGAAAGATGTCTCTTGCTCTGGAGTCATTACAAGGGGAATATATTCTGTCATTTGACTTTTAATAAAGTCATAAGTCTTAAATAACTTTTCGAAAAACACATCTATTACATTTTCACCGCTGAATAACTCTTCGGAAATTAATTTGCTATCTCTCACTACGACGTATGAAAATCCAGAAGGAGCGAGATTATTAGAGTTTATAAAGCATTCGAAATCTGCATAAATGACAAAGGGAGCTTTAAGCTGATATTTGTAAATTAAAATTTAGTGAGTTTTTTGTAGACATTTGCACTTGTTGGGCATCAAAGTTTGTAAAATATGTTATGTGACGTTCCAGCTTATCTTTATTGTAAAAATACTGCAAAAAGAACTTGCAATAATTGATCTTATTATTGTATTTTTTAGAATTAAACTTTAATTTATCAAAATCACGAATTAAACAACAATGTGATGTGCGGCCTTCTTGTAATAACAACAGGTCTATGTGGATGTTTTTATTTTGTTTTGAAATTCTCAATGGAGATATTAGTTGTCCTTCCAAAATACATTTAAACTTATTTTATTTTGTCTTTCAAATTTATCAATGCCGGATATTTTTACGGGATATTTCATATTTGTCATATTTAACTGACCTTCATAAGGTTCGTAGAATGAAACTCGATTTGCATTCTCTCCTTTACAATTTCTTGGATGTAGGGCTGCTTATACACACCACAAAAACATTTATTATTGCTATTTGTTATGTTTTATGTATGTATTGTGGAGTGAGGAGGTATGATTTTGGAGTTAGGGGTTTATACTTGTAAACATGCAGCTGCCAATATTTAGTATGGTCATATAGCTATCTTATCTACCCACTGCTAAGGGCTTGATACTTATGCATGGAGGTATCGATCTTTAAAAGGGCTTCTTTAATTTGCGATTTTAAATTTTTTCTCAATCGTTAACATTGTCAAACTTTGAAAATCAGCAATACATTCTTTGCCAATTATTAAATCACCATTATTGTCTACTGAGTGTTTGATGAATTTTACCCTCCTAATAATAATTTATTGTTTGGCAGGGGACAAGACTGAAGGGTGTTTAATATTTCTGCAGACTCAACATTAAAAATATACATCTTATAAGGTCGCTTGTCATAGCTTATGTAGTGGCGTTTCTTATTACAACTAACAAACCTTTTACAAACTTTGCATGTATCATGATTTTCTAGCATATGCATTTTAAAATTATTATTATTATTATTATTATCAGATATTTGATGACATTTTTTACAAATTTTAGGAATAGCTTTGTGAATGTTACGATAGTGTCTGATCAGACTACTTCTGTTGGAGTAGATCGTAAAACAGACTGCACAGGTCAACATTTTATATTGAAATAGGTGTAGAGAAGTCATAATTTATTTTTTATAAACAAAAATTACGATTTTTTAATTTGAATATGACCAAAATTCAAAATATGAAGATTTTAGACAAAAACACAAATTTTTTTTATAAAAACAAAGCCCCTTATCAAAAATCTGGCAAATTTATTTTTAGATACTTGTATAAAGTACCTCCAAACCAAATTTGAACCTCATATCTCAATAACCAAAAAAGTTATGAGGTTTTTTGGAAACCAATAATTACTAAGGGAACAAACTTTTTTTAATTCGTACACGCTAGCAAGTGGGGTTTCTACATGTATATTCCAAGTTTCATTAAATTTTGATAATAAACAACCATATGGGAGATAATTTTTGAATTTCAAATTATCGTTTGGAGCGCACAGGCATGTCCTCTAAATCGACAATTTTCTTTACCAAACAAAGTTTTACATCCATGTGTACCTATATACCAAAATTCAGCCCCATAGCTCTATAAATAACGAAGATAGAACTCAAGGTCAAAGGTCAAACAAATTTTGGACCAAAAGGGGTTCAAACAATTTTTGAAACCTGGAATGGGTGGGGAACTCCCAAAACCTGTTCCTTAGGTGTTTTGAATAATGTTGTTATTTTTTCGATATCTCTTAGCGTTTTTGAGATATAAGCGATTTTCGAAAATTGCCTTTTTGCATCCTGTACCGCTCTGCTTCCCCGGTGTCTCTGCTCCCCGCGGTGTTTTTGAAGAATCTAAAGAAATCCTGAGTCCAAGAACATGTTATAACAGTTCCAAAAGACCAAACTAAAGCAAAAAAAGTATTTAAAGTAAACTTTTCAAATACAAAAATTGTAATAGAATTTTATTTAAAGCAGTTTTAATACAATTAAATTTTAAAAATATGTAAATATTAAATCAAAATTTATAGATAAATATGTTAATCAAAAAGGAAAATGTTTAATTTGTTTTCCAAAATAATGATTCTTTCTCACTTGATCTTCAGAGCTAATTAATTTCTTAACTCATATCATAAGTTATTCATTAGTTAAGTTTATAAGTCATTCTTAAGTTTAATTTACGTGTTAAGTATTGGACCACTCTGAACTTATTCCTGAGTAAGAAAATTATTATTTTTTTTAGCTCAAAGTCTCAAAGTATTTTTCAAATAAAAATAATGTTAAGTTAAAAATAATATCTGCACCTCCAAAGGTTTTCTTGCTGGCGCTTGGGCTACTAGACGTGAAGTGAGGACCCTAGCCGGCAGCGACTCTTTACATAGCCGACAATTCACAATTTAGATTTGTGATTTCAGAAAGCAAAATTAATTTGTAGAATTACGCGGGGATTCCCCGTGGAGATTATCAGAAAGCACTAGAAACTTCCATGGGGAATCCCCGCAGGGATTCCCTGTCGTCTCGTGGGTGTCATGTGTTGTGTCTTGGCAACGTGCTAGAAACTTTCACGGGGAATCCCCATTGGGAATCCATGACGTCTCGCGGGTGTTGGTTGTGTTTAGGCGTCGTACTAGTTGGATCACTGCATACTATCACTTCTCGTTTACATGTGTTAGTGTGGAGTTATTTTTTTAACTCTGGATTTCCGCAAAGGATTTATTAAAATAGTAGGGGATGGGAAAGCGTAAGGGGCGAGGAAATAGGGCCGGGTTCGGGCAAGTGTTCAAAAACTGAACCCCATGTTATTCTTATGGGGAAAACGTGCCGAAAGTTATTTTAAACCCGTATATTTCCTCTACTTTCCTGTGCATTGAAGTGGTAAGAATAGTTAATCCTCTATCATTTCATATCAGTATATTTTTAGAATTGATCTGGCAGTTGTATCAGTTACAGTTTTATAGGAATTCACTTCCACTAGAAGTTTCAAAAGTAAAATTTTGCTTAATATTCATATTAACTTCAACCTTTGCAGGTGCACCGATTTAAAGAGTATATATATAAAATAAGCAACTTAAGGTCTGCCGAAAAATCTCGTCTTGAATAGGAACCACTAATTAAATATATAAATGGTTCTATAGTTTGTAATAATTGTTTCTAGTACTATGCACCAACTGATGTAGTATCATCATGTATTAGATTTAGGTTGTAAATGACGATTGTCAATATTATTGTTAAATGTCTGGGGAAAATAAAGATTCTCATTTCTGATTCCTGGAATACTTGTAACCAACTGTATGAAATAAAGGAGGGTTGTCAAAAAGATCAGTCACTCTCAGAAGTAACCTACCTTTGGAATTAAAAAACTCTCAGCCATATGCCCTTAAATGGTAAAAACTGATTAAACCCCTTGCTGAAACTCTACTGCCGTAATGAGAATTATTCAAGCCAAAATGTTATGTCGTTGAATTACAATTCAGATCAGAAGGAAGTTTTAACAGTTTAGTTTTAACTGTCAAGTTGGATTAAGTATTTCTGGTTTTGCGTTGGTAATAAATGTAAATGACTTAACATCCTTTTATCCCAAAACCTTCTCAAATATGTTGATATCTTTTTAATTGTCTTTACCTCTACCTCGTCCCGGTTTGGACCTAAACATATGACCACCTATCAACCAGTCATCAGCACGCTGCCACCTGTGCGATACGACGTCATCCTGGGGGAGGACACTGGGTAGTGTCGGGCCCAGGTCACGGCCGGGGGTGCGTGTGCGCGCGCGCGTAGACCCGCGTGCGAGAGTGTGCCCGGGCAACCCGCCCAGCCGCCCAGCCGCCCAGTCTGGTGCGCGCCCCCTCGATGTTATGAAGCCCCGTGCCGAAGACATCCCCCTCACCTCTTCAGCCCTCGGTCAGTTGAGTTAGAGTATGGTATGGCCACTGTCGAAAGGGAATCGTAAATCGGAAAATATATAAACTAGACTTTTTAAAACGATATTTTTATAAGTACGTATTGGATGCCGTACTGGAAGAGTTTAGGGTAAACGTGTTGATAAGTTTTCCACAAAGATAATGTTTTTATTTGTTGGGAAAGTATAAGAAATAAAAAAGTATTCCTTTGTATTGTAATTTGTTACAAGTAATTAATTTTATATATTTAATATATATATATATATATATATATATATATTAGTATTTTAAAGTAAATACTAAAAGTAAATCTTTTGAAAAATATGTTCTTGTATTATGGAAAACTTAGGCTATTTATTTCTTGGATTGTTTTAAGGGTAGTAATGAAAAATAAGTAAAACATTATTAGCAATGAAAGAAAGCAAACAAGAAAAAATATTTCCTCGTCGTTATTTGGAGCATTACAAAAAACACTTCTTATGCTGAGTTTAAAGCCTTAAAGTCAGTCCTATATTCTAATTATTGTTGCTCAAATAATTCTTACTTGAAAAGTTATTTATTCTTTTTTTATGAATTCGCATGTGGAATAGTACTGTTTAGAATAATTGTAGAATTGTTATTGATGCTATTTGTTGCGCATATGTGCATTGGTCAGGTAAAACGTTTTTGATTTTGATTTTATACGCGCCAGAGATAAATGTCGTTTTTCGTCTATTGCAAAATGTGTAAAAATCGCATTTGCTTAGAAGGTTTTTCTCGATTTAAAGTAAATACTATATGGGAACCTTTCTTGAAAGATAACTTTAGGTGGGGCTTACGCTATTAATGTGGGTATGGAGAAAATATAGCATCATTTTCTCTTCCCACCAAAATAATCAGAAAGTTTATAAAAAAGTTTCCGCACAAAATCCGAATCGTGTATTATTATTGATTAACTGATTTTGCTTAGAGAATTTTCCAACAAAACAATGTAAAAACTATGTGACGTCAACCAAACGAGATCAAAAGTTAGTAATTAATGACTTGTAACCAAAGTTAAAGCCCATTCTCTCGTATAAATTATTTAACGGTGTTTTCTCCACCCTCATTCTCTTCAAGAACTATATCAATGGCCTCCAGCTCTCGGGGAATAACAAAATGTCACTTCAGCATAAAATAGACCACAGATTTAATACAAGTAATGCATCAATCCTAGCATTATTGGTTCCTGTGGTTTATCAACCAGCGCCGTTTTCCCCAGCGCTCTCGGGGAATAACAAAATGTCACTTTAGGATAAAATAGACCACAGATTTAATACAAGTAATGCATCAATCCTAGCATTATTGGTTCCTGTGGTTATCAACCAGCGCCGTTTTCCCCAGCGCTCTCGGGGAATAACAAAATGTCACTTCAGCATAAAATAGACCACAGATTTAATACAAGTAATGCATCAATCCTAGCATTATTGGTTCCTGTGGTTATCAACCAGCGCCGTTTTCCCCAGCGCTCTCGGGGAATAACAAAATGTCACTTTAGGATAAAATAGACCACAGATTTAATACAAGTAATGCCATCAATCCTAGCATTATTGGTTCCTGTGGTTTATCAACCAGCGCCGTTCTCGCTTTCGCAATATTAACTAAGTAGACCTACGCGAATCTTACTATTTAAATATTTGCAAATTTTTACCTTAAATATTACAAATTTTCTTAATTTATAAATTTAAAAGAAACTTTACTAGTAAAAATTAAAGCTGAGTGGTCAAGTGGAATGATTTAACAACCATTAGTTTTATTTTTAAAGATAAATAATTATTAAATGCGATTCGTAAAATCTGTAGTAACAGCATGGTAACTCATTTCTAAGAAATAATGTTTATAAATAATAAAACATGAACGATTTTGACTAAACTAATTTTGCATGAAGCAATCCGTGTTGGACGTGTGTCAGGACAAATTAAATAAATGTTATATCATATTTAATTTATGACGAGAGAATATTCATTAAGACTTGCAAAGACTTATAAAGACTTACAACTTTGATTTTCTATTTATCAAAGAACCCCTGTTATATCAATGTATGGTGATGTCGTTTACGATGTGACTTTTTAATCACTAATTCGCTATCATATTTTTGTGGGGAGCCAATATCGATTTTGTCCTATAACAAAAATACCCCCGTCGCAGCAAACCTGCGTACTCAGTGAATTTCCAATGCATAATATATGTCTTAATACCATATAAATCCGCATACCAAGTTTTAGCGAATTTTTTACTATAGGGAAGAAGCTATTACCGTAGTCGGCATGGTAAGACCTAGGCCCGGGACCATGATAACTTTTCGTTTTGAGGTCCCCAGACCCCAAAAACACCATTCGTTTGAAACTGTATATATATATATATATATATATATATATACAGGGTGTTTCGGGATAAGTGTAAACAACTTTACCAGGAGATTCCTTACATCCAAACAAGAAAAAAATCTTATATGAACATGGGTCCGTAAACCAGTCGTTGTCGAGTTACAGCCAAAAATCGATTTTTTTCAATTTCAAGTGTAGTTATTGCACCTTTTGGCCTCTAGATTGAAAAATTATAAAGATAATTTGATTAAATTTCCACAGTTAGATAGATTATGAAATTCCAAAGAGATATTATTGATGTTTTATACTGTAAAGTTGAGTAACGCTGAGAAAAAATAGTTGAAAAATCAAATTCTTCCAAAAATTCAAGGCCTCAAAAATATTTGTTGTTTTTTACTGGCTAATAATATCATAACCGTTAAAGTATTTGGGCTGCAACTTTATAAAAAGTTGTAGAATTTAATGGAGAACAAAATAATAACAATTTATGTATGCATTCGATCATGATTATTTATGTAAAAACCCAAAATCTGTAGGATAACAAAATTTAGAAAGGAAAACCTCAATTATCCAGCCAGTCAAGCAAATGCATAAAACCAAAGAAAATCTTTCAGCACGAGTTTTTTTTTTTATAAAATCTTCAAAAATTTTTAAATTTAAAATATCCTAAATCCTTAAAAATTCCACCACAGGATCCCACTAAAACAATTTTTGTTAACGGACTTTTCCTACACAGGACGGCTACACAAGTAAACGTTGTCAACTAACAGTTTTAAAAAAATTACCAAAATGTTATTATAAGTTTCTGTTTTGTTTAAGAACAAATACTGTAATCTTCTTAAGACATAAATTAATTTAGTAGTTATCGGAAGAATACAACAGAATTGGGTTTATTTTGGTTTAATCTCATTCAATAATTTTATCATCGTTCCGTCTTGTATGTTGTTGTTTTCATTGGTGAGTTGGCAGCACTGTTTCCGTAAGCCATATCTGTTTAATTGCATTGTTGAGTAATAATGTGGTTTCCTGTTCTTTAAAACAAGTTTCCTCTCAGTAAATGCTGGTGGTTTTAACTCCAAAGTGAAAATGTATTCAAACAGTGAGTATACTGACATGCATTTTATCTATGGGTATTGCAATGGAAATGCAAAGGCAGCTTCGGTTGAGTGCGGGAGAAGATATCCAAACAGAAGTATTCCAAACCCGAGAGTTTTTACCGACCTGCACAACCGACTTAAAAGAGACAGGATCTGTTAGTAGGAGAAAGCGAGAGGGATTCAATGAAGTTGATGTGCACACTGAAGAAAATATTATTGAAGCAGTGCAGCAAAGTCCAGGTACGAGTGTTAGGAGACTATCGAACCAAAATTTAGTGTCTTCAACAAAGGTTTGGAGAGTTCTGAAGAAGGAAAAAATGCACCCCTATCACTTTCAAAAGGTGCAAGCCCTTCACCCTGGGGACAACGATAATAGGCTGGCATTTTGCAATTGGGTAGTGGCTAACCGGAGGGTTGTTAAGTGGATTTTGTTTACTGATGAAGCCCAGTTCACGAGAAATGGAATAAATAACTTAAAAAACCTACACAACTGGGCTACAGAAAATCCCCACAAAGTAATAGAAAATCATTTTCAACAAAGGTTTTCTGTAAATGTGTGGTGTGGCCTTGTTAATGATAAGCTGATTGGACCTTTTATCATCGAGGGGAATCTAAACAGAGTCACTTATCATGCATTCCTGCTCAATGAGTTACAAAGACTCCTAGAGGAAGTCCCTCTTGGAACCAGAGTAAATCTCTGGTTTCAACACGACGGCGCACCGCCTCACTCTTCAAGAGAAGTTGTAGAACTACTGCGTCAGAAATTTGGGCAAAGGGTAATAGCTAACAACGGTCCAGTACATTGGCCCGCAAGGTCTCCTGACCTTACACCCATGGACAATTTTTTATGGGGATGGATAAAATCACAAGTCTACACAACAAAGCCTAGAACAAGAGAAGAATTATTGCAAAGGATAATGAATGTAGCTGAGTCCATTAAGAACAACCCAGCAGTCGTCCGAGCTGCAACAAACTCATTGATTTCACGAGCAAGGTTGTGCAGGCAGAGAGATGGTGGTCACTTTGAAAACTTTTTGTAAGGTGCACCCATGGTACCCACGTGGTTTTGTAAATAACAGTATTATTTAACTCTAGATCTTTAATTTGTACGTGTATTTCCACAAAACATTGTGATTTGTAATTTTAGAATGATTTAAATTTTGTTAAATAAATTTCTATGTAAAATTTAGTATTACCTTTTTTGCATTATAATTAGTGGCCTCTATTCTACATTTATAAAAAATAAGATGAATTTTCTTTATTTTGAGATCAGCTTAATATTAAAAAATGGATTACGGCATAGTATTCATCGTAAAGATTTAGTTTTCAATGCTGGTTCACAACACTACCTTTATGATGGAAGTAGCCTATTTTATAAAATAATTGCGCATCCAAGATGGCGGTTGCAATTTAGTAATCAATAAAAATAAAGTATTACCAGCCACAAGTTATTTGTAATAGCCCCAAGTTGATAAATCGATAAATGTATTAATAAAATGTGGAGGAGTGTTTCTTTTCACAGCTTATCCTGTGTAGGAAAAGGCTGCTATTTCGAAAAATGGCCTCAGTGGGGTCCTGTGGTGGAATTTTTAAGGATTTAGGATATTTAAAATTTTAAAAATTTAAAAATTTTTGAAGATTTTATAAAAAAAAAAACTCGTGCTGAAAGATTTTCTTTGGTTTTATGCATTTGCTTGACTGGCTGGATAATTGAGGTTTTCCTTTCTAAATTTTGTTATCCTACAGATTTTGGGTTTTTACATAAATAATCATGATCGAATGCATACATAAATTGTTATTATTTTGTTCTCCATTAAATTCTACAACTTTTTATAAAGTTGCAGTCCAAATACTTCAACGGTTGTGATATTATTAGCCAGTCAAAAACAAAAAATATTTTTGAGGCCTAGAATTTTTGGAAGAATTTAATTTTTCAACTATTTTTTCTCAGCGTTACTCAACTTTGCAGTATAAAACATCAATAATATCTCTTTGGAATTTCATAATCTATCTAACTGTGGAAATGTAATCAAATTATCCTTAGAATTTTTCAATCTAGATGCCAAAAGGTGCAATAACTACACTTGAAATTGAAAAAAATCGATTTTTGGCTGTAACTCGACAACGACTGGTTTACGGACCCATGTTCATATAAGATTTTTTTCTTGTTTTGATGTAAGGAATCTCCTGGTAAAGTTGTTTACACTTATCCCGAAACACCCTGTATATGTGTGTGTGTGTGTGTGTGTGTCCGTGAGCACGATAACTCTCGTAAACATTATCCGATTTTGATGAAATTTGGTAAAAACGTGTAAAGCAACATTTATGACTTTAAGTTCGAAAACCAGCCAGATCGCTCTATCCGAAGGGGTATTTTGGGGGGGTTTTGTACCCCAAAAATGGGTTTTTCGAATTTTTTACATATAATTTTGGAAATAGTCAAATTTTAGTTTTTCCCATTGGATTCAGCTTAAAAAAACACACAATTTGGTATTTTGATCATTTCTCTACGTCAATTGGTTACCGAGATATTGAAAGTGCTAAACACAGTACGTTGTCTAATGTTATTCTTATGGAGGAAAATAAAAATTGTATATCTCGCTTATTTATGAACGTATTCTGACGAAACTTGGTATACGGCTTCATCTGGTTGTGGACCATTGATATTTGCTCAAAAAAACTATTTTTTACCCAAAGCTCCCGTAGCAGCAAACCTGCGTACTCAGCCCCATGTTATTCTTATGGAGTAACGTGTTATCTCCCTTCATTATGAAAATAAATTAATGAAATTTGGTATGTGGCTTTACCTACATGAGTTATATTGATATTTGTATAAAACCCCATTTTTGTGTTCCTTGTTTCAGCAAACCTGCATACTCAGCCGCCATGTTATTCTTATGGAGAATAATTAAAATGTCATAAATCGTTTATTTATTAATGTATATTGTTGAAACTTGATATGTGGCTTTATGTGGTATTAAGATACATATATATGTATTGGAAATTTGCTGAGTACGCAGGTTTGCTGCTACGGGGGTATTATAAAAATATATTCATATATAAGCGATATATACAATTTTAATTATTCTCCATAAGAATAGCATTGGTGATGAGTACATAGGTTTGCTGAAACAAGGAACACCAACAATTGGTTTTTATGCAAATATAAATATAACTTATCTAGGTGAAGCCACATACCAAGTTTAATCAATATTCAATCATAAGTAAGCACTATATAACATTTTAATTATCCTCCATAAGAATAACATGGGAGATGAGTAAGCAGGTTTGCTGCAACAAGGAACTAAAAAATGGGTTTAAATTCAAATATCAATATAACTCAACATGGTGAAGCCACACAAGTTTTATTAATTTATGTTCATAATTAAGGGAGTCATTACATTTTACTTATTCTCCATAAGAATAACATGGGGGCTGAGTACGCAGGTTCGCTGCTACGGGGATAATCAACAAAAAATCAATTTTTTGTGCAAATATCAATATACCAGTACTACGTGACCCCACGTGCCAAGTTTCATCAATATACATTCATTAATAATGGAGATATCAAATTTTATTTATTCTCCATAAGGATAACATTGGACAACGTACTGTGTTAGCACTTTGAATATCTCTGCAACGGTTGGACGTAGAATCACAATTTAAACACCAAAATGATTTTTTTGTGGAGCTGAGTTGATTGGTAAAAGCAAATGTGAAGTTTACATTAAAATTGACTTAGGAAAAGCCAAAAACCTTTTTCCCATAAGATTAACACAGGAGATTTTATGAGCACGTTTTTTTGGATTTTCTCCGCAACCACTTAACCTAGCTTAATAATTCAAAATACCATATTATTTGTTTTTTTAAGCTCTATAACATGGTCTAAACCAAAATTAAGTATTTTAAAAATGTTAGGGTAAAAAATGCAAAAAACTGATTTTTGGAAAATTTAAAACCCCCATAAACCCCCCTTCCCGTGGACCGATTTTTCTGGTTTTTGAACTTAAAGTTATAAATGTCACTTTACTCATTTGAGCCAAATTTCATCGAAATCGGACGTTTTTTACTCAAGTTATCGCATTTACGGACACACACACACACACATATATATATATATATATATATAGAGAGAGAGAGAGAGAGAGAGAGAGAGATATACATATATATAAATTTGAACGAATAGTGTTTTAGTCATCTGGGGACCAAAAAAAAATTTGTCATGGTCTCGGGCTTAAATCTTACCATGAGACCTACGGTAATAGCTTCTTCCCTATAGGGGAAATTCGCTAATAAATAAATAACGCGCGCGCGCGCGTGTGTGTGTGTGTGTGTGTGTGTCCGTAGGCACGATAACTTTCGTAAAATTGGTCCGATTTTGATTAAATTTGGTACAAACGTGTAAAGCAACATTTAAGACTTAAATTTCGAAAACCAAACAGATCGCTTTATCTGAAGGGGTATTTTAGGGGGGCTTTGTAACCTACAAATGGGTTTTTTGAGTTTTCTACATATAATATTTCGTTTACACCATTGGATTTGGCTTAAAAAACGAACAATTTTGTGTTTTTATCATTTCTCTATGTCAATTGGTTACCGAAATATTGAAAGTGCTCAACACAGTACGTTGCCTAATGTTATTCTTATGGAGAATAAGAAAAATGTTATATCTCGCTTATTTATAAACGTATCCGAACGAAACTTGGTACTTCATTTCGTTGTGGTCTATTAATAATTGTCCAAAAACAATTTTGCCGATGGTTCCCGTAGCAGCAAACCTGCATACTCAGCGGCCATGTTATTCTTATGGGGAATACAAACATATTATGCCTCACTTAATTATGAACATAAATTAATATAACTTGGTATGTTGCTTAACCTATTTGAGTTATATTGACATTTGTATAAAAAGCCATAATTAGTGTTCCTTGTTGCAGCAAACCTGCGAACTCAGCCCCCATGTTATTCTTATGGAGAATAATTAAAATTGTATACATTGCTTATTTATAAATGAATACGGATGAAACTTGGTATGTGGCTTCATCTGGTTGTGGTCTGTTGATATTTGCATTAAAACCTAGTATTTTCTGTTCCTTGTTGCAGCAAACCTGAGTACTCAATCCCCATGTTATTCTTATGGAGAAAAATTAAAATTTAATATACGGCTCATTTTTGAATATGTATCTATGAAACTTGATAAGTGGCTGTATATAGTCTGTGTGTATATATATATATATATATATATATATATATATATACATGCATTGTAAATTTGCTGAGTATGCAGGTTTGCTGCAACGAGGGTATTTTATATATTAGATAAAGTGTTGCAAACTTAATCCGACTATTAATAGTATAAAACTTAAATTTTTAAAACACATCACATGCTTTTTATAACCAAACCAGCTGTTTCCGCAGGCTTCGCCCCGCAAATAATATATAAAAACTATGACAGTTGTGTGTGCTGCATTCTGTCGTTAGCCCGTGGAACTACTACGAATCAAGATCAGCTGTTTGTATTTTCATCAGCTCAAACTTTTAAAGTGAATGTCCATAATAATAACACAGGATTGGAACATTGAATCCCCGTGGGACGGAGCCCTATGGGAATTTCTTAAAACCCTTTCTTAGTGACCACATAAGACCCAAGAGGAAGGTATGTTCCAAATTTAATTGCAATCCGTTCTGTGGTTTTTGAGATTTCGTGATGAGTGAGTCAGTGGTATTTGGATTTTATATATTAAGATTAAAAATAAATCAATGTTATCCTAAGTACACCTTGAGAAAATTTATTTCAAGATACCTACATGAAAACTAAATAAACGTCGTTGTCACATCCATATTTTCTATCTGGCCAAACGTGATAATCGGATCAAAAATTAACACGTAGATTGTTTTATATTCGATTCACTGGGACGCTCCAGCGGAGAGGATGAACAAACACAAAACGCGGGGGGGGGGGGTTGAAAGGGGTAAATCAGATGGTGCTTAAGCTCGACGGCGAGAGCTGTGTATAACATCCAGGTTACTCGGAATATTCTCATAAATAGAGCGAAACGCACGTTTATTACTTCAGAGATAATAACTCCTTGTTTTACCTGGAACAGTTCGTGGAAATACAACAGTAAAATAATTATCTTCATCGCATGCAAACTACTTTTCGTTTTGAAAAGACTCCTAAGAAGGAAAATATTTCCTAAGATTCGTAAGAAGGAAAACTAGCCAGTCCCCCTCATAAAGATTCATTCTTCTTTGTATATCTATCATACGCGATTTTTGTAAACAGAACTTCTTATTTCTGGATTGATTTCGAAGATCGAGGTATCAAACAAATGTCCTCAAACCGTAGTTGTGAAAAGTGGTTTTTGATTTTTAGCGAATTTCCCCTATACGGAAGAAGCTATTACCGTAGTCAGCATGGTAAGACCTAGGCCCGGGACCATGATAACTTTTCGTTTTGAGGTCCCCAGACCCCAAAAACACAATTCGTTCGTAACTGTATGTGTCCGTGAGCACGATAACTCTCGTAAAAATGATCCGATTTTGATGAAATTTGGTATAAACGTGTAAAGCAACATTTATGGCTTTAAGTTCGAAAACCAGCCAGATCGCTCCATCCGAAGGGGTATTTTGGGAGGGTTTTGTAACCAAATTTTTGTTTATAATTTTTTACATATAATTTTTGAAATAGTCAAATATTAGTTTTTGCCATTGGATTCAGCTTAAAAAACACACAATTTGGTATTTGATCATTCCTCTACGTCAATCGGTTACTGAGATATTGAAAGTGCTAAACACAGTACATTGTCTAATGTTATTCTTATGGAGGAAAAGACAAATTTTATATCTTGCTTATTTATGAACGTATACTGCCGAAACTTGGTATACGGCTTCATATGGTTGTGGTCTATTGATATTTGCTCAATTAACAATTGTTTGCCATAGTATCCCGTAGCAGCAAACCTGCGTACTCACCCCCCATATAATTCTTATGGAGAATAATTAAATGCTATGTCTCTTTTAATTATGAACATAAATGAATAAAAACTGGTATACGACTTCACCTAGTTAAGTTCTATTGATATTAGCGTAAAAACCCATTTATTGTGATCCTTTTTGCAGCAAACCTGCGTACTCAGCCCCCACAACGCTGAAATTAGTTTTGCATATTTTTGGGGTAAATGTTATTCTTATGGAGAATAATTAAAATTGCATATATCGCTTATTTGTGAATATATTTTTATAAAACTTGGTAATTGGCTTTATGTAGTATTAAGACATTATATCTCCATTGGAAATTCGCTGAGTATGCAGGTTTGCTGCGACGGGGGTATTTATACCCCCATTCTGAAGGGCACATGTCCTTTCTTAAGGTTAGTTTTTATTCATAAGAATAACATTTAGATAAGTTTTCATTCAACTAGCTTTTCCCAACAGCTTCACTTATTCATCTGATTTCAGTTTTATAGTCGAAATACATGAGAGACCAAGCTTTGCTCGGAGAAGGCCGTTTTTTGTTTGTTTAATAGGCTTAGAGTAATTGTTCACCTTGGCCTCCTATGTCGATTAGATTTGCTTCGCTGATTTGCCTCTTTTAAGCTATGCATATTTACACACTACTGACATCGTACCTTAAACCCTTTTGATGGGACAAATTTGCTCGGTGTCGAGCAATAGGCCCAAAATTAAGAATTATATTTCAATTATTCTTAAACTATCGACTCCTTATTCGTATGAGACATATTTTATTTTATCAAAAAATTACTCAGATATTCATTCATTAACCAGGAAGGGCCATTACGTTGGCCACGGAATGCAGGACATGCAATGTTTTACACATAGACAACGGGCGGTTCTGACCGGTTTAAATAACAGATAAACTGCTGAAATGTGTTAAAACATAATGAGGACCGTATGGTTAAATTGTTTCACTGGATTAATTCAGTCTACCAAAGTCAAGTTGACGAGCCAAAGGCCTGATATTTCTAGTAATTTATTACGAGAGTTTATAGTAATTTATTAAATACAAAGTATTATAAACTGCTAAATGTACATGTTTAACCAAATTGAAACATCAATAGGGACGGTAACTTATCTAATGAGCACCATTATCCGAGTTAATATCAAGTAACATTGTTATGAACTATTGACACACAATGTTGTAGGCCTCTAATCAACGTTTTCGCTGAGTACAGATTAGAAAAAAATACCTGTGATTAATTAGATTGATGAAAATTCGTAGCAATGTTTAATTGCATATTTACCCAAATAAAACCCTCTCGTATTTATTTATCCGTTAAACAACTCTTTTCAGTAAATGGCTATTTAAAAACGCAGTCAAGGCTTTTATACAGTACCTTAATGCATTTTAACGCGTTTAATTTTTCTTGGTAAGTTCTGAAAGGAACTAATTGTTTACAACTTTTGGTTGAAAGCCATTGGTTTTGAACTTTATTTTATGGTAAAGAAAAATATCAAAGGTCAAAAATCTTATCTCTTGAATCGAGACAGATAAAGGTGTCTCCCATTGTTGTCTTCAGGTCGTGTGGTGACGATTGTTCTGGACATCACCGAGTTCACTCATAATGTGAATGATTTAATATAAAATACTTTATTTGATTTTTCCTGAGTTCTTGGCGATCTATATAACTTGTGTTGATATTTCTATCGAATATCACCCCCTACAAATACAAAGGGGTCATGCAAGTATTAGCTGCTGGGCCCAACAGTTCTGGTTTCAGTTTCAGTCAAATCAAAACTTACAGCCGGCCAAAATACAGTATTTAAAAATGCGTTTTATTTTACACCTTTATTAGTGAATTTCCTATGGAAAATGAACTACTAGCATGACCCGCACGGTGAAACTTAAGCCCGGGACCACCAAAGAAGTTCCTAACGTGAGCCCCTAAACACGTTTTGGGGGTTCGTTCAAAATGTTATATGTATATATAAATATATATATATGGGTCATTCTAAAAAAAACGGTCTACCATGATTAAGTTTAAAAAAAAAACAATACATATATTTTAACTACATAATCATTTATTTACACTGAGAAAAGTTTTTGGAAAATAATAGTGTATGTGGTTCAAATCTTTTATAATAATATTAATACTTTTTCTACTTTTTCCAATTTGCATATGAACGGAGGATACAGCCCTGTAACGGAGGATACTTTTCAGCTAGGCAATGTGGTATAAATTTTCTATTCTAAAGACAGTGTCACTTTAAAATCATTTACATTGAAGGAATAATACAACTGTAGAGAGATCAAATGCTTTACTGCAGTTTGGGGGAGTCAAATTTAACATTTTTACACAAATGGTGGCCTGAGGCGGATTTAATATTTGTATAATATCCTTTAAATCTACATCTGATTTATCCTCAATTGATGGGAATATAAACTTATCACCAATTGAGTGTTTACGAAAAGACACTGTTGCTTCATCAGAACTGAGGTTCACTTCTTCAACAACAGCAATAAACCGTTGAGTCGTCTTTTTCCCCTTAACCTGTACTACTACGAAATCATTTTGGGACATGTCTTGTTTTGGACGAAGGTCGTCAGGTTCATCATCCGAATCAGTGTACACCTCTTCAACATTTAGCTTCTTAGGCTTGCGTTTAGCTGAAAAAATCTGTTAAGGAAAACATCTAATTGATAGAAAAATAATAACAAGAGAACATGATTCGCCTAAATGTTGTCTTAAATTATCTTTGGTTAAGTTTAATGTTTTCAACATGATTCTTGAAAGCAACTAATAATTATTAGAATATGGTTGCTAGACTACTAATTTTATCTTTGTTCAGAAAATGTAGGCTGTTATATCCAAAAAACAAATTACCTCCTGTACAACAATGTCCATGTTCAACGTACTTGTCATGTTTAAATTTATGTTCCTAGCTTACCAACTGGAAAAAATTTTTACCTATCTGTATCTGTATCGGAGAACTTTCGTTAATCACATTTCTTGTTTTTAGCTTCTTGATCAAAATATCAAAGTTTTCATGAGTCTTGCAAAGGCATGTGTCTCTATCTTTTGCTGAGGCGTAAAGAACCCAAAAGGGCTGATACAAACAGAATAAACTGTATGGCATTGGAAATTCGCTGAGTACGCAGGTTAGCTGCTACGGGGGTATTTTTACCAACCTTTCTCTAAACACGAGTTAGCTTTTACGACACCAAAAAATTGTCATGAAACATTAGGAAAATAAACGTTTATTGCCTTTCATGATCAAGTAAAAATAAACTGAATCACACTGCAAGAGAGAACACAATGATGAGAATGAAACAGATGATCGTGACTGAAGGATTAGGTAAACTTGTTATCATCAAACACTATTGGTTAACTGACAGTTCTGGATAGCTACGAGATGTTTTTCACTTGCTCGGTGAGACACAATCATGAGAATGAAACAGATGATCGTGACTGAAGGATTAGGTAAACTTGTTATCATCAAACACTATCGGTTAACTGACAGTTCTGGATAGCTACGAGATGTTTTTCACTTGCTCGGTGAGATACACTCACGAGAATGAAACAGATGATCGTGACTGAAGGATTAGATAAACTTGTTATCATCAAACACTATCGGTTAACTGGCAGTTCTGGATAGCTACGAGATGTTTTTCACTTGCTCAGTGAAACAATCACGAGAATGAAACAGATGATCGTGACTGAAGGATTAGATAAACTTGTTATCATCAAACACTATCGGTTAACTGGTAGTTCTGGATAGTTACGAGATGTTTTTCACTTGCTCGGTGAGACACAATCACGAGAATGAAACAGATGATCGTGACTGAAGGATTAGATAAACTTGTTATCATCAAACACTATCGGTTAACTGGTAGTTCTGGATAGTTACGAGATGTTTTTCACTTGCTCGGTGAGACACAATCACGAGAATGAAACAGATGATCGTGACTGAAGGATTAGATAAACTTGTTATCATCAAACACTATCGGTTAACTGGCAGTTCTGGATAGCTACGAGATGTTTTTCACTTGCTCAGTGAGACACAATCATGAGAATGAAACAGATGATCGTGACTGAAGGATTAGATAAACTTGTTATCGTCAAACACTATCGGTTAACTGGCAGTTCTGGATAGCTACGAGATGTTTTTCACTTGCTCAGTGAGACACAATCATGAGAATGAAACAGATGATCGTGACTGAAGGATTAGATAAACTTGTTATCGTCAAACACTATCGGTTAACTGGCAGTTCTGGATAGCTACGAGATGTTTTTCACTTGCTCAGTGAGACACAATCACGAGAATGAAACAGATGATCGTGACTGAAGGATTAGATTAACTTGTTATCATCAAACACTATCGGTTAACTGACAGTTCTGGATAGCTACGAGATGTTTTTCACTTGCTCGGTGAGACACAATCGTGAGAATGAAACAGATGATCGTGACTGAAGGATTAGATTAACTTGTTATCATCAAACACTATCGGTTAACTGACAGTTCTGGATAGCTACGAGATGTTTTTCACTTGCTCGGTGAGACACAATCGTGAGAATGAAACAGATGATCGTGACTGAAGGATTAGATAAACTTGTTATCATCAAACACTATCGGTTAACTGGCAGTTGTGGATAGCTACGAGATGTTTTTCACTTGCTCGGTGAGACACAATCGTGAGAATGAAACAGATGATCGTGACTGAAGGATTAGATAAACTTGTTATCATCAAACACTATCGGTTAACTGGCAGTTGTGGATAGCTACGAGATGTTTTTCACTTGCTCGGTGAGACACAATCGTGAGAATGAAAAAGATGATCGTGACTGAAGGATTAGATAAACTTGTTATCATCAAACACTATCGGTTAACTGGCAGTTGTGGATAGCTACGAGATGTTTTTCACTTGCTCGGTGAGACACAATCGTGAGAATGAAACAGATGATCGTGACTGAAGGATTAGATTAACTTGTTATCATCAAACACTATCGGTTAACTGACAGTTCTGATTAGCAACGAGATGTTTTCACTTGCTCGGTGAGAGAAAACAGCGTAGAGATTGATTTATAAATCTCCCCGAGCCGACCTCCTTGGGGCAATACGGTTGAGCCCGCCACTATTACGTTATTGTCGGGATTCCGATTGTTTTCAATGTAAATTATTGTTTGTAATTTTAAGCTTGACAGACGTAATTTATTCTAGATCTTCCTTTTTCATTAATTCTTCATTGAAATATAGATTGTTCCCTGACCCTAATGAAAGCACCAAATTTCTTTTGGCAGTCAAAACAACAAAAATATGACCTGCTCTCACTTTTCTTATGTCATAATCTATCTTCCATCCATATCTATAATTTGGCTGTGTTTGGTTAGGTTTGGTTTGGTTTTATTAAAATATATATCTTGAGATGCTAATCATACACTAAAATCAATCTTTACATGGCTGTTGCCATTCGGAAACGAAAAAGCTGGAATGCCCGTTGCCTAATATATATAATTTCTTTATTAGCATGATACGTGTTGTAAGACGTATTTTATTTATCCGGTCTAATATATATATACATACATACATACACAAATACACATACAAATTTATGAGACGCAGTTCAATTATTAATATGAACACAGTGTAATTTTAATAATATCGGTGTACTGAAACATTTTTGGTCAAATTATTTAAAAATGATTTAAGACTCTTTGACACAGGTTTTTTTTGTTTACAACATTATAACTGATAGGTCGACCGCATTTCAATGACAGACGAATATAGGCTCGACATAAATACGTTATGCCGTGGAGTAATGAAACCCACAATTCGCATGTGCTATCTGGGCCGACCGACAGTTTAAACATGTATCAGAGCCTCACTATGCGGATAATAAACTATCAGCAACAAGCATGCGGTAATGGGAATTTTATATGGAAGATATCGTGTTTAACCAATTCAACGGATCAAATGTAAAACAAACCCTTGAACAACTCTCTCAGAAATATATTTTCGTTAAAATGGTAAATGTGAGTGGTACTGAGAAAAAACCCATGAAAGATAACATCTCAAGGAGACCTTTTGAAATTACGTGATTTTATCAATATTACATGCTTCTAGGGCACTTTTAAACTTCAGAAATATTAAGTTACCCCTGACGCATTTTTTTCTTTCTAACATGACCCTATTGTTAAAAACCTGTCTTAAAATTTAAATATAGTCTATAAAAATAGAAGGTACAATGCAGATTAGATTAAATACATACACTTTGTTGCAATAAAAAAATATTAAAAATATAAACCAACGAGCCATATTACACGACCCCAATGGTCATGGTCCCTTATGGTATTTGAAACAATTATACTTTATTTTCAAGTATCGTTTTAAAATTATGACAAAAACTTGATACACGAAATACTACAACAAGTGCTTAAAAGTTTATGTAAAACAGGAAATAATAGTTTAAATATTGAACAAGTCACCGCTTATAGCGTTAAACAGGTTGTAAGATCTCGTACATTGCATCTATAAGAGTTTTGATGAAACAAGCAATGCCACTTAGTTCTTGCTCAACAAATACCTTATATCTAATTATGAATAACGGAAACCAAGGTTGGTTAAATAGTATATTTCACTAAAAGTACCGAAAGAGGCTTTTTACAGGGCATGATCAAAGTTCACGTGTGAGGCAAAATATCACCGAATTGAATCAAGCACCGGAATAGCATATCTATAATATCACAAAGAAGAGATATATATAGAGCGATCTGGCTGGTTTTCGAACTTAAAGTCATAAATGTTGCTTTACACGTTTATACCAAATTTCATCAAAATCGGATAATTTTTACGAGAGTTATCGTGCTCACGGACACATATATATATACAGTTTCGAACGAATGGTGTTTTTGGGGTCTGGGGACCTCAAAACGAAAAGTTATCATGGTCCCGGGCCTAGGTCTTACCATGCCGACTACGGTAATAGCTTCTTCCCTATAGGGGAAATTCGCTAATATATCAATAATCTTTGTCATAAAGATGTTTTTGAGATATTTATATAATTATTGTAACTATGTTCCGGATTTCAAATAAATACGTATATTGTAATTGCCATGCCACTGAACGGACGGAATCATTTGAGTAGCTTGGGGACGACTCTACGTCTTAAACAAGTTGAATTTAGTTAATGTCGGAAAAATGTTCAGGGGTAATAATTATGAAATTTGTGCCTATAATATTCATCGGAAATATTGTTTAGAGCTGAATTTGTTATCACTACAACAAGCAATTAAGCATTTTTCAGTTAAATTGTGAGTCTCTAAGTTTAAATATGATTGTATCTTCATTTACCACATACAGCCTAGATAATTTACTAAGATGTATGGCAACAAGGTATAGGGAAATAGTTTTAATTTAATTTAATTTTAAATTTAATTTTATCAGTTCTGAGTTATAAATATTAGACTTCATATTTATTTATCCTCTACCCTATCTCTGCAAGTGAACATTATTAGTTGGAAGGTATTGATAAAATACTCCATTTTCTAGGATCAGGGAAATCATACTTATAAGTTCTGTATAGCCTTTAAGGCGGCTTTTGTAAAACTTCGAAACGCCAAAATAAATAAAAGGACGAGTGTGCTGCTTTTGGGAAAATGTAAAACAAATCCACTAAATAAACCCGTCAATGAAAATTACATGACTCTTGGATTTTAGATTATTATATATTTAAGATAATATCAACCAATCAACAGTTTATTTGTGTACACTATTACAAATAATGTGAATCAATGTTAAAAAACAACAGAAATTTTGAATTGATTCAAATACATAATATTACAATTAATCAACAATGCAAATATTATAAAAGATAAGAAACAAGAATATAGTCTCAGAAATGTTAGAGTCTTGAATAAAATAAATGTTTAATCAGGTTATTTCACTGTTAATTATTTCAAAATCAAGAGTTTTTCATGTATTCATATAAAAATAGAATCTTAAAACTTGCTATTAATGAGGATATAATAGTTTTAAGAGTATTCAATTTATTTTATAATACATATTATTGTAACATTTCTTAAGATACATACTATGAATAGTGTCGTATCATTTCTTATACATAAAAAAAATATTTAAATCCCAATGTTATGAAGTACTCATTTCAACAAAATATTAAAGTAGGACTGAAGCTTCAAAATAAAAAGTGATGACAAGGCCACTAAGTAGACGTTATTGCAACCGCCCACGTCGCGTTGCTATGACAACCACAGTGCAGTGTGTTACCGCGAACTGCTGTCGCTGCCGTACTGATGTACTGTGTGTTACCGCGAACTGCTGTCGCTGCCGTACTGATGTACTGTGTGTTACCGCGAACTGCTGTCGCTGCCGTACTGATGTACTGTGTGTTACCGCGAACTGCTGCCACTGCCGTACTGGTGTTCTGTGCGTTATCGCGAACTACTGCCACTGCCGTCCTGATGAAATGTGTGTTACCGCGAACTGCTGTCGCTGCCGTTATGATATACTGTGTTTTACGCAAACTGCTGTCGCTGCCGTACTGATGTACTGTGTGTTACCACGAACTGCTGCCACTGCCATCCTGGTGTTCTGTGCGTTATCGCGAACTACTGCCACTGCCGTTCTGATGAAATGTGTGTTACCGCGAACTGCTGTCGCTGCCGTTATGATATACTGTGTTTTACGCAAACTGCTGTCGCTGCCGTACTGATGTACTGTGTGTTACCACGAACTGCTGCCACTGCCATCCTGGTGTTCTGTGCGTTATCGCGAACTACTGCCACTGCCGTCCTGATGAAATGTGTGTTACCGCCAACTGCTGTCGCTGCCGTACTGATGTACTGTGTGTTACCGCGAACTGCTGCCACTGCCGTCCAGGTGTTCTGTGCGTTATCGCGAACTACTGCCACTGCCGTCCTGGTGTTCTGTGCGTTATCGCGAACTACTGCCACTGCCGTCCTGATGAAATGTGTGTTACCGCGAACTGCTGTCGCTGCCGTCCTGGTGTTCTGTGCGTTATCGCGAACTACTGCCACTGCCGTCCTGATGAAATGTGTGTTACCGCGAACTGCTGTCGCTGCCGTTATGATATACTGTGTTTTACGCAAACTGCTGTCGCTGCCGTACTGATGTACTGTGTGTTACCACGAACTGCTGCCACTGCCATCCTGGTGTTCTGTGCGTTATCGCGAACTACTGCCACTGCCGTCCTGATGAAATGTGTGTTACCGCGAACTGCTGTCGCTGCCGTTATGATATACTGTGTTTTACGCAAACTGCTGTCGCTGCCGTACTGATGTACTGTGTGTTACCACGAACTGCTGCCACTGCCATCCTGGTGTTCTGTGCGTTATCGCGAACTACTGCCACTGCCGTCCTGATGAAATGTGTGTTACCGCCAACTGCTGTCGCTGCCGTACTGATGTACTGTGTGTTACCGCGAACTGCTGCCACTGCCGTCCAGGTGTTCTGTGCGTTATCGCGAACTACTGCCGCTTGCCGTTCTGATGTACTTCGTGTTACCACAAACTGCTGCCGCTTGCCGTTCTGATGTACTGTATACTACCGCGAAATGCTACTACTGCCGTTCTGACGTACTGTGTGTTACCGCGAATTGCTGCCGCTGCCGTTCTGATGAACTGTGTGTTACCGCGAATTGCTTCCGCTGCCGTTCTGATGAACTGTGTGATACCGCGAACTGCTGCCACTGACTTTCTGATGTACTGTGTGTTACTGCGAATTTCTGCCACTGCCGTTCTGATGCACTGTAAGTTACCACGAACTGCTGCCGCTGCCGTTCTGATGTACTGTGAGCTACCGCAAACTGCTGCCGCTGCCGTTCTGATGTACTGTGAGTTACCGCGAACTGCTGCCGCTGCCGTTCTGATGTACTGTGTGTTACCACGAACTGCTACCGCTGCCGTTCTGATGTACTGTGTGTTACCACGAACTGCTGCCGCTGCCGTTCTGATGTACTGTGAGTTACCGCAAACTGCTGCCGCTGCCGTTCTGATGTACTGTGAGTTACCACGAACTGCTGCCGCTGCCGTTTTGATGTACTGTGTGTTACCACAAACTGCTACCGCTGCCGTTCTGATGTACTGTGTGTTACCACGAACTGCAGCCGCTGCCGTTCTGATGTACTGTGTGTTACCACGAACTGCTGCCGCTGCCGTTCTGATGTACTGTGAGTTACCGCAAACTGCTGCCGCTGCCGTTCTAATGTACTGTGTGTTACCACGAACTGCTATCACTGCCGTTCTGATGTACTGTGTGTTACCACGAACTGCTGCCGCTGCCGTTCTGATGAACTGTGTGATACCGCGATCTGCTGCCACTGCCTTTCTGATGTACTGTGCGTTACCGCGAATTTCTGCCACTGCCGTTCTGATGCACTGTAAATTACCACGAACTGCTGCCGCTGCCATTCTGATGTACTGTGAGTTACCGCAAACTGCTGCCGCTGCCGTTCTGATGTACTGTGAGTTACCGGGAACTGCTGCCGCTGCCGTTCTGATGTACTGTGTGTTACCACGAACTGCTGCCGCTGCCGTTCTGATGTACTGTGTGTTACCACAAACTGCTACCGCTGCCGTTCTGATGTACTGTGTGTTACCACGAACTGCAGCCGCTGCCGTTCTGATGTACTGTGTGTTACCACGAACTGCTGCCGCTGCCGTTCTGATGTACTGTGTGTTACCACAAACTGCTACCGCTGCCGTTCTGATGTACTGTGTGTTACCACGAACTGCAGCCGCTGCCGTTCTGATGTACTGTGTGTTACCACGAACTGCTGCCGCTGGCGTTCTGATGTACTGTGTGTTACCGCGAATTGCTTCCGCTGCCGTTCTGATGAACTCTGTGATACCGCGAACTGCTATCACTGCCGTTCTGATGCACTGTGAATTACCGCGAACTGCTGTCTGCCGTTCTGATGTATTGTGTGTTACCGCGAACTGCTGCCACTGCCATTATCATGTAATACTGTATGTGTCATCGTGAACTCCTGCCGTTACCTTCCTGTATTACTGTGTACATCCCGGTCTGCTGCCAATTATTAGGCGAGTTTTTTTTACAATACGTCTTCATACTTGGATAATGATATGCTCCCTTATCACATTTAAGGTTAAGTATTTTCAATACTTGAATAATCTTGAGTTATTATGCATTTTTGTATTTGTTGTTGCCATTATATACCCGATCTTTATGCAGGGGTACCGAATGCCACATAAACTAAAGTACCGGGAGACTGAGCCATGCTCGGTGTTTGATTCCGCAGAAGAGACATTAAATTTGTTTTATTTCAAATACTCGTTCGTTTTCAATATGAGCTCGTTCGCTTCGCTCACTCGTCTCCCGGTTTAGCTCGTTCGCTACGCTCACTCGCCTATCGAAAAAAAGAGTTTGAGTTGCCATTCATGTGGTTTTTATTTCCATTATGAGAGGTGTCATTCAAGAAGGTTTTTATTTCCATAATGATAAACAACTGTTTACAATATTTTAAGTTATAGATAAAATCAAACAGCTGATTTGATGGCTTGTTTTTGTTATTCATAGTAACCGGTGTTATAATTTTATAATAACTCCATAAGCTCAATGTTAAAATTTTCAATTTTCATATGAGTTGGTTAGAAAATACGAGTTTTCCTGAGGTAGTGGTTTTCACTAATCGATTTTTTTGACCCAAAAGCCCCTAATCCCAAACTTTCAGCAAAGTCCTTCCGCTGGATCTCGAGATAAATTTTGCAAACAAACAGACAAGGCTCGTATAGGAGAGGAGAGGATAATTGATAAGTCCGCATCTTGTTTGATAGTTTGCTGTGGTTAAATTAATTTTTCAGCATGAGTTTTTCAGCGTGGAGCCACGTGAAATTATTTGCAAAAACAAAGGAAGCGCACAAAACATAGAACCCGGATTATCGCACTGAGTCCATAAATCACTCTGTCCGAAATTCACTTCCACCAATGTAATCAATCACGTCATCCAGATCTAAAAGATGTTATCAGTAAAACAATAATAGTTCGCATTTTGTTAAACTGCCAGTTAAGGGAATTCCTAATATACTCATTCCTAATAAACTCCTTGATATCAAATTTACATGTATTTTAGCGAATTTCCCCTATAGGGAAGAAGCTATTACCGTAGGTCTCATGGTAAGACTCAAGCCGAGAACATGATAACTTTTTGTTTTGAGGTCCTCAGATACAAAAAATACTATTGGATCAAATTTATATATATGTGTGTGTGTGTCCGTTAGCACGATAACTTTGGAAAAATCATTCTATTTCGATTAAATTTGGCAAAAACGTGTAAAACAACATTCATGACTTAAGTTCGAAATCCATAAAAATCTGACGATGGGAAGGGGGTTTTATGGGGGTTTCCAATTTTCAAAAATCTTTTTTTTATTGTTTCCTTAAAATTTTTAAAACACTTAATTTTGCTATTGACCAATTGATATAACTTAACAAATTTAGTATTTTGAATTGTTTACCTAGGTTAAGAGGTTGCGGAGAAAATCTAAAAAACGTGTTCATAAAATCTCCCATGTTAATCTTATGGGGAAAAGGTTTTTTAGCTTTTCCTCAGTTGATTTTAACGTAAACTTTACATTTGCTTTTACCAATTAGTTCAGCTCTACAAAATAATCATTTTGGTCTTTTAATTGTGATTCTACGTCCAACTGATGCAGAGATATTCAAAGTGCTAAACACAGTACGTTGTCTAATGTTATCCTTATGGAGAATAATTAAAATTTGAAATCTCGATTATTTATGAATGTATTTTGATGAAACTTGGCATATGGCTTCATCTAGTACTGGTATACTGATATTTGCACAACAAAATGTTTTGTTGATTGACGCCGTAGCAGCAAACCTGCATACGTACCCCTAATGTTATTCTTATAAAGAACTAGCAGTTTCCCGGCGTGCGTTGCTGCGCCCAAATTAAGTTGTTTCCTAATTACAGCTGTTAATTTTGTAAACACTAAATTTCTAAAACCTGACACTGCTCCCTTGTATGCCCTCTGGGTCGGAGCCTTTTGGACAGATTTGCACCAAACTTCACACAAACCATCCTTGAATAATGCTTAATAATGCCAGAAGTTTCATTACAATCTGTCGAGCGGTTTCGGAGTCCATAGGCTACATACATATATATATATATATATATATATACATACTTCCTCTTTTATATATTTAGATAAGTAAATTTTTATATCTCCCTTAGTTATGAACATAAATTAATAAAACTTGGTATGTAGCTTCACCTGGTTAAGTTATATTGATGATTGCATAAAACATATTTCTTATCTTTCTTGTTGCAGCTAATCTGGGTACTCAGCATTCAATGTTATTCTTATGGATGATAAATAAAATGCTATCTATCACTTATTTATTCATGTATTTTTATGAAACTTGGTGAGTGGCTTTGTGTGGTAGTGAGACTCATATACATGCATTGTAAATTCACTGAGTACGCAGGTTTGCTGTGACGGGGGTATTTGAACTTGCATTAACTTTTTCAATGAACTATTTTGTTGTGAATGTATGTATTTCTCAAAACCACACTAAGCCACTTGTAATTTGTTTATGAAAGTCCTACTATAATATTGTTAGTGTGAAAGTTTGTATGTATGTTTGGATGTATGGATATTTGTAGTTCCAGCACTGTTGGACTGATAAGCTAAAATGTTGCATGAACATAGCTTACATATCACATTAACATATAGACCTAATAATGTCTATACCCATGAGATTATCATAATGCTGAGTTGTTTGTTGTAAGGCAGATTTTCTGTTACAGGAAACACAATAAATGGGTGTTTAAGCAAAGATCAATTTACCATAATCAGGTGAATTCATAAAACAAGTTTCGTCAAAATACATTTGTTGTGAATAAGCATAACATTTTTTAACAATTTTTTATAAAAACATTGGACAATGTACTTTTTAAGTTAGAGGCTTGGTTCCATAGAGGTCTTCAACGAATGACGTGACGTTTTTAACATCCAGATATCTCAAAACATCCTGTCTCGGCCTTATGCATTTACATGTCACCTCTATATGTCAGTACTGTAGCTTTTCCCTTGTTGGAAATTATCTAAAACAAATCATGGGTTGATTTTTTACTTTTTAAAGTAAAACATAACATGTCTCTATTGAAAAAATCGGAATCCTGACAATAACGTAATAGTGGCGGGCTCAACCGTATTGCCCCAAGGAGGTCGGCTCTGGGAGATTTATAAATCAATATTTACGCTGTTTTTACTCCCCAAACAAGTGAAAAGCCTTTGAGCCTACTGTCAGTCAACCGATAGTGTAATAATATCAGCACTCCTATTTAATCCTTCAGTCACTAACACCTGTTTTTTCTCATTACTTTGTTTCTGTTTTGCTATTTTTTTTTTACTCTACGAAGCTTGAAATCGACATTGCAAGAATAACTAAATTTATAGCAGTACAATGTTGATGACATGTCCTCCTAGTTTAAATAATAAACATATTTAATTGTTAGCGAATTTCCCCCATAGGGAAGAAGTTATTACGGTTGGTGGCGTGGTTAGACTTAAGCTCGAAACCGTGACAACTTCTCGTTTTGAGGCCCCCAGATATCAAGAACACAAAAGTTACAAATTTAATATATGCGTGTCCGTTAACATAATAACACTCATAAAAAGTTCAGATCCCAACACAACTTGGTAAGGATGTTTAATGTAGGTTTAAAGTTGTAGTTTTTAAAGTCGGATTTTTGGCTGTTTTACATATATTTAAAAAAAATCAAAATATTGTTTGCACCATTGGCTTCAGCTGATAATTGCTAATACAAATAATTACGTTAATTGGTAAGTGAGTCAGTGAAATTAATAACCATAGTACGTTGTCCAACTTTTCTTGTGAAGAATTAGTAAAATTTTACTTCCAGGTTTGCTGTGATTTGAGTAGTGGGGATCAAATTAAAAGAGTCAATGATCTTAATTTTACAATACACGATTTTCATATCTGAGATTATTTTGCCTTAAACAATTGTATTAGCTACTGATGAACTGCTGATGTTTTACCTTTTCTGTCTGTCTTGTGCGAGATGCATCAGATGATGTAGGACGGATCCCAATATATCTGTGGAGGAGCGAACATAAGTGATGCAAGGCCAGTAATAAACCAACTTGAACAAAACCCTAAAAACCCGAACAATTCTATAACGCATTATAATTTTTGAACCAAATAAATCTGATGTTAATTTTTAGACATTTTCCTTATGAAAATAAGACAAAAACATGCAGCCCTAACTAAATATTTTAATAACTTCCAGACACACACATGACATTAGGTATTTTGTTGGGACACATAAACCCCTCGTTTGGCTAAACAGATTTGCTGGCAGAAGAAGTTAAGAGAAGATTACATTTCCGATATCACTGGAGCCGGTGGAACTCTTTTCTGAAAGGTATGCATAAGATATGCCTCTTCCCTTATACTGAGGATAGAGCAATATTTACTTTCTCCCCTTATATGGAGAAAGTAATGTTTTTGTCAAAATTTTCGAATTTCAGTTACCAGTGGAAATATTTGCTTCGGTGTTCCTTGAACTCAAAAAGTGATGTCTGTCTGCCCGTCTGTTACACACCAACACATCAATGGGCAGATTTTGATCAAATTTGGTATGTAGGTAATCCACTGATCTCCAGGTGCTTTTTTCGGTTTTTAAAAATTTAATTTTAAGGGTAACTTTCCCGCAAATAATTTCAAAAAACATAATAAATCTATTTGTTTAAATGGCTCTAACAATTGTATTTAAAATTTGGTGGTTGTAGCTAATCAGTATTCGACCTTCTCGTCTTTCAACCCGACGGGCGTTGAATGTAGACATATTAATCGTCTTAATATATCAAGTCATCATTAGCGAGCTAGCAACGTCAAGAAAGTTAGTTAAGTACACGACGAGCAAACCTGAAGTCAGCGTAGGTTAATGATTGAAGTTTCAATTTAGTTCGAGTCAAACACTTGTTCGCTTCATTCTCATCGTGTTAAGTTTTCCTTGCATACACCTCGACAGAGTAACACGATCTATTTATAGCTTAATCAACTTAACTGGGTGTTGGGTGAAAAACTTTGCGCAAGTTGGGTAGAAAAAACGAGGAACAACTTCATGTCTTGAAGAATTAAACAGAGCCGTGGAGAAAAGTGTTACTTAGTCCACTGCTCGTTCTCAGCCGTTGGCGAGTTATCTTTCTGATAAGATAATATTACTTTTAAGTATCAGTAATAAGTGTTACTGCTACTTAAGTCATTCGATTTCCTGCGCAAATTCTTTTAAAAAGTTTATAATCTATTAACTATTTTTAAAATAGTACAGAATAAAATTGTCTACGATATTATAATAAAATCAATTGTAATCAAAGTCAACTGTAATGAAAATATATATTAAAAGAGCAAAAAGCAAATGGCTTTAACTAATGACAAGGTTGAAAGATGAGTGCAACAGAACCCACTAGATATTAAACTATTCGATATTTTTAATATTCGTCAAATAATATTTGGTCGAATTTCGACCACTGGGCGGCCTCTAGTTGTTATTAATCTTCTTGTCAATGACAACTCATAGAACTTTGGTTTATCTGTATTTATAGTGAATTTATCTGCGTTGCTATCTCTGGGCTTTATTCCAATGTAATTAAAAACAAATGATAATTTAGGTTTTCAAATACAGCTTCAGCAGCATCTTTGATAGTTTCAGCACATAGGCCCCTACAAGTTTGTGAACGGGCCTCGGCTCCAAAACAACTAGAAATAGAACCACCTAGCGGCTGTAGAGGCTAGAAACATTCATCATAGAGCGCTTTCCCGAGACACTGGAGTACTAAATTTGTTACTTGGAATACATTTATAAGTTTGAAATTCATTGTTGGTGATGGCGAGTTTATGTTTTTCAAGGAATTTCTGCGGACATTTTCTATTACTTATTAGTAAAAACGAATAAGTTTTTGTTTTTAATAATAAGTGATGGAAAGTGTCCGCAACAACTCCTTGAATAACATTTATAAGTCTGAAGAGTAAGTGAATTAAATGGACAGTAACATTTTAGTTAAAGTCAACTTCTAAAAATGAATCGTTGGGGGAAATTTCTATTGCTTGTCGAGAAGTTATAGCAATCATATTTAAATTCAATACATAACTATCATTATAAGATTCATAACATCCGGAAAAGACTACGGAATGTAATTCTTATAAGACACACAAACATGTCGGTAAAAACGTGGTAGCAACAATCATTGGGTGAAAGTGAGAACAAATTAAAAATTATTTCGTAAAACTGGTTGAGTAAATGGAAGATCTAGAGTTACAAGAAATGATTACAACTGGGACGTAGTTAGAGAGAATGACTGTTCATTAGAGAGAATCATCGTCGGCTGTCTCTCTCGCACCGCCGGCGCCGCGCCGCCGCAACCCGCTACACTTTATATGCTCGGGTTGTAGTGCGAATGTTATTTAAAGCGAATAAATTTAGAGTAAACAATAATTTATCACTGTATGTACCAAATTTAAGAAAATTCCCAAAAAAGCTACATAGGGACTTGTTAGCTTTAAAAGTTTGAATATAAATGCAAACTATTAATGCAAAAATGCCTTTAAATAATTATGTGAACATATTAATGCAAACTATTATGGTCACTTCATTATTTAAAGGTGTATACTCTGTATTAGCAGAAAAGGCCCATTGATTGTAAGCAAATAAACGGTATCACAAAACATATACTTTCCCACTTGTAATCAATAATTACAGTAACAATAAATATTGGTTATCAAGTACGTTAGTGGGAATAGAAAATATTCTAATAAACCTTGTTTTAGAAATGTCCATTCTTTATAGGCGGTGCTAAAGCTTCTCAAACCTCCAGTGTTCTGGTTCAGGGAGCCCCAAAACAAATGTTTCCTCCTATAACTCAAATTCGAAATTTTTGAAAAAATACATTATTTATAACAGTACATACATTAAACATTACAATATGTTATTATATCATAATAACAAAAGAAGAAGAAAATAATATGTATAGAAGAATAAAATACAAAAAATGTAGTATAAACAATTTTTCCCGCTCTCCGCAATCTCCATAATCTGCCCGTATCGAAAATATCAAGCCTATATATGTTCAAAGTAAAATTATATATTTATGGATAGTAATATGTATATTATTTGTGATGTTACATCAAGATGTATTACAGAACGCTATTCATTATCCAATACTGTATGAGCATCCAATACCGCCACCGCTCAGTGTTCGATTACCACGTCACCGCCGGTGGACAGTAATTGCATGAACCGTTGCCAAGTTCAGGCCATTTACGGCCACTGAATCCACCCCAGAATAGAGCGAGCCATAAACTTGTTTGGTCCATGTTACCTGTTGCTTGAGTTGGAATCAACAGTCTAGCGAGGAACTGACGTCGCTGTTTGGCCATGAGATTTGAAATGGTATTTTTTGGTTTGATTACGTTTTATACTTATTAGTGACTTCCCTATGGAAAATTGCACTATTAGCATGACCTGCACGGTGAAACGTAAGCCCGGGACCACCATAGAAGTTCCTAACATGACCCCCTGAACACGTTTTGGGGGGTCGTTCAAAATTATATGCATGTGTGTGTATGCACTCTAGCGGTCGCATTTTTTGTCCGATTTACTTCAAATTTGGAAGGGATGTTCCTTTCTATAATCAGTTGGACGAGTTCGTTGGGCAAAACAATCGGAAAACTCTAAACCCCTTTTTTTGGGGATTATTCTTTTAAATCTCGCGTTTTTGGGCCCAAAAAAGGGTCAGAAAAGCCCCGGATGTACAATTAATGCATGGAAAAAGATGGGACTTAGTGAAGCAAAACTTTTAAGCCCTCTCTCGTCATTCTAGCATAAATATTTACCGAGTTATTAAAGAAAATGTATATCGGCTAAACACAGTACGCGTTGTCTTATAGGGTTTTTACATTAGAAAAGCATGTTATTCATTTGTTGGTGTACAGTATTTGGATCATCCCCAGCAATCTCGCGCCTACTTTCAAGCCTGACTGGACCTTCACCTAACCTTAAAACGCGCAAAATTGTATTCCTAGCATTGCCGGTAAATGAAACCAGGAGCATCAGAACAGCCAAAAATCAATGTTTTCAGATTTCAATAAAATTGGAAAATTTATGTTTTTACACTGGTTTTAAGTTTTAAAAGTTTTGTATGTGGAAATTCACTTCCCTCACGTCAGCGTGCTGCGTGCGAACTCGTTTTTTAATTATAACCGTTTTACTTGTGTTATACATATATCTTGAAGGATTGCAAGACGTAATCAATGACACCTTTTAGCATATAATTATTCAGTTTTGTATTGCCATAGATTTCATTTAGATAAAAATAGTACCCCAAATAACAATTTTTTATATTACCTTTAAAATGTTCCAATTGTAATTTATGTAAAGTTCTTCTTTTACTATATATTGATCTGAAAAACGGTTAAAATAGTGACTGACAAACACATAAATTTGCCAGATACTGCAGAGAGATGTAAAGTGGACACAGATCAAAATAACGGATGCATTGGTGATAAAGGCCCATCTGTCACTGGCGTTTTTCAATGTTTTATCGTTCGCAATGTGTGTCCCAGTGACAAGCACACAAACTGCTCCTCCCCTGTCACTAAGACCGGGAACCTGTGACAAGAAGCTGATAGTAACAAATAGCCAGATGGCAAGACAAAATAACTGTAAAATAATAATTTGTACCGGCTTATAGATTAAAACAAATCCAGAGGGAATACATTCATTAACGAACTTTGGTACCTCATTTAAGAGTCAATGTGTATTTTTATGCTGTGTACAGAATAGCTTGCTATTCTACTTTAAATCCACACAAAATTGTCTTAAAGCTTAAAATTCAGATTGCATTTTCTTAACCTATCCCTTTATGAAATACTAGCTGTGTACCCGTCCTTCGTACGGGTTCATATAAATGGTAGGTTAACTAAAAAAATTAACAACCCACATCATTTTACAATATTAAAATTACATTTTACACTTTTAAAGTAGAATTAAATTAAAGTTAACGAAATATACTATGGCAGATAGTTCGGGTACTGTTGCCAAGTCGAGGAACTCTGTCGGGTAGTGAACGGTGTGGTTTTTGCGACTCCAAATCGGTACTGGTAACACTTTGGATTTGCTTTTTGAAATAAAAGAACTCAAGTACAAACAAATATTAACCCTGTTTAATTTAACACTTTAAATACTTTGATACACTTAATATTTACATTCCAATAAATTAATATTAATGTAACGAAACATTAAGCTTTAAAAACATTGACAAACCACTTTAAAATCACCATTTTTTCCAGGTCCTGTTTTCATTATAATTGTAAATAAACAATTTAATCTTGAAAAAATCATATGTTTTAAAAACATATCACTACTTGATTTTATTTAAATAAATGTAAATCAATATATATATGAAACTGTTCTAACAGTGGTCATGGTTAAATGACCGGTGTTAAATATTGTATATGTTCGTTCCTCCCTTTGGAGTAGACCTACATTTGCGTTGATCTCCGTTGCTTGTTCACTGGTGGACGTGAGGATGGCACAATCACAGAGCCAGGCACTTTCCAGATTAAACTGTTTATGAACCTCGGTGTAACAAACTGTCAATCAATAAATCCTGTGATTCATCGATAGTGCCGAGTGAAGGATAGATGTTTCTGAGACTTAATTTGTTTTTCAATGTCCCAATCTCAACTTTTAAAAGCGCATAAGAAAACTGCTCAACCCCCTTAATCTTCTCCAAAATACATTTTAATATTTACTGTTAATTTCAGACGCTCAGTGGTCGGCTACATAAAATATATTTTTAGAGAGGCGTAGACTCGTCCACTCATGTCTCACTTACGACAAAGGGTCTGTGTAAAATCTCCAGAGAACAACACCGTGACTCCCCATGATGTTGTTTCTTATTCCCTTTAAGGCATCAAATTTCAACTCTCCTGGTTGAGAAGTTGGTGTATTATGACTAACACGCTTATATTAAAGGCCAGTGGGCCAGAGTCCTTGAGTATATTTGTATCTGGAGTAGGTAAATGTCTGCACTGAGCTATCAGCTACATTCCTACCGAATTTCAGATCCATCAGTCCAAGAGTATGTGCAAGGTTGTTAAAATATTGTATTTTGAAATTCCGGGGGGCGAAGCCCTTAAAAATTTTCGTAACAGGAATAGGCTTGCGTTTTTTTATGATGAATTAGTTATATTCCTACCGAAATTTAACATACAAAGGTCCAGTAAAAACTAATACTCATAAAATTGCCATAAAAGTAAATTAGCGAAGAGACCTATAGGACTTTTTTAAACGTATTCTTACTGTGAATCTGCAGCATAAGGGGAACCACCATCAAAAATTTGATCTTCAATAGACATTGTCGTTTCTTAAATACAGTGATCACTATGTCAGTGAGTGCATGCGTCTGACAAATATAGATTTAGATCATATATCCACTCTGTATACTTTGTTATTTATTACCAATCTTCACTCAACGTTTTAAAAAAAAAACTACAACACCTGTTTATAGAATAACTATGTCATCATCTGGTTCAATATAAATAAATGCTTTGTCCATAAGAATAGCATAGGATCTTTAAAACCCTATGAGGCAGTGTCCTAAGGTAATTTAAACAATACAATTAGCCTAAAACCTTCTAACGCACATAAAAACATAGAAAAAAGTTGCATAAAAATCGGTGACCCGTTTTCCTGTGAAAAGCGAACAAAACATGACCAAAACCGCACAAAATCACGTTTTTGAGCGGCCGCCATTATTTTGTTAAAAGGCGTATGCCAGTTTAAAGTGCCCTAAAACCTTCTCACGCATATATAGAACAAAGAAACAAAGTTTCATTAATGTCAGTGCACTCGTTTACCCGTGAAAAGCGAACAAAAACCTGTCCTTGAGCGTTACCGACAGAGAGACAGACATAAATTGAGATAAGACTTGTTTTGGTTTTCCTAGGGTGTAAAACGTGAAAATATGCTACAATTTCATAATTCCATGCAATGTACAGACAAAAACTCTAATTTTTATTTTATAGATTAATTATACGATGTATTGAAATAAATATATATATACTTGACGTACCCCTTCTTCGCACAGGGGTTTTCTCTACCCGTTCTTTAGTCAATGCAATTTGCATTTTAGTTAGCTTGAAACAGCTGATCTTGCTTCTGCTCCTGCTCTTTAAGCTGTCAAATGTAATTATCCACAGCTGTTTGCATTACATATTTTTTTTGTACATAATTTATTTCTGGTTCAACGTATTTACATTATACACAGAATTATTAATTAAGAAGGATGGAAAACATTAACAATAACATAGTAGGTTCGCCCAAATCAGAGACACCTTGAGACTATTTTGAAAACTAAAATTAACTTAATAAAATGTTTCTTTTGAAAAAAAGAAGAAAAGGGTTTAAACTAAAACAAACTAAATAAAAACAAGGTTTACATGTTTGGCAAAATATCTTGGTACAATCTAGGTTTCAGTCTTCTGTTTAATAGTTGCAATCCAAGTCCAAAATGTCTAGCTCCCGGTACATTAGGCAGACGGTGTGAAAACTTTGTTGTAACTTTCTTGACGTATTCCGTTATAAAGTCGACTCCAAGCTCCCGGTGTAATTGAATGTTTCGGATGTACCAAGGCGAATTTACAGCAATTCTTAGCACTTTGTTTTGAAATACTTGAATTTTTGAAAGTAACAGTTTCTGAATGTTTACTTTCTTCTGAAATGTAAACATTGAAACTTAGGACGTTCACGGGGCGTAGCCCGAGGGGATTTTAAGGAAGTGAATAGGCCTATATGTTGCATGGGTTCAAGATCTACCTTTGTGTAAAGTTTCAGCCCAGTTGGTTCAGTAGTTTTTGTGTTCACCCGGAACATCAGACAGACAGACAGCCAGACAGAAACCACCTCTTCTTTATAATACGTATTACTAGATGTAAACCCGTCCTTCGTACGGGTTGTATATAAATGGTAGATTAACTAAAGCAAATAACAATCCACATTATTTTACAATATAAAAATTACATTTTACACGTTTAATGTAAAATTAAATCAAAGTTAACGAAATATACTGGCAGATAGTTCGGATCATGTTGCTAAGTCGAGGAACTCTGTCGGGTAGTAAACGGCGTGTGGTTTCTGACTCCAAATCGGTACACGTAACACTTTTCATACGCTTTTAGAAATACAAAAACTCAAGTACAAAAAAATAAAAATATCGGGGTGGGGGGAGGGGAGCATCAATATAAAATCGGCGGGGGGGGAGCAAAATGTAAAAATCGGAGGGTGGGCAAAAATACCAATCGGGGTGAGGGGGGAGGGTAAAAATATAAAATGAAGTGAGGACATAAAATAAAATCGAAGAGGGGGGGAGCAAAATATATAATTGGGGCAGATCAAAAATATAAAATCGGGGGGAGGGCAAAAAAATACCCCCGTAGCAGCAAACCTGCGTACTCAGCGAATTTCCAATGCATATATATGTATCTTAATACCACATAAAGCCATATACCAAGTTTCATCAATATACATTCATAAATAAACGATTTATGACATTTTAATTATTCTCCATAAGAATAACATGGCAGCTGAGTATGCAGGTTTGCTGAAGCAAGGAAGACAAAAAATAGGGTTTTATACAAATATCAATATAACTCATGTAGTTAAAGCCACATACCAAATTTCATTAATTTATTTTCATAATGACGGCAGATAACACGTTACTTATTCTCCATAAGAATAACATGGGGCTGAGTACGCAGGTTTGCTGCTACGGGAGCTTTGGGTAAAAAATTGTTTTTTTGAGCAAATATCAATGGTCCACAACCAGATGAAGCCGTATACCAGGTTTCGTCAGTATACGTTCATAAATAAGCAAGATATAAAATTTTTATTTTCCTCCATAAGAATAACATTAGACAACGTACTGTGTTTAGCACTTTCAATATCTTGGTAACCAATTGACGTAGAGAAATGATCAAAATACCAAATTGTGTGTTTTTTAAGCTGAATCCAATGGGAAAAAATAAAATTTGACTATTTCCAAAATTATATGTAAAAAATTCGAAAAACCCATTTTTGGGGTACAAAACCCCCAGAAAATACCCCTTCGGATAGAGCGATCTGGCTGGTTCTCGAACTTAAAGTCATAAATGTTGCTTTACACGTTTATACCAAATTTCATCACAATCGGATAATTTTTACGAGAGTTATCGTGCTCACGGACACACACACACACACACATATATATATATATATATATATGTATATATATATATATATATATATAGAGAGAGAGAGAGATATGTATATATATATAGATATATATATACAGTTTCGAACGAATGGTGTTTTTGGGGTCTGGGGACCTCAAAACGAAAAGTTATCACGGTCCCGGGCCTAGGTCTTACCATGCCGACTACGGTAATAGCTTCTTCCCTATAGGGGAAATTCGCTAATTCCCTATAGGGGAAATTCGCTAAAAACAGGGGGGGCAAAAATATATAATGAGGGGGGGATAAAAACCAGAGGGGGAGCAAAAATATAAGCTCGAGGGGGGGCAAAAAAATAAAATGAAGGGGGACAACATAAAATAAAAATATGAAATCAAATAGGGGGAGCAAAATATATAATTGGGGCAGACCAAAAATATAAAATCGGGGGGGGGCAAAAAATTTAAAATCAGGGGGGCAAAAATATATAATGAGGGGGGGGATAAAAACCGGAGGGGGAGCAAAAATATAAGATCGAGGGAGGCAAAAATATAAAATGAAGGGGGACAACATAAAATAAAAATATGAAATCAAATAGGGGGGAGCAATATATAAAATTGGGGGTGGGGCAAGAATAAAAATAGGGGAGAAAGAATTTAAAATCGGGGTTGCAGAAAAATATAAAATCGGGGAGGGGGCAACAATATAAAATGGGGGGGACATAAAATAAAAATATAAACTCGAAGTGGGGGGCAAAAATATTTAAATTCGGGAGGGGGCAAAAAATATAAAATCGGGGGGCAAAAATAAAAATTGGGGGGCATAAAATAAAAATAATTGGGGGCGGATCAAAAATATAAAATCATGTGGGGGCAAAAAAATATAAAATCGGGGGGGGGCAAAAATATAAAATGTGGGGGGCAAAAATAAAAACCGGAGGGGAGCAAAAATATAAAATGGAGGGGGGACAACATAAAATAAAAATATAAAATCAAATATGGGGGGAGGAGCAAAATATATAATTGGGGGTGGGGCAAAAATAAAAATGGGGGGAGGAACAATATAAATACGGGGGGCCAAAAAAATATAAAATTTGGGTTGGGGGAAAAAATATTAAATGGGGGACATAAAATAAAAATAAAAATTTGAAGTGGGGGGAGGGCAAAAATATCTAAAATTGGGAGGGGCAAAAATATAAAATGGGGGGACATAAAATAAAAATATAAACTCGAAGTGGAGGGGGTCAAAAATATCTAAAATCTGGAGGGGGCAAAAATATAAAATGGGGGTCATAAAATAAAAATAAAAAATCGAAGAGGGGGGGCAAAAAATATAAAATCGGCGGGGGCAAAAATATAAAATGCAGGGGAATAACCTAAAATAAAAATATAAAATCAAATATGGGGGGAGCAAAATATAAAATTGGGGGTTGGGCAAAAATAAAAATGGGGGGAGGAAGAATATAAAATCGGGGAGGGGGCAAAAATATAAAATGAGGGGGACATAAAATAAAAATATAAACTCGAAGTCGGGGGAGGGCAATAATATCTAAAATCAGGAGGTGGCAAAAATATAAAATGGGGGTCATAAAATTAAAATAAAAAATCGAAGAGGGGGGACGAACAATTTGAAATCGGGGGGAGCAAAATTATAAAATCGGGGGCATAAAATAAAAATATAAAATTGAAGAGGGGGGAGCAACATATAAAATCGGGGGTGGGGCAAAAATAAAAATCGGGGGGGAACAAAAATATAAAATTGGGGGGGCGTGGGGGGTACAGGAAGTATCGGTAAAAATTGTTTGACATTGTATAAACACGGCGCACACAGCATTCAAACAGACAGATAGTGTATAAACACAGCGCACACAGCGTTCAAGCAAACAGTCACTGTATAAACACGGCACACACAGCATTCAAACAGACAGACAGTGTATAAACACAGCGCACACAGCGTTCAAACAGACAGACAATGTATAAACACGGCGCACACAGCGTTTAAACAGACAGACTTGTATAAAGAGATAGTTTCCAATTTATTCTTCATTAATTGCTTACAGGACCATAATAAACTTGCAAACTGATGTCATTAAATTTGTACGATTAGATAAACATATTTTAATGACTCTGGTAAGTAGTACAGTTTCTGGCTGAAGCGAACCAATATCAAGTAAAATATCAGAACTGCCAGACCATCGTTCCGAGAGGTTATATTATATTGCCTCGCCATCTGCGCCGTTCTTCACAACTTGGGAACTTTATAGCTTAGATGCACGTGTCGAAAATTTAGCTGATACCAAAAAATAATTGGTTATTTGTAATGATTCTTTTATGCATCATGAAATACAGTATATATTTGAGTACACAAATAAACTAGTATTATCTTCTAGTAATGTGAACTCTTAATAGCTACTAGCCTAATCCAAAGCATAATATAAATTATATGTTTGAAGTACAAGTTTCCGTTTACACAAAATTCGGTTTAAAAAAGACGAGTTCGCACGCCGCACACTGACGGTGATAAAAGAAAATGTCTACTTAACAAATTTAAATGCGTTATTAAAACATGCACTTATTCCAAATGTTATGGAAATTTAACAATTTTAATTTTTGGCTGTTCTGATGCTCCTGGTTATATTTATCTGCAATGATAGGAACCTATACCAATGTTGTGCATTATAAGTTTAGGAGGAGGGTTAGATGGGATCGAAAGTAGGTATTGGGGTACAGGGGGGAACATACTATTACGCCAAGATATGAAAAACCTTTTCTCAAGTTTTTTTACAAGTAGTGTGATAATTCAATTACTTTTTCTTAAAAAAAACTCTGTAAATAGTTGTGTTATAACTATGCAAGAGGGATTTAATTATTTTATTTTTACGTCCTATTGTTTAATATGCACCAATTTCACATCCGGGTATTTTTACCCAATTTGGACCCGAAAACACCACTGAATTTTCAAACCCCAAAAATGGATTTAGGATATTCCGATTGTTTTGCCAAAAGGACTTGTCCAACTGATTGTAGAAAAGGACTTCTCTCTATACCAAATTTGAAGTAAATCGTATAATAAATGTGACCGCTATTGCGTGCAAACACAAATATATCATTTTAGCGACACCCCAAAAGGATTCAAGGGGACAAGCTATGAACTTCTACGGTAGTCCCGGGCTTATGTTTTACCATGTGGGTCATGCTAATACCTCACTTTTCCATAGGAAATACGCAAATAAGTTTTGTTTTTAAGATATAATGTAAAAATATTAGCTGTTACTTTCTCCCCCTATACGTAGTATATGGAGAAAGTATTGTTTTCGTCAGAATTTTCGAATTTGAGTTGTTAGGGGAAATATTCGTTTTGGTGCTCCATGAACCCAAAAAAGTGGTTTTTACGTGATGACTATCGCGCGCGCGCGCGTGTGTGTGTGTGTGTGTGTGTGTGTGGATGTGTACAGAGCTAGAGCCCTAACCAATCGACCGATTTTTACGAAATTTGGTATGTATGTACTAATCCTTGATATCTCAAGGCTTTTTTTCATGTTTTTGAATTTTTTATTTTGAAGGGTAATTATCCCCCAAAAATCGCCAAAAAACATGTAAAATCCAAATTTCTCAAAAACGGCTCTAATGATTTTGATTAAACTTTAGTGGTTTGTAGAGCTTTAGGTTTACAACAAAATGACACCACCCGCATTTCTGGAAAAATTCTGGTTCAGATATTACAGGACTTAAAACATCCAAAATTCAGTTTTTTTGGATTTTTCATAAAAAATCATAAATGTTAAAAACGATTACTATTCACCATTAAAAAGAGCTCAAAAAACTAAAAAAATAGTATTTTGAATTACCATTCTACGATTGCTAGTTGCGGAGAAAGTTGAAATTTTCTTTTAGCGGTAAACGCAGTACGTTGTCCAATGTTATTCTTATGGGGAATACAAAAATAACTATTTCTCTCTTATTTACTGATCAATTTCATTAAAACTTGATGTGCAGGTCAAGTTAGCATTGACCAACAGAGGATTTTCGAAATATGTTGCCATTTAACCCTGGGGGGACAGGGGGGCATTTCCCCTCTCAAAACGACTGTGTGTGGCAACGGAGTCTATAGTTCCTCCCAAAAAGGGATTTGGGTGGATATTTCTGAGAACAACTATTTTATCCAATTTTCTGTACATTTATCTGTACTTCATATTCTATATTTAGTAAATAAAAAATATTTTCATTAAAATTTGGCTAAAAGGGAGAATGTATGTGTCAGTTTCCTGATACCGTTTATGTTATAAGGCTATAAGTATCATATATTTGTACAAATCCACAGTTAAGACGGCCGGGAAAGCGGAGCGTCCAGAGCTTCCTCGCCAAAAGCAGAATAAACTCGCGAAGTGGCGGCAATAATTAATAACACGTGTATTTATAGGCAAGATCGGCGTATAAGTGTCGTCCGTCCATTCAGAACTTTGTTGGCATCAGCTCACATGGCCCGATACCAAGTATCCTTCCGGTTTAGCTTCATTCATTTGATTGCCTCCTGCTCATGTAGACCGTTAAAATAAAACCATGATACAACGAAATAAATTAAAGTAAAAACGGGACTAAGAGAAATATGTAAACAATATCACCGTTGAATATAACCCTGTGTTTCATGTAAGGTTAATTGTGCGCAGTTATTAATTTAGTGTAAAATTTGTTTCAAGTTTTAGACACACTAACTTTCCTCAACAGCTTCGCTTGATCACCTGATTTAAGTTTTATATTATTAAACCAATTCATGTGACTATAAATTTATTTAAAAAATGTGTTTAAACTTGAAACTGTTGTTCAATGTATATACACTTTAAGGGGGATTATATCACACAAAGAGGTATTGTATTACACAACTAATATTTTCCCTCCAGCTTTCCCTCCGAGAATTTTCAATCAAGTATATGGTTCACGGTGACTTAAGGTTTTCTCGAAAATTCATGAGCTTCATTTTTCAGTTTCTGTTAAATTTAGTCTAAGTGTATGTATAATTGTTTCAAAAAGATATCTTCTTAATATAAAAAAACTAGCTGGCCCGACAGACGTTGTCCTGCCCTAATGACATTGAATTTGTTTTATGTCAGATACTCGTTCATTTTCAAGATGGCTTGTTCGCTTCGCTTACTCGCCTATCGAAAAAAGAGTTTGCGTTTCTTTTCAAGTGTTTTTTTTATTTCCATAATGAACATATGTTTTTGTCTTTTAAGATATTTAGATATAATCCTTGTTAACAGCTGTTTGGTGTAACTAACTGAACTTTGATAAAATCAATGGGAACTTTGATGGCCACTGGGACAGAGCCTTAATGGTCGGATTAAAAACTTTTCTTTTATAAGAACCTTGTCGTGACGTTAACGAACACAACAAACAAATAATGATTCAATTTGATGCACTCGTTCTATTGAGAAGATGAATCCCTTATCTCCCTTGGTCACGCCATAACTTGAGAACGAGTGCACCAAATTGAATAGGATGAAGTGGAGTAAGTGTAACTCTGTTTTGGCATAGTTCAACTTTGACCACGAATTGCCGCTTTGTTATTGCAGGTATTCTTCTGGAATTTTGTATGCATAAACTTGGACTTATTGGCTTTATAACCATTTGCATTTTTATACTATAAAAAGAAACAAATTATTAATTAATAAATTATTAATTATTAATAAATTAATTAAACATTCATTCACAAACTTATAAACAACATTTAGGAAAAAACTAACCTAAAATTAAGTCAATAGGCCTTCTTAGGTATATTTTACTGAATATTATACAAGTCAAAGAACACACTGAATGTTAGTTCTCCTCTTCGGTCCAAAGTAGAAAAATTGAGGTTATATGAGTTTAGGTTTACGTTAGGCCTCTTTATCTTTATTAAAATTATGTTTTTAAACAAAATATACGAAAATTGTATGAAAAACAGGTTAAATAAATAATTCGGTTTGGATAACATCACTCAGGCAAGTAACTCCCGTGGTTACACTTGCCCCATATGGAAAAAAGTTTGGGTAAGTGTAACCATGGCTGCCATATCCAAAGCTTTAACAATAGAGTAAAATGAATCATATATTTGAAATCTTCATGCAAAAGTTAGTTTCTCCAAAAAAATTACATATTAATCTTTAAAAATGGGAGAATGACAGGCCACTGAACTTTGAGGATGCCACTCACTCGTAGAGTGAAAATGTAATATAATTTTCAACCTTAAAAATGTATTACCATTTTATCTCAGATTTGGTTACCTACCACCAAATTTAACAACAACAAAAAATAAATAAACATATGTGATGGGTCTGAAGTACAAATAAAGCTTTTTTAAAAGTTATAAGTCGGAGTTACACCAGCCCGTGATTCCACTTAGTCCACTTCACCCTAATTCTTGTTTGTTGTGTTCGTTAATGTCAGGACAATATCTTATACAAGAAAATATTTAATCCGACCTAAGGGATTCCACTGGCCTTCAAAGCTCCCATTGGCTTGATCAAAATTCATTCTAATTTAGTTTAGTTAGTTAGTTACACCAAACAGCTGTTAACAAGGATTATATCTGAACTTACTTGAAAGACATAAATGTTCATTTCCTAAATAAAAATTTACTTGAATGACAACTCAAGCTCTTTTTTTGATGCAGAAGTTAGCTCTATATAAAAATAGGTGAGTGAGCGTAGCGAACAAGCTCATCCGGGAGGCGAGTGAGCGAAGCGAACGAGCTCATCTTGAAAATTAACGAGTATTTGACATAAAACAGATTAAATTAAATTAGGGCAGGACAACGTCTGTCGGGCCAGCCAGTCTTTATATATAATTCTGTAAGCGAAACTGTGGGAGTTGGCAAATCGCAGGATGATGTGAGAGGGCTCAAATTAAAGGTCTTCATCCCAGGGACTCGGGAAAAATATCAGTAGTTCTAAAAAGTCACCAGCAAACGAGAACTTATGTAAGACATCCTCCATGAGAAAACCATGGGAATTTAAAAACTTCTACTTTGTTCACAATAAAATATGTGATTAAGTGTATTTTTTGTTTACGAACTGACATGTGTTCCCTTGGACTTGGATAAGGTTAGGGGCTATCGCCCCTTCAAGCCACTAGTAAACTATATTCCAAGATCTGCAAAATAATTTCTGGAGGTTTAATTTCTTGTGAACAATTTTTAACTTTATATTTGTATTTCACTAAGAACATAAGTCACAATATGGTTAACTTGCGCTTTACGCGTTTTACACTTAAACTATTCTCAGTTTGTGCTTTTACTATAGATAATTCAACATAAGGCGTTATGAAGTATTTGTTGAGAGTAGAAGTTGGGGGGGGGCTAGTGCACCAATGTGTCCATTCTGGTACATCCCACTCCTTCCCTCATCGTACAGCCAATGAATACGTCCAGTTCCTTTCTCTTCCTCCTACATACCGCGTACATGGTTAAACTATCTAGATGTATAACGCCTTAGCTAGATGTAGATAGATGGATAGCCTCAAAGTAAGGACGACTCCACTATACCACCCCCACCGAGGGGTGGGAGGGGGTGACGGATCGCCTCGTTACACCAGTTATCAGTAATTCGTCTTATCAGCAGGATTGTTCTGGAGACGGGGGACCGGCGAACGCTCATTACTCCTCCTTGGGTGGTTGTGTTATTTCCCAGTCTGTATTTCCGAATAATCCAGTAACTCAATGAATCAGAATTACAGAAATTCAGTATTTTTTTAGGACGTACTTCTCTGAAATCCAGTGTTATACCCAGATAAGAATGCGATCTTATATAATGTTTGACACGTATAACAGATGCTTTTTTATTGTTTAAAAACAGCCTCCTTTACCCTATTTAAATCCACTCTTCCCTGTGGGATTACCTTTTGGGGCAACGGCAACAATGTTTTGAAAATACAGAAGAAGGTAATAAGGATCATGGCGAAAGCAAACACAATTGAACATTGTAGACCAATTGTTATTTATCTTAGAATTTTAACTATTGTCAATTTATAAATTTGTAACATTCTGTTACCTAGTTTTAAATATATTAACACCATCACACTGTCAGGGGAGACATGCATAAGTTTGGTACTAGACATAAATACAAATAAGATTAATGTGCCTTTTGATAGGGTAGAGAAAACAAGGTCTAAATATCAAGGTCTACTTATCCTATGGGATACTGGGATTGAAATGCATAAATAAATTGCCAAAGAAATTGTTGCAGCTCCCGTTTAAAACGTTTAAATCTAAGATCCTCTTTTGGTTTGTAGAAAAGCCTTTCTTTAAAGTCAAGGAATTTCTTGAAATCCCATCCTCCGAGATTATCATGTAGGACGTATGTTGTATTTATTTGTTATTTTCTAATTTTCTAAATAATGTTTTGCACCTTCCTTTTTGACCCCTTTTGATGTATTTATTCAGTGCTAATATGAAGTCTACTTTTTTATGTATACTTGATTGTGATTGTTCATGATATATATTTAAACAAAAATGTAAAAACCTTGACTATACTAAATCCATGTAACTAATCTAATCAACTGGTACTGGTAATAAAGCATTGATTCTTGATTCATGTTAGAATGTTTTTCCGATGAAGCTTTAAAACACACTAATCGTAACCAACCAATCTGTGTGGTGTTCACCGTGCTATTTGTGTCCAGGCGCTTACACTGACGTTGCCGTGAAATGTTGGATTTTCCCCGAGTTCCGGGACCATCGCATCGGCCTTGGTAGCTTCAGCTTGACGATACTTAGTAGCTTGACGATACTTAGTAGCTTGATGATACTTAGTAGCTTGACGATACTTAGTAGCTTGACGATACTTAGTAGCTTGACGATACTTAGTAGCTTGACGATACTTAGTAGCTTGACGATACTTAGTAGCTTGACGATACTTAGTAGCTTGACGATACTTAGTAGCTTGACGGTACTTGGTAGCTTGACGATACTTGGTAGCTTGACGATACTTAGTAGCTTGACGATACTTAGTAGCTTGACGATACTTAGTAGCTTGATGATACTTAGTAGCTTGACGATACTTACTCGATTAGAATTAATTTGCTACGCAAACTAGAGTTTTTAAATTAGTTAGTATTAGTAAAGAAAATTATAATTTTTGCTGCAGTAATCTACGTTTATGTTACCAACGAGAACTGCGTACCGGAGACAAAACAGAGTACAGTTACGTAGGTTTTATATTTACTCCGAAAATATTAAATGTATTCCATTTTATTTGTCAGGGACCACGATTTTACTGCTGACAATAGTTCTGTGCCTACCAACCAACAACAATGCATACATACTAAGTGTTCATGGTGTATCACTTAAGGCATCGCAAACAAATTATAGAAAATATATTTGACCTATAAGGATGGAACAAATTATTTCACACTAATTTGACCTCAAGGAAAAACGTCAAAATATTTTTGACGTTTTGAAGTGAAATGGAGTAAATATTTACGTTGGACAAAGCGTGTGGCTTAGCGCCAACATATCGGCTTGTGAGAGAATAAAAGCTTCTAAAATATTGTTGCCAACTCAATATAATTTGAGATTTTTTACGGCCGGCATTTAACTTATATTGTATAGTATTCAAGGTATATCACGAAAGGTGTTTCAAACGAATTAAAGACAAATTACTTGGCCTAGAATGATGACACAAAATTAATCGACCGCGCAAGGTTAAAATGTTTTAAACTGCTTTTAAAATACTGGGTGTTCCAGAAACCGAGAGTTAACACATTTTATACCAGCAACAAAAATTATATTCCCCTATAAAATAAATTAGCATGAACTTATTAATGAAAGAGGCTAAAGAAACAAAAGGAAAGGTTGGGCTCAAATAATATGCATCGTATGTGAAAAACTGTTTGACGGTAATCAAACAAAAAAAAACAAAAACAAACGAGTTGTGTGTAAATTATAAAGTTGCTAGGATTTACGAGATCCTTTAAATGGTGTGTCTATCGACATGTGTTACTATTTTACTTTTTCGATTTTCAAAATATTCACTCTTTAATTTCATGTAGTCAAGTAGCATTTTAGAACAAAGCTGATATTGAGGGAAAGTTATCTGCACTGCCAAAATTAGATGTATAGAGATTTATAAAATACACGATTTTCCGTAATTGATAATCTTACAAATAAATAAATCTTAATTTGTCTACACAATGTTGGATACATAAGCATTAAAAAAAATACAAATCATCAAGCAAATCAATAAACAAATACATCCCAAACAATAAAATCAGGCTGACCTATAACTTAGTCAGCCCATACTTTTGTACAGACAAAATAAGACCCGCAAGATAAAAATGGCCACCATTTTGAAACGGATGAAGATAAGTGAGTATATGTTTGTCAATATGTCCGTCTATTAAAGGGCTTTAAAATTATCTATAACATTACGTATGTTTCGATTTAAAAATTCTGCAATAGTGACCCTCAGGTTTTTGAACACCCTATATTAAAATATTACCTGTATAATTTAATGTATATTAAATACATTTTTAGAGAATTTTAGTGGGGAATAATTTTGTATTCATCCTTCTAGGTCAAGTAGTTTGTCTCTAATTTGATTTAGACGCCTCACGTGAGGTACCCTGATCTTAATGTGCAATGTCGGCCGCTGAAGACCTCAACATGTGTTGAGGTTTATCGGTGTTGGTTGAAGCGGTTATTTTTTCCAGAAGCCGATATATTAGCACTGAGCCACAAGCTCTGTCTGTCTAACGTAAATATTTATCCCATTTCACTTGTTGATAACTTTGTAAGCTTACAATGTGATTCGATTTTTAAAATATAATATAGGCCCATAATTGTATTAATTCCATGAAAAATACGTAATGGTCTCAATGTTGTGAAGTCGACAACTAGTTTGTAATTTATTTTACCGAAGTTGAATTGAATCATCGGTATTTCTCTGAAACCCACGAACTACATTAAATTTTAGTTGGTTTCTATTTAATGTGATCAAATCAAGAGTAATTCATAAATATAATCATATTTTCTTAATTTTGTTTCTACCTCAAGGTTAACTAACGGAAATAAATTGTACATAAGGTTTATTTATAATTGAGTTTGTGATAACGCAAATAAGATATCTTTCTTTGTTGAATTTGATGTTGGTGTTATACAGGGTGTTTTTAAGCAATCCAAAGAATTTGGAATTATGAACTACAAATATTTGACAAAACTAATATATGTTTTACTGTTTTTCCACTTGTATTATTATTGTTAATTCCAACAACTTCATAATTGAAAACACATTATTTGGTATTATGTAATTTGTTAGACAATCAGTTTTTTAGGTTCTCAATCACATCACACCAACCATATATACAACTTGTTTACAAATTGTTCACTCTTTTCAGAAAAGAAAAACAGTTCTACATTTATTGTAATAACTTCAAAACTCATCACATAAAATAAACAATATTGTAACAGAGCAAACCAGCGGAGGGAGTAAGAAGTAAAGGAAGTATGAATGTCAAATTTAAACTTGTATTGAGCTTTAAAAGTTACTTTTGGTGTTGTAAATTGGGATTGAGTTAAAAAATTATGTATTTTATTAAGAGATTCCAGTCACCGGCTTCTCCCTGATCCTCTCATAGGGCCAAGTTAAACTCTCAAATACTGTCTCATCTTGATCGGATTATCCAAAACTGTTAATTTAAGGCTCATTTTATATTTGCTAGGTATATTTTTGCTCATTAAAACTAATCGCCCAATGATTTCGAATCCGTTGAGGAGGGTTGGGATTTGGAAGTGGTCTTATTGGAGCCCCCTCTTAACCTTAAGGTCTATCTGTGATGTTATTGTGACGACAGTGTTTGCCCAGGTGATGGGGAGGGGGAGCCCCGGCAGACCATGACCGGGGTGCGGTTTGCCAAGGAGGCCCAACAACGCACCAGCCTCCTCGCCACAGGTAAACACAGCGCTTTGTAGGGTAAAATGTTTAGTTAAAATGTTATTAACTATAATAGTTAATATTTATAACAATATTAGTTAATATTTATAACAATATTAGTTAATATTTATAACAATATTTACAATATCAATTAGAGAGTAATCAATTATCTGAAACGCTAAATTAGTTTTTGACTACTGATACATGCTCTCAGGGCACCACTAATCCTTCTTCAGCAAACATACCAGCATACAAAAATTATTAGTTTTACTTTTTAGATTAATTTACCTGTGGGTTCACCCGCATTGAGATGGTTTTTCGTAAAAGGAAATAAGGTAATAAGGTAATACACCAAACATAGACAAGAAGAGGCGCCCTAAATAGCTTCCTCATAAACCGAAGCCGTTTTGTTTCCCAAATGACACCCCATACTTCGCAAGAAGTTTGCTGACCTACTTTGAGTAGTCAAAACGGCTCTGGGCTGTAGAGCCGTGCCCAGAGAAACCGAAAATAAAATCTGAGTGGGAATAAAATCAACCGTTACGATGTGAGTTTGTTTATATGGTGTGTCCGTGTATTTGTGAATTAAACGCATATTTTAAACATTTTGAATCCAAAACTCGACACGGATTCGCGGCCAATAATATATTGTTTTTGATAGTGTGACCGGAACAATCCAAAAGTCGACGCGGATTCGCGGCCAATAATATATTGCTTTTGATAGTGTAACCAGAACAATCCAAAACTAGTCGCGGATTCGCGGCCAATAATATATTGTTTTTGATAGTGTGACCGGAACAATCCAAAACTCGACGCGGATTCGCGGCCAATAATATATTGTTTTTGATAGTGTGGCCGGAACAATCCAAAACTCGATGCGGATTCGCAGCCAATAATATATTGTTTTTGATAGTGTGAACGGAACAATCCAAAACTCGTCACGGATTCGCGGCCAATAATATATTGTTTTTGATAGTGTGACCGGAACAATCCAAAACTCGACGCGGATTCGCGGCCAATAATATATTGTTTTTGATAGTGTGACCGGAACTATCCAAAACTCGACGCGGATTCGAAGCCAATAATATATTGTTTTTGATAGTGTGACCGGAACAATCCAAAACTCGACGCGGATTCGCGGCCAATAATATATTGTTTTTGATAGTGTAACCGGAACAATCCAAAACTCGACGCGGACTCGTGGCCAATAACTTACTGTTTTCGGTAGTGTGACCGGAACAATCCAAAACTCGACGCGGATTCGCGGCCAATAATATATTGCTTTTGATAGTGTAACCAGAACAATCCAAAACTAGTCGCGGATTCGCGGCCAATAATATATTGTTTTTGATAGTGTGACCGGAACAATCCAAAACTCGACGCGGATTCGCGGCCAATAATATATTGTTTTTGATAGTGTGGCCGGAACAATCCAAAACTCGATGCGGATTCGCAGCCAATAATATATTGTTTTTGATAGTGTGAACGGAACAATCCAAAACTCGTCACGGATTCGCGGCCAATAATATATTGTTTTTGATAGTGTGACCGGAACAATCCAAAACTCGACGCGGATTCGCGGCCAATAATATATTGTTTTTGATAGTGTGACCGGAACTATCCAAAACTCGACGCGGATTCGAAGCCAATAATATATTTTTTTTGATAGTGTGACCGGAACAATCCAAAACTCGACACGGATTCGCGGCCAATAATATATTGTTTTTGATAGTGTAACCGGAACAATCCAAAACTCGACGCGGACTCGTGGCCAATAACTTACTGTTTTTGATAGTGTGACCGGAACTATCCAAAACTCGACGCGGATTCGAAGCCAATAATATATTGTTTTTGATAGTGTGACCGGAACAAACCAAAACTCGACGCGGATTCGCGGCCAATAATATATTGTTTTTGATAGTGTAACCGGAACAATCCAAAACTCGACGCGGACTCGTGGCCAATAACTTACTGTTTTCGGTAGTGTGACCGGAACAATCCAAAACTCGACGCGGATTCGCGGCCAATAATATATTGTTTTTGATAGTGTGACCAGAACAATCCAAAACTCGTCGCAGATTCGCGGCCAATAATATATTGTTTTTGATAGTGAGACCGGAACAATCCAAAACTCGACGCGGATTTGCAGCCAATAATATATTGTTTTTGATAGTGTGACCAGAACAATCCAAAACTCGTCGCGGATTCTTGGCCAATAATATATTGTTTTTGATAGTGTGACCGGAACAATCCAAAACTCGTCGCGGATTCGCGGCCAATAATATATTGTTTTTGATAGTGTGACCGGAACAATCCAAAACTCGTCGCGGATTCGCGGCCAATAATATATTGTTTTTGATAGTGAGACCGGAACAATCCAAAACTCGACGCGGATTCACGGCAAATAACTTACTGTTTTCGGTAGTGTGACCGGAACAATCCAAAACTCGTCGCGGATTCTTGGCCAATAATATATTGTTTTTGATAGTGAGACCGGAACAATCCAAAACTCGTCGCGGATTCGCGGCCAATAATATATTGTTTTTGATAGTGTGACCGGAACAATCCAAAACTAGTCGCGGATTCGCGGCCAATAATATATTGTTTTTGATAGTGAGACCGGAACAATCCAAAACTCGACGCGGATTCGCGGCCAATAACATATTGTTTTCGGTAGTGTGACCGGAACAGTAAAGCGCTGGGGAGAGCATAACTGCTGAAAATCGTGTACGCAAGAATTTGGAATAAGGGGGTTGTCTTCATATCCTTAAAATATATTTGTTTACCTATATTAATATAATAACAATATTTTTAGGGGATTTTTAAAACGTAAATTATATGTAGGCTACATTATTTTAAACTTGTTATTATTTACATTGAAATTGTGAACATATTTTCGTTACTTCTATACTTTGGTTGAAATCGTAACTGGACTCTTAAAACTTTATTTTATATAATTTTTATGTTTTTTTAATGAGTCAAAATCTGAAAAATTAGTTTAAAACTACCATCTGGGGGTTTAAGTCTCAACTTTGCCTAAAACTATTATTTAATACTCTTAATCTTAAAATGTAGTTGATTTCTACACTAAACCATATAACATTGGCTTGTTTTTGTTCAACGGTCAGTTAAATTGGAATTAAAACCTCGGCCGAGGTGGTGGTGGTGGTGGTGGTGGTATATTAAAATGTAACCGACTACCGCGTCAGTTGCAGCGCTGGTAATATTTATAGCCCTGTGTGGCTCGTTAGCAAATGGCATACTCCAAACACTGGATGCTAATGTCAAGGTGGTTAGAATCTAATTATAATCAGTACAATTTAGTTATAATGATTAAATTATAATTAGGTTGTCTTTATTAAAAACAAAAACTACAAAAACCGACCGAGCAATAGCTTACGAAAAATATTATTGCGTACGATTTTTAATTGGCATGTGAGAACATCAAAGTCGTTGAAATATTTCTTAACTTTTAAGGACACAAACTAATTAATTAATCCGTGTGTGTGTTTTATGTATTAATTCAATTGACAAATTTTATTTTGAGGCTGATCAATACAATAATTAAATTTCTATAACATGTATTCTCTCCTTTATTATCTAATAGTATATTTCATCACTAGGGCGAAAAGTGATGCTTTTCGATACGAGCTCAAGTTTAACTGAAAATGAGCGAGGATCGAAAAGCCACTTTTGGCCCGTATGATAAACCACATTTTAGCGAATTTCCCCTATAGGGAAGAAGCTATTACTGTAGGTAGCATGGTAACTTTAGACTTAAGCCCAAGACCATGATAACTTTTCATTTCGAGGTCCCCAGATGCCAAAAACACTATTCGTTCAAATTTGTATATATATGTATATATTTATATATACTGTATATATATATATATATATATATATATAAATATAAAAATGTGTCCGTAAGCACGATAACTCTCGTAAAAATGGTCTGATCTTAATGAAATTTGGCACAAATGTGTAAAGTACCATTTATTTGAACGAGTTCGAAAACCAGACGAGTCGCACCATCCGAAGGGGGGTTTTGGGGGGTTTTGTACTCCAAAAATGTTTTTTTAGGGTTTTCACATCTAATTTTTATTTCAATCAAATTTTAGTTTTTAACATTGAATTCAGCTTAAAAAAATTTGGTATTTTGATCATTGCTCTACGTCAATTGGTTAATGAGATATTGAAAGTGTTAAACACAGTACGTTGTCTAATGTTATTCTTATGGAGGAAATAGTTATTTGTGCGTCTAGGGACTAAAGTACAACCTTTTCTCCCTGAAGGGAAAGGGGAAGGCGAAGCCGAGGGCGACAATTTCCCTGAGGGAGAAAAAGTACTTTAGTCCCTTGATGCACAACATTTTTCCTCCACCTACACGAATAACAAATAACTAGGCCTATAACAATAACAATATGTAATTTAACTTTACCTTCATATTATGATCCTTTGCTACGCCAAGCTGGATTATAGTCACATTAACTTAAAAATACCCCCGTAGCAGCAAACCTGCATACTCAGCGAATTTCCAATGCATATTAATTTATCTTAATACCACATAAAGCCACATACCACTTTTCATCAAAATACATTCATAAATAAACGATTTATGACATTTTAATTATTCTCCATAAGAATAACATGGCGGCTGAGTATGCAGGTTTGCTGAAATAAGGAACACTAAAAATGGGCTTTTATACACATATCAATATAACTCAACTAGGTATAGCCACATACCAAGTTCTATTAATTTATGTTCATAATTAAAGGATATAACACGTTACTTATTCTCCATAAGAATAACATGGGGCTGAGTATGCAGGTTTGCTGCTACGGGAACTATCGGGCAAAAAATGGGTTTTTGTGGAAATATCAATAGACCACAATGAAATGAAGCAATATACCAAGTTTCGTCAGGATAAGTTGATAAATAAGCGAGATATACAATTTGTATTATCCTCCATAAGAATAACATTGGACAACGTACTGTGTTTAGCACTTTCAATATTTCAGTAACCAATTGACGTAGAGCAATGATTAAAACATCAAATTGTGCGTCTTTTGAAGATGATTCCAATGGGAAAAAATAAAATTTTACTTTTTCAAAAATTGTATGTAAAAAACTCAAAAACCCATTTTTGGGGTACAAAACCCCCCCAAAATACCCCTTCGGATAGGTCGATCCATCTGGTTTTCGAACTTAAAGTCATAAATGCTGCTTTACACGTTTGTACCAAATTTCATCAAAATCGGACCTTTTATACGAGAGTTATCGCACCCACGGACACATATATATATATATATATATATATATATATATATATATATGTGTATATATAATATAATATTTAAATAATATATATACATATATAGATATATACATATATACATACATACATATGTATATAAACATATATACACAGTTTCGAACGAATGGTGTTTTTGGGGTCTGGGGACCTCAAAACGAAAAGTTATCATGGCCCGGGCCTAGGTCTTACCATGCCGACTACGGTAATATAGCTTCTTCCCTATAGAGGAAATTCGCTAAAACACACAAAGTAGGCTATATCAATTTTATAGAACAGAAAAAACAAAACACAATTTAGGCCTAGTCAAAATTCTCACACTTATTAAAAAAAACTAAAAATTCCTCACTATCACTCCATAAATAATCCACACCACGATCCACTTTACAACAACAACTGAAGACTAAAGCGAAATTAAAACAAATAAGTAAACTGCTTCAAAATGGCTGACGCTACAGACGGTATTAGTAAACAAAGAGTAACGAAACGAATACAATTTACATTTGACAGTCACCCATGTTCTTCTTAATCTCTCTTTTAATGTTATTCTTATGTAACTAACTTAAGCTCCGTGGTGCAAAAAAAGTTAAGTTTTCCCTAGGTGAAAAAATTAAGTATTAAGGTCACATGGGGTAAAAACTAGTACTTTAGTACTCTATTCCAGGTAGTAAAATACGGCTTTAGATAGTATATGGAGGAAAAGAACAATTTTATATCTCGCTTATTTATGAACATAAACTGACAAAACTTGGTATCATCTGGTTGTGGTTTATTGTTGTTTGCACAACAAAAATTTTTCGCCTGTGGTTCCCGTAGCAGCAAACCGAGGTACTCGGTCCCCATGTTAGCGAATTTCCCCTATAGGGAAGAAGCTATTACCGTAGTCTGCATGGTAAGACCTAGGCCCGGGACCATGATAACTTTTCATTTTGAGGTCCCCAGACCCCAAAAACACCGTTCGTTCGAAACTGTATATATATATACTGAATATATATATATATATATATATATATATATATATATATATATGTGTGTGTGTGTGTGTGTGTGTGTGTGTCCGTGAGCACGATAACTCTCGTAAAAATGATCCGATTTTGATGAAATTTGGTGTAAACGTGTAAAGCAGCATTGAAGACTAAGTCCGAAAACCAGCCAGATCGCCCTATCCGAGGCGGTATTTTGGTGGGTTTTGTACCCCAAAAATGGGTTTTTTGAATTTTTTACATATAATTTTTTAAATAGTCAAATATTAGTTTTTACCATTGGATTTACCTTAAAAAAAACACACAATTTGGTATTTTGATCATTCCTCTACGTCAATTCGTTACCAAGATATTGAAAGTGATAAACACAGTACGTTGTCTAATGTATTCTTATGGAGGAAAAGAAAAATGTTATATCTCGCTTATTTATGACCGTATATTGACGAAACTTGGTATAAGGCTTCATCTGGTTGTGGTTTATTGATATTTGCTCAAAAAAATTTTTCGCCAAAGGCTCCCGTAGCAGCAAACCTGCGTACTCAGCCCCATGTTATTCTTATGGAGAATAATTAAATGCTATGTCTCCCTTAATTATGAACATAAATGAATAATACCCCCGTAGCAGCAAACCTGCGTACTCAGCGAATTTCCAATGCATATATATGTATATTAATACCACATAAAGCCACATACCAAGTTTCATCAATATACATTCATAAATAAACGATTTATGACATTTTAATTATTCTCCATAAGAATAACATGGCAGCTGAGTATGCAGGTTTGCTGAAGCAAGGAACACAAAAAATGGGATTATATACAAATATCAATACAACTCATGTAGGTAAAGCCACATACCAAATTTCATTAATTTATTTTCATAATGAAGGCAGATAACACGTTACTTATTCTCCATAAGAATAACATGGGGCTGAGTACGCAGGTTTGCTGCTACGGGAGCCTTGGGTAAAAAATTGTCTTTTTGAGCAAATATCAATGGTTCACAACCAGATGAAGCCGTATACCAAGTTTCGTCAGTATACGTTGATAAATAGGCGAGATATAACATTTTTCTTTTTCCTCCATAAGAATAACATTAGACAACGTACTGTGTTTAGCACTTTCAATATCTCGGTAACCAATTGACGTAGAGAAATGATCAAAATACCAAATTGTGTGTTTTTTTAAGCTGAATCCAATAGTGAAAACCAAAATTTGAATATTTCAAAAATTATATGTGAAAAATTCGAAAAACCCATTTTTGGGGTACAAAACCCCCCCAAAATACCCCTTCGGGTAGAGCGATCTGGCTGGTTTTCGAACTTAAAGTCATAAATGTTGCTTTACACGTTTATACCAAATTTCATCAAAATCGGATCATTTTTACGAGAGTTATCGTGCTCACGGACACACATATATATATATATATATATATATATATATATATATATACAGTATCGAACGAATGGTGTTTTTGGGGTCTGGGGACCTCAAAACGAAAAGTTATCATGGTCCCGGGCCTAGGTCTTACCATGCCGACTACGGTAATAGCTTCTTCCCTATAGGGGAAATTCGCTAATTCCCTATAGGGGAAATTCGCTAATTCCCTATAGGGGAAATTCGCTAAAAACTGGTACACGACTTCACCTAACTGAGTTATATTGATATTAGCATAAAAACACATTTTGTTGTGTTCCTTGTTGCAGCAAACCTGCGTACTCAGCCCCAATGTTATTCTTATGGAGAATAATTACAATTGTATGTACCGCCATAGATTAAGCATGATGCTTAATCTATGGTACCGCTTATTTGTGAATATATTTTTATGAAACTTGGTAAGTGGCTTTATGTAGTATTAAGAAATTTATATCTCCATTGTAAATTCGCTGAGTATGCAGGTTTGATGCGACGGGGGTATTATTCCTATGAAGTATAATTAAAATGTTATATATCGCTTATTTATGAATAAATATGGATGAAACTTGGTGTGTTACTTCACTTACATAATCTCTATTGATATTTTTATAAAAACCCATTATTTTGTGTTCCTTGTTGCAGCAAAACCTGCTTACCATCCCCAATGTTATTCTTATGGAGAATAATCAAAATGGTATATATCGCTAATTTATGAAAATATACTGATGAAACTTGGTATGTGGCTTCACTTAGTTGAGTTGTAATAATATTTACATGAAATCCCATATTTGGTGTTCCTTGTTGCAGCATACCTGCTTACCCCCATGTTATTATTAAGGAGAATAATTAAAATGTTATATATCGCTAATTTGTATGAATGAATATTGATGCAATTTGGTATGTGGCTTCACCTAGTTTAATTCTATTTATATTTGCATAAATACCAATTGTTTGTGTTCCTTGTTTCAGCAAACCTACGTACCCATCCCCAATGCTATTCTTATGGAGAATAACTACAATTGTATATCGCTTATTTGTGAATATATTTGCATGAAACTTCATATCCGGCTTTATGTGATATTAAGACTATATTATGCATTGGAAATTCGCTGAGTACGCAGGTTTGCTGCTACGGCGGTATTTCGTTATTCTGCACAGATATATTAAGCTAACTACTTCACAAAACTAAAATTTTACAACTATTTTAACTTTAAAAGTTTGCTCCCAAAATGGTTTCCATCTTGTTCTTGTTTTTTAAAACAAACAGCTGTTACAGATTTATTCAACTATTATCTGTTCCGCTTGTGTTAGTGTTAGGTTAGACTAACTATAACGATTTGTACAAGGTGTACATAAAGTCCCGCACGGGTTTAATATTTTCTGAACGATAACAGATAAATCAATAAGATTAGGTACATCAACACTACACCTAAAAATCTACTTTTTGAAGGAACTATCAGTTTTCTGTAATATCATGGGGACGTCCCGCAAGGAGTCAGAAAGAAATCTTAAATAGGAGCTTAGGTCAATATGCACATCACATTAAAGGGCTTATCTAGCAGAGTTGAATGCCGGACACCGCACTAAAAAAGGTTGATCCAGTAAAAAATGGCGGCTATTCAAAGGTTTTATTAAAAAAGATAAGATCTTTCTAATTGTTACTGTTACCAGTTTTTCCCCGTTATCAATAAATTTTGACCAAATTTGTAACCCTTGAGGATAACTAACGTCATAATTCACTTCTGTATTGACAGGCATAATGTAGTATTTAGCTGCAGTATTCATTTAGTTGCAGTTATGCTTTAATGGGGTTGTGGCTACTAATAAAATGTAACCAAGTAAAACATTTGAACAGCCTCCAATTTTTACTGGATCAACCTTTTTTAGTGCGGTTTGCGGCATTAAACTCTGCTAGATAAGCCCTTTAAAGTGATGTGCATATTCACCTATGCTCCTATTTAAAATTTCCTTCTGACTCCTTGCGGGACGTCCCCATGATAGGACAGAAAACTGATAGTTCCTTCAAAAAGTAGATTTTTACGTGTAGTGTTGATGTACCAAATCTTATTGATTTATCTCTTATAATTCAAAAAATATTAAACCCGTGAGGGACTACAATACAAAGGGTACACCTTGTATATCAAAAGCTGAGGACTATCTTAAACTGACAACGATGCAACAATGAATTACAATCGGTATAATAATTCTTTACTACTCTCGATACAATTAACGTACACAAGTTTGCAGTTTTACTACATTGATACAAACGTCAAAAACGAACAGCTGATGACCACGACACCAGCTGATTCCTTTTTAGCCCCACAACGCATGTATTGAAAACAGCCGTTTTCTAAGCATGTGACCAAAAACAATTTTCATAAAAACGAGTAAGTTCGAGTTGGGTTCTTCTTGTCCCAAATTAATATTTACTACTCGCATGTATGGACAAATTTAGGATCAAAAGTTATGAAACACAAAAGCTCTGTACGTTTTTATTCTAACCCAAATTGTTACTACAAATTTGTAGAATTATTGACGGAGGAGAAAATGTTGCTCTTGTTTGGCTCCGAGACAGTGCGTTGTCTAATGTTTTTCCTTTGAAGAATATATAATTTATCATTATTCAATTAATTTAAGTAATGTTAATTAAAGTATATCCAACCAAGTCACTGATCAACCGTTCTGATGATATTCTTGAGAAATCACCAAAACTTATCATGTTAATCTTGGAAAATAGTTGAATTAGATTTAATCTGCTTTATGACAGAATCCTAAAGAGCCTAAAGAGTTCCATTGTAACAAAAGATTGAATGAGTAAAACGAACTACACACAAAGGCAGTGGCCAGCTGGTAGGAGAGAGAATGTAAATAACAGAAAGGCGAATCGACGAATCGAATTGGTCCAATATTTAAAAAATAATTATTTACAATTCGGGTAAACGAATTCTCCGAGCAGTGAGATAAAGCTGTTACTGTTGTACAGAGCGGCAAGTGATCTATAAGGAAATTAATAAACGTTAAACCAATTAATTAAATATTTCATTGATTAACATTTATGAAAAATTTAATTCTAAATCCATCATTTACCAAACATTAAAAATATTTCTCTTGAATATAAATCAGTTAAAGTCAATTAATTTAAACAGAAAGATAGTACAACTGTATTGTATTTGTGGCTATTATAACTGGGGTTTATGTAATGAGTTTTGTTACCACCACTTGTACAGGAGGTTTGCTAAAGTCTTCCAGTTAAAAGGTTTCGCAGGAATAAGTATTTTGTCCTTTTCATTGCTTGGAAAGACAGACATAAGGCAACACTTAATTATTCCGTCATCTTTTATCCTCCATTTAATTTATTCCTCGTTGCAGGATAAAGTTTGATTAATGTTTCATTCCCTGTTTATACTTTATTTAGATCTCAGGCTCCCATAAATACACTTCTCCCTGTATTTCTTCCGTATTTTTATAAAAAAAAACAAGAAATATGTGGGAATGTGAAAATGTGTTTGGATAGAAAATGCTTTCCACCTAACTAGCTCTTCCCTTTTCCCATATCTATCAACCTTACCATAAAACACATTTTGGGGTTAAAAGCTATGTAACATTTTTAATATTTAAAGAAACAGTAATTTTTACTTTTTCTAGAAAAACACGATTTCATCGTGGTAAACATATTCCAAAATTAATATTTCACAAACAGTCTTGAAATTATACTATACTGCAGGCGATTGCAATGGGGTACTATAGGGTTTGTGGTTATCGGCGTGCATCACCTATCTTATAATACATTTTATGAAGGCTACTCATTCATACATGAACATACGCCTTTTTGGACTTTGTTCTAATTTAAATGTTATCCCAGAAGACTTGTGATGAGCAATGGACAAAGTGAATCCATCGAACACACGTAAAGTACATGCGTAAAGTGAAATCTTTACTGATTTGTCCTTTCAAAAGGAGAGAAAGGATATTAAAAAAGCTTTAAATTAGGTATAATATGCGAAAAACACAATTTAGTATGCAATATAGAAACATAATTTAATTGACAGGCTAATTCCTTAAAACCCTTTATTGATTTTTTTTTTCATTTTCAACCGAATAAAAATGTTATCCTAATCTATGACAGAAGTAGGATAACTTTTTTTCTTTAATGAACACTCTCGTAAATAAAGAAAATAATAAACGTTAATGAGCAATTTTTATTTGTAGTCTACTTAAAAAAGAGTGTACCCATAAGTTTGACTGTAGATTTCCCATTTTAGATTAACTAGTAGCCAGTCGCGGCTTCACTCGCGATCACAACGTAATATTATACTGACATTCCCGTATAAATATTGTGTTACCGTTCCAAAGCCAAGATGGCCTGCTGATTAACTGCGTTTACTCTATCCAGCTGATTGCTTAAAACTTATAGTTATTTCCCAATGTTAAGCTTATGGGAAAAAACTCAACTTTAAGGGTCCCCAGAGACTCACTCACAAATTATTTCTCTATAAAAAAAGTTTCCTGCACAACTTCACGTTAGGCTTTTTCCAATGACACCAAAAACATGAAAATAGGTTCAGTAGTTTAGAAGGAGTAAATGTCACAAAAAACCCGCTCGCCTATTAAATAAGTATAGATTGTTCGCGGTTATTCGGTATATTAATTATTAAACAGTTTTCTTTGAGTTTCATGTTATTTATATTAGCATTGTGACTAGTACAAAGGATCGTATTTAATATGATAACAGCACCACTAGCAGTAGGCCTGTACGGCACAGTAATGGCACTGCCTCATAAACGCTGTACACGGACACAGTGTGCAGCGACGGAAACGTTAGCTGTGCGTGGCAGGCGCATTAGCATTGCTCATTTACGACTACATACATAACTGCACTATGTTGTGAAACTTGTTTTTACTAAGTGATGGAACATACCCGCAATAATTTCTTAAATAGCATACACTATGTTCGTTCGCGCAGTTCTTTATAGAACATGTCGACTGAAATTACTGTTTTCGATATTTTGGTCACCAAGGGGAGACGGGGAGCAAGACAATTTCAAGGCCCCAAAGCAAACAAACACTTCTCCTACAACCGCACCTAAAAACACATCGTAAAACTAAGAGAAAAACAATAAAGTTTTCTGTTTAGCCTGTGAAAATACTTTTTCGCTCGCTGGGTCTTTCTTTTCCGCTCGCTGGTAGCTAATAAACAGCTGATTGATTGTTTATTAAACATAAAGAGTAAACACTCTTTGGATCATTGGACCAACCTATCAGACTTGGTGTTTACAACCTTAAGGGTGCGCCCTACCCCAGATTGAATGATCCGCACGATGTTGTTTAGTGCCGCGCCGCCACCAAGCAGGGCCATGCATATTTACACTTGAAGACCTTTTTGTTCTCCTCAATCACACCGACATTTTACAGAGTTCTACCAAACTATATGCAGTTTCACACTTTTCAGATTCAAATCTAGGTATTGTACGGTTCCGTTTTTCCAAAATAATTTGTCTCCTTACGTTAGGATGCTTTAGAAAAACGCTTAATTTGAAAACTTTACTAATGGCCTACCGCTTCTTTTGAATTGAAATCACGATTTTTAAATCGTATGATACATACATGAACATTTAGTGAATGAAATAAAAACACATTATTTTTAATTGGTTAACAATTGAGCCTACAATGTGGGAGATGCAAAACCCTAATTTTAGCGTGCGGAAGGCAGGTAGGGCATACCCCTCATGAATTCAGTTAAAATGGATTAAAGTGAATTTGTGTATGTTGCGTTTTTCCAAAATTGCAGTTGTGGAGAAAAGGTTGTTAGCAATTCGAGTTAACACATAAAACACTATTTTTAATATATTTCGTTTGTATTGATTAGCCGACTTTTGAAAACGAAAAATACCAGAATTTATTTATAAAGCCTCATTTACCCAGGAACTTTTGAAAAACTATAAGTCTGACACCCATCAACCCCACTTGAATGAAAGGTCTCGGGTGAGCAAATTGGAGGAAAAATATTAGGTTGTTTATAACATTTTCCCTAAGGGCACAAATATAAAGAAAATGGATGAGCTTAAACATATTTAAAGGAATTTAATTTCCAACAGCTGATACATTTGTTTTTATTACAGCTGTTACTGATGCGAAGAACGGGTACACCCTAGCATTAATTTTATTAATGTCTGTAATTAATTTTAGTTCCAAACAATTTTCTAATCATTTCATTTTTTTATTATTCATATAAGTAAACAGCTGATATAAGGATTATATCCTATACTCTAATATGAGTAAGGTTTGCTTGCTTGCTTGCTTGCTTGCGACACTGATTTCAAAAACTGCTCCAACGATTCCCTTCAAATGTTCGAAATAACTAATTTCTGGGATAAAATAAATTCTAGACAGGCCTAATCCCCAGGAAAAATAAATAATATAAAACGAGTTTGCACGCAGAACGCTGACGTGAGGGAAGTGAATTTCCACATAACAGCTTTTATAACTCATAATCAGTGTAAAAACATACATTTGTCCAATTCTTATTGAACTCTGAAAACATTGATTTTTTGGCTGTTCTGATACTCCTGGTTTCATTTACTTGCAAAGCTGGGAATACAATTTTGCGCATTATAATGTTAGGATAAGGTCCAGACAGGCTTGAAAGTAGGTGTGAGGTTGCTGGGGATGACAAAAGTACCCTAACAAAGGAATAACAGGCTTTTCTAGTGTAAAACCCCCATAAGACAACGTACTGTGTTTAGTCGATACACATTTTCTTTAATAACTCGGTAAATATTTATGCTACAATGACGAGAGAGGGCTTACAACTTTCGCCTTTTTAATTCCCATCTTTTTACATGCTTTGATTTTAGATCTGGGGCTTTCTGACCCTTTTTGGGCCTAAAAATTCGAAATTTGAAAGATTTATCCCCAAAAAAGGGGTTTAGAGTTTTCCGATTGTTTTGCCCAACGAAATTGTCCAACTGATTACAGAAAGGAACGTCCCTACCAAATTTTAAGTAAATCGGACAAAAAATGTGACTACTAGAGTGCAAACACATATATATATATATTACAATTTTTAACGACCCCCAAAACGTGTTCAGGGGGTCACGTTAGGAACTTCTATGGTGGTCCCGGGCTTAAGTTTCACCGTGCGGGTCATGCTAATTGTTCACTTTCCAAAGGAAATTTACTAAAATTAAAACAAAAAGTTAAAAAAAATTAACATTGGGCTTATGGAGTTAAAAATCAAAACAAAAGAATTGTAACAGCTGTACATAATCAACCAGAGAACTGTCAAAGTAATACTCATGTTGTTTGTGATTATTAACATGTGGTTTTCTGAGAACAGATATTAAAAGATTTGAGTGACGATTACACATTTAGAGTAGTAAAATAAATCAAAGGGAGATTGAGCTATAAATAACAACTGGAGTAACCTTAAAAATGTATAAAAGAGGCAAATGAGTTATACAAATCTGATTATCAGTTGGGGGAAGTGGTGAAATATGCTTCAAGTCATCTAAACAAACTGACTGGCCTTCCCCCGAGCAAAGCTCGGCCCCCAGGTACTAAACACTGTCATCTAACTAAACACTGTCATTGTTTTGTTTACAATTTTTCCACCCTGAATTTTCACCTCGTTGCGAAGCACGAGGATAGCAGCTAGTGGTGGAAACATTGTTGAACGCAATTCGATTGTAAAGTTTATTTACACTCTTAATTGATAAAATACTATTTTTAATGTGTTTCGTTCGTATTGATTAGCCAACTTTTAAAAACGCAAAATACCAGAATACATATATAGTGTGATAATAGTTTGGATAGAACATTTGTGCGCTTAGCTACAATTATAGACATTAATTAGTATCCTGGTTGTTCTGTCATCGTAGTCGCTATAATGTCGTGTTTTGGAGCGACCCGGTGAAGCGGCGGGTGGGAAACGCATCGAAAATCGATGTAGCTGAAAAGCGTAGAGCGGCGCGGCGGCGGCGTGTCACTGAGAACACGGCCTTACAATCAACAATAATCTCTAAACGAATATTTATATATCTTTTTGTATCGTTCATGTACCATTTACTAGCCCATTTGTGAGGGCGAGAAGGTTGTCATAATTTGAAAATAGGTTTATTGATTGAATTTAATCTCTCAAACAGATATAGGGAATTCTTTGTAACCCTGTAAATCAATGCCCCTTTGATTTATTTTACTACCCTATATTTGTAATCTTAACTCAAATCTTTTAATCTCTCCTCTCAGGGAACCACATGTTAATAATCACAAACAACATGAGTACCGGTATTACTTTGACAGTTCTCTGGTTGATTATGAACAGCTGTTACCGTTCTTTTGTTTTGATTTGAAACTCCATAAGCCCAATGTTAATTTTTTTTAACTTTTCATTTTAGTTTTTTTACATTATTTGATTTTTCCTAGGGATGAGGCCTGTCTAGAACGTATTTTTATCCCAGAAATTAGTTATTTTGAACATTTGAAGGAAATCGTTGGAGCCGTTTTTGAGATCCGTGTCGCAAGCAAGCAAGCAAGCAAACCTTACTCATATTACAGTATAGGATACACACTTGACATAAACCAAATAAAACTTACCTCCATAAGAATAACATGGGATTTTGGAAGTCCCATGGGTTAGAGTCCTGAGGACATTTCTAAACGGCGCCGGCAAAAGGCCTATAAAACTCCTATAGATAACATTTGTGCAAAATTTCAGCAGAATTTATCCAGTGGTTTTGGCGTGATGGAACAATAGACAGACAGACAGACACCACCTCATTTTAGCGAATTTCCCCTATAGGGAAGAAGCTATTACCGTAGTCGGCATGGTAAGACCTAGGCCCGGGACCATGATAACTTTTCGTTTTGAGGTCCCCAGACCCCAAAAACACCATTCGTTCGATACTGTATATATATATATATATATATATATATATATATATATGTGTGTCCGTGAGCACGATAACTCTCGTAAAAATGATCAGATTTTGACGAAAGCAGCATTTATGACTTTAAGCTCGAAAACATTTTTAAAAAACAAACACCCTTTTTTAAGATCTTTAATATTTTATTATTTTTTGACTGACATGTTTCGGCAATGATGCCATTTTCAAAGTCAAAATGTTGTATAAGTAAAAAAACATCTGTATAAAATAAATTAATCTAATCATATGGTCCTAAATCAAAATTAATTTGTTTTATATAAATGTATATATACTATATTAAATATATGTATTTCTTTTGTCCTCTTATTTGTTTGATTTTATCATATAAGGAATGCTGTTGTTTTATTTGCATACTATTTAGCATGTTTGGTGCATCTTTTTTGTAGTTAAAATAGATATGCATTTCTTCTTTAACGTTTAGTTTTTCCGATCTCCTTTCATATTCAAGAATGTTTAAATTTTCTTCTAAATTGTTGTAGTTATGACCTGAATTTAGTAGATGATCAGCAAAATTAGATTTCATTGTTGTTGCATTCTTTGAATATGTAGCTTGAATATGTTCTTTGAAACGAATTTTAAAATTTCTCTTAGTTTGCCCGATGTAGTAGCTGCTGCAATTACTGCAATTTATTTTGTACACTCCAGGTTGGTTGTAGTCTTGAGTTTGAATTTGTGGACGATTTGAAATTTTATTGTTTATTATTTTAAATATATTGTTTTTAGTTTTATAGCTAATTTTGAAGTTTGAGTTTTTAAATGTTTTTCTAATGGCTTTGTTCATATATGCATTGTAGGGCACGCATATAAATTTAGAATTCTCGTTTGATGTTGAATCTTTTCTGATCGTTCGTTCCTCAATTTTTCTTTTGATCAATTTATTTATCATATTAGGGTTATATCCATTAGTTTTAGCTAAATACATTATTACTTCTTTTTCTTTTCTGAAGTTTTCTTTACTTAGTGATATATTAATAAGCCGATGAGTTAGTGAATGAAATGTGGAAACCTACAGAGAAATATGATATTTTCCTACAGAGTCCCCAGGATCAAGACTATTTAAATATAATTTAGTTGTTTAACATTTTGTGATGAAATTTCGGTTATAACTTACGTAACAGCAGTAACTTTCATCTGAGTTTGGTGAGCCCATTACGCGAATATTTTAGCGTACTCCGAGTTTACAAACAATTATAGTTACAGTATTTATTCGTTCATCTATATGGTGTTTATTTTCTACTGAGGCGGCAAATGGCGGCATTTAATTATTATTTGGTGTTGGGTGAAACCCCTTAGAGTTTCTTGGCCCTTTCTAGGGCCTCAATCACTTAAAATGGAGCTAAGTCAACAGAAATTTCTAAAAGGAAATTTTGTCCCTATTTCACTCATGAATTAGCTGTTGATCCTTCGTATACCATTTATCATAGTAATTATAATTGTTTATAACAGTAGCAACTGAAATGTTGTGGTATTTCATCCACAACTGGGCAACTTGGTATTTTCCTCTAAGAAATTTATTTAACTTAAAAAGGAAGAGCGACGAAATGCTAAGTACAAATGGCAGAAGAAACATCCGGAAGGGTGGTTGACAGATCTGCAATGCAAATGTAATTTACAGAACCGCGTAGGATTGCTGTTGAACACCGTCTTAGCTGCTTTGTCAAAGAACCCTGAGTAAATATAAGCCTTTAACTATTCACTAAAATTAATAGTGTACCTAACATTGTTTCCATAAATATGGTGACACAAAGAGTTTAGGACATTGTTTTATAACCATTTATAATCATTTTCAAATTCAAAATAAATGATAAACAAACCTAGCCTAATCGCCGCATCGCGCTGTATTAAGGTGGCCTCCATTTAAAGGAAAAATACCATTATTTTAGTCTGGTTTTGTCTAATTATTGCGAAATATATTTCATTGAGAAATAGTTATAATCATAATTTAAGCCTCAAATAAAAAAAAAATTACAGTCCTAAATTGTACAGTGAAATTACCAAAACTATAACCAAGTCAAAGAGCCAGTTAGTATGGAAACACCTGAGAAAATACGATTCAAATATTAACTAGGAAAATAGTTTATAGATTCACGTACTTTTAACAATTAAATTGTAATATTATCTACTTCGTAGTTCCTTGAGGATTTGTTTCTGTGGTCAGCCACACGTTCTTATTTCATGGACATTCTTTTACGATTGAGATGTTAATTTTATGGGATTTTCCTTAGGGTGTTTAAAAAATAATTGATTTCTCCCTCAGTCCTCAATGGTCCACCCCATTTTCCCTTACAGTTTTCATTTTATTCTTATGGAAGATTATATTTGATTTGGTCCTTTGTGTTTTGGTTAAATTTTCTCAAATTATCATAAGCGTAATTTCAGTATTTTGATTGGAGGGGCAAAAATGGTCGTGATCGTGATTATTGTGACTTTTTTATATATTACAATAATATTTCCTCCAAAATAATTGGGGGGAAACTGGCTCCCCTTTCCCCCTTCCCTCCTAAAAAAAACCTGTGAAGTGTGTTTGAGCCTGTGCAAATTATCAGCTGCTATAAGAAATGTTCCTAACTGCAGACTGCCACTGTGTAAATTATGAAAGAATTTAATTTCCAAATTAAATGTCCGTGTTTTATTTCAAGGAACTGATAGCTCTTTGCTAAATCGTGCTAAATCAAGAGTGTAACAAGATTACCAGCAGATATTCCATTACAATTAATTGTCCATGCGAATATCTTGCGCATTTGAACACCTGTTTTGAGTTATTAGTGAATTTCCTTTGGAAAGTGAACTATTAGCATGACCCGCACGGTGAAACTTAAGCCCGGGACCACCATAGAAGTTCCTAACATGACCCCCTAAACACGTTTTTTGTATGCACTCTTATGTATATGCACTCTAGCGGTCGCATTTTTGTCGATTAACTTCAAATTTGGTAGGGACGTTCCTTTCTATAATCAGTTGGACAAGTTCGTTGGGCAAAACAATCGAAAAACTCTAACCCCTTTTTTGGGGATTAATCTTTCAAATTTCGAGTTTTTGGGCCCAAAAAGGGTCAGAAAAGCCCCGGATGTAAATTTAATGCATGTAAAAAGAGGGAAATTATTGAGGCGAAAGTTTTAAGCTCTCTCTTGTCATTCTAACATAAATATTTACCGAGTTATTAAAGAAAATGTGTTTCGACTAAACACAGTACGTTGTCTTATGGGGGGTTTACACTAGAAAAGTCTGTTATTCCTTTGTTAGAGTACTTTTATCATCCCCAGCAACTCACGCCTACTTTCAAGCCTGCCTGGACCTTCTCCTAACATTATAATGCGCAAAATTGTATTCCCAGCTTTGCAGGTAAATGAAACCAGGAGCATCAGAACAGCCAAAAAATCACTGTTTTCAGATGTTAATAAAAATTGGAATAAATGTATGTTTTTATACTGATTTTGAGTTTTAAAAGTTTTTATTTGGAAATTCAATTCCCTCGCGTCAGCGTGCTGCGTGCGAACTCGTTTGAACTTGTCGCGGTAAGATAGCGCCACCAGTACGTTGACAAATACACAAGACAGAAACACCCGATATCATTTTAATGGTTTTTGGATTTTTTCTCTTACTTTTCGCATTTAGAAGTGAAGGTAATCTTCAAAATAAAGACTCACTATATTTGTGAAGAATCTTATACTCTAACACTAGCCATGTCTGTCTGTTTGTTTGCAAAGTCTGGGAATCCAGGGAAGGGTTTTGCTTAAACTTTGGAATCAGAGGCTTTTGGGGTTAAAAAGTAAATAAGGTTAAACCTCAACTCGAGAATAAATCATATTTTGTTAAAAAATGTATTTGAAAGTTAGAAAGTGGAAATGTTAACTTATGGAGTTTCAAACCAAAACAAAAGATAAAGGATGGGAATAAATAACCATTGAATCAAAGTAGCACTTACACATGGTAGAGTATAGACAGCAGTGACTAGAACCATTGAATAAAGATAGACATAGACTTTTTTCACCCGCAAAACGAATCAAATATCACCTAAAAGCCTACCGACAGAAAAAACCCTTGATAAGTAATAATGAAGATAGTTTTATTAAATTAAACGGGTAATGTACACACACTAACACACGTGCTAACTTCCAAACACTTAGTTAAAAATTTGTTTAATTATTCCACAATTAGCTTTAACATTTTACCGTCACACTAACTACTATTTGGCTCTGGTATACATGTAACAGTACCGCAGCATGCGGTAGGTGTTGAAGCCCCCCCCCACCCGGGGCGTAGATGGATGTTGCCATCGGTTGTGGTCGACACAGATCCCATTACGGTCCCGGGCTAATTCACTTCTCAAATTGTCTCGGCCATTTCCACATCAGCATTTAATTTGGAGGTTTCCAGATCAAGTTTGATTTCTACCACCGATTTACAAGAATTTCGGCGTAAATATAAAATATAAACTCGACGTTTCAAATCCTAATTGTATTCCTAATGTGTCATCTCGATTTATGGACTTACGGTTAAGCAATAACATGGTCAAATTAAATCTTCTCCGTAAGATGAACACGGGGAGTTTTGGGCGAAACCATTAGAGAAAATTATAGTCTGAATTGCATATTGGCCATAAATACCTATGGCCAATAATGAGCAAATTATACGTGTAACGGTCAGGCTCACCTGCATTTGCGATACGGATAATGCTTGCTATATAAAGGTAATAGATAAAATTTAATAATCAGTTTGACAAAAAGGCAATTTCTTCATTACCATTTTTCGTAAATTGTATGCTTACTTTAACTGTTGAGGAAATGCAACATTTTTGTTGATTACTGTTGGCAAATTAATTACTATTTACATAATTTAAATGTCACACTAACGCAGAAAAATACAAATTTAGTTGACACAATATAAGTAGTTATTTAAATATAAAATTACTTTTAGGCAAAAAATTTGGTCCCTGGAAAGACTGAGTACGCCAGTAAGAGGCAAACCTAGATAATATCCTTAATTTAAAACGAAATAAATTTATTAAAATGTATTATTAACAGAATGTGCGGTTTTCCTAGTCCTAGTCGCATAGTAAAAACATACATTGGAAACTATACCTATACTTGACTGTTAATATCCAAACGAAGATAAAGTTTGTATTGTATATATTTTATAGTTTCACTTTTATAAAACTTACTTACTTAGTCGTATTCTCTTACTAAAGTAAAATTGTCGAAAACCCCATTATATCGATTACCTAAGAACTTTTTAATTCTTAACTTCTTGGGACTAAATTGATAATTTTCCAAAACATGGCTTGTATTGTAAATATTGTTTTTATTTCTTTTTTAACAGTATAGGCTTCAATAGTGTTTAAAAAATCATGAGTTTAAAAAATATTTCCCATAATACTTAGGTGGAGTTATTTCAGCACCACAACCACGAAGGAAATGATTGAGATCAGGCCTCCTTTTTAAATAAAATATGAAATGCTAAGTTTAGCCAGCTAAATGTGATTAGCAGCCTCACTTATGTGATTAGCAAAGAAACCACCTTTTGGCAACTAAGACAAATTTGACTCGATCTGATTGTAGAAATGTTTTTTAATGACATCTTTAAAACCAACCTATTTGTTGAACTGCCTCATTTTACACGCATCAGGGTTGATTCTTCCAGTCCTTAAAATACATTATTTCTTTTATAAAATATTTCCCTTGTATTTTTTAAATTTGTAAACAAATTATACCACTCAATCTCTGAGAGCGTGAGGAAGAGAGACAGAAAAAAAAGTAAATGTCCAGGCAACTGGTCCCGTCAGCGGACTTGGATAGTTATCTACTTTAACATAATCATCAAGGGCATTTAATTAAAAAAATATGGTTCATGATACAATCATTCTTTAGAAAATAAAATATTAGTCGAGTCGGTGGTGTGGTATTATCAAAAAGTTGTACAATGTCATGACACATTGTGTTGCACAATGTCTTTGTATATTCCACTTTCAAACTATGTCTTCAAAGATGAGAAGCCATTCAAATTTGATATAAACTCATTTATCTTGTTCAAAATGTGTAATGTGGTTCGGGGATTTAAAACAAATCCTTACAGCAACCTTTTGGTGTAGAAAGTCCAACTGCCCAAGATTAAAGTCAATAATGTGTTGGGGGAAGTATTATATTAACTCAAAATCCTGCTGAATACCTTGGTAAAAACTTCTATAAATTCACAAGCATACTGACCCCAATTTCTATTTGAGATTTTTAGGTTTTGGCCAGCGTCTGGTCGTATGTTAAATTTATTGATACTGCGAGCACAAAGCGTGTGTCTTGTCCAGTAAACAGTTTGACTCCATTGTTTGTTTATGGCCTAAGCTGCGTTGTTTATGGCATAACATGGGTTCATGCTGCCCAGACACGTTTTACTCGTACATTAAAACTCAGAGACAAAGAAGTAAGCTATCATTGTGTGTTTTTATAGAGTTCCATTACGCAGTTTTATAATCATATTTATTCTTGATAACAATTAAATTATAAGAGCATCCGTTTTGCGAAATGCCATAATCCCAACAATCCAGTATAAATGTTTTTAAAACAATTCTGCAGATTCTACTAGTCAAACTAGTTAAATTTTCTTTCGTATCGCGGTAGAAACCCATTAATGTATGGGTCACTCTACGCCATTAATCTCCTAGTCCTAGTATGGGATCTTAATTGTCTATTGCTTTATCGTTCGACGTCTCTATAAAAAATATAGGGACGGTCCAAACGTAGTCCTGTCAATCTAAGGTCAACCAGAACTTTAAAAAGGCACCCTTCGTTAATATTCCAATAATGGATTTCTAATAAGGATCGTATTTTGTTTCCTTAGAATTAACAACTTTCTAGCATTATCTATTACACCTGAAAATCGTCCGAAAGAGCTTGTGCTATTCAAATCTATATGATCTACATATGTTTGGATAGTCGGTTAGTATGAAGAATGATGATAAAAATAAACGTATTTTTATTGTTGTTAATATTTTGTTGGTTAAATTATTGTTCTACATGTGACGATAGAACATACACGAGGGATTACATACATGTGTATAAGTGCAGACAGACCATTGAGTGTCCTTGGACTGTATCAACACCAGGAGCGCTGCCGTCTTCGAGTAAATGGCGACAGTGGTGTCGACGACTGAGTCTTCAAAGTGGTGTCGGCGACTGAGTCTTCACAGTGGTGACGGCGACTGAGTCTTCACAGTGGTGTCGGCGACTGAGTCTTCACAGTGGTGTGGGCGACTGAGTCTTCACAGTGGTATCGGCGACTGAGTCTTCACAGTGGTGTCGGCGACTGAGTCTTTACAGTGGTGTCGGCGACTGAGTCTTCACAGTGGTGTCGGCGACTGAGTCTTCACAGTGGTGTCGGCGACTGAGTCTTCACAGTGGTGTCGGCGACTGAGTCTTCACAGTGGTGACGGCGACTGAGTCTTCACAGTGGTGTCGGCGACTGAGTCTTCACAGTGGTGTCGGTGACTGAGTCTTCACAGTGGTGTCGGCGACTGAGTCTTCACAGTGGTATCGGCGACTGAGTCTTCACAGTGGTGTCGGCGACTGAGTCTTTACAGTGGTGTCGGCGACTGAGTCTTCACAGTGGTGTCGGCGTCTGAGTCTTCACAGTGGTGTCGGCGACTGAGTCTTCACAGTGGTGTCGGCGACTGAGTCTTCACAGTGGTGTCGGCGACTGAGTCTTCACAGTGGTGGCGGCGACTGAGTCTTCCCTGGATCTGGAACTTCACCTCATCGACACTCTGAAACCAATATTCTATTCTTGTAGGGTTCATACACATATTACGTAACGCATTTTTTCGTCATTTCAGACCCCCCTCCTCCATAACGCTTTACTAACCCCCTCCCACCCCTATGTGTTACGTAACTCAGTCGTAGTAGCTTTAAAATAGCTTAAACCTTTTAAACATAGTTTTATTAGTTATTTGGAAAACGAATCAGTATAGGTTTCAATAGTGTTTAACAAATCATAAGTTATTGTTTAAGAATAACTTTAAATGACTTCATTTAACAAAATTTTGTAATAACTTATTTCAAAGCAAAATGTATACAAACAAACTAAACTGTTACTAATAGTAAAAACAACAAAATCAACTATCTCAGCTAAAACGTAACAAATTTAATCCATAACTAATACCAATACAAAACAATTTAAAAACTGAAGTTGTGGGTGGCATTGCACAATGCTGTATCAAATCATGATTTTACACTTTAAAACAACACAAAAAATAGGTGTAAAGCAAAACAGAACTTACTCAAAACACGTTATCTATTTATTTTTAGTTTAACTGTTAACAAAACAGTACGACGGAAGTATTTTTAATATAACTAACTGTAACCTTGATGTAGATATGTTTGATTATGTTTTAATTTCGAAAGATTTATAACAGTATTAATAGATACGGGAGTGCGCCAGCTCTTAGCGTTAATATGTGCGATTTAGTAATGTTTATCCAAACCCCCCCCCCCCACAAAACGCAGCATAACTCTACACCATACCCCTTCTCCCCCTAATGTGCGTTACGTAATATGTGTATGGCCCCGTAGACCTTTGATAATGAGGAGGCTTCAGTCACGAAAGAGTTTGTGTTTCTACCCGCAAGATAAATTTTAACTTTCAAATCCTTCCCCCTCAACGGATGATTTGATATCATTGATTTATGATTATTTTAAAATAACAAATACAACTGTTGACTTCAATGAGCAGAAACTTGATATCATAAATGATAAACGGTTAACAACATTTACAAATATTCAATGCTTTTGATCTTTTTATAAGATAAATGTTTGTGTATTTGTAGGACAATTTCAAAATTCTACTCAATGAATGAGTCATGAATCAATCACTTTCGATCATCCGTTGGGGAGAGATGAACTTTTGGGAGAAGCAGGTAGAACCGGAAACCCGTTTGGGACAGGAGACAGGAGCCCCCTCTTAAGCAAATACTGTGCACATGTATATGTTTTGCTGCTGAGCCTCAACCAAGATACACAGAGAATAATCTGCCACCCTTGTTTGTTCCAGAGTCGATGACGCGACGCGGCGGCTCGATGCGGGACAGGGAGAGGCAATACTCTGTCGACAAGGAGCCCCACCGGCGGTTCTCGGCCCACATCGTCGCCCGGCGGGAGTCAACCTACGGGGGCATCGACGCCGCCATCCGCCGCCCCTCCCTGGCCGCCGTGGCGGAGCGCGGGTCCTGGGGCAATCGCTGGGAGTTCCTGTTGTCCTGCGTGGGGCTCAGCGTTGGCATCGGCAACGTCTGGAGGTTCCCTTACCTGGCCTACCAGAACGGTGGAGGTACGTCTGTAGTTATGCCCTGAAGTACAGATGTGCCATCGAGAAAATGGCAGGAAAATGTTTATAACTTTGCCGTAACCCCCCAAGGTTTTTAACTCGACAAAATAAAACATATTAAATTAAAAAGTAGTTAAAAACTATTTGTAAATATTGTTTACTAGTTTGTTTCAGAATATCTTATAATTAATATTTTATTAAAGCAGTTTATATGCCCAGTGATATTTTTTCTTTAGTTAATTTCTAACCAGATATTTATCCATCTATACTTCCTTCTGGTAAAATGTGGTATCTAAACACTTTACCACACGCAACTACGAGCTTCAGTTGTCTATATGTGATAAAACGACGTGGCAGAACAAAACTGACCTAACTATCGCAATCGCCTTTTGCTAAGGAGTTCTGTGGTATCAGATAAGTGTGATAATCTAGTTTGTGGTTAATTTTTGCAAATACAATTAAAATACCTTAACAATTAACACTTACAACACTTTAGCCTAGTAACTGGAAATATAAGAGCAGATAGTAAGTTTTTCATCGTCAATTTTTGTGTGAGAAAATATTTATAAGAATTGTTTGACACAAGTTAACGTGATCAGGTATACAGATTCCAGAAATATAATAAGGTCAGTACCCCCAAAAATGTCAGTTACCACATATGTGCTTGGTAGGGCCAGAGTTGTAGAGGAGACTCTAGTTCAGAATTTACTCAGTGATGAGAAGTGATAGAAGGAAATTGCTTGTATCACAGAAAACTGTAAAACACTGTAGAAAGCTGACTATCATGACCATGTTCACGGCGGTTGTGTTTAAAACGGTTAGTTCGGTCGTTGGCCGCTTTCAACGCTAGTGGCGTTAGGTCGCTCAGAGGGGCTGCACACGGGTGTACCCGCTGCCTCCCCTCACGGCGATCCGACTGGAGGTCATACTACGGGAGCGCAACCCTTCAGCATTCAGTAGTGTTTTATAGTTGTCTGTGCTAATATTCAATACTTTGTTTAAAATGCATTGTTGGCGAAGGTGAGTTTATGCTATTTAAGAAATTATTGAGGAAATTTCCCATTACTAGTTAGGCAAAATAAGTTTCATAACGATTAGATTCTGAGACGTCTTGAAACTTTTTAATTTCTCCCCCTTATACATAGTATATGGAGAAAGTATTATTTTCATCAAAATTCTCGAATTTCAGTTGTTATTGGAAATATTCGTTTTGGTGCTCCCTGAACCCAAAAAAAGTTATTTTTACGTGGTGTCTGTCTGTCTTTGACTGTCAGTCTGTCTGTCTGTATGTATGTCTATCTGTATGGATGTGTACAGAGCTAGAGCCCTAACCAATGGTCCGATGTTTATGAAATTTGGTATGTAGTAACTAATACACGATATCTTTATAGGAATTTTTCATTTTTTGGAATTTTTTATTTTTAGGGTAATTATCCCCCAAAAAACGCCAAAAAACATGGAAAATCAAGATTTCTCAAAAACGGCTCTAACAATATTTTGATTAAACTTTAGTCGTTTGTAGAACATTAGTTTTCCAATAAAATGACACCACCCGCATTTCTGTATAAACTCGGGTTCAGAAATTACAAGACTTAAAATATCAAAAATTAAGTTTTTTATTTTTCATAAAAAAACATAAATATAAACAATATTACTATTTGCTATTAAAAAGAGCTCAAAAAACTAAATAATTTAGTATTTTTAATTACTATTCTACGATTGCAGGTTGCGGAGAAAATTTAAATTTTCATTTTGCGGTAAACGCGGTACTTTGTCCAATGTTATTCTTATGGGGAATACAAAAATTACTATTTATATCTTATTTATTGATCAATTTCGTTCAAACTTGATATGCATGTTAAGTTATCATTGACCAGCAAAGGAAATTAGAAATATGTTGCCCCTTAATAACCCTGAGGGGGGAATAGGGGGCATTTCCCCTCTTAAAACCACGTGTGTAGCGATGGATTCTGTATTGCCTCCTAAACAGGGATTTGGGTGGATATTTTTGAAATCAACTTGTTTACAAGATTTTCTGTACATTCGACCGTGCTTTGTATTCTAGTAAATACACAGTAATTTATTAATTAAAGTTGGGCTAAAAGGGAGAAAGTATGTGTCAGTTTCCTGATACTATTTATTTTCCACTGTAATGGGAAATGTCCGCAATAATTTCTCAAATTATCAACAGTATTAATTGGTTGTAAGTCGGAGGTTATTTGAGTTTTCATGACTATCCCACAATGTAAAAGAATACTGAAAATAAAAATGTATCAATAAGTAGTCCGTGTCAATAGTGCTGTGTGGCGGATATACTGAGGCTGTTTACCCCACATTGACAGTAATCACCGTTTGACAAGATGATATTATATTCTTTTCACGCCACTTCCGGTATCATATTCACTATGAACGGCATTTATCATTTTCACCAAAACGATATTTTGTAACCATCAGTGTCGCCAACAACCTACAAAAATGCGTTGCGTTTCATATTAAAATACGCAAGAGTATGATTTACAAAGTGGGGTAGTAATCATTGTGCGTATTCTAAGCTCCTTCTATGTATGACTCCTTCTATGTATGAGCAGTGTGCATGTTTGATATTACTCATGGGGAGTCATTCTCTTCAAAAATAGCATTGCACATGCATATTGGCTTTTCAAAGTCTTAGTTGGTTAATTTTGTATCGTTATAATTATATATAATTAAAATTATTTGCAACATTTTAAATTTGCAAGATGGTAAACCACTGAAATAGCTTAGCAGTCAAGAACAATTTAACACAAACAATGTATGGGATTTTAAACTTAAATTGAAAACTGCTAATAATAAATACACCATTCTCACACGACGAAACGAAACCTGGCAATTTCAATTATTGTTCTTTTTAGTAATCGGAGAAATTAATAATTTTAATTTATGTAAACACGAGAGACGAGAACTCCTGTAAGCGTATTTTGACCACTGATTATGGCAGCCATTCCCAGAACAGCGCCGGGGCTGGCCGGGCCGGTGGTGTACTATCTCCAGTCACGACCCACTCCTCTGATTATGGCAGCCATTCCCAGAACAGCGCCGGGGCTGGCCGGGCCGGTGGTGTACTATCTCCAGTCACGACCCACTCCTCTGATTATGGCAGCCATTCCCAGAACAGCGCCGGGGCTGGCCGGGCCGGTGGTGTACTATCTCCAGTCACGACCCACTCCACTGATTATGGCAGCCATTCCCAGAACAGCGCCGGGGCTGGCCGGGCCGGTGGTGTACTATCTCCAGTCACGACCCACTCCTCTGATTATGGCAGCCATTCCCAGAACAGCGCCGGGGCTGGCCGGGCCGGTGGTGTACTATCTCCAGTCATGACCCACTCCACTGATTATGGCAGCCATTCCCAGAACAGCGCCGGGGCTGGCCGGGCCGGTGGTGTACTATCTCCAGTCACGACCCACTCCTCTGATTATGGCAGCCATTCCCAGAACAGCACCGGGGCTGGCCGGGCCGGTGGTGTACTATCTCCAGTCACGACCCACTCCTCTGATTATGGCAGCCATTCCCAGAACAGCGCCGGGGCTGGACGGGCCGGTGGTGTACTATCTCCAGTCACGACCCACTCCTCTGATTATGGCAGCCATTCCCAGAACAGCGCCGGGGCTGGACGGGCCGGTGGTGTACTATCTCCAGTCACGACCCACTCCTCTGATTATGGCAGCAATTCCCAGAACACCGCCGGGGCTGGACAGGCCGGTGGTGTACTATCTCCAGTCACGACCCACTCCTCTGATTATGGCAGCCATTCCCAGAACAGCGCCGGGGCTGGACGGGCCGGTGGTGTACTATCTCCAGTCACGACCCACTCCTCTGATTATGACAGCCATTCCCAGAACAGCGCCGGGGCTGGACAGGCCGGTGGTGTACTATCTCCAGTCACGACCCACTCCTCTGATTATGGCAGCCATTCCCAGAACAGCGCCGGGGCTGGCCGGGCCGGTGGTGTACTATCTGCAGTCACGACCCACTCCTCTGATTATGGCAGCCATTCCCAGAACAGCGCCGGGGCTGGCCGGGCCGGTGGTGTACTATCTCCAGTCACGACCCACTCCTCTGATTATGGCAGTCATTCCCAGAACAGCGCCGGGGCTGGCCGGGCCGGTGGTGTACTATATCCAGTCACGACCCACTCCACTGATTATGGCAGCCATTCCCAGAACAGCGCCGGGGCTGGACAGGCCGGTGGTGTACTATCTCCAGTCACGACCCACTCCTCTGATTATGGTAGCCATTCCCAGAACAGCGCCGGGGCTGGCCGGGCCGGTGGTGTACTATCTCCAGTCACGACCCACTCCTCTGATTATGGCAGCCATTCCCAGAACAGCGCCGGGGCTGGACAGGCCGGTGGTGTACTATCTCCAGTCACGACCCACTCCTCTGATTATGGCAGCCATTCCCAGAACAGCGCCGGGGCTGGCCGGGCCGGTGGTGTACTATCTCCAGTCACGACCCACTCCACTGATTATGGCAGCCATTCCCAGAACAGCGCCGGGGCTGGCCGGGCCGGTGGTGTACTATCTCCAGTCACGACCCACTCCTCTGATTATGGCAGCCATTCCCAGAACAGCGCCGGGGCTGGCCGGGCCGGTGGTGTACTATCTCCAGTCACGACCTACTCCACTGATTATGGCAGCCATTCCCAGAACAGTGCCGGGGCTGGCCGGCCGGTGGTTTACTATCTCCAGTCACGACCCACTCCACTGATTATGGCAGCCATTCCCAGAACAGCGCCGGGGCTGGCCGGGCCGGTGCTGTACTATCTCCAGTCACGACCCACTCCTCTGATGAACAATATGTCTGCCCTTCCTGATATTTATAGCCTCCATAACTTTATACTCCTATTGAGAGAGAGACTTATTCAATTCGACTCTCATTTGAGGACGGAAAAATTGGTACTTAAGTTGGTTGTTTAAAATGTTGTTGCAAAATGTAATCCGGTGAAAAACTAATAACACTAAAAGTGCTAACTAGTAAATATGTTTTTCCGATAGATGTATATAACAATACGTTGTATCTACCTACACAGGAAATATTTAAAAAATCGATTTATTAAAAATGAAAATACGTCCATTTTCATATTTCTACACTTTATTATTATTCTTTAGTAGGAACAGCTTACACTGAGTCAGATTTGTAGGTTGGCCGTATAGTTTTAATGTATCTTCTATATATTAATACGCTACATTTTTTTCACACTCATAACTCGACAACGGCTGGACGGATTTTAATGATTGAGGTGTCAAATTAAAGGTATTTTTTCGTAGATTCGCCAACACTCTCAGAATTTTAAGAACGGGCATTACTTTAATACATTAAAGGGCTGAATTTTCGGAATAGTGGTGCTATTCGACGGGAAGTCTAAACTACGAGTTGATTGAAAGTACGTTTTTATCATCCGTTTTAATGTCAGATGTTTTGTTATGTTTGTTTACAACTGAAGTAACCTTTCGTTGGGTACAGACTTGCTCGGATCGAGCAACAGGACAACTAGTTATATAAAATAGATGATCACACAAATATTTATTAAGAAAATTACGAAGAATCATTAAATAACAGTTGAAGAACCTAGCCCTTAAATTTCTATGCATTGTGTCATTGATATTTTATTTCTCGCTTCTGGCACTCCAAAAATATTATTATTATTATTCATGTACAAGAATTGTTGAATAATGAACAGCTGTTTCACCGTTCTACATGCATATATCTGTAATATCTGTATTTTTTTCTGTATCGCATTAAAACCGAGCGGATCATTTTTTTTAAATCGCGTGTAAATAAACTACACTAAATGTTTACCCACCAAAAGAATGGATTAAAACATAAATATTAACTATAATATTTTATTATTGTACTATAGTATTAATTGAAAAAGCGTTGCTTTCAACGAATCGGGATAAGACCTATGAGATATTCTCACACAAAGATACCTGGAGCGGAGCTTACCAATCGGGTTATTAGGGCGAGGCTCGAGAGCGATGTTGCAGAGGGGTGGGGGAGGGGTTAGGGGAGAGGTATTAAACGAGCGGTAATCACAGCAGCTGAATGATAAATCTTTCACTTGACCTTTTATCTCCTCCTCAGAAAAGTAAATTGTTTCCGCAATTGAGCTGTTTGCATTTGATCCCTCTGAATCTGTGTTGTTGAATTTAATGTTTTCAGGGGCACTTTTGTTTAAAATACCGGATGACCTAAAAAATTTACTTGCCTAATGCAAAAAAATGAACTTCTTTAGAGGTTTTCAACGGTAATATAAATAACGATGGTGAATAAAAAACAAATAGTTTAGTGGTTTTACGCTGATTTAAATCGTTTTGTGATTTCAACCGTTTAAACTTTCACTTGAAAATATTCTAGCAGCTTTCCTGGGTGCAGCTCATTTGGATGAAAGAAACAAAGAACTGGTTAGCAAAAGATGTTTTTAAATAGTTAAATTGGTCATTTGGCGCTCAGTAATAACAAATGACATGAATAATCTGAGCTAACGTAATTAAGATCTTAAGATATCATGTAACAACGACAAATTTAAAAAACTCAGGATACCGTAAAGAACATTCAAAATTTAACTTGTATCAGTAAGCAAAAACGTAGAATAAATATGCTTTTTGCCTACGATCACAAATAATATTTTTTTATTCAGTTTTTTTGGGTCGTAATGAGATGGACTACCCATTGTTCCAACTGTTTGCATGCAGGCGCTTCCTTCCCGTGCGATGCAAGGGTACAATGAGATGACACAACCCAAAACCCATCATACCCTTGGCATCTGACATTTCTGTAATACCGCTTAGTACTCGAGGGAGTATTGAGGGCTTAATCAAGTATATTCTCATGCGGTCCCCCTATAGCGTTAACCTTCGAAAGATTATTGAGCAAACCAAACTAAGACATGTTATGATCCCGCTCGCTCACGTAATTTTAAATGTTAACTTTTTCTTAATTATTGAAATTATCAGGCAAAGTTTGATTGAAATTCCCAGATTTTCTTATTTACAAAATAATACTTTTCTCTAAAGGGTCTCAGATTGATGGATCTCAAGTTGGCTGTTTTCTGGGACAAAAATCTTGTTAGTATATTATTTTATTTAATAATTTTTCTGTTGAACGCGAAGAAATTTTTTGAAGATCTCCTTTGTAAGCTTCGAGCACGTTCGCAGCATAGAAAACTCCCCTAAAGGAGCAAAAGCAAGTGGCCTCATCAAGTTACAGTTGAAGGGTTGATAAGGGAAGGAAGAACAGTAAGGGGGTATGGAGGGGGCAGAGGGGTGGTGGAGGGAGTTGCAGGGGGTATTACCTGATGCATCCTCACAGAATTCTGTAATTAACTGCAATTTCCGGGCTGCAGTGACATCAGGGCAATCATTCTACCTTAGTCAACTTATTTGGTAAATGTAACTTGATTTATTTAACTAAACGTGCTACATTTTAGGAAAACATCACATTGTTGCAAAGGTCTCTCGGGCAATATACTAATATATTTGTCCTTGTTAATAATCAACGAATATAATAAACTATTAAAGCTAAAGGCTTTAGATTTCCAGTATACGTTGGTTTTGTGCCCTAGAATTGCACTAAGAAAAGATTTAATCCCCGGATCTTAGAGCTCTGACCCATAGGACTTCAAAGCTCCCATGGTAATCTTATGGAGATAAGAATGTTGATTAGTTTGAGTCAGCAGCCAAATAAAACAGCTGATTAAAATATATCAAATGTTTGACTTAAACAGGTATTCCATATTAGAAATAGTTTAACAGGTTGGCGACATAATGCAGCACTAGCAGCATAGAATAGTTGTTTATGTATTGAGAGCGTAAAGAAACTTTCCACTCAAAATACTTGCACAAGGTTTCCCACAAGTGCAATTTTGGATACCAAACGACAAACAAATATTCACATTTATCCATTTTGGCTGTATTCACGAGATTGAGGTTATAAACACAGAATCGTTTACCTGGTCCAAAGCTACAATCAATCAGCTGTTTAATACTTCAAAAACAGCAGAAAACAGTTGTTTTACGATGTGTTTTCATAGGCGTGGTTGCAAGAAATAGTTATTTGTGAATTGAGGGAGTAAAGTGCAACTTTGTTTCCCTGAGGGAAATTGTTGGCGTCCAACGCCATAGGCGAGGGCGATAATTTTCCCGAGGGATACAATGTACTTTACTCCCGTAATATACACAACATTTTTCCCACACCCCAAAATCCAGAAGTATCGATAAGTATTCACGTTCACAATCTCTGTCCACATTGGTTGCGTAATGCATAATAACTACGAAGTGACTGCATACACGTCCAATGTAAGGGCAAATTCACTTCGCTACCGCTTAGGTTAGGTTTGGTTAGGTTACGTTACGTTATGTTACGTTAGGTTAGGATAGGTTAGGTTACGTTAGGTTAGGTTAGGAGGTTTTCTGGCTCTCAATTTGTTTTAGAAATCACAGGAAAAGTAACGTACGGTGTATAATTTGGAGCGGACGTGAACAGTAGCGGCTAACGTCGGACGTGTACGTAGCCACTGCCTAATAACTAACCTCGGAACTCGGAACGTTAATTATTGCAGCGAAATATCAGCTGATTCTGTTCCGCATGTTATAGCTTACAGTGTTGCCAGTTTTCCACTGCACTGTGTTGCCAGATTGTCAATGTTATTCTTATAGGTTTACTTTGTCTCCCTTGGGAGTCAAAGTACCTTTTGTACATAAGCACAAAGTAGCACTTAACTCGTTCATAACAAGGAGTAAAATTCGACTTTACATAGTAGGTGGGGGAAAAAGTAATTTTACTTTTCATTCTGTTCAAATTATAGTTGATTTAAGCGAAAACGCGATGAGACTGCTAGTAATATCTATATTAATAAGCAAGGGGATTTTTCTTCACAGTCATAACTCGATAACGGCTGGACGGATTTAAACGTTTGAGTGTCAAATTAAAGGTGATTTTACGTATATTTACCAATACGTCTCAGAATTTTAAGATATAGTATCATACAGTAAGGGAGCTGAATATTCGGAATAGTGGTGCTTTCCGACGGCGAAAGTCTAAACTACGTGTTGATTGAAAGTACGTTGTTATCATCCGTTTTAATATCAGATGTTTTGTTATGTTTGTTTACGAAGTAACCTTTCGTTGGGTACAGACTTGCTCGGATTCGAGCAACAGGACAACTAGTTATAATAATTTTCAATCGCCATAATTATCAAATCAATAAAAAAAATAAAAAAATATCACCAACTCCGTTAAATTTAATAAAATGCCAAATAAACAAAGCAAATTCTAAATTTTATGAAGTGTAAATAATCAATATAATATATTTGTATTTGCTGTAACAAAATGTATGGTAGCAAAAGTAATGAATAATTCTGAATAACCCATATTATTTAGCATACTAATTAGTTGTTAAAATTCCAGCAATCACAGATATTCGTCTACATACATCTAAATTCATAAAATAATATTAGAACATCTTTGGAATATTGTCAGATTTAACTGACTATCATGTATGTTTCTTGGACGAAAGTATATAAAATACCCCCGTAGCAGCAAACCTGCATACTCAGCGAATTTCCAATGCATATTAATTTATCTTAATACCACATAAAGCCACATACCAAGTTTCATCAATATACAATCATAAATAAACGATTTGTGACATTTTAATTATTCTCCATAAGAATAACATGGCGGCTGAGTATGCAGGTTTGCTGAAATAAGGAACACTAAAAATGGGCTTTTATACAAATATCATTATAACTCAACTAGGTAAAGCCACATACCAAGTTCTATTAATTTATGTTCATAATTAAAGGAGATAACACGTTAATTATTCTCCATAAGAATAACATGGGGCTGAGTATGCAGGTTTGCTGCTACGGGAACTATCGGGCAAAAAATTGATTTTTGTGCAAATATCAATATACCACAATGAAATGAAGCAATATACCAAGTTTCGTCAGGATAAGTTGATAAATAAGCGAGATATACAATTTTTCTTATCCTCATAAGAATAACATTGGACAACGTACTGTATTTAGCACTTTCAATATCTCAGTAACCAATTGACGTAGAGCAATGATTAAAACATCAAATTGTGCGTCCTTTTAAGCTGATTCCAATGGGAAAAAATGAAATTTTACTTTTTCAAAAATTGTATGTAAAAAACTCAAAAAACCCATTTTTGGGGTACAAAACCACCCCCCAAAATACCCCTTCGGATAAGTCGATCCGTCTGGTTTTCGAACTTAAGTCGTAAATGCTGCTTTACACGTTTGTACCAAATTTCATCAAAATCGGACCTTTTTTACGAGAGTTATCGCACCCACGGACATATATATATATATATATATATATATATATATATACAGTTTCGAACGAATGGTGTTTTTGGGGTCTGGGGACCTCAAAACGAAAAGTTATCATGGTCCCGGGCCTAGGTCTTACCATGCCGACTACGGTAATGGCTTCTTCCCTATAGGGGAAATTCGCTAAAAGGAATACTAAGGGTATTATCAAACCTGGTACAGTTATTAGTGAATTTCCTATGGAAAGTGAACTATTAGCATGACCCGTACGGTGAAACTTAAGCCCGGGACCACCATAGAAGTTCCTAACGTGAAACCCTGAACACGTTTTGGGGGGTCATTCAAAATGATATATATATGTAGAGTATATGCACTCTAGCGATCGCATTTTTTCCGATTTACTTCAAATGTTCCTTTCTATAATCTGTTGGACAAGTTCGTTGGGCAAAACAATCGGGAAACTCTAAACCCCTTTTTTGGGGATTATTCTTTCAAATCTCGCCAAAAAAGGTCAGAAAAGCCCCGGACCTTAAAATTAATGCATGTATTAAGATGGAAAATTAGTAAAGCGAAAGTTTTAAGCCCTATTTCGTCATTCTAGCATAAATATTTACCGAGTTATTAAAGAAAATGTGTATCGGCTACACACAGAACGTTGTCTTATGGGATTTTTACATTATAAAAGCATGTTATTCATTTGTTGGTGTATTTGTAACATCTCCAGCAACCTCGCGCCTACTTTCAAGCCTGACTGGACCTTCTCCTAACCTTATACTGCGCAAAATTGTATTCCTAGCATCGCAGGTAAATGAAACCAGGAGCATCAGAACAGCCTAAAAATCAAGTTTTCAGATTTAAATAAAATTGGAATAAATGTATGTTTTTACACTGGTTTTGAGTTTTAAAAGTTTTTTATGAGGAAATTCACTTCCCTCACATCAGCGCGCTGCGTGCGAACTCGTAATTATACTCATATTGCTTTGTTTAACTTTCAACATGTCTGGATAAAAACTGTGAGATATTCTGACATCAATGATACCTGGAGCGGAGCTCAACAATCGGGTCATTAGGGGGAAGGATGGTGGAGCATAGGGGTGGGGGAGGGGTTTTGTGGGCGTGGGAGGTGGGGAGGGGGGTGTTAAACGAGCGGTAATCACTGCAGCCGAATGATAAATCTTTCACTTGACCTTTTATCTCCTCCTCAGAAAAGTAAATTGTTTCCGCAGTTGAGCTGTTTGCATTTGATCTCTCTGAATCCGTGTTGTTGAATTAAATGCCTTCAGTGGTACCTTCGTTTGGCAAACAGTTAGTCCTTGGTATTCTGTGATTTTTAGCTCGGTCATTTGGCTTTTAGCTACCAAAATCCCAACTCTTCAACGTTTTATCTTTTAAGGACATTATCTAAGAGACATACTTTTGAGTCAATAACACTTAAACACTCAGAATATCTTGAGCATGACACTATTCAACATATAGCTTGAAAATACATGTAACACTTGACGAAAATTTAAAATTAAATAAACCGTAAATTGAGAGTATTGAGTGTATATTTCGTTTGCATTTCCACTCCTATTAGCCAAGCGTATTACATTTTAGTTTCTGCCTAGTATAGAAGCATGTGTCGCGTTTTCCACTGAGGTATTTAGATTGAACATTTTATTGAGCCATTACGTTTTCATAACAGACCAAGCCACTAAAACTAAGCTAACCTAAACTTGACTCATAAATTAAGTTCATAATGTCCGCGGTCGCCATACATCACTAAGTCTATGCAAGCCACACAAACAATACAATAACGCACACAATAGTGACAAACTATAACGAGTTCGCACGCAGCACGCTGACGTGAGGGAAGTGAATTTCCACATAAAAACTTTTAAAAATCCAAATTAGTGTGAAAACATAAATTTATTCCAATTTTTATCAAAAAGTAGCTGGAAATCCCGTGCTTTGCAACGGGAAAAAATTTCAGGGTAGAAAAACTAAGCAGTTATGTGGGTGCTCATTCTGTGGTTAGCCTGTGGGACTGCTACGAATCAAGATCAGCTGTTTGTATTTTCACCAGTTCAAACAAAAATGAATGTCCATAAGGAATACATAGGAGCTTTGAACTCTCGTGGGGCAAAGCCCTATAGGATTTTTAAAACTAAAATAGGCCTATGTGTTTATTTGGTATATAAGGAAAATTCCTGTAAATTTGCATGCCAATCGGTTCAGTAGTTTTTGAGTGATTGAGGAACAAAACATAGACAAACACACCATCCCATTTTTACTTTCTCCCCCTATACATAGTATATGGAGAAAGTATTGTCTACGTACAAATTTTCGAATTTGAGTTGTTAGTGGAAATATTCGTTTTGGTGCTCCCTGAACCCAAAAAAGTGGTTTTTACGTGATGTCTGTCTGTGTGTGTGTGTGTCCGTGTGTGTGTGTGTGTGTGTGTGTGTGTGTGTGTGTGTGTGTGTGTGTGTGTGTGTGTGTGTGTGTGTGTGTGTGTATGTGTGTGTGTGTGTGTGTGTGTGTGTGTGTGTGTGTGTGTGTGTGTGTGTCTGTGTGGATGTGTACAGAGCTAGAGCCCTAACCAATGGTCCGATTTTTATGAAATTTGTTATGTAGGTACTAATCCACGATATCTCCAGGTGTTTTTTCATATTTTAGAATTTTTGATTTTTAAGGGTAATTATCCCCCCAAAACCACCAAAAAACATGAAAAATCAAAATTTCTCAAAAACGGCTCTAACGATTTTGATTAAACTTTAGTCGTTTGTAGAACTTTAGTTCTCCAACAAAATGACACCACCCGCATTTCAGTAAAAATTCGGGTTCAGAAATTACAGGACTTTAAAACATCAAAAATTCAGTTTTTTGGATTTTTTATAAAAAGACATAAATATAAACAAATATTACTATTCACCAGTAAAAAGAGCTCAAAAAACTAAATAATTTTGTATTTTGAATTACTATTCTACGATTGCTGGTCTCGAAGAAAATTGAAATTTTCATTTTGTGGTAAACGCAATACGTTGTCCAATGTTATTCTTATGGGGAATACAAACATTATTATTTCTCTCTTATTTACTGATAAATTTCATTCAAACTTGATATGCTTGTCAATTTAGCATTGACCAACAGAGGAAATGCGAAATATGTTGTCCCTTAATAACCCTGGGGGGGGGGGAATAGGGAGCATTTTCCCTCTTAAAACCACGAGTGTAGCAATGGATTCTGTAGTGCTTCCAAAGCAGGGATTTGGGTGGATGTTTTTGAAAACAACTTGTTTACAAGATTTTCTGTACATTCGACCGTGCTTTGTATTCTATATTTAGTAAATAACAAGTAATTTATTCGTTAAAGTTGGGCTAAAAGGGAGAAAGTATGTGTCAGTTTTGTAAACATTATGAACATTATTGGTTAATAAAATCCCTAAAATAAAATCATAAAAATATGAGTACAATTAACTACGAAGTAAAGCTGAGGTCAAAGACTTGGAATTGGGAACAACAGGAAATGACAGAGTAACAAAACAGGAAATAAACGGTCAAATTACACAGGTAAATGACCTAGGGTTCAAGCGACAAAATCAAAGTAACTCACCAAAAATTCCAATGATGGCGGCGGAATGCTGACCACCTACGGACACGAATCACGGCGGGTGTAGGAGTCCAGAATCGACGTGGTTGGTTGACGTGGGCGTGGTCGACCGAATTTGGGGGAAACACGATATCGGGGGAAACATATCGAGGAGAGAGGATGGACAGTCAGAAAAAGGGAGGCAAGAAGTGAAGTGTTGGGAAGTAAGGGGGGCTGGATCGAGTAAGTCCCGCAACACTTAGGTTATAGTAAAATACCGGGTGTGGTCGACCTTCCAACCAAGTCCACCAACGCAGGGCCAACAGAAGCACTACAGCGACCACAACCCAGAGGGAGAAGAGGACGGACCGTGTCTGCGACCGGAGGAGCCTTGGGAGAATTCTTCAAGACAACCACCGACAAAGGGACCCAGGACCACTTCTGGACGCTGGACCACTCCTGGACACCTTGACCACTGGACGGGACCACGGAGAGGCCAAGGACCGACAACGCAGGGAGACCGCCTGACAGCCAAAATTCCGGACTGCGTGGTATGTGATCTTCACTAAATTGCAACTCTAGTTAAAAGGGAAAATTTGAGAGAACAGTCGAAGGTTAAGGGAAATGATTTGATAATAATAATGATTTAGCAATGATGAAGATATTAAAAGTTAAAGATTACTAATACAAGCAATAAATAATCCAAACAGAAAGGGGAAATATATATATATATATATATATATATATATATATATATATATATATATATATATATATATATATAATTAAGTAGCCTCAGAGTAAATGGCAGGGTTAATTGTTAAAATAAATTAAAGACGGTAGACATAATCAGAATGGCCTATAGGCCAAGTTGAGGGGTAAATTAGTTGTACATAAAGATAGCAGTAGCTCGATGTCATTAACCATCGTTCAATTAATTTAGTAAGTGTTAATGAATAACTGTTACATGAATGAATTGATTATTGAAATATAAAGGCCCACATGGCTTAACATTTTAATGTAATATAATGTGACAATGTTTAATTTGGAAAGGTTTAAGGGTAATTATTTTGATGCGTAATTGATGGATGAAATATAAAGGACTAAACTATTAATAAAGTGAATTGAGTAAACCTTTAATGGTAGATTAACGGCTACATGCCCAACAATGTAAATTAAATGTTAAATATCGAGTTAAGGGTGTGTATTCATATGGAAGGTGTGGACTGTGACGTATAAGTTGCCTTAAAGAACTTTGGCCATGCCAGAACAGAGTGATCTTTATTAATGATTTGTTAGCTTAAGAGAGTATTGATTTATATTGTGTTTGTCATTTCAGTTGTATTTTATAAATAGGAGTTAGGGCACAGAGGCCTCTATTTAAAGGGTTGTCACGAATATTTATCCTTACATAATAAGGAGGAAATAGTCATCTGATTTATGAATATTAAAAGGTATATGTTATTACAGACGCTGGTGTAATTTCAATCAATTTCCTGGTTTCCATCTCACTAAGCTAAGCGAGTTATGATTCAAACTTAAGAGTAAAAGAAAGAAAAAAATCTTACATGGTGGAGATCGCTGAATTGGTTTAATTACCATAAAATTGATTGAATTGACACAGAGTGAGTGATGTTTTATTAGCATAAGATGATTATAGAGATAAGAAGGTATTTATGAGATAGGATAAAACTGCATAGGGACAGAAATAATGAATTGAAGGGACGTAATCGACTAAACGGTTAATACTGTAGGGCACTTACAAATAAAAATAGCCTACAAAATATTTAATCAACAGATATATCGCATAAAATAATAAAAGTCGTCAGGGTTTAATAAAACATAAAAGACAGGTTGTATAACAGTAACAAATAAATACAAATAAAACTGTCTAGGGTTTTGTTAATTTAAAATAAAATGAAATGCCAATAAACCAAGTTTCCTTGCCTTCGGATATTTATAGGGTAAAGAAAGAACAGCTACAAGCAATATTAGTGAAGTTTAACATTAAATACAAAGACGAAGACACGGTTGCCGAATTAAGACCCATTATAGCCGATCTTAAAGCTTATTTAAAAAATAATTGGTCTGAAGAAAAAAAATTCATTTTAAGAAGGTTATTAGGGAAAAGATTCTTAACCGAGGTTGAGTTAGAAAAATACCCATTGCTTAGGAGAATTGAACAATTCATTAGGGATAGGGAAAACCTTTACGACACGCCAGCCAGCGAGGACAGTGACGGTGACGACTACGAGGACATTGACTTAGCTTCAGTGGACACAGACGACCCTCCAGGTCAAATTACACCCCAAGGGACGAATAGGGCAAATCATAGAGCACTCACGGATAATTACATAGGAGACCGCGAGGATAACATGACGACACCAAAAGAAAATTTACCGTTAATATCTGCTGGTACGTACTACGGTCTACCAACTGAAAGCCCCAACGATTTTATAGACAAGTATCAAATCGCGGCACAGTCAAATAATTGGCAGGATGCTTCAAAAATAAAATTATTTCCGGCACACCTAGCAGGGACGGCACTTACATGGCATCAACATTTCACAAAAGGGAAGGTGATACACGATTGGGATGAGTTAAAGGAAACCTTTATTAACACTTTCACCCCGGTTGCACAGGCACAAACTTTGCAGAACATCTTAGATAAAAAAGTACAAGGTAGGGACCAACCTGTGCTAACATATTACTTGGAGGTACTAACCTTGTGTAGACGCCATGACCCCAATATGTCAGAAAAACGAATAGGGCAGTAAATTATACAAGGCCTAAGACCTGAATTTTGTGATAGGGTGTTATCAGAAACTTGTGACACTTTAGAACAGCTAGAAAAGAGTTTAAAGAAAATAGAGTTACAGCTACAAATTAAATCGGTAAATCAAGAAAAATACAGCAGAGCAGAAAGAGAGGGATACGCTAGGGAAACCACCACCAATAGACAGGAAATAAACAATTTACATGCAGAAATAAGGACCCTAACTCAGGTCATTTCAAACATGACTATGCAACAAACGCCACAGCGACAAATATATCAACAACACGACAAGCCAAACCAACACAGGGAATACTGCAACAATTACAGGGGAAGAGGAACCGAATACAGGGGACCAACTGGATATAGGACGACGCAACGACACCCAGTGCAATGGACACCACGGCACACCATGAGCAGAGGAGGCTACCAGACCAACTACCATGCAACATTATGGGGCCCACGACATGCAACCCCAAGAGCAGAAGTTCCATATAACGGAAGCAGGAATTTTACTACATATTGCAGTTACTGCAGAAGAAACAACCATAATACGCAGGATTGCAGGTTTAAGATGCAGCAAACAGGGGAAATGATGAAGACAAGGTCCAAGTATTGTGATTATTGTAGGATGAGCAACCACAACAAAGAAGAATGCTACAAACTACAAAGGGGAAAACCGGATACAAAAAACGCATAGGAAGGGGCCCTCTCTATACTAACAACAAAGAGAAGGTTCCCTGTTTAAAACAGAGTATAAATTCGCCCTACAAACAAGTACAACCCCAGTTCAGAATATACAACTACGAGAAGGAATTTCCTAAGCTAGATGAAGCTAAGAACATAAAGAAGAAGAGGGAATACATGCACAGAAGAGAAGACAGAAGACATGAAGAGAACATAATTAACCCTCGGAGAAAATACCACAATATATACCACACTTGCAAGACTAAGGAGCGCAGAGTGCAATGGAGAAAACAGCTACAGCCATTATCAGGTGGAATGAGACGAAGGGAAGGAGCCAGAGAAGAGCAACGAGCTATAAAGAAGGAAGAGGAGACAGTAAGGATGGAACAAAGGGAAGGAACAAAGGAAGTCAAAGGAACAACAGAAGTACAGGAGAACAGGGAAGAAGGAGACACATTGAGGGAACAGGAGAAGGAAGAAATATGCAGGCAGCTGGAAGAGCAAGGAACGCAACACATGATCCACAGCTGTGACATTACACTAGTATCAGGAGGAAGGATACATAAGCCAAGGAGAAAGGAACAGTTAAGAAACCAGGAGTTACATGATAAATAAAATAAACCAAACGGAAGACAAGAGAGTACCAGTGTTAACACTTAATGCAAAGTTAACTCAAAATCCAAACAAAATAATTCAGTGTACAGTTAACACCGGATCGAATATAAACCTTATAAATTCAAAGTTCGTACACGGGACAAATATTGAGACAGGAAAATTGCCAAGAGTTGTATCGGCAAATAATACTCCCATAAACATTTTAGGGATTGCGGAAATTGCATTAGAAATAGATAATATAATTATCAGGGATACATATTTTGTCACTCCGAATATCACGAGCGAAATAATCTTAGGGAATAGATTCCTAAATAAGAACAGGGTTGAATTAAATTTCGACACAAAAGAAATTGTGATAAACTTAGGCCAATTTAAACATAAAATAAAAATGGGGAAAAATGGTTGATACAAATCGAAAGCATTAACAGTACTGAGATGGTTTCCAGAGATAAGATCATTGACATAAGAACCGAAGAGGATATGGTAATAGCACCTCATCAGCATAGGAGAATAAAGCTTAAACATAAACTAAGTCATAAAACATATTTTGAGTCGGAAAAGTCCTTAAAAGAAAAGAAAAAATGCCATGCATATTTGGTAGATGCAGAAGCAGATGAGGGCAGCTATATAACTATTTATAATGCATCTAGCTTCCCAAAACACATAAATGCCAACACTGTATTAGGCTACCTCACTGAGGAAGTAAACAAAGACGACACTTGTGCTGACACAACAAGGCCGCGACAACAGCCACGCACACGGGACCGACGTAAACAAACAGTCACAGATAAGGATGGCATAGAACTTAACATATCACCACACCTAACGGTACAGCAGCATAACATGGTCAGTAAACTGCTACATAAATACAAATCTATGTTCACCACGAAGGTAGAGGACCTTGAACCAGCTAATTTGCCACCAATACAATTAGAATTAGTTCCAAATGCTAAACCCGTAAACAGCCCACCTTATAGACAGAGTATGCAGGAGAGACAGGAACTAGATAAACTTTTAAACCAATTACTAGAAGCAGACATTTTAGAGGAATGCCCAGAATTTTGCTAATATGCTTCACCAGTATTCGTAACAAAAAATCGCGACAATTCGGCTCGCGTTGTTGCGGACATGCGTCGTATTAACAACATTTTAAAGAACTGTGTACATCCTACCCCATCAGTTAACTTAGTTTTAAATTGCTTAAATAAAGCAAACACGTTCACAAAATTAGATCTCAAGGGAGCGTTTCACCAATTACTTGTAAGAGAAGAAGACAGAAACATACTTGCGATTAAAACGCAAGATCGTCTGTTAAGATACAAAAGGTTAACCATGGGATTAAAAATTTCAACCGCTGTATTCAGCAAAGCGATATTAGCTTTATTAAATAAGCACCTGTACAATAAAGTTATATCGTATATTGATGACGTTATAGTTTACGGATCATCCTTTCAACAGGATTTAGAAAATTTGGAAATAATTTTAGAAATATTACACAAAGCTAATTTAAAGCTAAACACAAAAAAATGCAAGTTTTTATATGAAACAGTTGATATACTTGGATACACAGTCTCAAAGCAAGGAATTTTACCTCAACAATCTACAGTTAATGCTATACAAGAATTTAAAAGGCCAGACTGTATAAGACGTGTGCGTCAGTTCCTAGGCGCGTCATCATTTTTCAGGAAGCATATTAAAAATTATGCCCAAATTACATTACCCCTAACAGAGTTAATTAAACAAGCAAACAAAAATTTACCTTTTAAATGGAATGAAGATTGTGAACAAGCCTTTAATAAAATAAAGCAAATTTTAACTAATCCACCATTACTTGCTCATTGGAAAGACGATTGGGAATCAGTTATTTATGTTGACAGTTCATTATTTGCACTTGGGGCCTGTTACTTGCAAATCAATCCTGAAAATAATACTATGCATCCCATAGCATATTTATCAAGAAAATACACAGAAACGGAAAAGCGATATTCTAATGCAGAAAGGGAAATGCTAGCCTTAGTATATGCTGTTAATTACTGGAGGGAATTTACGCTGGGCAGGCAAACAATGGTTTATACCGATTGTCAGTCACTCATACATTATAAGAATTTTAAAAACACTTCATCACGCCTAAATCGCCTTGCTCTCGCACTAGTTGACTACGATATAATCGTAAAATATAAGAAAGGAACTAACAATCTACTAGCGGACAGCCTTTCTAGGAATCCACCAGAAGAGGAGTTAGACCAGGACCTAATTCAAGCTACATTAAACATTCAGGAGATAAAAACAGAAAATTTTGAAGAGTTACAAGCAAAAGACCCTTATTTAAAACAAATAAAATTAGCTAAGATATCACCAGATTCCGTTCCGAAGAAAATCAGACATGAATCCAGGAAATATGTAGAGAGGGATAACATATTATATTACAAACATTTCAATGGTAGGGACACGGAATATTTATTAGCAATACCCCAGGAAAAGGTTAACGAAATATTAAAAACCTTCCATGATAATATATTTTCAGGAGGGCATTTCTCAAGCTTTAAAACTGGAAAGAAAATAAAATCACGATATTATTGGCCCAATATAAATCAGGATATTATAAACTATACTAAAACATGTGAAGACTGTCAACTTAGGAGATCTGCTACTTATAAGCAATACGGAAAGTTACAACCGCAAATCCCCTCAACAAAACCGTTTGAAAGACTAATTATAGATTTCTTAGGCCCTATAACACAAAGCCATGGATTTAAATACATTTTAGTAATGACAGACCCCACAACGAGGATGGCATATACACGTGCAACTCGTTCTGCAGACGCAAAAACCGTAGCTAAGGTATTATTGGAAATATTCTGTTTATACGGTTGTCCAAAAATTATTACTCACGACCAGGGTACACATTTCATGGGACAAGTACTAAAACAATTATTACAAAGCTTAGGCATAGAACAGCGGCCAAGTCCTCCATACATGCAACGTATTCAAGGTTTAACGGAGAGATGCAACTTGGTAATAAAGAAAGCAATTTCACACTACATACAGGAAGACCCGCACAATTGGTCTGACGTGTTAAAATTTATAACATTTGCATATAACACTACGATAAATAAAAGCACGGGTTACACTCCATTTTATTTAAATTTTGCAAGAGAAGCAAACCACCCGTCTGATTACATTTATGTTCACGAAAATCAGGACAAGGACGTATTAAAAGAGATTAAATTAATACATAAAATTAGAACGGAAATTCCGAAAATCTTAGAAAAGGCCCAAAATAGTCAAAAACAATATTTTGACAGGACACGAAGGGATTTAGAACTACAACCAGGGGATGAAATATTAATTAAATATCCAACGGATCACACAAAAAAATATAGCAAGTTTCAAAATTGCTATAAAGGACCTTACCATGTCACCGATAAATTAAATGATTTGACTTACTTAGTGGCTTTAGAAAAACGAGGAAAACTAGTGGAGGAACCAGTTCATGTCGAGAATATTAAACCGTTTCACAGAAGAAATTAAATAAAAACAATTAAAATTATTTGTCACAAACAGAACCTCTATTGACGACAACGTAATGAACGTATTAGAAATACGTACGTGTCAAGGAGCTTTCCTACTGTTAGAATCTTCCCCTATTAGGAAAATTCTCTACAAAGCACCCTATTTACACCTGCATCACCTACGACCAGAGTGCGCAACTGAGATTCAATTTGTAACTTAATACAAATTCCCAACATGCTGCTTGGGAAACAGTCAAAATTGCGTCAATGTTACACTGTTGCAAATTAATTTAAAGTACTAAGAGGTCAACTACTGTGAAACATCTACAAAACAATTACCAATAAAATCCCATCAAATAAATAAATTAATTAACTTGGGCCTACATACGTATTAGGAATACGTTATTTCCTTAAAAATAAAGACTAACTTCTAATCTACAGAGGAACCCAAGAAGGCTCGACTCTTTAAGCCTAATAACTACTACTACTAGTATCATCTAATGGCCCATATATTACTAGATAGTTGAGATTCCATTGGTAACTCAATAAATTGCAATTTACAAATGAATTTACAAAATTTAGGTTCATGCGATACAAATTATGAACCTAAGCATTTGACAGACTTCAAATAATTAACAAATATTACAAAAAAAATAAATTATAAAGGGTTTCCCACACATGAACTGAGCTCAGGGTATCCGATAAATAATCCACACTCACTCAAACACAGAAGATTAAAGCATCTAAAAGAGGAAGGAAGACCACTTATCACTCAAAAAAAAACCTTAACACGTTTTCGACACATATCCGACGCGGATCGACACTGGACCAAAGCCATACTCACTCTCGACTGGGGACATACAATGAACACACAGACACAACAACACGAAGCGACAGACAGGATGTTGCGGATAAGATTACACGCGTGAGAAACAAGCCACGTTGCACTTACAGACAGGCTACAGATTATTCAGCTGAATAGAGCTGCTACTAGCTGAGAAAATTGCATTACTGCGTTACAACAACGTAATTTATATTCTCTAAGGAGATGGAAATAAGACAATTAAATAATATCATAGCTATTAAATCTTGCGGAGAGTTAGTGAAAAGCGCTCAAGCTAAGGCTTCATGACATTTAATAGCAAATTTACTGAACCAAAGTTATTGATCCATAAACAAAACTTATGATAACTTCAAAATTTGTACACCTATTAATTCTCGTGGAGACAGGCTAGTTAATTTGCCGGCAGACTAGATACTTCATGACATTTAATGGTGAACTCAAACTTCCAAATTACATTTAACTCCAGTGAAACATACATGTTTACAAAATTTCACATCAAGAATATATGTTATATTAGTAATGGTTAAATTCATAGAACATTATACTAACGTGACACTCGCAGCTACGGCCATCGCACACAACATACTTCACTGATGTCACCTTCATTTCACTACTTAAATTATTTTTCGGGGGCGAAAAATTTTACCAAGCAGGGGAGTGTAAACATTATGAACATTATTGGTTAATAAAATCCCTAAAATAAAATCATAAAAATATGAGTACAATTAACTACGAAGTAAAGCTGAGGTCAAAGACTTGGAATTGGGAACAACAGGAAATAACAGAGTAACAAAACAGGAAATAAACGGTCAAATTACACAGGTAAATGACCTAGGGTTCAAGCGACAAAATCAAAGTAACTCACCAAAAATTCCAATGATGGCGGCGGGATGCTGACCAGCTACGGACACGAATCACGGCGGGTGTAGGAGTCCAGAATCGACGTGATTGGTTGACGTGGGCGTGGTCGACCGAATTTGGGGGAAACACGATATCGGGGGAAACATATCGAGGAGAGAGGATGGACAGTCAGAAAAAGGGAGGCAAGAAGTGAAGTGTTGGGAAGTGGGGGGGGGGGCTGGATCGAGTAAGTCCCGCAACACTTAGGTTATAGTAAAATACCGGGTGTTGTCGACCTTCCAACCAAGTCCACCAACGCAGGGCCAACAGAAGCACTACAGCGACCACAACCCAGAGGGAGAAGAGGACGGACCGTGTCTGCGACCGGAGGAGCCTTGGGAGAATTCTTCAAGACAACCACCGACAAAGGGACCCGGGACCACTTCTGGACGCTGGACCACTCCTGGACACCTTGACCACTGGACGGGACCACGGAGAGGCCAAGGACCGACAACGCAGGGAGACCGCCTGACAGCCAAAATTCCGGACTGCGTGGTATGTGATCTTCACTAAATTGCACCTCTAGTTAAAAGGGAAAAATTGAGAGAACAGTCGAAGGTTAAGGGAAATGATTTGATAATAATAATGATTTAGCAATGATGAAGATATTAAAAGTTAAAGATTACTAATACAAGCAATAAATAATCCAAACAGAAAGGGGAAATATATATATATATATATATATATATATATATATATATATATAATTAAGTAGCCTCAGAGTAAATGGCAGGGTTAATTGTTAAAATAAATTAAAGACGGTAGACATAATCAGAATGGCCTATAGGCCAAGTTGAGGGGTAAATTAGTTGTACATAAAGATAGCAGTAGCTCGATGTCATTAACCATCGTTCAATTAATTTAGTAAGTGTTAATGAATAACTGTTACATGAATGAATTGATTATTGAAATATAAAGGCCCACATGGCTTAACATTTTAATGTAATATAATGTGACAATGTTTAATTTGGAAAGGTTTAAGGGTAATTATTTTGATGCGTAATTGATGGATGAAATATAAAGGACTAAACTATTAATAAAGTGAATTGAGTAAACCTTTAATGGTAGATTAACGGCTACATGCCCAACAATGTAAATTAAATGTTAAATATCGAGTTAAGGGTGTGTATTCATATGGAAGGTGTGGACTGTGACGTATAAGTTGCCTTAAAGAACTTTGGCCATGCCAGAACAGAGTGATCTTTATTAATGATTTGTTAGCTTAAGAGAGTATTGATTTATATTGTGTTTGTCATTTCAGTTGTATTTTATAAATAGGAGTTAGGGCACAGAGGCCTCTATTTAAAGGGTTGTCACGAATATTTATCATTACATAATAAGGAGGAAATAGTCATCTGATTTATGAATATTAAAAGGTATATGTTATTACAGACGCTGGTGTAATTTCAATCAATTTCCTGGTTTCCATCTCACTAAGCTAAGCGAGTTATGATTCAAACTTAAGAGTAAAAGAAAGAAAAAAATCTTACAGTTTCCTGATACCGTTTATTATATATTAGTATGATATATATATCATCTTGAACTACCCCCAAAACGTGTTCAGGGGGTCATGTTATGAACTTCAATGGTGGTACCGGGCTTAAATTTCACCGTGTGGGTCATGCTAATAGTTCACTTTTCCATAGGAAATTCACTAAAATATCCAGGTGACATCAAGATATTAGGAGGCCGCTCTTTGAGCAGTCAATGTTATTTACCAGTTCCGCCCCTTCCTGTTTTCTCTGACTAGAGGTTGGGAGGGGAAGGAGGCTCTCATGAAGCTATCCCAGTGACAAGGGGACGAGGTCTTGTCTCATCTCACCGCTCTGCTCAGTTTCCGGCGTCCTCAGTTTGGTTAATATTGAACTTACCTAGAATTAACTAGGTGTACGCTCATTCTTCCCGCAAGAGGATGAACGAAGATTGAATTGTTAAAGATAAATTATAGAGAAATTTTACATATATAGCTTTGTTAACATACACCTCTTTTAGCAAACACTTTTACAGTAGATCAAAAAATATCTAGACTATATACAACATATCTAAATATTTAAAATTTTGTTATATTGTCATCCGACAGAAAAATATCACAAATCTGTGAATGCACTAGTACAAATACTAATGATTTCGATAGCTTACTTGTATTTAAAAATGCTTAGAGAAAATTTGTATTGATATGTTATAAAAATAAGGAGTTTTGCAAAATTCCGCAAGCATACGTTAACATGTCTACTAAAATATGTTACAGCCTTAAGAGATACTAAGAGTCACCCGAAAAAACGTGAAGTACCAGATATCAATTAATCATATCCTACTAATATCATAAATGTGAAAGTTGTAAGTTTATTTGTATGTTTGTTTAGATATTTGTGGCTCAATCACGCTCTAACCACTGGACTGATTGAGCTGAAATTCGGAAGAAACAATGTATATTCAATCTACCAGTTTTCCCAAATATCTCGGGAATTATATAAACTGATTTGTTTAACCTATACTCTAATACGAGCATCAAATAATATTTGTATATAAAATTGATTACATAATCCCGAGGAAAGATTTGTTTAAACGCTGTTTTAAACGTTATAACCTATGCATCCTCACACATTACTGTAATTAACTGCAATATCCCCGGCTGCAGTGTCATCACGGCACTCTCTCAATTAGCATGTTTGACAAATGTGCACTCAGCACTCTTGGATTTTGTTTACTGAACAATAAACGTTTTATATGTAAAGAACCCCCATGTTGTTACAAATTATGGTTCCCATGGGTGCTATGATATAACACTTAGAAATATAATTAATTAAACGATTCTTTAATTATACAATTAATTTCCATTCCCATGTCTGCCGTTTTATGTAGGATATCGATTATATCTGCGCTGTGAATTATTTAATTTACACGATCACTCAAGTTGTTCTACATACTAGTGACCACTTAATTTTCGTCCTTACCATATCCGTCCATGAAGTAAACCTTTAGTGGTATTTCTTTAACAAGATACACAGACACAGTTTATAAATATGTTATGTTATCTGTCATTTTTTGAATTTTACAATATTTTTATTTTAAAGTCATATTAATATTTGCAGTGAAATAGAGGGGTATTAGTTAATAACTGTTAGAAATAAATAACTCACGTTAAATCCGAACCATAGTTCTTAGACATATTCGTGAGATTTTGTGTTAAAAGATACATTGGTTCATTACAAAAATTAAGATGGCCACCGGGCCTCAGTGATACAAACGCTCAAAAGTCAATAGGGTGTCTTCCCCTACCGCTAACTATAATATTACTGTATTATTATTGTTATACGAGTGTTGCGTGTTTATATCTATACAGGGTGTCTCAAAAGTCGACGACCAAACTTCACAGGCTTGTTATATGGACTATTTCCAACAAAAAATGTTAAATATGTTCATATCATATTTTTTATAGTTTATAAGCTATTGACGTTTTAAAAATTTTTTCTAATCTACGTTTCTCAATATTATAAATTATTATTAGGTAAGAAAATGTGCACGTAGGACCATAAAACTTTTACTCTGAATAAACATAAACAGTAAAAATACAAAAATGCATTTTTTAGGAGTTTAAAAACACGGATTAACCCAATTTAAATTTAAATTTTACATTTCAAACTAATTTTTTAACTATTTTAAAACTGTGTTTCCCTCCACAGTTTCTGCCTTAGAGAGTGATCCTATATCTTAAAAACTTTTTCATTTAATTCAGATAATAATAGTATTAAGATATTAAAACATTTATTTCTCTAATTGTGGTATTGGCGTATTTTTTTAATTAATACACATCTCCTGGAATTAGCCATAATTTAAAATAGCAGCAAAAAATATAGTAAATCCTATTTAGACACGAGTAATGTACTAAAATATTAAATAAAAGACAATTTTATTTAAAAAATGGAATATTTTTTAATTAAAAGCAATTAATTGTACTCATTTTGTTCATTGATTAAAAATAAGTAATATCCAATTAACTTATAAAAACCATACCTTGACACTATCACACATTGTCAACTGGATATCACGTTTTCTTTTCCTAAAGCTTAAGAGTCACAATAAATGTTCAAAATTGCGACCTTCTTCCCTGATACATAGCCGACAACGACGAATAAAGTTCTTCTTCAGAGACCGAATGGAATGCCTGTTATTTAAAATAATGTTGGTAGCTTGTGGAATTCGTTGTCTTAGTTCATCCTCACTTTGGCAGTCAGTTGAAAAAACTATTTCCTTGTAGTACCCCCACAAGAAGAAATCCATAGGAGTCAGATCAGGTGATCTCGGTGGCCACAGAATGGTCCCTAGTCTTCCAATCCAACTGTCTGTAAACACTGCATTCAGATGTTGCCTAACATCAACAGAAAAGTGAGCTGGTGCGCCATCATACTGAAACCACATATTTTGGCGGGTGTTAAGTGTGATATGCTGAAGTAATTCTCCAAAGTTGGTTTGCAGGAAGTTCAAATAATTATCGCCATTCAGCCTCCCTGGCAACTCAAATGGTCCAACCAACTTACCTTCAACCAGCACATATGTTTATTCCAAACTGGTGCTGAAAGTGACTACCTCTTATTACTTTGGGATTTTTATATGACCAGCATCGAGTGTTGTGAATATTGTAAATTCCTGTTCTTTTGAAACAAGTTTCGTCGGTCCACAATATCTTATTGAAAAATCCAGGATCAGCTCGGATTCTCGTTAGCATCTCTCTGCAAAAACCTCACTCTTTATGCATGATCTGTAGGTAGAATAGCCTGGACACGCTGCACATGATAAGGGTACAACTGGTTCCTTCTAAGGCTCCTATGAACTGACGCTCTTGATATTCCAGTCTCTCTTGACAGATGGCGAACACTACCAGTTGGGTCATCTTCTACCATATTCAACAACATCTCATCATTATTGTCAATACGGGGCCTTCCCAACCGCTCAGTATAACCAGGAATCTTACCCTCCTCATAACACCTATGAACATACAAAAATACTCTATGATCAGGGAACCGTTGTTAGGATACCGAACTCTGTATTCCCTTGCAGCAGCATGTGCATTTCAATCACTAAAACCATACAAAAAATGCATGTCAGCATATTCCCTAGCCGAGTAATACATAATGGGAATGCAACATAAAACAGATTGTAAAAACAAACAGACAAACCCTTTTTACGATAAAACGCGTTTTACAAACAAAAAAATACCCAAAAAACAAATATTTTTCAAAACAGGAAACACAATTAAAACTCTAACAATGATTATCAATGAATTACTGTCAATGAGCTTGAATAAACAGTAGCTCAACAATTAACACAGCTGATTCAATAATAACAGCTGATTCAAAAATTATAGCTGATTTTGACCCTGTAACCAAATTTTTTTTATCAACTTGCCTTTTATTTTATATTTTATTACATTACTTGTGTCAAATTAGGATTAATTACTCTGATTTTGTTTGGTATTTTAAATTATGGCTAATTTCAGAAAATGTGTATTAATTAAACAAAATACGCCAATACTGAAATTATGAAATTAAATATTTTAATATCTTAATACTATTATTATCTGCATTAAATGAGAAAGTTTTTAAGATATAAGATCACTCTCTAAGGCAGAAACTGTAGAGGGAAACACAGTTGTAAAATAGTTAAAAAATTAGTTTGAAATGTAAAATTTAAATTAAAATTGTGTTAATCCGTTTTTTTAATGTTAATAAGCTCCTAAAAACTGCATTTTTGTATATTTACTGTTCATTTTTATGCAGAGTAAAAGTTTTATGGTCCTACGTGAATATTGTCTTGCCTGAACATAACTTATAAGATTGTAAAACGCAGATTATAAAAAAAGATTAAAAACGTCAATAGCTCGTATACTATGACAAATATGATATGAACTTATTTATAATTTTTTGTTTGAAATAGTCCATATAACAAGCCTGTGAAGTTTGGGCGTCGACTTTTGAGACACCCTGTATAAGTTTATGTCGTGTTATGCTACCCTATAAGTGTTGAACATGATTTCAGAGGTACTCCATACGCAAGCACGATCACTTGTTGCGGCACTAATCTTAAATGTATATCTTGTTCTGTAAACTGTATTTTATTTTAAAACAAAGTAAATACTTAATATCGTCGCAATTATATCGTGTTTGGACTTAATGTTCTTGTTATTTGATGCAGATTTCAAAAATGGGGTTATTTTTACACTTAATGGTGAAATGCAAAAACTGTAACGATTGCGCCTTGAGTTCAGTAGGTGACTTATGGCCAAAACCCGGAGCGGTCGAGCGAGGGCTGATTAGGGGTAGGGACACCTCCCCGACCGTCCTAAGCTCTCAGCCGCCACGAGTCTTTGCGTGAGGTATAAATTGTCAAACAAATTCTTTAAATATTAAAAATCTACTTATTACAACTGACTGACTGAGAGACAAGACACAGCCTAAACCAGTGGGTTCTAGATGCATTACATTTTGCACAGGAGTTCCTTATATTATGGGGTTACTACCAGCTGCGCCGCGCGGTCCTAGGAATTCGGAAGGTACCCCACATTCCTGAAAAAGGGCTACGACTACTGCGCCGGGAAGCGCCTGAGACCCTGAGACCCTTGATTGGTCGGTAATATCTTCAGCAAATAACTCACAAAGTTAAACACTCAGAAATAAAACAGTTGTGAGGTGAATTAGTTTGAACACTTACCTAAATAATAATCAAAAATAAAGATCGTAATCCTACGATAGCTGTGTTCGTTTTTCATGAGTTAAAAATTATACTCTCCCTAACTCTACTTTAATATGGAAATGTTAAAAGTCGTGGCCCTCAAAACGATAGGTTAAATCATGATGACGATGACATCTAGTCTTATATATATATCATAAAAAATTCATTCCCACCGGATTTTGAATTATACAAATTATGGATGAGGCGACACAGATGTCAGCGCGAACCCCAATGTATATTACAATTTACATTAAATTATAAAAATTGCATTAAATAAAACGATTCTAGCTAAATGGTAATATGCATACATCTAATCGTGAATAAAGTACATCTCTATAATTTGTTACATTATTCTGCCCAGTAACCGCGCAGCGCAGTTGGTATAGTGTCCGAGGGACCCTTTAGACCGCGCGGCGCAGCTGGTGAGGGTAATTAGGAATTTTCTTACCGCGCGGCGCAGATGGTATATCCCCATATAATGTACCTATGTGATCAGAAAGTAAGAATTTTTTTTAAATCATCCCATAAGGCTGCCCTTCGCCAGCGTATACGCCCGAATATTCTCTAAAGTTTTCTGAACAGTCATCACTGATTACCACAATGTTGAATTCTGTATTCGGTGTTTTTGCAGCCTCCCATACTATTCGCGAATTCGCCGACATTGTTATTCGTCCGAATATTCAGGCGGAATCGCGAGTAGTGTGGGACACACTTAAAGGGGTCAAATAGGGCTTCCAATGTTAATCTTAAGGAGTTATTTTATTTTCTCATCTGGTTATCATGTTAAATATCCAAAATTGCGTTAATACCTGAAATATCCTGTGCGGACAACGGTTCATCGACTAGTCAATGAATAAAAAGTAGATAAAACTCAGTAAATGTATATGATAAACCTTATTTTAAAAATCTGAACAGTCCCAATTCCACGCAGTATAAAGTCATTCCAATAGCGGCCGTGCAACCAAATTGACAGATCCGACAGAACGAGTGGATCGTGAGCCCCGCGCCCGTTAAACTGCCAATATTATTTATCGGTTGTCGGGCGAGGGCTTCGCTACAAAACATCCCCCGCTCCTCTCTCCCACAATATCATCTCACTTCTCAGTTTTACTGAAAGTCCTGCCATAAAATATGTTACAACTCAAAATGTCGGGCAGTAGTTTCACGAAATGGTTTTGGTTACTGGGTGGAATCTACATTCCAGGAATTTGCAGGAATCAAACTGTAAAATAAATCGGTGTTATTTTAAACAAATGAGGTGGTATTTTTATAGTTCGTTTAACTATTAGCGAGTTTCCCCTATTTAGGGAAGGAGCTGTTACCGTTGGTGGCACGGTAAGACCTAGGCCCGGGACCATGATAACTTTTCGATTTGAGGCCCCCAGATGTCAAAAACACCATTCGTTCAAATTCTAATATATGTGTCCGTAACTTTTGTAAAAATGGTCCGACCTTGATGAAATTTGTTATAAACATGTAAGGCAGCATTTATTTTCATGAGTTCGAGAACCAGACAGGTCGGTCTACTTTAAAGGGGGTTTTGGGGGTTTTGTACCCCAAAAATGAGTTTTTTGAACTTTTTACATATAATTCTTTTTAAACACAAATTTCGGTTTACACAATTAAATTCAGCTTAAAAATACAAACAATTTGGTATTTTTATCATCGCTCTACGTCAATTGGTTACCGAGATATTGAGAGTGCTAAACACAGTACGTTTTCCAATGTTAATCTTATGGAGAATAAGTAAAATTGTATATCTAGCTTATTAATGAACATACATTAATTAAACTTGGTATGTGGCTTTATCTGGTTGGGCTTTAATGCTATTTGTATACAAAACTCATTTTTTGAGGTCCCCATGGCAGCAAACCTGCGTACTACAAGCAGCTATAATGTCATTCTTACGGAGAATAATAAACAAGATATCTTGCTTGTTTATGAACATAAATCAATAAAACTTGGTATAGTGCTTCGTCTGGAGGTGATCCATTGGTATTTGCATAAAAACCAGATTTTGTGGTCCTTGATGTAGCAAACTTGCATACTCAGTCCTAATGTTTTTCTTATGGGGAATAAATAAAGTGTCATATCTCGCTTATTTATTAATATGCTTTGATTAAAGTTGGTAAGTGGCTTCATGACTTAGTGAAGTACCATTTTAAATTCACTGAGTATGCAGGTTTTCTGCAACGGGGGTATTTATAATCGATCAAATCCGATTGTAATGGATGTTTGGACAATTATAGTCAAAGTAAAACCGACTGATTCCAGTCTTTTTTTCAAGAATATGTAATAATTCACGTTTTACAATAGTACAAAATATATAATTTACTCTTATTTCTTACTTGCATAAAATGTAGTAAATATGCATAGTTTTGTAAGTCATAATTAGTTGCAACTTGATTAATGAGAACTGTCATTGAACTATTTACATAGTATTGCCAATATAGCATTATTCAAATGAAACTGAATTCTAAATAGCAACGATAATTAAATACTGTGCAATAAAGTGTATAAGCTGAATAACTCTGTGTACAAGGTAGGATTTCTGTTTTAAAAGACACCCGCTCAAGAGTTATATATTTTTTAAGAGGAGTTACTATTTAATTTTTATCTAGGCATAGTCTTAGTATTTATTTTTTATTTTGAACTGTTTAGCATCCAACGATAAAGTTACAAGTTGTGAAACCAAAATAGCATCTACAAAAGTCCAATAGCGGTAGTTTTTATTTATACTTTATATTTACTGTAGTTTTAAAACCACAGAACGATGTATGAAGGAATTGAGGAAGAGTATCTCGCTTTTCGTACAAACCTGGTGTGGTTTAGGGTCCTAGAAAGTCGAGAAGTGAATGAAATGATGAAATGGGTCGTAACAGGTCTAAATAGGAGTCGTGAAACATGACACAACACCCGCTTGCTATTTAATAGCACTATAACAAATCGCAAAACGTGTTCTGTGTATTAAACGTGTACGAGACTACGACGAGAATTGACCATCAAAAATATATTTAACTGAATATCAACGTTTTAAAGATGTTTATTTAAAACTTTTTTATTATTTTAAAGTTAAAATGGAAAAAAGATCAGCGCAACTCGAGTAAATTCCTGCGCACCTAATTCTAAATCGATTGCGCCTTCATCATTTGAACGCAATTCTTATACTGCACCAATTTTGCCTAACCTGCGCCGTAGGTTTGTGCTAGAGCAAGTCAAAACTAATATTAGACTTGTTCGAAAACTGAACCAGTCGTAACAGTTGAACTGTCGGTACTGTCGGTAGTTTTCTAAACTCGTTTATTTATTTTTACTCAACTTGTAGAAAACAGGTAACAGCTAGATCATGTCTGAACAGTGTCAAACATCATCGTTTACAAAGATGTTAACAAAATAAACGATTTGTGTTTTCTTTGGATTACATTAACAAAAAAATAAGGTTTAAAGCCCCTACGTGAAATATATTTTAAAAATATTTGTGTTATTTTAATTTTATGTTTAAAATTAAAAAAATAAAAATACTGCGACGGCTCATTAAAGTTCTAGTTCACAACTGAGCGTCTGCAGGCAATCTGTACTCAGCAAGTACTCTGTAGGTAATCAATCCAAGATATAAAATACCCCCGTCGCAGCAAACCTGCGAACTCTGCGAATTTCCAACGCATAACATATGTCTTAATACCACATAAAGCCGCATAGCAAGTTTCATAAACATATATTTTCAAATAAGCGATATATACAATTTGAATTATTCTCCATAAGAATAACATTGAGTACGTAGGTTTGCTGCAACAAGGAACACAAAATATTGTTTTTTATGCAAATATAACCCAAAAAGGTGAAGCCACATACCAAGTTTTATTAAATTATGTTCATAATTAAGGGAGACATTTTACTTATTCTCCGTAAGAATAACATGGGGACTGAGTACGCAGGTTTGCTGCTACGGGAATAATCGGTAAATTTTTTTGCAAATAACAATAGACCACAACCAGATGAAACCGTATACCAAGTTTAATTAGTATCGTTTATAAATAAGCGAGATATAAAATTCTTCTTATTCTCCATAAGAATAACTTTGGACAACGTACTGTGTTTAGCACTTTCAATATATCTGTAACCATTTGACCTAGAGCAATGATCAAAACACCAAATTGTGTGTTTTTTTTAAAGTTGAATCTAATGGTGAAAACTAAAATTAGAATTTTTAAAATATTACATGTACAATCTTCAAAAACCCATTTTTGGGGTACAAAACCCCCCCAAAATACCACTTCGGATGGGGCAATCTGTCTGGTTTTCGAACTTAAAGTCATAAATGCTGCTTTACACAAAGCGTTTGTACCAAATTTCATCAAAATCGGACCCTTTTTACGAGAGTTATCGCACCCACGGACACATATATATATATATATATATATATATATATATATATGTGTATATATAATATAATATTTAAATAATATATATACATATATAGATATATACATATATACATACATACATATGTATATAAACATATATACACAGTTTCGAACGAATGGTGTTTTTGGGGCCTGGGGACCTCAAAACAAAAAGTTATCATGGTCCCGGGCCTAGGTCTTACCATGCCGACTACGGTAATAGCTTCTTCCCTATAGGGAAATTCGCTAATAATCTCTTAAATCTGAAATAATTTAACCAGTTTAGGGAAATTAACTGTAAAATGTAATTTGATTTATAAATCTAATATTTTTATCATGATATCAACACAACTGAGATCTTGGAGCAAACATCTCATTCAACTCTGAGACCAACTTTATAGTTGGTTGTTATGTTTATACGACCGAAGCCTGGCACATGCCCCCTGCAGTTTCATTGCAGTTTTGTTTTCCAGGAAATGCAATGGAATGGACTGTTGTGGATTTAGGAAACCACAGTTTTTGCCAAAAAATGAACTTATTTTGAAAAAGTAACTAGATTAACATATTTTAAAGAATAATTGGATATTTATTTGTTCATCTAACACGATGTAATTTGATTTTGTCCACGTTTCACAACAAAAATATTTACTAAATATCATAAAACTTATTTTACTTATTGGCATTTAACCAATCCATTATTATGGGTCTGCCACTTTAGTCCATCAAAAGACGAAATTCTATACTCTAATATGAGTAAGGTTTGCTTGCTTGAGACACTGATCTCATAAACAGCTCCAACGCGATTTCCTTCAAATGTTTGAAATAACTAATTTCTGGGATAAAAATAAGTTCTTGACAGGCCTCATCCCCAGGAAAAATCAAATAATGTAAAAAAAACTAAAATGAAAAGTTAAAAAAATTAACATTGGGCTTATGGAGTTTCAAATCAAAACAAAAGAATTGTAACAGCTGTTCATAATCAACCAGGGAACTGTCAAAGTAATACTCATGTTGTAAATGATTATTAAAATGTGGTTTCCTGAGAGCAGATATAAAAAGATTTGAGTGAAGATTACATATATAGAGTAGTAAAATAAATCAAAGGGACATTGAGCTATAAATAACAACTGGAGTGACCTTAAAAATTTAGAAAAGAGGCAAATGAGTTTTACAGATCTGATTATCAGTAGAGGGAAGTGGTGAAATATTACTCCAAGTCATCTAAACAAACTGACTGGCCTTCCCCCGAGCAAAGTTCGGCCCCCCAGGTACTGCTGATAATATATGGACATTGATTCATTTTATTGATGACTATGGCAAGATTGCTGCACACAAATATTGCACTATTTCAGTAAAAACTTGAACTGTGAATATAAAGTACAAATTTCAGATTTTATTAAGAGCGTCAAGCTTTTGATTTCTCTCGGAAATGTCCTGAACTCGTTTTCAAAATATGTAACTCATTACAATGTGTTAAATGTTATGAGAAAAACTAGATGCTGTGACAATGCAGTGCCAGTAAATGGTTTTGTTTAGGTAGTCTAATCATGTTAGCATACCTGTAATTAAATAATTATTTAATAACCTATTTTTTTCAAAACATTTTTATACTTTGAGATCCCCTTGCGAAGAATGGAACACCAGCCAGTATTATACATTTGTTCCAGCAAGTAAATGATAATACTCTATTTTAAACGTATCAGTTTGTTAATATTGTAACACAGTGATACCTGGCAAAGTAAAAACTACAGTGAGCATGACTGTAATCACGTTAGAGTGGGGACAATGAAAGTAACATTTACAGCAAACGCTAAACAATACGCACTTGACGCTCCGTGCTCAGCCCTCATTGTGTTCAGATGCTCAGCCGCTGCTCAGAATTAAAACTTCCTCCTCCTGCCCTCAGATATTCCTTGCTCTTCCATCACATACAAGTATTTTGGTTGTAGACAGCTTTTCATTCCATAGCAATAACTATTGTGATATTCACTTGTATTGTTTGACTATGTAAGGAGCAAAAAAAATAATGATACACTATTTAACTTTACTTGAAATTTAGCTTAGATTCACTCAGCTTCCAATGATTAGATTAAATTCACTTTATAATTTAGATTGTTTATTTACTTGAGACATACAAATCTGGAATGTAATTATTTCCGTTTCATTTAATTTATCTAAAAGACTAGATGAATGCCATGGTATACATAACACAATGGTGGTAGGAGATTGCAAAGTCAACGTTTCATTATTAATATGTTCTATTCATCCAATCTAGCCAATTTTCTATGGTGTTTATCCTAACTAACCTAGGCTAACTGTACAAATTGTTTTTAATAATATCTGTAGATTATGGCAACATAGTGTGGGTATATTTTGGAAAAGTCTGTAGGCTTTACCAAATTGAAATATGTTATAAAAATACAAAGATTTAGTTAATTGCATGGATTTGTAACCCCTTTTCAAAGCCTATCTTTTTATATTTACTCGTTTATTCAAATTCAGGCACACTCATATTTATCATGGCATCGATAAAATCAATAAATAAAGGAACTGAAGTTGCTTTAGTTTGTTTTCAAAAGTTTTTACCAGCCCAGTAAATGATGATAAAAATATGTTATAGCATATAATCTCTACATCAAGTTGTAAATCGCTTAAAACACTGTATTTTTTGTGATTTTTGACTGCTTTGTTTACTGTACCGTGTGTTTCCTTCTTTGCATTTGAATTCAACACTGCAGGTGGGATCAATTAAGCTTGTTGGGTTAAGGTTGTTTTTGTAAACAAATCTGACAATTATACTGCACTAATATGAGGGATTTTTTCAGGGGCGGATGCAGAGGTCATGTTTCGGGGGGGCGGTCACCGAAAGTTACCCCTCCCCCTCCCCCTGGGTGGTGCCTGACACCCCATTATTTTTTTAACTATATGCAATTATATAACGAATGAAAGTAAGTTAACATAATATATCAATAACCTTGTACTCAAGAAAAAACAAAACAATCATAACTTTATAAACAAGGTAAACAAAAATTAATTTTAGTTGTACTGCCCAACCGTAAATAAAAATAACAAATATTTGGGAATTACACTTTTTTCTACGTCATCTGCAGGTGTCTAAGAACAAGTAATATGCCTATAAATAAACAATTTATTTTAGTAGTTACCCACGCAAAAAACTATTTACAAAACGTACTTGAAATCTGCAATACTGAACTATGCTACACGAAGATACAATGTGGAATGAGGCTGACAGCCAAGGTCAACCACTCGAAAAATGAAAATGTCGTACCACATTGTTACAAAATAAAATACTTGGCGTATGAGGTTCCGTTTGCACGCAATTTAATCTTTGTTTCCTCTTATTTCATAACATTTATAATTTGAGGCAATTTTGCTTCTAGCCTAGACACTGGATATTTATTGCCTAGCAACGGATTACGTGGTTTTACACAAAAATCAAACCTAACCTGTAAACAAAACAGTTGACAGCAAACGACGGTAGGCGGGCGAAATCCAGTAAAAAATAATCACCAAATACAATGGTAACAACCTTTGCTGTGTGTGGCTAAAATCTACCTCCAATACCATGTTGAAAAGACTGAATTTTCAGTCTGCCAACTGGCAAAACTGCAACAACTTTGCGATACTCGGGAATATCCATGTTTTTGTAAGACGCTTTTAGGTGAAATACGTTGATCTAAGTAATGTGTTATATTTTAAAATGGAGGTTTAATATTTCACCTGTCTAATGGTATGTATTTTATTCCTTATATCAAACGTTTAGGTGCATTAGTTTTGCATTTTAATGTACTAATGTAGATGGCAACGGCAAAATTTGACTCTCGGAAACGAGAAACGGGGTTTTGGGAGGCTTTTGCTACTTACATTTTCATTCGGATTTATTCAAACATTCATTGTATGCCTGAATAGTAAAATAAAACACAATAATTCTTAAGTTTGGGGGGGCGACCGCCCCTACGGCCCCCCCTTGGATCCGCCCCTGGATTTTTAATGGACATTTTCAGACAATAAGCGATAAAACTTTAATTCTAAATGGGACTAGAGTTGTCATACTATAAATATTTGTGAAATATAAAGCTGGAACTAAAATGTTCAGATAAATATATTCAAAATTGAAAATTTATATTGTTTTGATATGTTTGCTATCACTTGCGAACAGTTTAAACTTGAATGGATTTGCAGCAAGAATATATAAATCTGATAATATAAGAGTGTAAGATTATCGAATAACTGATAGAAAGTAGGCTTGAAAATTTGTTTAAAAAGGGAATCAACATATAATCCTGGTTAAGATAACTCCTGGTTAAGATAACTCCTGGTTAAGATAACTCCTGGTTAAGATAACTCCTGGTTAAGATAACTCCTGGTTAAGATAACTCCATTGTATGTGTTTCTTTTTACTTTGAGGAAATATTTAGATGATTATCGCTCAGGGTTTTTACTATTGATTTAAACTATATTTTCATACACCTTAAGAAATATTGGTGCATGTACGTTTTTTTATTAAATAAAATTAATGTTTGAAAAAAAAGTTGTAACTCTTTAGTTCAGCAATGATTCATTGCTTATTGATTTTATCAGTATTAACTGCCACCAGTTGACACCATTTGACGACTAACAGCCAGTGGCGGTCTTACCTATGGCGCCGCCCCTAGGCCCGTTCGGTCGGCCACCCCTTTGTGTTTCGGGAAAAATGGAAAGGTTTCAACTTAAAGGTGATATTAAATTTCCCGTTGTTGGCACGCTTATTAATGCATTTTTCCAAGAAAGTCATATTACAATATGAGTACATAATTTCTATGCACTTATTAATATATCTGCTATATATTTATTTAATGTAATAATATCATGTATCATATAATAATGATATTGATAATAATGAACTATATTTAAATTAATATATTATAAAAATATCCATACCTTAATTTTCTCATTTGTTGGTGAAGAAGATTCAAAATAAGACAGCTCACAAGGTTTGTTAAGTTTGATTTATTACTCTTGGATCTTAAGAAGTAATACTTTTTTAACACAAACTGGAAAAATTCTCTTAAACTTGTATTTTCATTTTTAATATAACGGAAATGCAATATAATAATAAAAATAGTGAACAATTATCATTAAATTTCTTTGTATGTGGAATATATGTATCCTACAAGTTCTCTTCTCTGAGGAACGTGCTCATAGAAAGAGGTGAGCATTTGACATTATTGAATTTGATCAATTTAAAAAAAAATACACACATTCACTCCCAAATGATGACTCTAGGTCGGTATCGTAAAGGTTTTGCAGTTTTGTTGTATATTCTAAAATTACTGATGGTTGTGTGTTTGAAAGGTCAGAAAAGACTGAAAATCTGTCAGCTACTATAGAATCCGCTTCTTTTCTTTTTAGTAATTCACTTTTAAGTCTGTCAGTGATAACATAAAAGGTTTCCTCTTTAAACCTGTCTCGCCCTGCAAGGACGATTTCGTCTCCACTATCTTCATCTGGACGACGTTTTCTCTTCTGGAAGTTTTTTGAAGAAGTGTCATATAGTGGCGTAGTTACGGGGGGGGATCAGGGGGATATATCCCCCTCCCCTTGAAACTTGGAAAAATAAAAATTTATATCCTCCTGAATTCAAGCTTATGACTTTTGATTAAAAAGAAATGCTGTTACTGAAAAACAAAACAAATATGTATGCAATATCTCCAAAATATCTTAGTTGTATATTACAAATATTGTTCCGTACAATAAATAGTAGCAAATGAACTGCACTGCACACGGCACACGGCACACGGCACACGGCACACGGCACACGGCACACGGCACACGGCACACGGCACACGGCACACGGCACACGGCACACGGCACACGGCACACGGCACACGGCACACGGCACACGGCACACGGCACACGGCACACGGCACACGGCACACGGCACACGGCACACGGCACACGGCACACGGCACACGGCACACGGCACGGTATTTACGCATTGCGTATTTGGGACGGTAGTCACCGAACAGTCTACCCTCACCCCCTAGCAGTCAGTTTGTCAACTAGCGCACCTGACCTTGACCTTGGCGTCTAGACGGTCTTAGTGATGTGCTTAATTTACGGTTACCATATTAGATTTGTAATTTAATTAACTGCAGGGAGCCATAAATCTTCATACAGATTTTCAGCGCTCTATAACCGCAAATATATGTAAAAGTCAACGATATTTCCCGACGAAATAAAGCCAAAGAGTAACAAATAATAGAAGTTAGAGTGAACAGGGAAATAGGGTTTAGCTTATTTGGCAATCGTTGCATGACGATGAAGTTGCAAACGTAAATACATTTTCGTTCACAGATAGGATTTCAACACAAAAGTTGTGCTATTCAACGAATTTTTGGGAACAATTTCAAAAAGGGGAGATTTTTAATTTTTCAAGGAAATTCCCCGGAGCTATATTTTTATCTTAAAACTCCGATAATCTCTTGGGAAATTTGGTGACTTGGCATCTCTAGCTTAATGATTACTTTCCAGCTTTCCAGTACTGATTACAACTGATACAAGTACTTTTTAGTTCGGTTACAAATACTGATTACTTCGTATCAATGGTTTATGTCTTGGATGTGTAGGCCTATATCAATAATTAAGAATGTAAGGGACACGTCAATGATGTCTTCAAGTTTGTATACCGATATCTGCGCTAGTCACGAACACAGTTTTTGTTTTGTATTCCCTAATGAGATATCCCCCCCTTGACAAAGGTCTATCTATGCCACTGGTGTCATGATCACTCTCACACCATTCACATCGAGCCATTGCCTTTTTTCGTATACGTCAAACATATCACGACAGGAGTCCATATATTCTACAAGAGAATCATAGAGTCGGTTTGCTCTTTCAATGGACTTTTCAACACTTTGGAGAGTCTCGCTTACTTTCCCGAACCTTTATAAAATATATGTCTGTGCCTAGGGTGCCTTATGGGAAGTCCGCCACTGACTAGAAACACAGGTACTGGTAATGACACACTGACAGCCGCGCCTCCCGCCACCAGCCGCTTGCCGCCGCGGCCGTGCGCCCCACAAAGGCAGCGCCCCTAGGCACGTGCCTAGTGTGCCTTATGGGAAGTCCGCCACTGACTAGAAACACAGGTACTGGTAATGACACACTGACAGCCGCGCCTCCCGCCACCAGCCGCTTGCCGCCGCAGCCGTGCGCCCCTCAAAGGCAGCGCCCCTAGGCACGTGCCTAGTGTGCCTTATGGGAAGTCCGCCACTGACTAGAAACACAGGTACTGGTAATGACACACTGACAGCCGCGCCTCCCGCCACCAGCCGCTTGCCGCCGCGGCCGTGCGCCCCACAAAGGCAGCGCCCCTAGGCACGTGCCTAGTGTGCCTTATGGGAAGTCCGCCACTGACTAGAAACACAGGTACTGGTAATGACACACTGACAGCCGCGCCTCCCGCCACCAGCCGCTTGCCGCCGCAGCCGTGCGCCCCTCAAAGGCAGCGCCCCTAGGCACGTGCCTAGTGTGCCTTATGGGAAGTCCGCCACTGACTAGAAACACAGGTACTGGTAATGACACACTGACAGCCGCGCCTCCCGCCACCAGCCGCTTGCCGCCGCGGCCGTGCGCCCCACAAAGGCAGCGCCCCTAGGCACGTGCCTAGTGTTCCTTATGGGAAGTCCGCCACTGACTAGAAACACAGGTACTGGTAATGACACACTGACACCCGCGCCTCCCGCCACCAGCCGCTTGCCGCCGCAGCCGTGCGCCCCTCAAAGGCAGCGCCCCTAGGCACGTGCCTAGTGTGCCTTATGGTAAGTCCGCCACTGACTAGAAACACAGGTACTGGTAATGACACACTGACAGCCGCGCCTCCCGCCGCCAGCCGCTTGCCGCCGCGGCCGTGCGCCCCTCAAAGGCAGCGCCCCTAGGCACGTGCCTAGTGTGCCTTATGGGAAGTCCGCCACTGACTAGAAACACAGGTACTGGTAATGACACACTGACAGCCGCGCCTCCCGCCACCAGCCGCTTGCCGCCGCAGCCGTGCGCCCCTCAAAGGCAGCGCCCCTAGGCACGTGCCTAGTGTGCCTTATGGGAAGTCCGCCACTGACTAGAAACACAGGTACTGGTAATGACACACTGACAGCCGCGCCTCCCGCCGCCAGCCGCTTGCCGCCGCGGCCGTGTGCCCCTCAAAGGCAGCGCCCCTAGGCACGTGCCTAGTGTGCCTTATGGGAAGTCCGCCACTGACTAGAAACACAGGTACTGGTAATGACACACTGACAGCCGCGCCTCCCGCCACCAGCCGCTTGCCGCCGCGGCCGTGCGCCCCTCAAAGGCAGCGCCCCTAGGCACGTGCCTAGTGTGCCTTATGGTAAGTCCGCCACTGACTAGAAACACAGGTACTGGTAATGACACACTGACAGCCGCGCCTCCCGCCACCAGCCGCTTGCCGCCGCAGCCGTGCGCCCCTCAAAGGCAGCGCCCCTAGGCACGTGCCTAGTGTGCCTTATGGGAAGTCCGCCACTGACTAGAAACACAGGTACTGGTAATGACACACTGACAGCCGCGCCTCCCGCCACCAGCCGCTTGCCGCCGCAGCCGTGCGCCCCTCAAAGGCAGCGCCCCTAGGCACGTGCCTAGTGTGCCTTATGGGAAGTCCGCCACTGACTAGAAACACAGGTACTGGTAATGACACACTGACAGCCGCGCCTCCCGCCACCAGCCGCTTGCCGCCGCAGCCGTGCGTCTCTCAAAGGCAGCGCCCCTAGGCACGTGCCTAGTGTGCCTTATGGGAAGTCCGCCACTGACTAGAAACACAGGTACTGGTAATGACACACTGACAGCCGCGCCTCCCGCCGCCAGCCGCTTGCCGCCGCAGCCGTGCGCCCCTCAAAGGCAGCGCCCCTAGGCACGTGCCTAGTGTGCCTTATGGGAAGTCCGCCACTGACTAGAAACACAGGTACTGGTAATGACACACTGACAGCCGCGCCTCCCGCCACCAGCCGCTTGCCGGCGCAGCCGTGCGCCCCTCAAAGGCAGCGCCCCTAGGCACGTGCCTAGTGTGCCTTATGGGAAGTCCGCCACTGACTAGAAACACAGGTACTGGTAATGACACACTGACAGCCGCGCCTCCCGCCGCCAGCCGCTTGCCGCCGCAGCCGTGCGCCCCTCAAAGGCAGCGCCCCTAGGCACGTGCCTAGTGTGCCTTATGGGAAGTCCGCCACTGACTAGAAACACAGGTACTGGTAATGACACACTGACAGCCGCGCCTCCCGCCGCCAGCCGCTTGCCGCCGCAGCCGTGCGCCCCTCAAAGGCAGCGCCCCTAGGCACGTGCCTAGTGTGCCTTATGGGAAGTCCGCCACTGACTAGAAACACAGGTACTGGTAATGACACACTGACAGCCGCGCCTCCCGCCACCAGCCGCTTGCCGCCGCGGCCGTGCGTCTCTCAAAGGCAGCGCCCCTAGGCACGTGCCTAGTGTGCCTTATGGTAAGTCCGCCACTGACTAGAAACACAGGTACTGGTAATGACACACTGACAGCCGCGCCTCCCGCCGCCAGCCGCTTGCCGCCGCAGCCGTGCGTCCCTCAAAGGCAGCGCCCCTAGGCACGTGCCTAGTGTGCCTTATGGGAAGTCCGCCACTGACTAGAAACACAGGTACTGGTAATGACACACTGACAGCCGCGCCTCCCGCCACCAGCCGCTTGCCGCCGCGGCCGTGCGTCTCTCAAAGGCAGCGCCCCTAGGCACGTGCCTAGTGTGCCTTATGGGAAGTCCGCCACTGACTAGAAACACAGGTACTGGTAATGACACACTGACAGCCGCGCCTCCCGCCACCAGCCGCTTGCCGCCGCGGCCGTGCGTCTCTCAAAGGCAGCGCCCCTAGGCACGTGCCTAGTGTGCCTTATGGGAAGTCCGCCACTGCTAACAGCTAGCATTTTACATACCACCTGAGATGATTCAATGCAATGTTAGGACGATTGTTTTGCTGATAGCAAATTGTATGTTTTTGAAGGATTTAAAGCCAAATTCCAAGTAATAGCATAACAAAATCTAGAAAACCTTAAAAAGCCAAATCTTAATAAAATGTTGGCTGTATTTATAACATCAAATTTAAAATTCAAATACGTTTATTCATTTAAATGTGATTGACCCAATAAGTTTGAAAACTTAATTAACAATGGGGACTGCTTAATACATTATAAATGTACATTATTCAATGTGTTCTCTAGCTACACATGTTGACTATAACCTATACTAAACAAAGTGGCACTAATGGGCAAACTATCTTCTAATATTATACATGTTTCTCAGGACAACCTTAAAACTGGTCTATACCAGTTTTGAGGCTAACATTGGGTACAGCAAATGAAGTTATCATTACATATGGTAAGTCTTTTGGCTATCCATTATATCGAGCTTCCCTTTCACCTTTGGTTCCTCCATTTGCAGCAGCTGGGGACGGAAACTCCGGGTTTGGTCCCCATCCTGAGAATGTGGTCCCTGGCTGTTGTACATGGATACCCTGTCAGTTGAGTTGGCCAGTTGGAGGGCAGAGCGGGGTCCGCCTGTTTGAGCCTGATCACAGCTGTCACAGGACCACAGGAGTTGGCCCTCTGAAAGGTCAATTTGGCTGCCTGTCCCATCCTACCCTTTCCCGCTATATCCTTCCCTTCCGGTGACCTGCGCAAAATTCCCGCTTGTGGAAGACGTGCCTAGCAGCTAATTCTGGGGTTTCCTAATCCAGCAATAACAACAATTATACACGTTTGGTGTGTTAGAAATAACTAAACATTAAAAAACTACAGTTATGATCCATAATATGTAAAACAATCATTCAACTATAATTGCTACATTTTCCAAATGTGATGTGACAACACTATTATTAAACCACTTTAACAAAGTACATGAAATAAATTCGCTGGATGGAAAAATGATCCAGTTTTCCTTTCCTATATGTTTTGCACATGAAAAACAGAAATAAGTATGTATATAAATGAAATTTAAACTGTCACAAATCAAAAACTTGCTTAAAAGGTAGAGGTAAGAATACCACTCAGTGTTAGGGTTGGGGTGAGCGTAGATAGAGGCAGTGATAGACACAGTGGTGGGGTGGCGTGGGGAGGGGAGGGGGTGGGGGAAGAGAGGGTGGGGGCCGAGATTGGCTCTCCCCCTCGGAATACCTGTCCTTGATGGATGGAGCTTCAACTCCTCAACTTCTCTCGGTCACTAATCATTAATATCTTACAAAGATTTAACTTAAGTCATTTATTACTCTAATGGTTATAATGATCTGTCTCGTTTTTGTAAACAACATTGTTAAAAACATAGCTGTATTTGTAATTTGTATTTTCATAAATTATTCATGGTCTCCTTGAACAGGTATCCTCTTATTATAATTCATTAAGAATTTTCTTTCCAAGAAACTATGTTTTGATGTAATGACTGATTTTGATTATTGAGAATCCAAATAGGAATTTTCATTTAGATTTTCTTTTGGTCCTCAGGGCTCAGCTCGAGTGGCCCTCAAATTTTTCACGTTTTCTTGAGAAAGTTATATTTTATTGGGTTCATGACACACGTGTTTAATCTTTATGCATTTAATTGAAATTAATACCGGTTATCTTAATATATAAAATCCAAATATCACTGACTCACTCACTCATCACGAAATCTCAAAAACCACAGATCGGATTGCAATGAAATTTGGAATATACCTTCCTCTTGGGTCTTAGGTGCTCAATAAGAAAGGGTTTTAAGAAATTCCCATAGGGTGCTGCCCCACGGAGAGTCAAAGTTCCAATTCTGTGTTATTCTTATGGACATTCATTTTAAGTTTGAGCTGATAAAAATACAAACCGCTGATCTTGATTCTTAGTAGTTCCACGCGATAACCACAGAATGCAGCACACACAACTGCCATAGTTTTTATAAATTATAAGATTATTTGCGGGGCGAAGCCTGCGGGAACAGCTAGTAAGAAATATTTTTAACTTTGTACTAAATTACATTTTATGTATGTGAGAATCTCTGTGGGAATAATGAGAAATGACATGTGTCTATTATGTACTACCCGCTAGGATACCTCAAAGTTGTTTTCTACATTCTTTTAAGGTAGAGATACTTTGAGTTAAAATATTTTTCCAGTAACAGCGTTTAGAATCTTAGAAAACGTTCAATAACGTTGTGCCAATCATATCACAGATCCATCAAACATAAAGAAAAGAGTAAATTGTGTTTGCAGAACCACCATTTGGTATATAAAGTGATTAATGATTTATTTAGATTAAAAGGTTATCTATTAAAAAAAATTTCTTAATAGCTTAAGGAAATACCTTAACCATTCAAGTGCATTTTAAATGGGGATTTGCATAAACTTCAAGTTTCTATACAAAAACGACTTGACACACAATGTAATTTGTTTGCACATACGAATCACACATACTTCTTCAATCATACCTACTTTACTTTTTAAAAATATACTTAATATATTTGTAACAAAGTTTAAATCTTTCATTTTAGCGAATTTCCCCTATAGGGAAGAAGCTATTACCGTAGGTCTCATGGTAAGACTTAAGCCCGAGACCATGATAACTTTTCATTTTGAGGTCCCCAGATGCCAAAAACACCATTCGTTCAAATAGTTATATATGTATATATATATATATATGTGTGTGTGTGTCCGTAAGCACGATAACGCTCGTAAAAAAGGTCCGATCTTAATGAAATTTGGTACAAATGTGTAAAGCACCATTTATTTGAACGAGTTCGAAAACCAGATGAATCGCACCATCCAAAGGGGGGTTTTTGGGGGGTTTTGTACCCCAAAAATGGGTTTTTTGGGGTTTCCACATGTAATTTTTATTTAAATCAAATTTTAATTTTTACCATTTAATTCAGCATAAAAAACAAACAACTTGGTATTTTTATCATTACTCTACGTCAATTGGTTCCTGAGATATTGAAAGTACTAAACACAGTACATTGTCTAATGTTATTCTTATGGAGAAAAAGAAAAAAATGTATATCTCGCTTATTTATGAACATAAACTGACAAAATTTGGTATATGGCTTCATCTGGTTGGGGTTTATCGTTGTTTGCACAAAATACAAAATTTTCACATATAGTTCCCGTAGCAGTAAACCTAGGTAATCGGTCCCCATGTTATTCTTATAGAGAATAATTAAAATGTTGTATATCGCTTACTTATAAATGTATATGAATGAAACTTGGTATGTGACTTTACTTAGATGAGTTCTAATGATATTTGCATAAAAACCCATTATTTTGTGTTCCTTGTTGCAGCAAACCTGTGTACTCATCCCCAATGTTATTCTTATAGAGAATAATTCATATTTTTAATATCGCTTGTTTGTTAATATATTTCTTATGAATCCTGTTAAGTGTTAATGTGTTATATTATATATTCATTGGAAATTCGCTGAGTATGCAGGTTTGCTGTGATGGGGTTATTTAGAGAATTTCCCCTATAGGGAAGAAGCTATTACCGTTGGTCTCATGGTAAGACTTAAGCCCGAAAAACACCATTCCTTCAAATTTGTATATGTATATATATATATATATATATATATATATATATATGTGTGTGTCCATAAGCACGATAACTCTCGTAAAAAAGGTCCGATCTTGATGAAATTTTGTATAAATGTGTAAAGTACCATTTATTTGAACGAGTTTGAAAACCAGACGAATCGCACCATCAGAAGGGGGGGGGGGGTTTGTACCTCAAAAATAAGTTTTTTTGGGCTTTCCACATGTAATTTTTATTTAAATCAAATTTTAATTTTTACCATTGAATTTAGCATAAAAAAACAAACAATTTGGTATTTTGATCATTGCTCTATGTCATTGGTTACTGAGATATTGAAAGTGCTAAAAACAGTACGTTGTATAATGTTATTCTTATGGAGAAAAAGAAAAATTATATATCTTGCTTATTTATGAATATAAACTGATGAAATTTGGTATAAGGCTTGATCTGGTTGTGGTTTATTATTGTTTGCACAAAAAAAACAATTTTTCGCCTATGGTTCCCGTAGCAGCAAACCTAGGTCCAAGCAAACCAAGTGGTCCCCATGTTATTCTTATGGAAAATAATTAAAATGCTATATAACGCTTATTTATGAATGTATATGGATGAAACTTGGTATGTGACTTCACTTAGATGAGTTCTATTGATATTTGCACAAAAACCCATTATTTTGTGTTCCTTGTTGCAGCAAACCTGCGTACTCATCCCCAATGTTATTCTTATAGAGAATAATTCATATTTAAAATATCGCTTGTTTTTGAATATATTTCTTATGAATTATGTTAAGTGTTTTAATGTGTTATGTTACATATTCATTGGAAATTCGCTGAGTATGCAGGTTTGCTGCGACGGGGGTATTTTATATATATGACATATATTATTAAATTACAAAAATTAAGTATATAAATTAAACGTTTTTTGAACACCTCTAATGAATAAGTTACCCTATGATAAATACAATGTGTCAATTATATTTTTATCATAGTTTATACCATGTGTCCATGTGTAACCATATGTAAATCTTAAAAACTGACAAGTTCGGAAAAAAATTTAAAGTTTACTGGCCCACACTAAAGCCACAGAAAAATACAACCGTTTAGGGCATTACTCAATGTTATATATTTTGTAATATAAAATATAAAGGTTTGTCTAAGGTATGAAATTTTATGTATTTTCTTTAACAGAAATAAATGGAGATTATTTTTTGACAAAAGTTAAAATCTTGCATCTTTTCTTTTCTTGTGTTTGAACATTTTAATTTGTAATATTAAAATAATTTCAATAAAATATAATACTTCTCCAAGTTAAAATATTCTTTACAAAATTCGAAGTTAAAAATTAAAATACCTGACACCACTATCAGTATCATCATACATTTGAACAATTTTGTAACTCTTATTGTCAGGGTTTAGGGCTGATTGACATTCTGCAGACAATTTTAAAGAAACACACATAAGCCAATGTTTATTTATCAAACGCAAAATAAAAGCTTGCATAATTTTTAAAGCTAGCAAGGACTTTATCAAGAACTTGTGACACAAAAGCTATTGTCAATACTTGAACAGCCCTCAACTGTGGTCCGCTCAGTTGTTGGCCACCCTTTGCTTTCGCCAGTTTTTCAATCTTACTTTCAAAACATTATTTTCCTCAAATAATACGTTCTCGGTAGATAACCAACATACATTAAGTTCTATAATGCAAATTATATTCAACATTTTGTGAAAATTATCATAATATTTCATCCGCCAAAACTCAGTAGCTTACTACAAGTTTTTTGTGCAAAGATCATATTCAAAAATGTTTTTAACCATTGATTTTGCAGTTTAACGTCTAATGTATGACCCAGACTTGGATTTTTGATAGCAAAATAAAGATGCAAGTGTGGCAACAACAATTTTAGTGATTATAAACTAATTGCTAGAAAAATGACAGTTTGAACTAAAATTCTTTTTTAGAGCCAAGTGTCTAGACTTTCTAGGAGCGAGTCGTGGCACTGAGCGGATGTGCATGTAGATTTGGTCATCTCCACAATAAATTATATTGACAATTTATTGTTTATATATTTTAAAATTAATTTTACAATTTTGTTCGGCAATTTTGACCTTAAAAATTATTATTTTGTAAACATGTGTGGTATCAATCAAAAGCTTTTACCTGTCACTTTAAATGACCTTTTGGGGTTTTAAAAAACATATTTGCCTTAAAATATTCAACCAAGATTATGTCAGCGTCTTAGAAAGGTTAAGTGACATCCATCTTTAGGGCTCCCTCCATGGGCTTTCAAAGTTCCTATGTTAATCTTATTGAATAATAGCAGTCAATTGAATTGAATGATTGATTATACATCCTACGGAAGTATACATTCTGTAGGATGTATAATCAATGATTGAATAGACAACGGCAATGGTGTATGAACAAAATACAGTACAAAAGCAAGAACCTTTGAAACATATTAAAAATTAAGAAATTCCATTAATCAAGAATTAATACTGTACATACTGTCAATGTACTCTGTATAGTGTCAGGTAGAAAGTGTTATTATTTTTGTAAAAGTAGGCTACTGTTTTGAGCTAATTTTTGTCTGTTCCAGGGGCGTTTCTGGTGCCATATCTGATCATGCTGGCACTGGCAGGGAAGCCGATGTACTTCCTGGAGCTGGCTGTGGGTCAGTTTGGAGGGGTTGGACCATTGGCACTGTGGAACTGCTGCCCTATAGCTAAGGGTAAACACCACTGTAGCATGTCCTATGGCTTACAGTTTGTTTTTTTTTTTTGTAATATTCTATGGAATAGCATCTAGGGTTCAATTTGTTAGTCACATACAAAATACCACATCATATTATATTACTGTAGATAATTAAATCTTCATTTTATAAAACTTACCATAGTAGAGTTCTGCAGACACATCAACATCTCTTTTAGAAGTTCTGAATCATTAAACGATCCATGGTCTAAGATAAACCTTTTTAAAGACCATTTATCCATATTGACTTCTTAGATGATTCTTCAGGCTTAAAAACTCTAAATAAAATGTTTAAAATCGTTCCTATATAAATTTGAAATGAACTGTTAAGGATGTTACATTTCTGAAGTAAATCTAAATAAATTAAATGAGTTTTTTGCTGAACAAACTTTGAGAGGAACTCAAATGTCTTTGTACACAAAAACGTTTTAGCTTTCAATGAAAATAATGACTGAAACTTTTTCCAGTTAGCGGTGATTAATCACCGAAGTAACTTTTCTGGTTGCAAAACAACATTTAAAATTTCATTTTTTAGTAGCTTCAACTGGATGTTAGAAATTGAATTTTCTTCTTCATTTTTGAGGGCAAAATCAAGCCATATTTGAAAGTATTTTGATAGCCTTAATATAGTTTTGAGTTATCAAAAAGAGAATCACAGTGCCTAATTTTACTTTCTCCCCTTATACATAGTATATGGAGAAAGTATTGTTTTCGTCAAAATTTTTGAATTTGAGTTGTTAGTGGAAATATTCGTTTTGGTGTTCCCTGAACCCAAAAAAGTGATTTTTACGTGGTGTCTGTGTGTCTGTCTGTCTGCCTGTATGGATGTGTACAGGGCTAGAGCCCAAACCTATGGTCCGATTTTTATGAAATTTGGTATGTATTAACTAAAGTTGGGCTAAAAGGGAGAAAGTATGTGTCAGTTTCCTGATACTGTTTATTTTATTCCTAATAGCAATCAAATTGTTCTGCAAATGTTAAATTAATATTCACAATATTTATTTTACGCCAATGTGACTTAATTGAATATTAAAATTTGATTAATATTAAAAATATCAAACTTTTACAGAACATAAATAATACTCATAAAAAAGTTGTTTTTTTACAAAAATCAAATAGAAACTATTTCCAAACTAAGAAAACCCATGTAAGTAAAATTACATATCAAAAATATGACTAGTTATATACTATATGACTTCCGAAACTATGTTACAGCGCCTTGACAACTAGAGTATAAAGGATCTTTGGCCTTAAAATTCAGAAAGTGAGAGCTTTTCATGACACTTCAACTGGTATAAGTTTATATGAAATAGGATATGTCAAATTAACATAACAATCCTTTACTTTAAACATTTTTAACGTTTACTTAAATGTTATTATTTATATCCACTGTGTTAACAATTTACAAACATTTCCAAAAGTCAGAAATTTGATGTTAAAGAGATTTGATGTTTTTTGTCATAGAAATTAAGAAATAAATAAGAGTGTTACATAAAAATAAAATGTTCACAAACACAATCACTGTGTATACAATACATTTAGCTTTTGTTAAAAATCATATTTTTCACAAGTTTTTAATGTCAAATTTGAAATGTTTGACATTCAAGATTTGATTTTAACAAACGCTAAATGTTTATAACCAATGTGTTTATACTTTCTGGATTTTGAATGTTTACAATTTAATGTAAATTTCATATCAAATAAATATCAAATTGTTAAAGCCTCTTCCACACTGGCAGTTTTGTATCCAAATACATTGTACGAAGACTGTATCCCAGTTGTATCTCGTATGTGGCGATGTTTGCAGACTGTATGCAGACAGTCTCCATACAGTCTGCATACAATCTGCATACAGTCTCCATACAGTCTGCATACAATCTGCATACAGTCTCCATACAGTCTCCATACAGTCTGCATACAGTCTGCATACAGTCTCCATACATTCTGCATACAGTCTGCATACAGTCTCCATACAGTCTGCATACAATCTGCATACAGTCTCCATAAAGTCTGCAAAAAACCTGCATACAGTCTCCATACAGTCTGCATACAATCTGCATACAGTCTCCATACAGTCTGCATACAATCTGCATACAGTCTCCATACAGTCTGTAAAAAACCTGCATACAGTCTCCATACAGTCTCCATACAGTCTGCATACAGTCTGCATACAGTCTCCATACAGTCTGCATACAGTCTCCATACAGTCTGCATACAGTCTCCATACAGTCTGCACACAGTCTGAATACAGTCTCCATACAGTCTGCATACAATCTGCATACAGTCTCCATACAGTCTGCAAAAAATCTGCATACAGTCTCCATACAGTCTCCATACAGTCTGCATACAGTCTGCATACAGTCTCCATACAGTCTGCATACAGTCTGCATACAGTCTGCATACAGTCTCCATACAGTCTGCACACAGTCTGCATACAGTCTGCATACAGTCTCCATACAGTCTGCATACAGTCTGCATACAGTCTGCATACAGTCTCCATACAGTCTGCATACAGTCTCCATACAGTCTCCATACAGTCTGCATACAGTCTCCATACAGTATGCATACAGTCTGCATACAGTCTCCATACAGTCTCCATACAGTCTGCACACAGTCTGCATACAGTCTCCATACAGTCTGCATACAGTCTCCATACAGTCTCCATAGAGTCTGCATACAGTCTCCATACAGTCTGCATACAGTCTGCATACAGTCTGCATACAGTCTCCATACAGTCTGCATACAGTCTCCATACAGTCTGCATACAGTCTCCATACAGTCTGCATACAGTCTCCATACAGTCTGTACACAGTCTGCATACAGTCTGCATACAGTCTGCATACAGTCTCCATACAGTCTCCATACAGTCTCCATACAGTCTCCATACAGTCTGCACACAGTCTGCATACAGTCTCCATACAGTCTCCATACAGTCTGCATACAGTCTGCATACAGTCTGCATACAGTCTCCATACAGTCTGTACACAGTCTGCATACAGTCTGCATACAGTCTGCATACAGTCTCCATACAGTCTGCATACAGTCTCCATACAGTCTGTACACAGTCTGCATACAGTCTGCATACAGTCTGCATACAGTCTCCATACAGTCTGGATACAGTCTACAGACAATCTGCAATTATTGTATCCCAGTGTGGACTAGGCTTAACAGTCATAACATTTTAGTAACACATTAGCTATAATATTATAGAGCACTTAATACTTTTACTTGCATCACTCTTAACTTTTCAATGCAACCAATTTAACATCAGTTTGACATAAAATCAATTGTATCATATTCAAGATACATTATACCCATAAATACATTGTAGATACATTAATCATCAAATTTTCATGACTACAATAAAATAAATATAATTTTTAACATTCAATATTTTCAGAAAACGTTGCATTTATTTTTTTTAAATTATAATTTTCATAACTTTTGAAGATCAAAAATTATACATTAATTAATTTCATATCTGCAAAATTCAAAATAATATAAAACTTTTTACATTAAAAAAATGTATTGACAGTTAGTTATTGATTTAGGAGTAAACAATAAAACATAATTAAAATTGTAATCAAATTTATTACATTTGTAATTATTAAATAAAGTTAATTCATTAAAAAAGAGCTACTTAACAGATAATTAATAAGACCAACTCAATTCCCATATTTTATAAGTCGAATGAGCAAGGAAAAAGCAAAGGATAATTAGTCTGCTAAAAAAAAAATGAGCGAGACAACAAACAGTTTAGATAGTTATTTTTAACACTGATCCTATGATTGGCACTATGGCTCTGTCCCACTATCCTTAAAAAGTTACGAGACTATGGAAAGTACTCAGTCAGGAACTGCTCCAGTAGGGAACGCGATCATGAATAAGTGTTTCACGCTCAAATTCCTTTAGCTCCTCATCCAGCAGCCGTGTGTACTGTACCAACAAGCCACGCCCTCGTTCCCTCTATGTTCATAACAACAGCAGTTCTGCTAACTTACAGCATTCAAAGTAAAATTTTGGTACCCTGGGAAATAGAGAAATTACTGTAATCTTACCTAACCTCACAAACATTTTCTTACTGAGCAGTTTCCCTGCTGGGACAGTTCATGACAGAGTCAACTCTACGTTCCCTAAATTGCCAGGTTATTTTTATGAAGAAAATATAATTTTTGGAGCAACGAAAGGCGCTCGGCCTAGGTACTACTGACACTAAACTATTTTCAAAGTAAATGTAAATTTGTGAACATTAATAAAATATTTAAATTTTACTTAGTTTTATTTTTGTCACTTTTAAAAACAATATGCTATATGGGTATTTAAGTTTAGCAATAATAAAACGGTGTCTTTATAAAAAATTGCCTCTTTGCAGGAGTGGGGTGTGCGATGGTGACAGTGTCGCTGATAGTGTGCATATACTACAACGTCATCATGTCTTACACTGTTTTCTACATGGTGGCCTCCTTCTCGTCAGAGGTGCCTTGGTCCAAGTGTGACCCGGCCTGGGCCGACATGGCGACGTGTTACGTCAGAGGAAAAGCTCCCTCTCAGGTCTCAGGTTTTTTTTTATTAATAAATTATTTAGTATTTATGGACTCTGAGTGGTGTTTCTTATAAGGTAATTACAAATTAACTATGATTCTGTAACCAAATTATCTTGACAGTCTGCCTTGTCAATCATTGCGCATGTTGGTGAGAAGAGACAGACCCACACTAAGTCTTCCTTGAACCACACATAAGAAGAGAGGATTTGGAGGATGGGAATTGTTACACCAATGTGCTAATGCTAATATACTCATTGGTGAGCAAAAGTTATATAGTGATGGGCAAGCACACACAAAGTTGCACATTCAATGCTTCTGCAGAGCTATTAAAATAAACATAACTATATAGTAGGGGGCTATGTATAGTTAAAGGTGTGACAAAACAGATTACATATTGGTAAAACTTTGTTTTACTGATTAGAGATGGAAAATGTCTGCATTCATTTCTCAAGCAACATAAATTCACCATCAGCAACAATGAATTTTAAACAATGATAAAAAATCAAACAAATTGCTTTAGCAAACGGAAAGTACAGTGCGTTGCACGAGTGAAAAACCAGGCCGTCCATAAGACTAATGTTAATTTTAACTTTGGGCTTATAGACAGCCTGGTTTTTCACTCGTGCAACACATTGTACCAGAACTGTGATTAGTTAACTTTCCTCTAAAAAATGCTGAAGTGGAGGAGCTGTCCCGTTCACCACTATCTCCATGTACTTTTCACAAGATATCAAAAAAGGTCACCGTCAAGATAATTCTTGTGTAGTGAGGTGTCTTTTATAGCCTCTTTACTCACTATATATGACAGTTTTTATAGGCAGGATCATCATTTATCAATAGAAATGATATACAGTTTACAGTTACAGTATACAGTTTCTATATACAGTTTAAGATGAGATTTATAATGTTACATGTAGGCTGTAAATGTAAAAAGGATGTAACTAGCTTCTACCTTAAGGCTGAGTCGGATTCTTTTTCTCCTTGAGAAAAATACAAAAACAGTTTACTACCAACAGAATAAATTTTTCTCTTGTGTTTTGTGTTAATACGATGGCCTATTTAACCTTAACACACATCATTTGCATCCTTTTTTTAAAACCCCAAACCTTTGTCAAGGTCTCAAAAAATACATGGTTCAGTATAAGGTGATCTAATGATCACCTGACTGACAAATACATTTTCAGTTTGTTTTTAAAAGAATTTACAAAATATCTTCACATTCCCTCCTCTTTATAGTTTCATGCTTAATCTTTCATTGCATTTCCGTTAACACATCTCCTGCACTGTTCCCATTTAAGCTATAAACATTTTGTATTCTGACCATATTGCTATCCTGGCACGGCTGAAAATTCTGAAAGTGTAAAAATAATAAAGAGAACCTAGATCTGTTCATGGTTTGTTACATAGTGCAAAATGCTTTTAATGTTTCAGCTAATTTATGTGCTTTTAATGTTTCAGCTAATTTATGAGTCAGTGAATTTGGCATGTATAATTTACCTTTGAAGTATTTTTATATCCGTAAATTTAGTTTTTGGGAACAAAGACATTTTCCTTTCATTTAATTTCATAACCACTTGCTTTGAGTCATCACATAAGTTGAAGCGTGATAGAACGGCTAGTATTTATGTTTTAATTAGTATGTAACTATTTTTTTTATATTTCATTCAATTAATGTTTTTTTTAATATGTTACTATTAAAGAGTCAATTTAAAAACCTACACAACTGACCTTTCGTATTCTTTAAATTCCAGAATGCTTCAAACGTCACAGCATTTGTTTTAAACAATGTTACAAGTCAACTGACGAATGGAACCAATAAGGAGACGGCAAGTCTTCAGTATTGGGAGTGAGTATAAGAAGTGTATTGGGAATACAAAGTAGTTTTAGTAATGTTTAGGAAAAACTTATGTGGGATCAAGGTTTGTTCAAAGCAAGATTCCCTTTTTAGGTACAAACCAACTAATATAATGAGTGTAAGTTTTATTCGCCAACATAACTCTAAAATCTTTTAGTCTGTGTTTTGTAACGGTAAACTATATAGAACACTTGTAATATACTGGTAATATGAAACTTTGTTGGCTGTGCTAATAGTTATTTTTTTCTGATTCACAAGGTAAAATTAAAAAAAACTCATTTTTAATTTGATAGAAAACTACATCTAACGAAGAATACAATAAGGACTCATACAAACTGCTTCTTTTCTAAGACTTCCAAACAACTGAGATGATGGTGGGTTCCTAAAAGGAGTTAAAAGGACAAGAGAATATTTCAGATGGTTCACAAAATGTTTTAATACTTCTTAATACAAAATGTAACCCTTATTTAGTTTCATCAATCAATCAATCATAATGTTTATTCAATACTTATACAAACATACAATGAATAGAGTCATATATTTTACTATTTGCATTTCTATATACAATACCATAATATTTACAATATTATTCTAAAATAAAAATACTCTAATTTTATTTAGTATCTCAACTAACTAAAAATTTGTATGTACAATTAGCCATTTTTGGTTATCCTATGTTATGGAAATTTTGAGTCCTGCAAAATAAAATAGTGTACACTGTCTTACATATTGTATTTAAAATGGTCATTGACTTTTATTTTATTGATTTAATTTAATTCCTTTTTTATTAATTATTCAGTGGAATAAACTACTGAGTTACAAAAATAAGCTTTTGTTAATTTCAAAAATTTAATTTTGTTTTATAAACCTAGGCTAACATTAAAAAAATGCCTCCCTTTATATTCTGTACACTTTTTAAAGAAACATAACCTGTAGCACTCAAGAAGACGATTGTTTCTTGTGTTGTAATGGAGCCTCTTATTTTCTAATGTTGGATTACTAGTGTTAAATATTAATTTGGTAGTTTCAAATAAATACAAACCGTACACTGATAAAATACCTAATACTGTTTGTATGTGGTTGCAGAAGGCACGTTCTTCACTTGTCAGACGGCATCGAACACCTCGGCCCCGTCAAGTGGGACTTGGCACTGTGTCTCCTCTTCTCGTGGGTGGTGGTGGTCCTGTGCCTGGTCAAAGGCATCAAAACTTCAGGGAAGGTGATACGACTTGTTATAGTTGATTGAAATTATTAAATTTGTAATCAAGGCTTTGAAGAGTAATTTTTTCTGACAAAGTTGGGACTGAAAACTACAAGGGAAAACTATACCTACCTTAATATGATGATGGCCAGTAACATCGAAACTACAAATAAGAGATAAATAACAAATGAATTATTAGTGAATTTCCTATGGAAAGTGAACTATTAGCATGACCTGCACGGTGAAACTTAAGCCCGGGACCACCATAGAAGTTCCTAACATGACCCCCTGAACAAGTTTTGGGGTTTCGTTCAAAATTACATATATGTATATATATGTATATAGTATGTGTATGCACTCTAGCGGTCACATTTGTTGTCCGATTTACTTCAAATTTGGTAGGGAAGTTCCTTTCTATAATCAGTTGGACAAGTTTTTTGAGCAAAACAATCGGAAAACTCTAAACCCTTTTTTGGGGATTATTCTTTCAAATTTCGGGTTTTCGGGTCCAAAAAGGGTCAGAAAAGCCCCGGACGTACAACTAATACATGGATTAAGATGGGAATTAGTGAAGCAAAAGTTTTAAGCCCTCTCTCGTCATTATATCTTAAATATTTACTGAGTTATTAAAGAAAATGTATATCGGCTAAACACAGTACGTTGTCTTATGGGGTTTTTACATTAGAAAAGCATGTTATTCATTTGTTGGTGTATTTGTTTCATCCCCAGCAACCTCGCGCCTACTTTTAAGCCAGACTGGACCTTCTCCTAACCGTATAATGCGCAAAATTGTATTCCTAATATTGCAGGTAAATTAAACCAGGAGCATCAGAACAGCAAAAAATCAATGTTTTCAGATATCAATAAAAGTGGCATAAATGTATGTTTTTACACTGAGTTTGAGTTTTAAAAGTTTTGTATGCGGAAATTCACTTCCTTCATGTCAGCTTGCTGTGTGCAAACTCGTTGGTTTTAAATCTAAAAGCCCTGATGATCCCAGTTACACCAGAAAGATTCATGGTGAAACCGAAAATCATTTGCTTGTGCTGCATTCTGTGGAGAAATTGATTAACTTTCTCGGATAATTGACATGTTTGACTAATCATCTCACCTAATAAAGAGATGAGGTGAGATCATCTCACCTCTCATCATCAGCCACAGAGAAGATTAAAACTTTTAATACCAATGGGGCCTTGATATCCAAAGCCTTGATGCAAGTTTGGATATTTTATGAATTGTAATACATGTAGGAATTCTAGTGGAAGTTTTGATGTGCAATATGCTATGGTGTGTTACATCCCATTTGGTACGGCGGATTTCCCGTTTCATTACATGTATTCCAAAATTAGTGTTTTAAATATAGACTGAAAACGTAGTTACTTTTATAAAAATTCTTAGCCACTACAAAGAATACAATTTACCTCTTTTAGTTTTATTTCCCAGTTAATAGGTGTATAGATATCTCCCACCATGATTTAGAAAGCTACAATTTGTATCAAAAAGCCAATTGTGAACACTGCTTTGAATCTCTGAAAATACTTTAACAGAGAAAAGGTCAAACTTCTGAGTTATTTGTGGCACTTTCCTCCAACGGATGTGTGTTTCAGGTGGTTTATTTCGCTGCCACGTTCCCGTACATGATCCTGTTCACGCTGCTGGTGACGGGACTGTGTCAGGAGGGCGCCATATCGGGAGTGTTGTACTTCATCACACCAACGTGGAAGAAACTGCTCGATATACAGGTACGCTTATGCTCGTATACAGATACTCATAAGTCTAGGAAAATAACTGAGGTTGCTTTGGAATGCTTGGTTTGATTTGGAATTTTGGTTTAGCATATTATATTGGCATTAATTTTTGATGACAACAAAATAAATTTGTAAGTTTTAAAGTAACATTTATTTATTTTTTAAATTGTGGGAAGCAATGTCCCTATTAACTTTAAAAATACTTGTTTTTGTTGCCAAAGAAAGGGGACTGTAGATCATTTTGAAACTATTCAATCTTATAAGCAAGAAGAACTTACAAACAAATTTGTAAAATCATTTTCTTTAAGGCTTGTAATTTTTTCCTAGATCTAGAGTATTTGAACTATGGATTTCCTAAGAGTGGTTGAAGTAGGAAATTTAGACCAGGAAAACAATTATTAGGTCTGAAATTAGTCAGGCAGACCAAGTGGTTTCATAGTACCGGTACATATAGGATTTGTTTGTAACTTTTAACGGCATTCAATTTTTGATGGGAATGTGATATTTTAAGATCAAGAAAATATTGGCAATTACTGTTCTAAACTCAATTCTGAAAGCACTTGGACATCACTAAAATGTAGTAGGTGTTTGCTATTACATATATACGGTATATACAGTATTAACATTTTTACTCGAAACATGCTTATAAATTTTCAGACAGACCAGCTATTTCCCTGCTTTGAAACATAATTATAATTACTAATTTATCTTCTTCTTCAGCACATCAAAGGTGAATCTGTACCACTTACATAAATGTATGAAACATATTTTATATGCATTAAGGTTTCATAAATCGGGTTTCATAAGGTCGGGTGGTTTTTGTAAAAGTTTAAATATTTGTTTCCAGCACAGACAAAGTTCACTTATGTTTAACACATTGGGTGCGGAATACCTTAATTAACGGATTCTAATTAACATTGAAACTTATGTGATCTACTTACTTGTGTTTAAGTTTAAACATGTAATAACAATAACTAGTTGTCCTGTTGCTCGAATCAGAGTAAGCCTGTACCGAACGAAAGGTTATAACAAACATAACAAAACATTTGATATCAAAACGGAGTGTAACAACGTACTTTCAATCAACGCGTGGTTTAGACTTCCGCCGTCGGACAGAGCCACTGTTCCGAAAATTCATCCCTTTACTCTATTTAAGTGATGATATTTATTTAAATTCTGAGTTGTATTGGCAAATCTACGTAGAAATACCTTTAATTTGACACCTCAAACGTAAATATACATCAAGCGGTTATTGAGTTATGACTGTGAAGAAAAAACCCCTAGCGTATTAATATATAGATAATAATAAACTTTATTTGACATCCTTGGATGTGTAAAAGTAAAATGTTAATTAATAATGCAATGCAATATGATTGTAGTTTTCAGGAAAAAAATCTTCAATTTCATAAACCAATACATTATGTTATTAATTTAAATTTTACTTCTTTTTTGAATTTTTTATATGACAATTCTCTTGTTTTTAAGTCTAATCTGTTATATACTTTTCTTGTAAATTTTTCTTGGTGTGACTGTAATTGATAAATTTTGAACTTAATTCTTCTTTTTTGCGTGTATTATACTTATGAATTTCTATGTCTTTCTTATATTGCAATAAATTTTTCTTTGTGTGTAATGCCAATTGATATATGTTAATTGATGGTAAAGTCATTATTTCAAGTCCAATGTTTGTCAGCATTGAACGTGTTTAAAAAAGCCTTTAATTGTTTCAGGTCTGGCAGGCAGCGGCTGGGCAAATGTTCTTTTCCCTGAGTGTTTCTATGGGAGGCCTTATAATGTACAGCAGCTATAATGACTTCAGGAACAATGTATACAGGTATGTATAACTGGATTTTCTTGACGGTGTCCTTTTTTAGACACTGTGGGAGAGAGATGGAATCAGTAGTGAGGGGAAAGGCTTCCCCCTCTCCAGCATTGCATGTAGAGGAAGTTACCTAATCACAGTCATTGCACACTCACTATTAGGTAAAGTAATTTTTTTTTTTTAGTGCAACTGTTTCATCACAGCTGTTATTTATAAATCAATCGTTAGTTTTTACAGTGTCACAAGTCCTTACTTCTGAATCTATTCTTATGTAACTGTTATTCATACAAAATGCTTAGAATAATGATAGTATTTATTGTACACACCACTATTACATATCTCAACTAATTTAAAACGAAATTCATGCTAGATTGTGTAATGATTTAACTTTATGATTTAACAGCTGTTGGTGAGACAGTAAAACACATCTTTTCAACAAGATTATATTATAAGCTGAATAAAAATAAAATCTTAAATAGTAACTCAAACAAAAAAATAAGTTAAGTACTAAGGCTAACCTTACACTGAGGGAGCTAAATGCTATAAAAGCAAACATTGTGCAACATTTTTATTCCATCATGTTTTTTGGAAACAGCTTGTTTACACACATAGAGGTTGCCTCACGTCGTTGCACAGCGTTTGGAGCATTGCTAAACACCTAACCTCAAGATTTGAAAGAGCAAACTCTATAAAGCAAGTAATACTAATACTAGTATCTTTATTTGCTTTCTAGAATAGTACTTCATAGTATTCAAAACGCCAGTAATGACACTTTATTATGTGTTTCATAAAGTGTATAACCCCACAGTTTTGACAGAACTGTAGTTTTCGTTTAGTTCCTCAGTGTCAAAACATGTCAAACTAAAGTGTGAGTAATGGGACACCAGCTAGTTTTAATACCGTAACTGTTATTCAATATTGTAGGTTTGAAATTTTAAAGTGAATCTGATTGCTTGATTGGCTGTTTTTCTGACTGTGTTTCGCTTGTAGGGACGCCCTGGTCGTGAGTGTGATGGACACCATCACCAGCATGATCTCGGGCATTGTGACGTTCAGTATCCTAGGCGCGATGGCGCACGACCTAGGTGTTCCTGTGGACCACGTGGTCAAGGAAGGTCCGGGGCTGGCGTTCGTCGCTTACCCGGAGGCACTGCTGCGACTGCCGGTGCCTCAGCTGTGGTCGATACTCTTCTTCATGATGCTTTTCGTCTTGGGTCTTGATAGTGAGGTATTACATTTTTCACTCTCCGTTTCATGGTAATTTAATTATATTTATCCACTGTATTGATAATTTTCTAATTTATTGATTGTTTAACACAAATCATACTGCAGCTTGAACTTACAAAACCAATTAAAAATTAAGTTAACAGCAAATTAAGTATTAAAATACCATTTATAGGATATTACACTACTCTCTGCCAACTCTCTCAAGACTCGAATATCTCTAACTAAATCTAATATCTCTCTAAATAACTCTCACAGCAAATCTGCGTACTCAGCGAATTTCCAATGCATGCATATGTTTCTCACCACCACATAAAGCCACTTACCAAGTTTCATAAAAATACATAAATAAATAAGTGATCTATGGCATTTTATTTATTCTCCATAAGAATAACATGGGGCTGAGTACGCAGGTTTGCTGCAACAAGGAAAACAAAATATGTGTTTTTATGCAATTATCAATATAACTCAACCAGGTGAAGCTACATACTAAGTTTTATTAATTTATGTTCATAATTAAGGGAGATATAAAACTTTACTTATTCTCCATAAGAATAACATTAGGGCTGAGTATGCAGGTTTGCTGTTGCTGGGATAATCAACAAAAAATCAATTGTTTGTGCAAATATCAATATATCAGTACTACCTGGAGCCACATACCAAGGCCACATACCACACATATATATATATATATATATATATACATATATATATATAAATTTGAACGAATACTGTTTTTGGCATCTGGGGACCACAAAACAAAACGTTATCATGGTCTCGGGCTTAAGTCTTACCATGAGACCTACGGTAATAGCTTCTTCCTTATAGGGGAAATTCGCTAAAAATAGCAGTGTCTTTTAGCGAATTTTCCCTTAAGGGAAGAAGGCTATTATTGAGGTGGCATGGTAAGACTTAAGCTCGAGGCTATGATAACTTTTCATTTTGAGATCCCCAGATGCCAAAAACATAATTTTAAATTTTAGATCCCCACAGCTGATGAATTAATGTAATTTTAAAATGATTTACAATAAATATTACATGGGCAAGCCGTGCATGGGCAGTTCAATTTGATAAATATAATTTGTGAAAATTACTATCTTCATAGTAAAATGTTTAACAGAGTTTCAATAACCTAAATGTATCTATGTTACAGTTTGCGCTGCTGGAAAATGTGCTCACAAGCATTTCTGATGAATTTCCAAGTTTACGAAATCGCAAATTAACTTTCTGCGTAGTAACAGCTGTGCTCTGCTACTGCATTGGTCTTACTTGCGTTACTTATGTGAGTAAACTGAGTCATACTATTTTTCTTACTTTACTTGAATACTAAATTAAACATGGATGCAAAGATAGTTATTCCACTAGCAGCTCTTATCTTTCGTAGGGATTGACTGGGAAATAGTAATGTTTTTAGTAGTTCTTATAATTTGTTTGTTTGAATAATTATCCGGAAACCATAATGGAAAACAAATGTAATGTAATATAACAAGACTGGCCAACTATTAATAATGAACCTCTGTAATCTGGAGAACAAAACTTTGTGATAACTTGGCCACAAGTTACATTCCCCGGCAAATAGATGAGTCAAGCAAATATTAGATCTAATGTGTGATGAATGGTGATAGGTCATTAATATGACCATAAATGTTATTCCTAAGAGAACTGAACCAGGCTATCTCAGAATGGTTAACAGTGGTTTACGATAATATTGGCCAACAATGTTGTCGCAGTTAGTGTGACTCTTGCAGTAGTCCTGGGGTCTTGCCCTTTTGGTGAAATGCTCCGAAAAGCCGGACAACACAAAGATAATCTAATGACAGCCCAGACAGGCTTTTCATAATTTTACGTATACATTATTCAAAGAAGTTCATGGCTGTCCAGTAATAGTGGGATAAGATGAATTAAGTCTTTGAAGGAAGCTCAAAATTGAGTATCATAATAGAATCAAATATTCACTTTTAAACCATAAGTCAACCCTAAATAAGCCCGTAGGAGAAACCATGTACTCTAAAAATTGATTATTATAGACAGAATATAGTTTTGATGACATAACCAGATTGATTCTTAAGATATATTGTATTTATTAAAAAAACTCACACATGCAGAAAGCTAAGCTAGATGTTCAATATGTTGAAGTCACATTTTTGTTTAGATCATCACAGGATGACATACGGAAGTTTCTACAGAGAGTTCAGAAGCATCATGTATAATAAATTCAGCTTAATTTTAATCCAGTAAATAGCTTATAATAACCAACTTCTGAATGTTTGTCTTTTAAATAATAATTTAGGTATTGAGGGAGGATAGTCTTCTTAATCTGGACAGTGAAATTGCATTGCTGTGTGTCACACTTTCCCTACTTTTGCTATAACATGTTTTTGTTTTTTCAGGGAGGAAACTACGTGCTGACGTTGATGGATGTGTATGGTGGAGGGATAGCTATTCTCTTTATTGCAATATCTGAATGCATTGCCCTAATTTGGCTGTACGGTAAGTGTATATTTTGTTCTTAAATTAATCGGATATCATTTATGTTCTCGTTAGGTGTGTGCGAGTACTCGAAACTTTGAGTTTTCGGCCGAGTATTTTAAAACTCGAACTCTAGGTTTAGAAAAATACTCAAAAGTTCGAGCGAGTATTTCCCGCCGATTTCCGGACGATGGCTAACAATTTCGACCGACCAAAATGCGTAGTAATGGCCGCAAAAAGCGATCGCATCACGTGAAATCGGCCGAAAATGACGATCGCTAACGATTGCGACCGGCCAAAACGCGTAGTAACGGCCGCAAAAGGCGATCGCATCACGTGAAATCGGCCTAAAATGACGATCGGACCGCTTAATTTTGGCCGTAAATGACGACGGAAAACATAATATCGGCAAAAGTGGCGACCGGGCCACTTAATATCGGCCGTAACTAACAATTTCGTCATCTAATATTATAGGAGATGTATGGACCAGGTTATATTGGCCAATTGACAACCGGACCGTGTTTTATCGACCGGAATCGAATGTCAAACCGCATTTTGTTTGTCAATACGTAATCCAGTTTGATTGTACTGGCAATAACTTAGTATTGTTACTCATGTATTCGTTATAAACTATGTTAATATTATCAAATCTAGGGTGGTATTCAAATCCCATTACTCTATTTCAAACTACCAACTGATGGCAAATACTCGCTCGAAAATACTCTAAACTCAAAAATAATTGGCACTTCTCGACTCGACTTGATTAAAAAAATTACTAATCGCACACCCCTAGTTCTCGTTTATTTATTTTCTCTCTTTGTAACACTTATGTACTGGAAGCTACGAAGCAATAACTTTTACCCAGCACTGGCTTAACAGAAACTTTGGTAAGCACAACACTAAATAAGCAACCTCCAAATCTAGAAGAGTCAACCAGTATACTATCAAACCATTCAGTCGTAGTTGCTCTTGGGAACAAATTTTTTAGATGTCAGTTCAATAATTTCAAGTTTGAAATTTAAATACCTCAAAAAGGTGTAAAGTAGTTCTTTTGATGTAAAATTTGTTGTAATATTCTTGATTGGTTTTCACACTACTGACCTTACAGTGCAATGGCCCAACAATTTTTGCTTTCTACTCTTTTTCTGGCCTGTCCTTGTGTGGGCATTTACTGATAATAAACTCCTAAAAAAAACAAAAACAAAATAGAATGTGAATTTTCCACTTCACCTGATGATTTTGAATAAGTAGATAACAGGATTAGAATGATAATAATGTTTCACACAAACAGGAGCACATAAAAGGATACGCTGATCTTCACAAACCTATTTACGTAAAAAACATTATACAATAATGCAGAATGTTTAAAAGGGTTAACAAGTTTCAAATAATGTTTTATAATCACTTTTAAATGACAATTTGTATGGCTCTTAGTATTGGGAGATCTCCAATTAAGAGACAGTTCTCCTTGCCTAGGAAACCTATCTATTTTGTTTTCTAGATGGACCTACACCTTAATGTGGGTACTGAAGCAATGGGAAATGGCAATATCACATCGCTAATAGCCAGTTGCGATCAGAAGGGGTTGAACCCGGGGCTCCATGGACCAAAATCACGTACTCGAGCAACTAAATCAAGCTGCGCTCACATTTAGATGTTAATAAGTTGTTTGGAATTAAATCTGTTAACTTTACTCCTGCAAACAAATTGTCTTAGTTAAACATTTTTCAGGTCTGAACAGGTTATGTGAAGATCTCAAATTTATGCTTGGGTTCCGGCCAAACGTCTACTGGAGAGTGACCTGGAGTTTCTGTGGACCTGTCATATTGTCGGTAAGTTTTTATTCCTCCAGCGTGATTAGTTATTTCAGTCATTGAGGTTGACCTTTTGAACAATGTACATTCTTTGAATGACATACTTTAGGTGGGGTTTTTGATTCTTAAGACTTAATTTTATTGGGTGCTGCATTCTGTGGCTAACCCGTGGGAACTGCTATGAATCATGAACACTGTTTGAATTTTTATCAGCTCAAAGCAGAGCAGAAGCAGAGCGTGTACCATCAACACCAGACATGAACGACTATCTTGTTTGTTGCAGACGATCTTCATCTACTCACTGGTGGACTACAAACCACTGCGGTACGAGAACTATGACTACCCAGACTGGGCGGACGGCATCGGCTGGGTGTTGGCGGGACTGTCCACCATGCAGATCCCCTTCTGGGCCGTGGTCACGGTGATGCGGCAGCCAGGGCCCACGCTTAGGCTGGTCAGTGCGCCGACACTAGTCTATATCTATATGCTAGGGCAATTTTTGTCAACAAAAAACTAATTTTTGGGGCTAACTGTTAATGAATATCTTAGCTGGAACAGTCCTCGACGGCTCTCTGACTGGTCTGTACCAGTACAGAGTTTGACATTGGGTAAAACAAAATTAAGCTGTCACAGAATTGATAAGTCTTTTGGCTATCCAGTGTGACCAACCTTGGCCTTCCTTGGTTCCTCCTTGTCCCTTCTGGGGACTTGACTCTCAGTTGAGCCTGGATACCCAGTTAAGTCTGAGTTCTTGGAGGGAGTAGTGGATCTTCCTAGCAGCCTGGGATGGGTGCCTGGGAGGAAGGGTCTGAAGCCCGCAATGCAACTGCCAAACCTGCCTGACCACAACAGCATTGTTCTTAGTTTTAGTTTATAACCAAAACTATTATACACAGAAGCAATGTAAATATTGCTTTGCCATTGCAGATAATACCTTTAACTGTTAAAACCAATTATAGTTTACTTTGAAATGCCCTTCTCTAAGAAAATAATTACAAAGGAACAAAATTTAAAATAAATGTATATTTTTATAAAAACGAATATTTTAATGCATAAAGGCAGCCTTTCTCTAATAATGGACTCATAGTTATTACTTAAAGCTTTTTTAAGATTTTCCTGATGAGCTTTAATGAAAAATGCCTAAATATCACATTTTGATCCCTCATAACTCATTTTGCTTAATAATTGTTATAATTTGTTTCTAAATTAATATTTTTGTTTAATAATATATAATAAACGGATTTTCGCAACAAAGTTTTAGATTTATTTTTTCCACAAATACGCTTAAACTGTCCTGTCTATTGACTTAACATATGTTTTGTACTCAGAACGACACAAAAAAAAACCTATATGTTTTCAGAATATTTTTAAATATATAATTCTTTCTATGTAATTGATGTAGTTAATTGCTTATAATTTTCTGTAACATGGAGACATGTTTAAAAAAATTATATAAGTAACGATGTACTATTAAAAATTGTGATTTCTTGACTCCTAGCGATTTTATCAGGTCGGAACGACCTCATTATTTGATTGTGCAACTTATCGTTAAAACTTCTCTGCTAACCGAAGCTGAAATGCTTTTTCAGAAATTCAAGCAAGCGCTGACAGCCAACGCAGACTGGGGCCCGAGTGACCCTGAGGTGAAGGAGGAATGGCGAGAGTGCATGAAGGAGTACGAGACCTCTTGTTCAGAGAAGAAAGATTCTCACCAAAACGGTAAAGGACCATCCAAAAAGGTTTACTGAGATCCAGCTTCCGGCTTCTTTGACTTTCATTCATTATCCCTCTAATCTAATTTTATGTAGCTACCTTTTCTCACCAAAACGTCCTTAACAATTCTGCGGTGTTTGTGTAGATTTAACGATTTTAACCATTTTGAAACCGAAGATGTTTTAGCGAATTTCCCCTATTGGGAAGAAGCTATTACCATAGTGGGCATGGTAAGACCTAGGCCTGGGACCATGATAACTTTTTGTTTTGAGGTCCCCAGACCCCAAAAACACCATTCGTTCGAAACTGTATGTGTGTCCGTAGGCACGATAACTCTCGTAAAAATGATCCGATTTTGATGAAATTTGGTATAAACGTGTAAAGCAACATTTATGACTTAAAGTTCAAAAACCAGCCAGATCGCTCCATTCAAAGGGGTATTTTGGGGGGGTTTTGTACCCCAAAAATGGTTTTTTTTTAATTTTTTGCATATAATTTTTGAAATAGTCAAATATTAGGTTTCACCATTAGATTTAGCTTAAAAAAACACACAATTTGGTATTTTGATCATTCCTCTACGTCAATTGGTTACCGAGATATTGAAAGTGCTAAACACAGTACGTTGTCTAATGTTATTCTCATGGAGGAAAAGAAAAATGTTATATCTCGCTTATTTATGAACGTATATTGACGAAACTTGGTATAAGGCTTCATATGGTTGTGGTTTAGTGATATTTGCTAAAAAAAAAAATATTTTGCCAAAGACTTCCGTAGCATACTCAGCCCCATGTTATTCTTATGGAGAATAATTAAATGCTATGTCTCCCTTAATTATGAACATAAATGAATAACAACTGGTATACGACTTCACCTTACTGAGATATATTGATATTAGCATAAAAACACTGTTTTTGTGTTCCTTGTTGCAGCAAACCTGCGTCCTCAGCCCCAATGTTATTCTTATAGAGAATAATTAAAATTGTATATACCGCTTATTTGTACCGCTATATTTTTATGAAACTTGGTAAGTGGCTTTATGTAGTCTTAAAACATTTATATCTCCAATGGAAATTCGCTGAGTATGCATGTTTGCTGTGACGGGGTATTTATTTTTTTCCCCAACTTCTGTCTTAACCCATTGGCTTAGAATGACTTGCTGGTGCCATTCCTAATTTGAAATTTGTTAAACCTATGAATTGGAATAGAAAAATTGTGTTTTTAAATGGATTAATGGCATATTTTAATTAAAATATTGTTTTCTATCAGTTTAAAGAGTCACATTGTCACAAATACACAGTAAACGTAGCAAAATCAGTGTTGACCATGTGCAACTCACAAAGAACTAACCGATCCAGTCAACTTCCAAGCAAGCCTGCCACTGTTTATTTTACTTGGGCCCTCCCACCAACATTGCCATAGCCTGGTAAATTCATTTTGAGTTGCATGACTGGTCAGTTTTGGTCGTGTGCGGGAATCGAACCCACAAACTGCATGTCAACACCTCTGGCCAAGGTGTTTCCACAACTTAGCCCAAACGGCTATCACGATCAGTGGCCTAGCAACATTAGGTAGGTTTATAGTCAGTCCGTGCCCCTAGCGAAGAGAACCATAGTTGCGCGTAGTCATTAGTTACAGATTTTGCTACTACAGTGAAGTACCAATCAAATCCCATTGCTGGTTATTGCAAATAGAATAAAATTACTACCTTAATGGGGTAACAAGAACAATATATATACAAAAGTATCAAAAGTAGTATCTTTGTATCAAAAGTAGTTCTGGAGTAATACAAAAAAGCTAAATACACCCGTCGCAGCAAACCTGCATACTCAGCGAATTTCCAATGAATATATAACATAACACTTAACAGGATTCATAAGAAATGTATTCACAAACAAGCGATATTTAAAATATTAATTATTCTCCATAAGAATAACATTGGGGATGAGTACGCAGGTTTGCTGCAACAAGGCACGCAATATAATGGGTTTTTATGCAAATATCAATAGAACTCATCTTAGTGAAGTCACATACCAAGTTTCATCCATATACATTCATAAATAAGCGATATATAACATTTTAAGTATTTTCCATAAGAATAACATGGGGACCAAGTACCTAGGTTTGCTGCTACAGGAACCATAGGCGAAAAACTGTTTTTTTGTGCAAACAACAATAAACCATAACCAGATCAAGCCATATACCAAATTTTGCCAGTTTATTTTCATAAATAAGCGAGATATAAAATTTTTCTTTTTCTCCATAAGAATAACATTAGACAACGTACTGTGTTTAGCACTTTCAATATCTCGGTAACCAATTGAGGTAGAGCAATGATCAAAATACCAAATTGTTTGTTTTTTTATGCTGAATTCAATGGTATAAATTAAAATTTGATTTAAATTAAAATTACATGTGAAAACCCCAAAAAACACATTTTTGGAGTACAAAACCCCCCAAAAACCCCCCTTCGGATGGTGCGATTCATCTGGTTTTCGAACTTGTTCAAATAAATCGTACTTTACACATTTGTACCCAATTTCATTAAGATCGGACCTTTTTTACGAGAGTTATCGTGCTTACGGACACATATATATATATATATAAATATATATATATAAATATATATATATATATATATATATATATATATATATATACATATATAAAAATTTGAACGAATGGTATTTTTGGCATCTGGGGACCTCAAAATGAAAAGTTATCATGGTCTCGGGCTTAAGTCTTACCATGAGACCTACGGTAATAGCTTCTTCCCTATAGGGGAAATTCGCTAAAACAGACAGATAATCTGAAAACTAAGCGCTTTAGGACTTATTTTTTAATTTTCTAATTTTTTGCCTTTTTTTAGCGAATTTCCCCTATAGGGAAGAAGCTATTACCGTAGTCGGCATGGTAAGACCTAGGCCTGGGACCATGATAACTTTTCGTTTTGAGGTCCCCAGACCCCAAAAACACCATTCGTACAAAACTGTATATATATATGTGTGTGTCCGTGGGTGCGATAACTCTCGTAAAAAAGGTCCGATTTTGATGAAATTTTGTCCAAACGTGTAAAGCAGCATTTATGACTTTAAGTTCGAAAACCAGACAGATCGACCTATCTAAAGGGGTATTTTGGGGGGGGTTTTTTACCCCAAAAATGGGTTTTTTGAGTTTTTTACATATAATTTTTGAAAAAGTACAATTTTATTTTTTTCCATTGGAATTAGCTTAAAAAGACGCACAATTTGGTGTTTTAATCATTGCTCTACGTCAATTGGTTACTGAGATATTGAAAGTGCTAAACACAGTACGTTGTCCAATGTTATTCTTATGGAGGATAAGAAAAATTCTATATCTCGCTTATTTATCAACTTATCCTGACGAAACTTGGTATATTGCTTCATTTCACTGTGGTCTATTGATATTTGCACAAAAACCCATTTTTTTGGCCGATAGTTCCCGTAGCAGCAAACCTGCATACTCAGCCCCATGTTAATTCTTATGGAGAATAAGTAACGTGTTATCTCCTTTAATTATGAACATAAATTAATAGAACTTGGTACGTGGCTTTACCTAGTTGAGTTATATTGATATTTGTATGAAAACCCATTTTTAGCGTTCCTTATTTCAGCAAACCTGCATACTCATCCGCCATGTTATTCTTATGGAGAATAATTAAAATGTCATAAATAGTTTATTTATGAATGTATATTGATGAAACTTGGTATGTGGCTTTGGGGTATTAAGATCAATTAATATGCATTGGAAATTCGCTGAGTATGCAGGTTTGCTGCTACGGGGGTATTTTAATTTTGCATGAATCATATCCTAAATTTATAAAGCGTTTACAAACACCCATCAAGAATGCCTTATACTTGTGTTTATGAATACATATCTAACTAGTTATGTCTTGTTACAGGTCTCCTACTGAAAAATTCACAGGATATTGTAAATCATCAGCTGTCGGTTTAGAGGCCTCCACGTTTGGGTATTGACCTCTTCTTCCATTATTTTTATAGAAATGTGATGTACTATACTCAGCATCCTGTGTTATTGTAAGAAAAGACAGTGAAAATGTTACAGTTTATTTTTTGTTTGCAAGCACTGCAACAAAGTACATTTTAACCTCTTAATTTCAATAATGAAAAACAGTGACATTTTTTTGTATTAATTTTCTTATTATTGTCTTTAACATTCACCTGCCTATTAAACCTACATATTACAAATTGATGAAATCCAACTAACTACTGACAAGTTCTGCCTAGGTGGTTGATAAATAGCCATTTATGTCCAGATATATAACTAGGCATAAACAACCATTTGTCTTACACCTCTGTTCTTAAGCCAAGTTCTCGTGTTAACGAACTCTGTGAGGGTGACCCAGAATCAGGCCGTGGCTCAACATTTAAACGTATGAGATTTTCATGTTTAAACATGTTTTACACAGTAAAAGTGTTAAAAGGAAGAAATTACACGGAAGAAACTTGGAAACTAGTTATTAACCTAGTCAGTTCAGATTACCAGAATGTACCAAATACAGCTACCATGAAAAATACTACCACTCACTTAAATACCAGGTCAAATTCAATTGTTGTTTGTAACTCCAAGTAGCACAATAGTTAGAGATTTATTCCCTAAACAAGAAGAACAAAATTTACTTTTACAATTTTTACTATAAGTTTGGTATGTGAAAATATTTATTCTGTTTATGAAATCAACATGATGTAATAGGAAGCTTTCATTTCAAGGGATGATGTGGGTACCTGCATTTTTTATTGTTCAGCTATTTGTTAATGTTGAATTTTGAGTAAATACTACGACCATGTTTATGTGGCTTTTTTCCAGATTGTCTGTTAACAGAAATATGTCACTTTGGGATCTTTTTGTTAAATCAATAGTAAAAAAAAGTGTTTTCGTCATACTGCTTCGAAAACGGCTGTTAACGTATAGACATATTCAACTTTGGTGTACAGTAGAACCTCGATAGTTCAACACTTTGTGGACTAAAGGGGTGTCGAACTATCAAAATGTCAAACTATAGGGAGTATATGGAACTTTTTAACACAGGGAGTATTATGAGCAGAAAAACAATAGTGTATCACGAAAGAATCAAAAACGTGTAGCGTCTCGAGCGAACTGACTTGACCTACTTACTGGGAAGGGCGGGGAAGGGGGTTGATAGGACGGGATAGGGGGTGGGAAGGATGAGTTATTTATAAAAAAAGGCGGTAGCGCATGTTCGCGAAAACATGAGCGGGCTCCCATCACTGACCGGCGAACCCGTCAAGGACAATATCGGTCGCCGCTACTGTCATGTCATGTCGTCACGTGCCGTCTCGAAGTATACAGACTGTCGAACTATCGAGTGTCAAACTATCGAAGTTCTAGTGTATTTCCAAAAAAATAAGGTTACATATCTTGTCGTCATCAACCTTATTTTTTAAGTCATGCAATCAATCCAGGAGGCAAATAGCATGAATAAGATGGTGTATTTCTTGACATTTTTGGTTGTGTGTTAAGGAAAAGTCCATCATTCAACTAACCCATAATTTTAATTCATAAACTGTAACATTTTCATTGTTAAAATATATTTAAGAAATAGCACACACTCCGTGATGAGTCAATTTGTCAAATGTGCATAGAAACTATTACTGTTTGAAGTAGAGCTGTTACTTTAGGATACTGAAGAAGATAGATATTTTTGTTACTTTAAGAGTCGTTATTTATGTACTGAATATAAATTTAGTCGATGATAGTGTATATTGTTATGTAAACGCGAGACTAGAAATAGAAACCAATAGTGAGGTGACTGTATATATAAATGGTAAATAAGCTCAATGTAATGTTCATGTGCTGTTTGTAGAGATATATTATTTTTTGAAATAATAAATATTTTTCTGTTTGAACTTTTGTGCAGAGTAAGAGAAGAAGACTTAGTTTCATATGAAGCTGTTTTTATGCCTATATTTCATATTGTAACGTTCAACAGAAAAGTATAGTATGGATAAAATTATTAGAAAAGAACCTCGAGCCTAGATTGTACAGGTTATTTTGTGATTCGTATGAACAATGCGCAGACCTAGCAGAATATGCTGTTGAAAAGGTTATTTTCTAAGAATTGTATCTATAATACCACTTAACTGTCCACACTCAGTTATATTTTTAGATGAAATGTAGAAACATTGTCCAAAGTGTGTACGTGTTGGGATTGAGCAGTTTTTGAAATCAATCTTTGACGCGCTGCAACAATTTATGTCAGGGTAAATTTCTTATAGCAGTAAAGATGTACAACAAAACTTATCGAACCTAGAAAATCTACAAATCGTTTTGATCATTCTCCACCAAAGGATTTTATTTGGTTATTGTTTTAGGACAAAACATTGTAATACAACTTGTGAAATATTAAACAATTGCTAAACCAAGAAAGATTATACACAAATTGTTTGTAAATTTGGCTAGCCATTGAAGTAAAAATACAAAAGATATATTTTTACCCAAACTAATTTCAGCAAGGACAATAAAAAAAAGTATACCAAACATTTTCAATTTTGAAACATAAAAACTTATTGATTGCACCACTGAATTAAACAAATCTATTAAATTAGGAATGATTTAATAGTTCATTTAAAATACATTGAAGAAAGTTACTTATGTAAACTAGTTACATATATATATAATATAAAATATATCTAACACATTATAATTTTGAAAGAGTTCTAGAATTTTGGCTTTAATAATAAAAACTAATTTTAAAAATCCAACTTTTCATATTTTAATTAAATTTAACATTAATGGTTGAAATTCACATGGTGTTAACAACTTTCCACAACAAATTTTAAAACATAAATACATGATATATATATTTTTGGAATATTGAATAATAATGTAATAAAAACTGCATCAACAAACTTTGGTTTTAACAGCATATCCTACATAATAATATATTTAGTGTGATAACATACGTGTATACTATTGTAAAACTGAAACTTAGGTTAATGTCAATTGTAAAAATGTGAGATTAGTGAAATAATTTAATGTATGGTTTGATCATTCCTTTTTACTTTATATAATTTTGACACTAAATGTGAAAACCCAGTAAGTGAATTTAATGTATTTTAGACAACCAACAATAAAATGATCACTTCTCACTTCTTTAAATTAACATTATCAGCAGCAAAACGGGATATTTATCTAGTGAAAACACTTTGACAACCTTTCATTAACAAAAATTAGTTTCCAATGGATTTGAAATAATTTGATTAAATTACATGTCCTAAAATCCTAGTCTAACATCACATACTTTGTTTATAAAAATAAAATGCCCGATGTGCAAATTACATCTTGCACGACATTTATTTAAATGCTGTTATCTCTTTTGACCTTACATTTTCCATCCAAAAGGGCCTTTGTTTGGAAAGTGTTCAGTAAACTAAGGATTGAGCCAATAAGGTCCTAGCTGACCAATACTGATGCCTTATAGTCTTTCCGTTCGGCCGTGATACCCAGGGGATTAGGAGCCTTCTTGGAACTCAACTCACCCTCCCTACCCGCTCGCCGGGCCGGCCGGTGGCAAACAGTGACTCACCTACTGGCGCATTCCCACAGTACTGCAACTTTTTTATATTTGAAGTTGAAATCAAATTTGTTTAATATATTTGATTTCTAGATAAAATTCTAAAGAAAATGAGCCCACATTTGACCCACAAGCATATCCACATGCTTCATATCCAAGAGCTGAAAGTAAGTTAAAGCTGATGACGTTATAGTTTGTATAAAATGGTTCATATTTTTCTGTGACTCAACCCTCAAAGTTCACTTTAGACGAGAATTTTCGTCAGTTGTGAGCAGAGCTCAGTGATAGTTTGTGCTGTAAACGTGGTCCGCCGTTGTGTTTAACCGTCTTCGGTTTGTTTCTGTTTTTTAACCGAAGATAGTGCGTCGTGAGGCGCTGTTTTGGTTTGTTTTTCGTTGTGAGTGACAATGAGTGATAAAAAGTCTAAAGTAGTTTACCACTCCCAGGCCAGGACTATAGTGGCTACTGTTATTCAGTATTTTTATTTATAAAAAGACAATATGGGTCCCTTGAGAGTCGTTAAAAAAGTGTTGGAGAGGGTATCTGAGGCGTGTGGTGTACCCATAGCCACTAGCTTTAACCTACTTTCAGCTCTTGGATATGAGGCATTTGGGTCAAATGTGGGCTCATTTTCTTTAGAATTTTATCTAGAAATCAAATATATTAAACAAATTTGATTTCAACTTCAAATATAAAAAAGTTGCAGTACTGTGGGAATGTGCCAGTAGGTGAGTCACTGTTTGCCACCGGCCGGCCCGGCGAGCGGGTAGGGAGGGTGAGTTGAGTTCTGAGAAGGCTCCTAATCCCCTGGGTATCACGGTCGAACGGAAACACTATAATTTAGCTGAAAGGACCCCCACATCATTGCTACTATACAACGGTTTCAGATTATTTTGTTTTGACCTTTGGGCCAATGACCCACTCATTGTAAAAATAACAATACACTTTCTTTCTGGGGGTTAAACCAACAAAAATTACATTTTTATGTATGATTTAATAATACTCGAATACCCTGACATGTCGAATCAATCAAAACTATAAATCTGCATTTTACTCATAAAATGTTTACCTTAAATAATACACACACTGCCTAAAGTAAAAAGGAATGATTTGTACTCGTGCCTCAAAACTGTAACCCTGTTATAGCTGTTCTCAATGTTCGGGCTGGGCCTACAATAGTATTTGAAATAGCAATAAAATATATATGTGTTCAATGTCTTTTATTATCTTCATGATCCTTTATGGCCTTTAGGGCAACTGGTAACATGATAAATTTGCGGGACGAAACTTCAATTAACAATATTTATTTGATGGTATGATTTTTTTTCCTCAGGCAAACTACGGGGATGTGCCTACACGGTTTAGAGCACCTTACTGACACAAGATGTTCTTTATTTCGTGGTTACTAACGGGTAGTTTCTCAGGCTTTGGTTTTCGCTGAACCTCGTTGGCACCCGTCAAGGGTCAGGGTGTCTACATATCATTTTTGGTGACCATTTACTTCTTGGACTTACACAAGGTAGGATTGCAGGCCACAGTTAACACAATCACTGTTCACAATTCATTAATTTGAATAAAAGTTCCATCTTTTAAAAGAAAGTTAACAACGTTTTAAAAATTAAGTACTGCAACCTTTTTTGCGATAGTAACGAGAAGGATGGTTTCCCCCACTACAGTATTACTCGGAGGGGAAGAAACCAATCACAGTTCTTGCATACTTTTGCCGCTTGGCTAAAGAAAAATTGTTACCGTCACTCATCACAGCTGTTAATTATTATTACGTTCCTTTTGATGTGTCAAAAAGGGATTATTTCCGAATCTGTTACTGTGTACCTGTTATTGGGAAAAATATTTATGAAATTTCAATCGTTTCAAAGAGAATTGGAGCAAAAACTATGAATACTTGAAGTTGCAGCTTAAGTTTATTACTGTTATAAAAAAATAACAAGTTAGCCTATGACCAAGTTGTTCTCATTGTTACAGCTGTGTGTGAACAGTAGAGGAAGTAACACTTTCCCTCTCCCTCTCTTTGTTTCACACGGCTGCCTCTCCCTCCCCTGCAGCCACTAGAGTTTTTCACATAGGACACTTTCAAAATGACTTAGTTGGACGTCATTAATAAGCAGTTGTGTGGTTACAAAAAGTAGACACTCATGGAAATGGTAATCCACAAAGATTCATTACAGAGCTAGATAAATATCTATATGATGTAGTTATATGTAAATGTATACTATAGTGGGATTTTTACAACTTTCAAGGAATCGCATTCATATAACAAGGCCAAACGTCATATCAAAACTTCAACAAGCTGTACTTGAAGTCTTATCACGCTTATATAGATGCATGAAAAATTGCAATTTGTGTTTTTTTATGAATTTGTGGTAACTCTAAGAATATCAATAATGAGTCTAAATAACTTTGAACTTGGTTTTCCTATGGTAGATCCAGTCATTGGTTATAATTTAATGTAATAATTTAAGAACTTCTCTAAATATTATTAGAAAAGTGTATGCTAGAAGGGCGTCACAAATCCTTTAAAAATGAATTAATTAGCAGTATTAAAATTAATTATGAGATAAAAAGGAAATTGCGTAAATAAAACTCAACAAGAATGAAAATATAAATTATAATACCTTAATCTACAAATACAAATTTTATAGTATGTACAACTTTACAGATAATTATAACAATAAACCTCGTAAAGCGAGAGCGAAACCTTGTTCAGTAATGAGCTACACAGCACTGAATTATGGTACAAATTACTTCAAAAATAGAGTTTGTAGCTACCAATGTTAATTAACCAAAATCAGTTTTTAGGCAGTCTGTACAGACCACCGCTGAAGAGCAATTTGTGCTCACGCACCTTTCGGTCCAGGAAGTGTCTCAGCTCCAGCTGGTTGCATTCTACCGAACTGGGACCCTGAGAGGCGAACATCTTCAACATCTGGTGGATCCTGTCCAGCGGGAGTGAGTCCAGGTTGGTCAACATTCCCACAATGTATGACCAGAAAACCTACCAAACACGACAACGTTGAAGTTAAAGAAGTGAAACTCCACCGTTATATATATTACACAAAAGTTATTTGAGTACACAGAACTGTTTTTTCGGAACAAATTTTACGACTAAGGTAACAAAAAATTGCCTCAATGAGCTGATAGTTTTTTTTTTTTAAGTTATTCAGTGAATAAAATGTCAAAAGAGAACAAATGAATTATTTGCAAAATATTTAAATCAAGCTATGTTACTATAAATAGACCTATCATAGTTATCATAAAATGAGTTCTTCTTTATTAAAAAAAACCTAACTGCCCATTGCCAACAGGACTATGCGACGATCTAAAGACAGCGAGGTACCATAACGGTAAATAGTCACATGGACTAGCCAGTGGTGGCCGCTTGTGAAAAAGTATCACATCGGTCAGCCGGGATCGAACCTACGCTTGACCATGGCTGACTTGCCAGGCCAGCGCTAAAAGACTGGCTACATTTATAGCTCTACCTCATAGCTACCGCATCTGGGAGTTACTAATGCCAGTCAAATTTGTCCAGTTTGATTTAAAACAGTTGCTTCAGGTTTTAATAAAGGAGATGTTAATGTATTAACCTGGTAGATCTGTTTAAACTCCAGTTTTGCCTCCCACGACCCCTCCATTGTCCAGGTTATTAGGTTGCTCAAACAGTGTAGGCCTACTGCAGTAATTATAAGTAACTAAACTTGTTAAGTCCATTAATTACTTAGTTTGCACAATACCCTACTTACTAAATTGTATATTATATTTCATATAGTATGTAGTTAAAATAAACATAAAATCCATTAAAAATGGCTGTTTTGTCAGAAATTTACAAAAATAAATCAGCTGTTACAGGAGAAAACACTATTACACGGCTGTCAAGAATTACAGCGCAAAACAAAATATACCCCAAGAAAGGCATTATTCTGCTGCACATGCTGGTATATTCAGCGTTATTTAAGTTCATGGTATGTGTGCAGGCAAACATTAAATAAAAGCACATGCTCGCTGCTGCAACTGTGACGCGTCGGGATCTAACAGGATTATATTGTGAGCACTAGACATGAATATTATTATTTTTTAGGTATTTTATGCCTGGTTGTTTTGTGTTTGTGAATTAATTTGCAGTCCTCTTCCAAAGCTGCTTTTTACAAACTTCAAAAACATTAGTGTTAATTTAGGATTTTACTCTAAAAATTAATTTTAATATAAAAAACGGCAACCATAGTGCTGGTGGTGACTGTAGGCTACCAACCTATCAACACTTATACATAACCTTGGACCTTTTAACCTTTTTTAAGTTGTGTAACGATTACGGTTATGTAGGCTTTTATCATGCAAGTTTTTTCCACGAGCAAATATTTTATAAATTTAAAACCGAACACTTTAAATAATCCTATAAATTAATTTTTATTTTGGTTAGGCCTTTCAAACACAAATGAGTTCATTTTCAGGCCAACAACTGATAAAAAAATAACTAGGGTATATGTTTATGATTGGACATGTGATGAATTTAGAAATAAATATTGCAAAACGATATATAACTAGTTAAATGCATGCTTCTCATGATAAAATATTTTATAGTTAATTGTTTATTATTGGGAAAGACAATTTAAACAAAGTCCTAACTAGCATCAAGGATAAACTCATGATTAGCTGATTCCAGGGGTGTTTATGTTGTCGTACCTGCAGTTCCTCCTCGCGTTGGTCGTGGGCCGAGGCCATTGCACTCTCGGACTCCTCATCCTCACACACCATCTCCGTGACGACGTTCCCCCTCGCGCCCCCCCTCGCCCCCACCTCCTCCACCAGAGTGAAGCAGTCAGTGGCCGTCTCCTTCAGTAGGCCCTACAACAGTACACGGAGTGTTGGTTCACACATCTCAAGACATTTTACAAAACTAACTTCCACAATGAAAGAAAAAACCTGTTAAGAGCTTTACGCAGTCTTTCTATAGTTGTAACAACATCTTAACCACTATAATCTTACTTCTGTAATCTTCAATTTGATTACATTTTGTTATAAGCTTAGAGTATATTTAAACTAATGTCTGAGAAAAATTTTGAGGATATCCTGATCAGAAGTCATCTCAACCCAGTACCTATGGATCATTGCCAGAGAAGAACCCGGAGACCTTAAAATTAAAAAATAAAGTGGCAATGGATGGGCATACTCCAAAGGATCAAGATGCCGTAGAGACAGGCATTAGAAAGGGGCAAAGAAGGAGAGGAAGATCAAGATTAACTTGGAGAAGGATTGTAGAAAAATAGATCAAAGAAGTATGACAAAAATAGTTGCAGGAAAGTGAAGGCCCTGAATATAATCCAGGTTTGCTAGTGTTGTTTTGTTGAGGCCCTAAGCTCCAAGTGGGAGTGGCAGGAACTAAGCCAAGAAAGTCATTTAGTTGATCAGAAGTAGTTTGTCCAGTAATTGCAGTAGCAATAATATATCAATAACTTATTTATTGGAAACAAATTTAACAATATGATTTTTATATATATATAGAATATAAAATTTATATGCATCTACAGATTTTGTAAATCTATAAATCTGTTATTTTTAGGTTTCCAGACAGATAATCTACTTGCAGTCAACTAAGTCTACTTTCTTGGTCACACCAAATAAAAATGTAACTCCTGCAATTTTACCAGCTGTAAGAACAGGGTAACTAATCAAACTTAAATCCTGGTATGTAACTGATTTTGTATGGGAGTTGATGGTATCCTTTTGACACAGGTTTTAACCAGTAGGATACAGTTTGCAGGCAGCCTGTTTACTTAACAAAACATGCAGTAAACCGACTGAAGAAAATTCATATTTGTACACATGTACAAAAATAACACACCTGCGTTTGCCAAAAAGTAATCTTCCTCCTTAAAACTGTTGACGGAACTAGCATCTTTTGGCTCAGCTCTTCAATTGTCCACTGCGCTGAAAAAAAATTATTGAATTGATATGGCATCAATGGTGAAAAGTTATATTTTTCTGAGAATTTAATTGTGAACTTTCTTGGGTACTATAGCGGCGATAACAACAGCAAATCCCATTATGAACCAATAAGATGTCAGTAATAGGAATAGTTCCTGAGACATGGTCAATATAGTAGCTACTGGAAGGAATATTGGCATATCTTAAAACAGATATGGATAGTGCTTTGCCCAGTTTGGGAAAAAGAGCAGTTTTTTGTCTTCACTGTAAAATCAGAATCATACTGTATACAAATAATTTAATTTTTGTAAAAATCCAATTTTAGACTGGACATTTTCTTTTACAGTATGAATTCTCTCTTACTGATGGTTGCAACTGATCAAAATTAATGTTCTCCTACCATCTTTTACTTAATTACTGTTTCATTACATACATACAGACAACCAGGACATTTTTTCCTGGTTAACTAGAATATATAAAACAGAACTTATATGGATAACATTTGTTATAATCAATGGTTGATATTTAAAGATTAATTTGGCAAAGAAATATGTATAAATGGTAATTTCAATGTTGATTTCATAATACAGTAGTGAATTTTAAAATCTGCAAATGTGTATGAAAATAGAAATATTTTCTTTGAGTAATAAACTGTTCTGGGCAGCCTAATCGCCGCATTTCCTGATTAAAAACATTTTTATCTGGCAGGTGTGTGCGAGTCCTCGAAACTTTGAGTTTTTGCCCGAGTATTTTAATTCTCGACCCGAAGTTTTGAAAAATACTTGAAAGTTCGAGTGAGTATTTCCCACCGATTTACTAAAGGTTGCAACTGATCTTAATTTTCTCCTACCATCTTTTACGTATATTACATTACTGTTTCATTACAGGCAACCAGGACATTTTTTCCTGGTTAACCAGAATATATAAAGCAAAACTTTTCTGTATAACTTTTTTTGGATAGTCAGTGTAGTGAATTTTAAAATCTGAAAGTGTGCACGAAATAGAAACAATTTCTTTGAATAATAAACTGTGCTGGGCAGCCTAATCGTCTCATTTCCTGATTAACAAAATTATTATCTGGTTTGAGTTATCTTGAGTTTCAGTTAATCACGATTTTACTGGATTAAAATTTGTGTTAACACTTAAAAAGTTGAGTGTGATCAATTAAAATTAAACAAAGGGAGTAGATGTTTGAGTAGATGTGAACCACTAGGGTTCTAAGATGCACTGAAAATTTGGTACCGGTACCAAAACTAATTGCCGTCGTCGGATCAGTACCGAAGACAACCCCAACCCCGGTACAGATCAGATACGGTACAGTTTTAAACACAAAGCTAATTAATGTTAACAAGTGATTAGAGAAGAGTCTTCTCCACAACTATTAATTTCAGTTCTAGAAGGAATAAGGATTGACAGGTGAGTTATTTCTGGCAATCTGTGGAGGAAGGTGAGCACAGGGTGAAATATGATCATGTCTATGTTGACAGATTTCAACAAAAATAAAACATAATGAAGAATTAAAAAGTTGCATAACCCTAAACAAATGGTATAATAATAATAATCAATACTTACTTTTGTCTTGAAAGTGCCAAATGATCGTTGCGTGTATTGGCGAAACTGTCAGCTGCAGAGTTCGGTCCTTCAGTTCTATCTCAAGGGTGACAGAGCCCAGGTGAGGTTTCCAGTTCAATGTTCGATTGCCCTAAAACACATTTCAAGGCTTTTGAACATTTATCTCCAGTCAAACTACTATTTATTACAAAAAATCAAATATTCAGCCTGCAAACCAGTTATAAATTTGTAAAAGAGTATCACGGATACACCGATATCTAAGTCTTGTGGTTGAGTGATACCAGGTTTTAGGAATACGTGAAGAAATTTAAATCATCTGATGAGTAAATACTCAACAAGGTAAATGTTCATCCACAATGTACTTCCAAGATTAAAAGTATTTTTATTCTTTTTCACAATTAGGCTATATAAGATCTTTGAAAAACTGTTTATTAGTCAATAAAACTCACCATGTGAGTGAATTTGTACAGGACAATCTGTAGCATTAGCAGCAATCTATGCAATTTTAACATTGTAAGATTTTGTTGAAGTTTGCTACTTCTTAATCAATCCTAATATTTGGTGTACCAATACGACATAATCAAGGACACCATTTTAATTATGTTTTCCTCTCATTGAGTCTGATGGGTAGATGTGTCAATGAACAAAACTTATTGGTTTGTACCAACCTTTTTATACATTTACTAACATGAATGTGAATATAGTAAAAGTGTAAAAATACATTGTTTAATGATGTAAGCCTTACTTCATTACATCCTGTACAAATTTATTGATTCTTGATTCTGATTAACCGTTATGTTGGTTAATTTACAAAGCAACTTATGTGTAACATTGTAACTAAGGAAAGTTTTATTTTATTTTAAATTCAACCATAAAGACTAACTGTTAACTAGAATAGTTCACTTAAATATACTGATTTACTACAAATGTACTCTACCCAAGAAACAAGGAGTAACATTTTTCATGCAAGCATAATTTAATCATGTTAACGATATAAAATAAGTTTTAAGGCGCACTTACTTTTAGAGTTTCAAACGCCTTGGTGTATATGTCAAACTGTTCCTTGGCAATGTCCGGCAGTTCCAATTTAGTCTCCTCTTTAAACGGGGGCCAGAACTGAGCCGACAGAATTATTGCGTTTGCCGGATACTTCTGCTGTAAAATATTTTGTTTAGTTCACTTCACTTGTACATATATTGCAGTTTGGTAGAGGAAAAACAGTAATGTTGTGACATATAGAATCCTACAATGTCATTGTAAGAGAGTACTACAAATAATTAAACAATACTGTTACTTGATCTACCAGCTACATTGAACATCAAGGATGCAATTGGAGGCTGAGGAAAGGGTCGTGGGGGGACCACTGAAACACAAGTGGTGTGATCCCAGCGACCAATAGCATTTAGTGAAATATTGTACCATGAATGGGCTGATGTCCGTCTGTCACAGCAGACTTGTTTTTGGCAAACTCAAGATAGTATTTTATTTAAGATATTACAAAAACCAAGTTGTATTAAAATAATTTTGTTGGTATGATATTATGTTGAGGAGTTTGCTTCTAAATATATTAAAGTAAAATAATATTAAGTAATAAAATACTCAATTAAATATTGAGCATATCATAACTGGTTTATTCGCAATTTCAAATTATTTTCATTCAACTAAGAAAAGCCTCCTAATTTTAAAAACAAATTTATTTATTTTTGAAAGATTTTCATACAACGCCACATTGTATAACCATACTCACAAGAAGGGAACTTTATGAGAATTATTGCAACTACTATCAAAAAGGCAATTTACTTTGCAAAACTAAAAATGGTAGTAATTAAGTGTTGCAAGAAATAATGAAAATCAAACCTGTGAAGCCAAGTTGAAGTTGGCGTTGGACAGCAGATGTGCGTTTATCCGTTTTGAGTCATACATGTCTTTCAACATCACCTCGCAGCAGTGAAGTTCAGACTCTCCAAATCTGAAATTAATGGCATGATTATTATAGGAATACAAATGCTTTCATGCTAGAGGGTCACTGACTGGATTAAATTTAATTTGATCATTTATCTTGCTTCACTTCCAATACCATTTATTTTTGTTACAAACTTTTGAAGAAAAATTTAGCCGGCAATGAGGGCCAGGTTTTTGTAAGTTTGTTGTTGGCCAGAAGAGATACAAGCCCGAGGGCGTAAGCCTGAAGTAATATGATACAATTTGATTTCAAGTTAGAGTAGCAAAGAGTGGTGGAGGTGTTTTAAAGGGTACACTATATTGGTAGGGGTCCCACACTACAGGCTGGACATCTGTGTGCATAAATGCATTTTTCCGCCTCACACTAAAAAGAAATTCCACATATTTCTGGATGATAAGCGAGACTGATTCATTTGAGTTGTAGTAATCCCCATTGTGAAAACTATTGCTTGGCTTGGGAAAAATCACAGGTCAATTTACAAGCCAATTGAAAAGGCTACAAAGCCTACACTAAGCCAATTTTTTCAAGAAGAACTGAATAAATGTTCAACAAAATAACAAAATAAAAAATAAAATAAATTAAACATAATAATTAGGCTTTGGAAACAAACGATGTATCGTTTTAGCGAATTTCCCCTATAGGGAAGAAGCTATTACCGTAGGTCTCATGGTAAGACTTAAGCCCCAGACTATGATAACTTTTTGTTTTGAGGTCCCCAGATGCCAAAAACACTATTCGTTCAAATTTATATATATATATATATATATATATATATATATGTGTGTGTGTCAGTTACCGCGATAACTTTTGAAAGAAGTGCCCGATATTTGAAAGAGGTGGCACAAATGTGGAGAGTAACATTTATGACTTTAAGTTCGAAAACCACAAAAATCGGACCATGGGAAGGGGGGTTTATGGGGTTTTTAAATTTTCCAAAAATCAGTTTTTTGCATTTTTCACCCTAAAATTTTTAAAAAACTTAATTTTGGTTTTGACCATGTTATAAAGCTTAAAAAAAATAATATGGTACTTTGAATTATTAACCTAGGTTAAGTGGTTGCGGAAAAAATCCAAAAAACGTACTCATAAAATCTCTCATGTTAATCTTATGGGAAAACAGTTTTTGACTTTTCCTCAGTTTATTTTAATGTAAACTTCACATTTGCTCTTACTAATCTGTTCAGTTCCACAAAACAATCATTTTGGTGTTTAAATTTTCATTCTACGCCCAACCGTTGCTGAGATATTCAAAGTGCTAAACACAGTATGTTGTCCAATGTTATCCGTATGGAGAATAAATAAAATTCTATATCTCGATTATTTATGAATGCATGTTGATGAAACTTGTGATGTGGCTTCATGTAGTACTGGTATATTGATATTTGCACAAAAAATTGAGTTTTTGTTGATTATTCCCTTAGCAGCAAACCTGCGTATTCAGCCCCCATGTTATTCTTATGAAGAATAAGTCAGATGTATTGAGTCCCTTAATTATGAACATAAATTAATAAAACTTGGTATGTAGCTTCACTTGGTTAAATTATATTGATAATTGCATAAAAACCCATTTTTTCCTTGTTGCAGCAAACCTGCTTACTCAGCCCCCATGTTATTCTTATGAAGAATCACTAAAATGTTACATAGCACTTATTTATGATTGAATATTGATGAAACATGGTATGTGGCTTCGCCTAGTTACAGTTGAATTTATATTTGCATAAAAACCAATTGTTTGTGTTCCTTATTTCAGCAAACCTATGTACTCATTACCAATGTTATTCTTATGGAGAATGATTAAAATCGCTTAAATGTGAATATATTTTTATGAAACTTAGTATATGGCTTTGTGGTATTAAGACATATATTATTTATTGGAAATTCACTGAGTATGCAGGTTTGCTGCGACGGGGGTATTAGAACATGTTATATAAAATTTAACACAATCCTCCAACAACAGTTACTCAAAGCAGGTAGCTCTTAAAACCTTCACAGTAGATAATATTCTTACTATAAATTTGTTTATGTTTTTCACTAATTATTCAATTAAATCCATGATTACTAAGCTACTACAACTCTGCAATGTAATTATGTATATTTAGAATCATAAAGATAAAAGTACCTGATTTTTAACAACTCCAAATAACGAATTTCTTTATCAGTATTGTTTGTGAACTGTGATAGCAGTCTGTCCGCGAGAAGTGTTCTGTATTCACTGACGAACAACTCTTTGCTTCCATAGACGTTGACCAGCATGGATATAATATCAGAAGTGCGACGACTCTTGGAGGTTTTGGCTGAAACATAAGTAATCAAAGTTACATTGGTTTCATAGCTCAGTTAAATTAGTATATTACTAGTACTTAGTAATTTTAAAAAATATGCTAATGCATATACTACAGTGATAATTAGTAATGCAAGTCATGTAGTAAATAGTTATGAGTGCAAACCCAGCATCTAGAGGGATGCAATAGTTCAGCAACAGTATTTCCATGTTCTTAGACTATACAAGTCAAAAATAATTTTCTCAAAGCAAACTTTAAAACATAAATCTAGGGTTTATTTTTAAATTTAAGACAATTATAATAATATTTCAATTGCTACATTTTCAATAATAATTTTATAGGAAACTTATGACACAAAAAAACTGTTTAACAGCTTTAAAATGTTACTCAACTGTTAATAAGGTTGATGTCGGGTTAGACTAGGTTTCTGATTAGGGATTAGTTGACTGTTAGAGTAAGAGACACCCCAGTTGGCGGTGCTGGCAGGTAAGCAACTATTATCCTTTTGCGGACCTAGACTCATAGCTTGGCATTATTAATTTTTTAAATTTATTTATTACATAACATAACATTTATTATAGGGAATTTCCCTTAGACAGGTGAAATTGTCAATGTGTCCTTATACTAAAATACATAGACCTAACAATATATACAATACATTCGATGATCAATCAAAATGTAAATAAACAGTACAATTAAAACAATCAAAAGTCATCCGTCAAAAAATAATGCTAAAAACTAAAATAAAATGTATAACTATAATGACAGGCTGTGATATTACTAAAAACATTTCTTATTCCTATCTTTTGGTTTCTATTTTTTAAATAATACCATGCAAATATAAAATGTTGTTTAGGTTGTTCAATTTCCGACCCTAAAATAGTGATCAAAGTACGAGTTGCTCTTTTATATAAATCCAATTGTTTTAAATAAATTAAAGTGAACCGATGTCTTCAAGCAGCACAGTACGCAGTTGGCAGGCGGAATGAGTAGTAGAGCGTCCCGCCAACTGGGGTGCCCCTTACTCTACAAGTTGATATAATTACAAAGAGATCCCAGGATTTAGGACAACAGGATCGGATTTCCTAATCACAAGAAACTATGGCAACCAAATTTAATAAGAGTGTGAACGATTACAAATACGACTATTGATAAAACCTCTCTTCATATAGCAGCCAAACTATGTCATTGGCTGCAAATCGCAGCCCATCTGTAGAAGATTGTCCGAATCAGGCCAAACGCAAATTTCAAACAACCTATTAATAACACTGCTCAGTGGCTGTGGCCATATAACTGACAGACAACATCAGTTGCACATTGAGTAATCCGGCATAGGCCTAATAAATTTATTGCAGCGGACCCAAGCAATATTCACTCCACACACCCCATACCCAGTTTTTCTGTAAATTTTAATTTAATTACTCAAAAATCTCAACATGAAGAATCCCCTTATGATTTTTACCATCCTGTTTGCCTTGTAAGGTAAATAAGTGTATGGTCACTACAACTAGTAAGTATAATAAATATTTTCTTGCCAGAACATTAAAAGATTATAAACTATATAGTTACTGTTTTACTAAAGATGTTTTACTTTAGTGATGGAAAACGTCCGCAGTAATTTCTTAAATAACATTAACTCACAATCACCAACAATAAATTAAAAAAAAGAATATATAGGCAGTTGTAGCATTCACTTTTCATAGCAAAAAATGTCTGACTCCCAATCTTACTGTCATTACAAATAAAGGCTCCATGAACTGTTGTTTCAAACCTAAAATAGTTGACTCCCAGAAATCCAGATCGGCCTCGTCTGGACTAATGATTTTGAAATTGTTTTTGCTAATTAAACCGAAATACCGAAACGTCAGTTTAGCGCCTTCAGTTTTTAAGAATAAAAGCCTACACTACACGAATGTCATGTAGTTTTCATCATTGGGAGCTCTATGTTTCAGTAAAATTGATCATGGAAACGCAGAGTGATATACGAGGGCAGTGGAAGTGGTCGTGCAGGAGGAGGAGGGGGGCAGAAGAATCTCAGATCACTTTGCCCACTTTGTTAGTGCAGACGTCACGTTGCCTTGCTTGTGTCTCATATGACTCACGTCCAACTCTGGGAAATCCAGATTTTTAAAAATCCGGATCGGACGTCAGCCACATTAGTCCGGATTCCTGAGTCTACAGCATTTTGAATTTAAAAATATTGCTCAACAAAAACTATAACATTATCCTAACACTAAAGGTAACAAAGTATTCATCAAACGTTAAGTATGCACTGAACTGTTGACTTTCAGTAGTGACTCACAAGGGTCGGCGTCGATGGGATCGGGGTTCCACGTGCCCCAGTTCTCCACGTCGACCTCGTGGGGCGAGTTGTCGTACACCTGCAGCGCCTCGCCCCGTGCCAGCTCCTCCGCTAGGTCGTTGGGTCCGTCGTCCGTCAGGCTGGTCACCACACAGCGCACCGTGTCCTCCCTGCTGCGGAGGTACTGCCTGCAACACACCAAACACCTGTGAGCTCGCGAGCGGATTTGGCATGGACCTATGTTTCTTGTGGTTGGAGCATTATTTGATTATTCATTACAGTCAACTACCGATTATCCGGGGTAGTGACCAGTTGGAGGGTCACGGATAACCCAAAACGACGGTTAAAACAAAGGTTTAATAAAGGTTAAAACGATGGTTAACGACGATTAAATATTCCAAACATAATGACGATTTATTAACATTTGTATACTACAATATTGTGTTTTAATGTCATTTAAGATATATTTATGGAAATTAAATACTTTTGAAAATCTTGAGATAAAATCTACAATCACGATAATAATACTAGCAATGGCTGATAGCAGTAAATACTGTCCAAAACGCCGAATAATATTTAATAGGTTAAAGATCTCTAAACACCGAACTCTCTAAACTACACCGAACAGTATGCTAATTAATTCCGCACTGGGGAAAAACCCCGTGAGGGTGAACAGCGGCGGGAAGGGTGATTGTTTTGAAATGTTTCTATTTTTAGACGTCCGCGTCCGACCGTCTGTCCGTCCGTCGCACTGCCTAGCCAAGAGCAGTGTCTAGAGCAGTGACAAGGTCATCGCTCCCAATCACGCGCCCACGGTTCATCAGCGAGATGACAGACTCTGAGATTATGTTGTGTTTACTAAATTGTTTGCATAGTATTTATTGTGATAAATAAAGTAAACTAAATACGATTCTGGAGATAATTTAGCAAAATAAATTGTTATTACTGCTCTATTTATGTTTAGAAGGGGATACAAAAATAAATAAAATAAACCTTTCGTGACCCCAGTTAAACCGCAACCCGATTAACCCGCTCCCGGATAATTGGGAGTTGACTGTACAATGAAATCAGAACATTCTCCTTTCCAAAATTTTAAAAAATATCAAGCTAACAACATTTTTAGGTTTTCTTGCACAAAGTCTCTTTGGAATGCAGTGATAAGCTAAAATATTTTGTGACTGATCAAAGGTTTTTTTAGATTGTTTACAAATTCCCTGACTTGTTCTGAGATTTCCTATTAACTTTGAATATCTTGACTTTCCTGTTTTATCTGATTTTAAAACTGACTTGGTAGCCTAGAAATTCCAACGTGACATATGATCAGATCAGGTTACATCATTCAACAGTGCTAATACTTTGTAGACTAGTTGTTACATTCTGCCATTTTCAAACAACTTAGGTACAGGAAAATAAAATCTGTTTTTATGGCTTTGCAGTTATTTGAAATAACAAACAACACACATACCATGAAGTACAGACCACACTACACTACAAACGGACATAAAAGTCTGGATATGCCTATCTTAGACCATTGGTAATAAATCTACAGGTGTTGGAACAGCTACTGGATGTATATGTTTTCTGACTATCCCTGTAGCTAGGAACGTTCCGATACTTTCAATACGGGTGGTTATCTATACCACCCGTATCTTTCTTTCCGATACTTATGTTTTTGTTTACGGTTAGCCTACTACAGTTTTTAGCAAAATAATCACAAATAATATCTTAAAAATAATTCTTGTAACTAATGATGGAGAGAATCAATGATTAACTAAATATTCTCTCACATTTGTCTTACAGAGTGATAGATAAGTCTGCTAGTTCACTTTCCCCTAGTCCGCCGTTCGGACAGTGCTTTGTTTTCACAATTATTACTATTACTATTTATAAATTGTTTGGATTCTAATATCTCTTATTAATAATGAATATTGGTAATCATTTTTGTAGGAGTTAGAGTTAGCTGTAAAGGACTAACTAAGCTAAATTGTAAAAAAAAGCTATTATCATATTAAAATGTTGTTCACTTTTTGTTTCATCTGGTTTTTTTTTACTACATCCAGATAAGCTAATTAAACCCTAATGCAACGGATTATTATATGATATAGGTGATAATCACAGATTTTAAGTAATAGCCTAATCTAGGCCTACTTTTGTTAATTCATATAACTTTACCCAATTTATTACTTATATTAACCTATACAACTTATTCCTGCAAAGTTCTACTTGCAATAACAACTAACTTCTTATAACATTGATATACAACTTGTCCATAAAATAAACACTGACATGCAATAATAAAAATAAATAAACAATTAATACTGTCTGTAATAGTTGTTAAAGCTTTAGTAAATAATAATTTTAATCGTCGATACTATTCCATACGATACTTAAGGTATCATTATTTTGGATCCAATAGTAGCCTATCGGGTATCGATACTCATCGGTTCCAAGCCGTTATCTGAACGTCCCTTCCGCTACCTGACAGGGAGGGTGACCATCTCCAGCAGTACACCCGTGGGGTCCAGCTGCCGCAGGGCCTTGATGGCGGCGATGTAGGCGGTCAGGATGTCGGGGGTGTTGACCCCGGGATGCAGCAGGCGGGTCTCCAGCGCCCTCTGCAGCTTCTGGACCAGGCACTGCCGCAGGTCTGTCTTGAGTAGGCACAACCGCAGGTCCTCTATGGCCGGCTCAGAGTCCGGGTACTCTGCAACAGGCGGACAATGTTACATGTTAGATGTTAGACTGCCGGATTAGGAAACCTCGGTTAACACTTTCATTTGGTTAATTATTTCTCTGGCCAGCAAAATTAATTATCCCTGACTTTCTCTAACCAAAATAATTAATTTTCCCTGATACACACTTTTTTCTTAAAAGTTTTGATTTTCGCACAGCAGGGTTTTGCATTTACAATTAAATCAAAATTGTTCCCTGGCTTGTATAAAATAGTAAACATTTTCCCTGAATTTTGATGTTTTTCCAACTTTTTCCATGGCCATTTTCAAATTCCCTGACTTTCCCTGATCTCCCTGACTTTCAAGAATGTGTGAACCATGCACATGGGAATATTGCGCAGGTGAACGGAAGGAGAGGAACTAGCAGATGTAAATGGTGGGATGGGATGGAATTGCCAATCAACCTTTGATAGGGTGCGACTCTTGTTACGGCTGCTCACCAGCTCTCAAACAGGTGGTCTGCTCTGCCCTTCCAGGCTGACTGACAAATACCCCCGTCGCAGCAAATCTGCGTACTCAGCGAATTTCCAATGCATGGATATGTTTCTCACTGCCACATAAAGCCACTTACCAAGTTTCATAAAATCACATAAATAAATAAGTGATCTATAGCATTTTATTTATTCTGTATAAGAATAACATTAGGGCATACATTAGGGGAATAACATTGGCACGCAGGTTTGCTACAAAAAAAAGAGAAGAAATATGTTTTTGTGCAATTATCAATATAACCCAACCAGGTAAAGCTACATAGTAAGTTTTATAAATTTATGTTCATAATTAAGGGAGATATCAAACTTTACTTATCCTCCATAAGAATAACATTAGGGCTGAGTATTCAGGTTTGCTGCTATGGGGATAATCAACAAAACATAAATTTGCTGTGCAAATATCAATATACCAATACTACGTGAAGCCAAATACCAAGTTTCATCAATATACATTCATAAATAATGGAGATATCGAATTGTATTTATTCCCCATAAGGATAACATTGGATAACTGTGTTTAGCACTTTGAATATCTCTGCAACGGTTGGACGTAGAATCACAATTTAAACACCAAAATGATTGTTTTATGGAGCTGAGTTGATTGGTAAAAAGAAATGTAAAGTTTACATTGAAATTAACTGAGGAAAAGCCAAAAACCTTTTCCCCATAAGATTAACATGGGAAATTTTATGAGCAGGTTTTTTTGGATTTTCTCCACAACCACTTAACCTAGGTTAATAATTAAAAATACTATATTACTTGTTTTTTTAAGCTCTATAAGACAGTCCAAACCAAAATTAAGTGTTTTAAACATTTTAGGGTGAAAAAATCAAAAAACTGATTTTTGGAAAATTTCAAACCCCCATAAACCCCCCTTTTCATTGTACGATTTTTCTGGTTTTCAAACTTAAAGTCATAAATGTCACTTTACCAGATTTGAACCAAATTTCATTGAAATCGGACGTTTACTCAAGTATTCACGGACACACACGCACACACACACACATATATATATATATATATATGTATAAATTTGAACGAATAGTCTTATTGCCATCTGGGGGACCTCAAAACAAAAAGGTATCATGGTCTCGGGCTTAAGTCTTACCATGAGACCTACGGTAATAGCTTCTTCCCTACAGGGGAAATTCGCTAAAAGTATTCATGTTAATCAGCTAGGGACCACATCTTACGTAAGACGTACCCGCCCCCTGCTGAAACACATGGAAGGACCAAGGCGAAAGGTAAGCTTTTCATAATAGATGACAAAGGACTTAACCACATGTTATGACATCTACATTTGCTGTATCCAGAGTCAACCTCACAACTGGTGTAAACCAGTCTGAATACCTGGTTTACGGTTTACCTGGGACCAGATAAACAGTAGACAATTTTTTTATCTCTGGGAAATATGTTTTACATTTCAACTTTCCAAGAGCTCATGTGGAATTTACCATGTGAACAAAAATGCTGTAGACGCACACCGTCTGGCTTTCAACCTAGGAGGCCCCCATACGGGAACAGGACAGCAGCTAGTTTTGTTTTTAAACAAAAGGGAGTCAGTAGTTTATACTGACTGGGGTAAAAATTACCAATAATAATGTTGAAAAGCTGTTCAATACGAGTTCTTGTGTACGTCTCGTAGAGCAGATGTTTCAACTTCTGTCTGAACTTGGCCAATGATGCTTCGACATTCTGAATGGCATCGCTACTCCAGTATATCTTGGTTAGCCACCCCAAGACCACTGTGTCGAGCCACTGTTAACACAACCATTTATTATTTTAACATTTCAAAACTATCGCTTGTTTTATAAAACTGTATTTTGAACAACAAACAGATAAAGTAGAACCTTGATAGCAAGACTCTGAAGGGGATTAGGGAAACAGTTTTGTTATCGAGGTAATCTTCTAATTGAGGTTTGTGTTGTCAAGGTCGTGTAGACTAAAAGTGGTGCTTTCAAGGTGGTTTCTCTAAAACCCCTTTATAGTATGTGCATTTTGGATCAACTCTCGCTAACACGTTTTGTTTTAAAAAGTACATTTATTATTATAAGTATAACAAAAGTAACTGATCACAGATCACCGAACTGGTTTGACATCGGGTGTGCGACTAACCTGTCACAGATGATTGATGAGATTCAGGAAGCGTGGGAGAGGGATTTTCATGCTTAGACCTGAGCCCATGGAATTGATTCCTTCAAACCATCCGTTCTGTTGAGTCACTGCCTGTGGGAACTATGCACAGGGAAGACTGAACTCGTGCTGTAGTTGTTCCATTATGTAAAACAACGCACTACTGAGGCTGAAGTGCTATCAAGGTTCGGTGTCACAAAAATATGTACTATAGAGAGTTAGATTTGCGATCTGAATTAGGAAAAAAGGCATGCTATTGAGGGTTGTAAAGACTATCTGCAAGACTAAATTACTTCAAGTGTTTTGTGAAAAATCTCAATATGTGCTAATCGTATTCAAGGCGTACGTCAATGCTAATATGTCAGCCTCAGCTGCTCACAATAAAGTTGTTATCGACCGCAAAAGGGCCATGCATAAATTACATCACACTATATTCAGCCCTTTTTGACCCCCTCCCCCCCGTGTCACGCTGCTCATTACTCCCCCCCCGTGTCACACTGCTCATTACTCCCCCCTCCCCCTGTCACGTCACACTTATTAAGTACTGGATTGTGGCGTACTGTATTTCACCCCCGGGGAGGCGTGACGTAATATATGCACGGCCCCAAAGCATTCTACGTATTCGACATGTATAGTTAGACTGTTTTTGTGTTTTTTGACACTTTCTTAAAAAAATGTTAAAAGACACCAAGATAAAAACTTGGATAAAAACTTTATTGTGAGCAGCTGAAGATGACGAGTTAGTGTAAAATATTTCCTGATCACGAGTAACACGTACTGAGCTGTTTTACTGAATACAGTAAGTAATTTAGTCTTGCAAATATTCGTAAAGTTCAGGAGTTAAATCCATGGATAAAATATTTAATATCTAAATAAATAATACAGATGCTGCATGCAAGGTGAGATTGTATCACGCGATATGAACCACTCCCATTAAACGTTTCAAAATTACAGGCTGAGGAGCAAGAAAGACCTTTTTAATTTGGCGACTTTGATAACACTGACCAAGAATTGAAATTTTTCAATTACTTGTCGTGATATAATCAAACCACAAACTTTAACTCAGCAAACTGCGAGGGAATTCAGATTAAATACACTCATGCTATTTTTATTTTAACCGAAACAATTATATTTGTATGTGTATGTATTGTACGTAAATTTAAAAAAGGATCTATCTAATTTGATTGTAAGCACTTACATTTTCTAGAGAAGCAATGTGTGACGTATCAAAACTCCCTTTGCACGTTTCTTGCACATGGTTCTCTATTCTTTTATGAATAAGTGAAGTCAAAACTTCACCCGCTAACCTCTCGAGAAGATCTAGCTCAATGAGTTTCCTAAAACCAATTCAGTGGAAATATTAATAGAAGTGTAAAAATACTTATACAAAAATAATTATGATGAGACAAGAAGAGGTTATCAGGGCCGTACTCAGCTTTCAAGGGCCAATGGACAGGCCTACCGCCCACCTTCCACTCTTCCCTACCCAGCAACCGTACCCACTCCCATTTTGAAGACAAGAAAAATCCCACCCTCCCAGTGATAAAATTGACCTACGTACTAATAGCCACAACTCTATTTTAGGCACAGAATGATAAACGAATAATAAATAAAATGTTTTTAATAAAAATTACCATTATTCCTTTTTTACATGTAAATGCAGAAATCTCACTGCGTGAATGATAGATAACGGATGTGCACCTGCGCCAATAAGTTTGGGAGTTCTTGGAAACTGTTAGGGTAAAAACACACAGACAGGTGGCCTGGCGTGGCATCTAATTTATATAAAATAACTTGAAATCCAACAAAATTTGTAATATTCTTTTATAAGCCACCATTAACTAAGAAAACACTTAAAACTTTCACGGAATATTTATTTAAGGAAATCCAGATGGGAATAGAGAGTAAGTGATAGAGAGTAGATTGGGTCATTTGGTACTAGAGTACTTTGAATGTTATCTTAATACATTAATTTTGTACTTGCGTATAATAGTCAGTGATGCACTGACTTTAACCAGAAATTGAAAATAGATATCTTTAAAAAAATAGTTAGGTGAGTTAAATTCAAAATATAAACCAAACTCAACTCCTGCAGCAGGCAGTATATATGTGAAAACAAGTTGTGAATTTATATACGTGGAACTGATTGATAAACTTACCGATTGGTCTCGTTAAAGATTTCAAGAATAGTTTTACAGTTGCACAGCTCTACCTCAAGTCCACACCCCTCACACTGCAAAACATCTTCAGCGGAGTCATTACCATCTGCAAAAATTCAAACTGAGTCAAATTTATAAATAACACTGTGCCGGTATGTGATAATGTCAAAGTACATTGAGTAAGAGGGTAACCCTAAATTTTGGGTACACTTTCCTATGTTTCGAGTACAGGGTAATAGCAGATTCTATCGGTAATTATTTTCCTGATTAAAATTTACTGTTTTGTATTTCCCTTAATTAATATTTACCACCTCATATGTGTAAAAGGCATAACCAAAGTAGTATTTTTTTTAAATAGTTTATAGGAAGACATTTGATTACAACCTGCAATAAGTTACGATTCCGGTACCTATTTGAACTTGTCGTGGGCAACATTAGTTATAAAATTCCTTCTTGGGTAAGTAGTACAAATCCATCCCATCCATTACATATTATCTTAATAAAAATCCATTGTTTCGAAACAAAAAAGTAAAATTTGTGAAATAAGTTCTAAGAGGTAATCAGAAGTTTTCATATGAAAAGAGATAGCATTTCTATATGAAACCAATAAAAAGTAAAGCAACATCAAATTTATTTAGCTTCAATCGAATAAACAGTGATACCGTACGGTATTATATCAGTTCATTAATCATCTAAGATCTAATGTTTTCTTAAGACTTACCCGTTTCCTTATCCATATTGCAAAACACTTTGAAAGTAACCCTGTAAAAGTCTTCAGTGACCACTTGATATCGTAGTGGTAACTGGGAGTGTATAGTTGCTCGAACGATCGTCTTAAATACATTGATCAGAGACACCTCTCCGTAAATGGGTTGATTGACAGATGTGATACTGCGCAACTGTTTCATTCGCTCAATCGTGGGTAGATACACCAGTGAAGAGTCGTACAAAAAGTCTACAGCATTTCTGAATTTTTCAAAGCCATCAGTTTCATTTTCTCTAGCGTTAAACTTTTCCCAGAATGTAGGTACTATTTTTTGGCGTAGATCTTGTTCTATTTTATCAATTATCAAGTCTTCGGCAAAGCGGACGAGCTGTTTGTGATTTAGTTGGTAGGCAATGATGTGAAATTCTTCTAGCTCTTCTTTAGTGGAAAGATTACTAGTGTCCTGAAACAAGTAAATGTACGTCTTGATTCCGAGTTTACTTCACTTTGTCATGGTAAATTAACACCTATATTCAGTCATCCATAAGAGCACAACAGCACGTGAATCCTCTATAAAATTAGTTAGTCCTATACAATATAAGTACGGTATCTAATACATTGTCACAGTACAAAATGGCTTCGGCCTATCTCAAGGTGGGTATAAAAAAGTGGATAGTGAAAAACAACATAGAGCACGCCAAGTGAGGTTGAGTGTAATGACGCACCAGCACCAGTGGTTAGGAGCGGACTGAATGCGCCGTTCTTGATGCTGCCTACACGGGATATGCGACAAACGGGCGAGTCTATATGATTACAGGAGGGGGGAAAAAGTTTACGGGCTATGTGCGGCTAACGGAGAATACCAATGAGCTTTCTCTAACACAGTAGTCCCCTAAAAGCACCTAAATTATATTAATAGCCTATTGCGAGCAACAAAAAAGTGTTTGACACAGTGTATCTAAAAAACTGCAGGAGCTAAACAAACAGTTTCATATATTTACAATTCTTATTAGCGAATTTCCCCTATAGGGAAGAAGCTATTACCGTAATCGGCATGGTAAGACTTAGGCCTAGGACCATGTTAACTTTTCGTTTTGAGGTCCCCAGACCCCAAAAACACCATTAATTCGAAACTGTATATATATGTCCGTGAGCACGATAACTCTCATAAAAATTATCCGATTTTGATGAAATTTGGTATAAACGTGTAAAGCAGCATTTATGACTTTAAATTCAAAAGATCGCTAGCAAGATCGCTCTATCCAAAGAGGTATTTTGGGGGGTTTTGAACTCCAAAATGGGTTTTTTTGAATTTTTTACATATAATTTTGGAAATAGAAAAATTTTAGTATTCACCATTTGATTCAGTTTAAAAAACACACAATTCGGTATTTTGATCATTTCTCTACGATAATTGGTTATCGAGATATTGAAAGTGCTAAATACAATACATTGTCTAATGTTATTCTTATGGAGGAAAATAAAAAATGTATATCTCGCTTATTTATGAACGTATACTGACAAAACCTGGTATACGGCTTCATCTGGTTGTGGTTCATTGATATTTCCTAAAAAAAAACAATTTTTTGCTAAGGGCTCCCGTAGCAGCAAACCTGCGTACTCAGCCCCATGTTATTCTTATGCATAATAATTAAATGCTATGTCTCCCCTAATTATGAACATAAATGAATAAAAATTGGTATATGACTTTACCTAGATGAGTTATATTGATATTAGCATAAAAACCCATTTTTTGTGTTCCTTGATACAGCAAACCTGCGTACTCAGCCCAATGTTATTCTTATGGAGAATAATTAAAATTGTTTATATTGCTTATTTGTGAATATTTTTTATTATTAAACTTGGTAAGTGGCTTTATGTAGTATTAAGACAAGCATATCTACATTGGAAATTCGTTGAGTATGCAGGTTTGCTGTGACAGGGGTATTTACTTTCTATTAGGTACTGTTATCTTACTGCAATCAAAACCTGCAGGCTAATAGAGGGCCTACTAAAGTTGTACTGTACTAAATTCCTGATTTGGATTAATTGGGTATTAAACAAGTAATTAATTGATTTGCATTAGTGTGTGTGTGTGTGTATAACAAAGGGTTTTGGCGTGATTATGACACAAAAACTTTTGACACACCGAGGACATGAAATTTATGGGTACGATAAGCGTCCACCAACTATACGGGATAACCATTGATATCGTTATTTTGAATTCAACTATTAATTACTACAAACTGTTTGGTATGAAAGATTTTTTTTATTTTTAAGGGTAGACTTTCATAAGCAGAACAATATAAAATACCGAATCAAATTGTTGGATATGGTATATCGATAAGGTTGATATTTTTATCAATTGCAAAATATTTTATCTTTTGTATGTTAGTTATTACGTCATGTTCGTTTTGTTTAGTTTGTTTTTCAATTAAACAGCAAATAAAAAAGAAATAAAGAAACATGACATGTAATGTTGTTCCTGGCAATACATGTTAAAGTAATGGTGGAATCAACGTTTGTTAACTGGACAAATTTCAAGACACCTAAACTGAAACATGACATAACTGGAACCTAAATAACCGAAACCACAACCGAATAACCTATATTGTACCGTGATTAAAAATAATTTATTGTTTGATTTTAAAATAATTAAAAGCTTGAGATATAAAATAATTAGTTGGGAGTCAGCAGGTTTTGTATAGAAATTTTCACCAATAATTTGCTCACGGATGAGTCATGATTTCAGCAAGCAATTAGGCGGGTTTAAACGGCTTTAATACGGTTTGTGGATTTAGGACATTACATAAGCAAATAACATGCTTGTTCGGGTAAAATGTGAAGATAAGATTGGAAGGGGTCTTCAGAGACCCTGTCTGTCCACCACAGGGAGCCGAGGAGCGAGGTCGTCAGGCACGGCGGTGCAGAGGCTGCGACACCCGGAGTACAAAGTTTCAAGAGGTAGGCCTACAGCACAAGCATGATATTTGCATAAAGGGTTTCTTTTTCAAAATTCACTTTTTCAAAAAAAAGAGTTTTATAAATAAAGTAAAACCGTTGAGAAAATTATTAAAATACAAAGTTAAATTATTTGAGAATAATTAATTAAAGCATTTTAAAGTCAGTAAAATCATAAGTAGCCTACTGGATATTTATTTAATAGAATATTGTTGATGTATTACTAGTAAAATCACCTTTGTTTCCGAAAGTAAGACATCTATAAAGTAAATGAGACACAAGTTGTACAATAAAACTTAATTAACAATTATATGGAGTTAACAGCTTTTGAAAATAAATAATCTGTAAAAAATTGAGAAAATACATAACTACTTAAATTTTTCTTGCTATGAGTTGTGCAAATAATAATGTAAAGAAACATTTTATAAATGTAGGAAGTTATAGAATTTGTTTTCTTTGTTTAACTTGTTGCAGGGTTTTTTGAAGTAGGCCTATATAGATGTTTTCAACGTGGAGAAACCTTTCCTGTCCCTTTCCTTTCCTGTCATAACCCAACCTTCAAATCCAATTATTAAATGAAAGAGGTTTTAAATTAATAGTATTTCAAATAAAGTATAAGATGAAGGTCATATTTTTAAATAATACAGCCATGAAGTTAGGCATAATTGTCGTTAAATTATAAAATAGTTAGGACATGTTGATGTGTTGCTCTTTCGAATTATAGGAGATAATATATAGATTTTCAGTTTGCCACCCTTCAGTATAGATTTTCAACTTTGAATACCACTTACCACATTTACATACATTTTTCTACCTTATTACATAAGTGGCTAACCAACACTCCTCCACGACCATTACTCATTTGATTAAAATTAAATTTCTTATTCTGGCGTGGTAAACTTAGTCGTTGGGTTAAATTAATAATAATAATATGAACACCTTTTTGATAAACTGAAAATCTATATATTCTCTCCTATAATTTAAAAGAGCAACAGATCAACATGTCCTAACTATTTTATAATTTAACGACAATCATTATTCTGCCTAACTTCATGGCTGTATTATTTTAAAAATATGACTTTCATCTTACTTTATTTGAAATTCTATTTAATTTAAAACCCCTTTTATTTAATAATTGGATTTGAAGGTTGGGTTGTGACAGGAAAGGTTACTCCACATTGAAAACTTCTATATACGTTCAAAATACCCCTGTCGCAGCAAACCTGCACACTCAGCGAATTTCCAATAGAGATACCGTATAAATGTCTTAATACTACATAAAGCCACTTGCCAATTTTCATAAAAATATATCCAGAAATAAGCGATATACACAATTTTAATTATTCTCTATAAGAATAACATTGGGGCTGAGTACGCAGGTTTGCTGCAACAAGGAACACAAACAATGGGTTTTTATGCTAATATCAATAGAACTCAACTAGGTGAAGTCGTGGTACCAGTTTTTATTCACTTATGTTCATAATTAAGGGAGACAGAGCATTTAATTATTCTCCATAAGAATAACATGGGGCTGAGTACGCAGGTTTGCTGCTACGGGAGCCTTTGGCAAAAATTTTTGAGTAAATATCAATAGACCACCACGAGATGAAGCTGTATACCAAGTTTCGTCAGTTCATAAATAAGCGAGATATACAAATTTTCTTTTCTTCCATAAGAATAACATTAGACAACGTACTGTGTTTAGCACTTCCAATAACTCGGTAACCAATTGACGTAGAGGAATGATAAAAATACCAACTTATGTGTTTTTTTAAGCTGAATTCAATGGTGTAAACTAAAATTGGACTATTTCAACAATTACATATAACAAATTCAAAAAACCCATTTTTGGGGTACAAAAACCCCCCCAAATACCCCTTCAGATAGGTCGATCTGCCTGGTTTTCGAACTTAGTCATAAATGTTGCTTTACACGTTTAGGCCTATACTAAGCTTCATCAAAATCGAATCACTTTTACGAGAGTTATCGTGCTCAAGGACAAACACATAAATAACATATGTATATAAGCCTATATACATATAATCATATATTATATTCCATTCCCACTATATTTACATTTTACATTCCCGCTATATATATATATATATATATATATATATATATATATATATATATATATATATATATATATATATACACAGTTCCAAAGGAATGGTGTTTTTGGGGTCTGAGGGACCTCAAACCGAATAGTTATCATGGTCCCGGGCCTAGGTCTTACCATGCCGACTACTGTAATAGCTTCTTCTCTGTAGGGGAAATTCGCTAAAATCATGTAACAAGTTAAAAAAAATCTATAACTTTTTGTATTTATAAAATGTTTCTTTAGGCTACATTATTATTTGCACAACACATGCAAGGAAAATGTAAGTAGTTATGTACTTTCTCAATTTGTTACAGATTATTTATTCTCAAAAGCTCTTATCTTGTTAACCCTAGCAGTGGCCAACCAGCGTAATACGCTGGTTTCACGTGTCGCCTGAAATGGCCACCAGCGTAATACGCTGGTACGGGTCGAAATTTTTGTAACGGTAAAAAAATCATTAATAGTCAACTCAGAAGTGAACAATATTTATACCATTCGAAAGATCACATTCTGAACTTTCATTTTATTACATAAATGAACCGTTTACAAGTTCTATAACAATGTCACGACGATTATAATTACTATGAAATTTTGCCACTACGCCATTCCTGCAGTCGACGCTCGGAAAATGTAAAAACACGACTTCTTTGGAATTACCCTGCTCGGGTAATTTTTGTCTTAGGATGTTGCGGGTGGTACCACTGCATAGCCAAAGAGTTTAGTTTCACTGTAGTATTGATTTTTAGAACGAAATATTGATTGCACAACAGTTACGATTTTATGAAAACACCTGTTTTCTGAATTCGTAACAAATGGCCAACCAGCGTAATACGCTGGTATGGGAAATGCGAATTACATCCAGTGCAAGTTATAAATACTAGTCATATAATATTTCATTTTGAAGAGGAAGAAATTTAGCGTTTGAGATTGGCAGCCTTGCGCATGGTTATTATTTCCGTCTGCTGCTCGAAGACGAAGGAAATGCGTCACATCTCACATCAAATGCGCATTAGTAGGCCATTCCGTGTTTTGTCGTCGCTGTTGGTAAGGTTACGCTCTCGTGTTATCCGCGAATTACTGCTAAATCCTTTATTATTTCGGAGTGTTAGTGTTAGTGAAGTGTATGTGTGTATATAACAGTAATCTTTATGCATTTTATTATGCATAAATATTACTGAAGTGTAATAAAAAAAGTGTTTCTAAAAAGTGGTGTTTTTCTTTAGTATAATGTCTCGAATGTTCGAGTGTGATATAAACCAACAGGATAACATAATAATGGGAAGGGGGTGAGTAATTATATTTATTTTTATTACTTTTACAATTGTAAGGTAGGATGTATTTCATTATTGATTAGGCCTAATATAAAAAATAATAATTTTGTAATTTTTCCTACATGGTGACCGCAATTTTCAAATTTTGCGGTTTTCCGTATATACTTACATAATACTTACAAATAAAATTCTTTCCCCAACATATTATACATTTCTATGTAGGGAATTGAATGTCCTACTAAATGTATATATAGTATTTGGAGGAATAAATTTCTAAAAAAAAGTTATATACTAAATATCGTAGAATCTTTTTTTTGGAATACCCTAAAATTTCCAAAATTCATCTAATCATAAGTGATAACAATTTTTTACCATAAACTTTATGACTTTTCTACATTCCCTACTTCATTATCTTTACAAACATATACATATTATTATTAGCATATACATATTTACATTACCTTTTTACAGTACTAACTAACACTGTACAATTTTCACATTTTGCGGTTTTCCGTATATACTTACATAATACCTACAGATAAAATATTTTCCCCAACATATTATACATTTCTATGTAGGGAATTGAATTGTCTACAAAATGTATATAATGAATTTTCCATAAAAAATCGGACGAAAAAGTTTTACCGAGGCTGCTTTTGAAATTTCAAAAATAAATTTCAATTTTATTTTATTTTTTTTACTTTGCTGAAAAAATTATCTCTTAGATCTTTTTTATTTGCCTATTATATGATGCCCCTGTTTTTTTTGAACAAAATGAATATGTGGTTGGCTATGTTTAGTTCTCATTTCAAATTTATACGAATTTTCAAAAAAAGGTCTGCAAAATCGCCAAAATTGGTTGGCCATTCTACAGTTTTTGGGTGGCCACTGCTAGGGTTAACTTCCCCAATAATATTATAATCACTAATTGTTTGTTTGTTTGTATTTATATACTCTTTTTTGTTAATACAATAAAGGGTACTTCACACTAATCCTAGTTGTTTTCTTGGTTTGTTTATTCAAATGCTAACTCCTTTTTACCTGGTTCTTACCACCTTCGTCTTTGCCATTACAAACCGTTTTCTTTACACATATCATACTTTGCTGACACCTGACTAAGTGATAACCACACTACAATTATATTTAACACATCCAAGAATGATTTACTTACGGTACGGTATGTCAAGCACTAATTTACAATGAGGCATTTAAACTTAGTAGAGGCTAGCTAGGTGACTGAAATAAAGTGTCAACTTAGGTCCGAGTTAAATAACTGTGTCTTCTTACCTTATCTAATAATATTGGAAAAGCTGTAGTGATACGATTCCATGTAATGTCAGAATCAGCCATTTCTCCTGAACCAAAAAAGGCCTATTCTTCTTTAGAGCTTTAACTGTTGGAATTATTAATTTCTAATAATTTCTCACAATAAGGAAAACTATTTCAAAGTATTTAGTTAAGGACTTTAACCTAATCCCTCTACTAATTGGTAATGTAACGCATACCCTAGATTGGCGACACATAAGTTATTTAAGAATGTTCATTAATTGTGCCATAATTTTGCACTTAATCGATCTAATTGATACCATACCTAATTTACTTAAGATCACTACACCACTTAATCCCTGACAAATATTATTATCTTAATTTTCATAATACTTAAAAATATTATGTATTGTAAATTGTTTGGTTTGGTTGGTTGGTTGGTTTTAGTTTTAGGTTAGATTATTTTTCTTTCTTTTTTCCCAAAGGCAGGCTAGAATTGTAATCCATGCAACCTCAAATTTCTCTTCGTTGTAGCTGCTTTCTTTTTTAATATGAAAATGATCGGTATCATGATGTATCTGGTATTTACATCATGGATCGGTATATAAGTAATACCAAATAAATAATAAATATTAATATAACCAAAGACAAACCATGGTATAACAATATCTATGATTATTTGATAGTGTATTTCGATGACACATCCATGATTTGAGCAATGAACTCCGTTACTAGTTGTGTATAAGATATGATAAGCTACCGGTTCAAAAGGCATTCTTCTTCGCCAGAGTGGTCAACCAGAAAGGGGGAGGAGGGCCACATATGAAGAAAGTCATGATTGGACAACACAAATATACTTCTTATATGGTTACTTATATCATAGACTAACTACACTACTACTGCTGTAGTTTAGTCTATGCTTATATGTTCCTTTTAATTTCCTTCATTAAGCTGTTTATTTCTTTTTAAATTGTGTCATTTATTTAAATGTTTCAGCAAGACTTTTGTTATGTACATTTTGTATGTTTCTTCGAGTAGCAAATTATTATTCCTAAAGTAGCATAATGGACATTCCCGTAAAAATGTTGCAGGGTTTCATCTGGTCCTAAAGTGCAGTTTGGACATAGAGTTTCGAAGAACATATTATTCGTGTAAAACCCGGATTTAGGATACGAAGGACCCCAGGCTCAACCTGTGGAGCGGGAGATGGTGAAGGTTTGAAATACCGCCAAGGTCAAAGAAGGTCCCGTGGGGAGTTGGGAATATTGTATTGAAATTACCTTGTCCTTGAAGATTAAAAGGGAACCAAATAACTGTTAAATCGCACTTATTTAAAACTATTTTGCACTATCCATATGCATATTATTTTTTGTCTCTATAGTATCCTCAAGTAAATAACACTTTTTACATGGCAAACAAAATGTAGTAAACGTTCAAAGAAATTATTGTAAGGAAAAGGAAACGGTATAACCTATAATAACAGAAGATTTGTTCATCATATTATAATAGAAGATTGGGAGCGGACATAGCCGTGACTGTGTGACACCCTTCCCTATGACTCAACCACTCTAAGACCACACTATAAGAGCAGCCCTTATATTCTACTTGTTTGGCTTGTTATTTACTTACATTCAATACGGGTCCGGGCCCGCGACATAGTTTTAACAAATAATCATATGAAACCCTTACTAACGCAGTAGGTGCCAATCCACACCTAATGACACATTATTTGCATGTTATTTTTTGTGGTTCGTGTTGCAGCAAACCTGCTTACTCAGCCCCCATGTTATTCTTATGGAGAATAATTTTATATATCGCTTATTTGTGAATATATATTTTAATCAAATTTTGCTGTTAAGCGGCTTTATGGCTGTATTTGATAATTGATTCCTTCATCCTTGACCAGCGTATTTGGTTTGATTGCGTCACTCGTTAGTCGTTAACTGTGACTAAACTATATAGCCTATGCTTAAATCCGGCCCACTCGTATGACCTAATCTCAGCTTACACATATTGATTTTTCGTGTCTTGTCAACTTTGATTGTATAAACTATGACGCTATATGACCTATTGGGAAATCTCTCTTTATGCAATTGTTCCTTTGTCGAATTTGTCATGATATTAATGTAAAATACGTCTTTGTGCCGTTTATTCCTATACTGTTTATATCTATAAAGGAATATATGGATGAGTGGATAAATATAAATAATGGCTGCTGAATGTTGTTTGCTGTTAGAAATGTAGTCGTCTCTAGTTGCCTCTTTAGCAAAGTGTGCGTCTACAATTTCGTTGTTTTTATAATGTTCATGGCCTGGAACTCAATGAAATACATAACACTTTCTACTTTCGTGAATTTCCATAGCTATTTAATAAATTATGTCATTAAAATTATTGGTATTTAAAACCCGTCTATTGCTTTAACTTAAACCTTTTTATATTTATTGTAAATATAATCCTATACAGAACTATAGCCAAATAGCTACTGACAAATCAGCACTTCGTCAATTTCAAAATGACTCAACGTTTTCCCGAAAAAGTTCCTGAAAATTTTGAAAATATTAATTCTTCTCCCTTAACAAAATTTTAAGTTTGGATATCGCTACTAAATCATTCTTCGACTCTTCAAGTGTATAAATATTTAGAGTTGAATTTTCAATCGAGGGTTTTAAAGTATACTTCATTTCACTAAAATATAGATAATCAATGCTAAATATTTGAAAACATTTTGCACGATAGCTTACTGTGTATTACGAGACGATGGAAAGTCCTTAGTCAGTAACCTTCGCAGTGACGACTACGCTCGGTAAAAATTTTTGGAGGTAGAATTGTATCAGCACCCCAAAATCCGCAGCCGTGAGTACTACAGCCTCATCAATAATATCTGATACACATAATTTTTTTAACTTATTACTTTAACCAGGGGTTCTTTGGGGAAAAATTATTGAGAGCGTATGGATAAATCTGTAAGATACAAAGAAAACCCAATCTATATAGAGGGAGCGCCGCACCCTCAAAAGTGCAAGCCACACCCTCGTTCCCACTCCGAACATAATAACAGCAGTTCTGCCAACTACCAGTATCCAGCGTAACATTTTGGGCCCCTCGGAAGCCAGCACGTTGTGTACGGACATTAGAGTAACTTAACCTAACCTAACCGCCGCAGCACGCTGAGTAAGTTTTTAGTCCGGTATAAAACTGTAATTGTAACATTTCATATTTATTTCAATATGTTATTCAAACCTGTCTTGTTTTCAGTAGAAAATAATTAAAAGAGACAACTTTTATTCAATCAATGCTTTACAGTTTACAAGTTCATGAAAGCAGTTTAAATGCTCTCTCTTTCAAGAACATAATTATTTGCCGGTACCAAATTCTGTGCAAAGCGCACAAAGTATCGTAAGATTCGTGGTTTTAAATTAGTATCCTATTTTATTAGACTCTTTATTCTGTTGTTTATATATGTTGGCATCACATACGGGGAGGGAGCAACTTTGGTCAGAGGGCGTGGTCTGTTGCAAGGGTAATGGTGGTGGGAAGGGGCGTGAATACTATGAATTAGACATGTGCCATACCAGTTCCGATTAGAGAGCAGCTCCGGTTGGAGCAGCTCAGTGAAAGGGCAGGTTAAAGTAGCAGCTCCAGCCGGAGCAGTTGCTCCGACTGAGCAAGTGAGCAGAGATATCTGTTGAACAGTCCAGTGTCTGAAGTCTGAATCGCGGAACGCCGAACGTCCACACTGCTCCTTTCAAGCAAGACCAGAGTTATTTTCCTCCTAGTCCTAATGAAAATCACAGTAAGACATGGCATGAATTCCCCCGCCAAACCTTTAGGACTGAGTGGAGTCGTCGCTGTGTTTCTAGTTCCCGACGTGTCCAATTCGGCGCTCTCTCTGTAGATTGGGTTTTCTTTAATTGTATCTTACAGATTTATCCATACGCTCTCAATAATTTTTTCCCAAAGAACCCCTGGTTAAAGTAATAAGTTAAACAAATTATGTGTATCAGATATTAATTGATGATAAGTAGGGGTTATCTTGTGCTAAGAATCTCTATACATTGATAACGGTCAGTCAAATAGCTCACGTTATTTCTGTTCTTACCAATATTTTAAATACAAATAACGAGTATATACAGTTGCTCGAATTTGTGTAACTATTTTTCCAATGGTACTAACCAGCTTTTGTCCTATATAAAAGTTCCATTAGTTGTATCGTGATGCAATTATATTTATACAAAACGTGTATACCAAATAATAGTTTTAGAGGTTGAAAATCGCCAAACAAAATAATCAAGAAATGCGTTTAATAATTAATATAGACGAATAATTTTGGTTACGTTAAACATATAACCACAGGCTAAAGTGTCTTATTCAACAATGCACTGGAGTTACAAGTTCACGAGTTTAGGAGTTTGATGACACATGCAATAACCTGGATCAAATTAAACCGACTTAGATTTCTTTATTTCCTAACTTAATTCTTTTCTTTCTTTTCTTTTCTTTTCTTTAATTCTTTATTATTTTCTTTTATTTGATTTTTACGTATTAGTCTCGCTACGATTCACAAAACTTGATAGTGGAAACTAATTATTGATGGAGAAAATCAAATGTACATTTTATGGTTCTCATTTTAATTATATAAATTTTCCATTTTATTTAACTTTTACCTAAAATTATAATTTGGTATAACTGCAGTTGTTTTGGACATGCACTTGATATTTCAAGATAGTTTGTAGCAACGTTATAAGGTTATTAAGATCAATGTATTTCAGTCGACTATTGAATTTAAAAAAGTAAACAACATATTAATTAGTTTAATTATGAAAGATTATAATACACATCAATACCATTTATAGTAACAACAGTGTAAACCACTTTATTTGTTTTCGATGCAGTTTTTTAGAATGTTGTTAAATACTAACAGAAGAAGTTTAGCCAATAGACCTAAGTATTTTTAAACTAATAATTACCTAAGCAATTTGTGTGATAGAAGTCCAAAACCAATCATTATTGCACAGGAAGTGAGTGTAATTATAAAACATTATATTTATCATTAATAATTAAATAAGTGATTTATTTAACTGTTTAGGTGTTTAATAGCAGTTGTCTTGTTTGGTAGATTTGATTTATTGCTAAGAGCACAAATTTAATTTCAGTGATATTCCATGTAGGTTCATAGCCAGTAATTACAATGACAGAGTTTTTTTGTTGTTTATTGTAATGGTACAATTTGTTATTTTTGTCTAAAAGTACACAAAACTACAGTACTCATTCAGATAGCTCAACTAATGAAAAGCATATTCATTCACTAAAGAGCAATTTTAATTTTATGCTTTAGTTGTACAAAAATACAATTTTTTCTGGACATCAGGTTTTTATTAAGGTATTCTAAAAACTTACCAGGCAAGTTTTTAAAAAGCTTACCAGGACAGTTTGGCAAAAACTTAAAAGGAAGGTTTTATTAAAGCGTTTTTATGAAAGTATTCTAAAAGCTTGCTTGAAAAGCTTGTGATAAGTTTTGAAGGAGGGAACTAGAAAGCTGCCTCACGCTTTTCAAAGGTTTGGTTGCTTGTCATGGAAAACTTGTAGCAAGCGTTTAAGTGTGTCGTGGAAAGTTTTAGGCATGCTTGCCTCAAGTTATTTTTTCTACCAGGGTTAGTTCCACTACTTAGCCAGTTTTAGCGAATTTCCCCTATAGGGAAGAATAGTAGATGTGAAATGAGGGTTTAACGCCACTTTCGGCGCTTTTTCCCCATGTTATTCTTATGGGGATCAGTTTTTGGACCGACGCCCGATCCTGCCTTACACAAGTTTCCTTGTTAGCCTATACTATTGTCCAACCCTTGCCTATATTAAATATATTTTCCCAATCCCCATCCCTCCTCTATATTTTTTAAAATTAATTTTCAAATTCAGGCTAAAAAACTATCTTTAGTGTTTATGGTCCGATTTGTTTAAAACTTGGATATGTTATTGTCGTAGGCAAGTGTTTTAATAAATTACACTTACATTTCCCAAATTCACTATTACGGTCAAATTAAAAAATATTTTTGAAAAATACTGCCGCCAACTTCTTTATTTACTGTCCGATTTGTCTGCAATTTGGATATGTGATTGTCCTAGTGTTTTAATAAATTCCCCCAAATTAAAAATACTGCCGCCAACTTCTTGATTGTCGTAGTGTTTTAATAAATCCCAACTACGGTCGAACTGCCAACTGATTAAAACATCCGCCGCTTGCACACGCAACGATCCGCATCGCTGCCCACACAACAATCCACCGCTCACCGACACACTGACATACTAACACACTAAGTCGGTCATGCGCAAGCACGCGTCACATTGACCAGAATTTCCACATAGAAAGTCCAGCCAACGTCATTTCCTGGTTAAATTGAAAATCCGATGTGTATATAAGGCGCCACCGACAACACACACAACAGTGACCTCCACCACCAGCACCGGATGACGCCACCACACACGCCACCAGCGACACAAGGCACCGGCACCAGATGACGTCACCACGCCGCACTCTGGCTCTCTCCACCTCTCTCGGCCTCTCCACCTAGGACTCTATGTTAGCTGTGAGTGTTAGCGACGGTAGTTGTAATCTGTCTTCAACGGAGGGAGACATATCCATCACCATGGCAATTTTTGAACTCTCGTAAACTTGTAAAATATAATTTAAAAACCGCTGTTAAATAATTTAAAAAAATTTAAAAATTTAAAAAATTTAAAAATGGTAATTTCTTGTTTATAAAAAGCAGAGCACGACATCTCTACAGTCATTTCAACACAAAATGTTGTCCTGTGCAATATGCTCCGCGCCCTGCTCCAACAGAAGCAATTTAATCAGACACTATCGCAACATTCACAAAGTTATTCCTAAAATTTGTAAAAAATGCCATCAAATATTTGATAATAACAATCATTTTAAAATGCACATGCTAGAGAACCACAATACTTGTAATGTGTGTAAGAAGGCTATTAACTGTCAAAAGAAACGCCACCACCTACGATGTGACAAACGACCTTACAAGTTGTATATTTTTAACGGTGAGTCCGTGGATATATTAAACACCCTTCAATCATGTCCTTTACCAATAAAATGGATTCTTATTAGGAGGGTAAAGTTCATCAAACACTCGGCGGACAATAATGGTGATTTAATCATTGACAAAGAATGTATTGCTGATTTTCGAAGTTTAACTAATTTATCAATTGAGAAAGCACAATTAAAGACTCAAATTAAAGAAGCACTTTTTAAGATCGATACCTCCATGCACAAGTATCAAGCCCAAGGCAGTGGATGGATATATGACCATACTAAATACTGGCAGCTGCATGTTTACAAGTATAAACCCCTAACTCCCAACTCATACATACCCACACCAGAAAATATAAAATCAAAACACGCTGTTTTAAATATTAAAAACAGTGATAATAAATGTTTCGTGTGGAGTGTTTTAGCAAGCCTGAATCCAAGGAATAGTAAAGAACATGCAAATCGAGTATTTTACTACGAACCCTATGAAAGTCAGTTAAATATGACAAATATAAAATATCCAGTAAAAATATCCGACATTGATAAATTTGAAAAACAAAACAACATAAGTGTTAACGTATATGGAATTGAAGAACAATTAATATATCCACTGAGAATAACCAAACTAAATAGTAACACGCACGTCAACCTGCTGCTTCTACAACAAAGTCGGAAATCACATTACTGTTTAATTCGTGATTTTGATAAGTTAATGTTTAATTCTACAAAACACAACAACAAGAAATATTTTTGCAAGTTCTGTTTGCAACATTTTTGCAGCAAAGATATATTGGAACGTCACACAACATATTGTAAAACCTTTGATGCCCAAAGAGTACAAATGTCTAAAAAAGATACACTACAATTTACGAATTACAAATATCAACTTAAAGCTCCCTTTGTGATTTATGCAGATTTCGAATGTTTTATAAACTGTGGCAAACACACTCCTTCTGGATTTGCTTATGTTGTGGTGAGAGATTCTAACATTATTTACGAAGAGTTGTACAGCGGTGAAAATGTGATGGATGTGTTTTTCGAAAAGTTATTTAAAACTTATGACTTTATTAAAAGTCAGATGGGAGTATATGTTCCCCTTGTAATGACTCCAGAGCAAGAGGCATCCTTCCAAAACTCTACACACTGCCACATATGCCAACAACTGTTACTGTGTGATAAAGTGCGCGACCACTGCCACCTAACAGGCGAGTTCCGAGGACCCTCCCACAACGCTTGCAATTTAAACTATAAAGTAACCAAGAAAATTCCAGTATTCTTCCACAATCTTAAAAACTATGACGGTCATTTAATAATGCAACACTTGGGAAAATTCAATCGGAAATTGAATTGCATAGCCAAAGACATGGAAAAATATATTTCGTTCTCTGTTGATGATTTGGTATTTTTGGATTCATACAACTTTCTGTCTCTTCCCTTAAGCAAATTAGCTTCCAATTTAAATACGTTTAGATTTATAGACAATCCACTACTACAATGTAAGGGCGAATTTCCGTACGAATACATGACAGGACCAGAAAAGTTTTTAGAGCCCCTCCCACCCATAGAGGCATTTTACAGCAGTCTAACTAAAGAATGTATATCTCCTGCACAATATGAACATGCTAAAAACGTATGGAATCATTTTAATATAAAGAATTTAAAAGAATATCACGATTTATACCTTAAAACAGATGTGTTGTTATTGGCTGATGTGTTTGAGACATTTAGGGACTTGTGTTTAAAGGATTATAAACTCGACCCTGTCCACATGTACTCACTGCCTGGACTAACATGGGAGGCGTGTCTTAGAATGACTGGCATAAAATTACAGTTATTTAGTGACATTGACATGCATTTGTTTATAGAACATGCCATTAGAGGCGGTGTAAGCATGATTTCCACGCGCTATGCTAAAGCCAATAATAAGTACATGGGCGAACATTATGACCCAAATCAAGAAAGCACCTATCTTGTATACTTAGACTGCAACTCGCTATACTCTACAGCAATGTGCGAGTCGTTGCCCGTTGATGGCTTTAGATGGACAAATGAGAAAGATTATAAATCCAATCAAAATGAAAACTTTGGATTTATTTTGGAAGTTGATTTAAAATACGATAAAAGTTTACACGATTTGCATAATGACTACCCGCTCGCACCAGAAAAAATGAATGGAAAATTAATACCAAATTTAAATGACAAAACCAAATATATTTTACATTATAAAGCACTAAAAAAATACGAAGAACTGGGTTTGGTAGTTACAAAATACCACAGAATCTTAAAATTCAGACAATCAAAATGGCTCGCGCCCTATATTAATTTTAATATTGAAAAGCGACAAAAAGCTGAACATGATTTTGAAAAAGACTTTTACAAACTGTTAAATAACAGTCTCTTTGGTCGAACAATTATGAACCAACGCAAGTTTCGTGATATACATCTTGTAGACGAGTCTAAGTTAACAAAGTATGTTACAAAGCCAAGATTTGACTGCAGCAAAATGTTCGATAACAAGTTGCATGCTGTGCATTTAAATAAATTAATTGTAAAGTTTGATAAACCAATATATTTAGGAATGACCATTTTGGATATCAGCAAAGTAATAATGTATGATTTCCACTATAATTATATGTCAAAATTTAAGAATAAAAAGTTCTTAATGACAGACACAGACAGCCTTCTTTATTCTATAGTAACAGAGGACTTTTACAAGGAAATACAATGTGACTTGGACCGTTTTGACACCTCTGCATATAGTAAAGATCATTTCTTATACTCTGATAAAAACAAAAAAGTTACGGGCAAGTTTAAAGACGAATTAAATGGTCAAATTATGTATGAATATTGTGGTTTAAGGCCAAAATTATACTCTTTCATTCCTTTACAATGGTTATACGAAAAAGAAAAGCAAAATGAGCTAGAGGTTAAGAAGGCAAAAGGAGCTGACAACGCTACAGTTAAACATCTCTTAAGACACCAACACTACTTACACTGTCTTGCAACCGGGGAAGATTACTATGAGAATGTTACAAGAATTAAATCCACAAACCACCATCTGCAAACATTAACGATGAACAAAAAGGTACTCTCTTTTGATGACGACAAGAGGTTTATTGTGGATGGCATCAACACCCTTGCCCTTGGTCACTATAAAATTGGTCAAACATAAATCTGTATTTGCCATTATTCTTTGGCCTTTCCTTGTCTATTACAAAAAAGCCATATTTAGACCTATCCCAGCATTGATGGCAGAGATTTCTAAATTGGTTAAATGAAAAATCATTTCCCACATGATTGTTATACACATGTTTTAAATTTAAATCGTCTTGTTTAAATAATATTAGAAAATTAACATTGTCACGTAAATGTTTGTGTACTTTACTGTAAGATTGACACAAGTAAAAACTGTTAATATTTTTGTGTCTGCCCATTGAGAAAAATTGTGTGATATTTGGACTATTTATGTCGTCAAATACAACTATTGAGTGTGATTCTACATCATTTGGTGTGATTTCACAGTTTGAATATGTGTGTAATTTAACTTCATCACACAGACGGAATATTTCAATTATTTTTTTATATTTTTATTGTTCTAAAGATTTGGATATTATATATAAATTTGTAAACTTTAATCCTTGTTTTTTTACAATTAAGTTATAAATTACAACGGTCTTCCCCGAACCACTGGGCCCTATTATAAGACAGCGAATATTATTAGGAAATAGACCCAACTTCTTTGGTGTATTTTCTTTATGTGCTATTTTAAATTTGTTCTTTTGTTGAATAAATGACATTTTTTATATAATGGTGTATTTTCTTTATGTGTTAAATTTGAATAAATGGTGTATTTTCTTTATGTGTTAAATCTTTTGTTTAATAATTTTTTTATATAATAAAAATGGCAAAGAGAAAGTGTAAAAAGGTCCAGGGTAAGGGATTATTCTTAAAGCCATATAGAGGCCGTGGCTTGTTAAATACCCTTATAAACAACCTTCCTTTCCCTCTCCACCTGCCTGGAAATTATAAATGGTGCGGGCCCGGAACTAACGTGCGTGAAAATTTAGCCAAAAATGTACCTCCAAAAAATAAGCTAGACTCTTATTGTAAAGAGCACGACATATTCTACATGAATAATCCTGATACAGCCGCCCGGAACAAGGCAGATATGAGATTAGCGGACCAGGCTTGGACTAGGGTTTCGGCAAAGGACGCCAATCTGGCCGAAAAAGCAGCAGCTTATGCAGTGACAAATTTGATGAAGGCCAAGGCAAAAATGGGAATGGGATTAAAATTTAATAAAAAAGATGGACAACTTTCAGCTGTTAGAGGCCGCAAGAGACGTGCCTCACTTTCGAGGAGTGTACCTAAAAAACGAGCTAAGAAAACTGAGACCAAAAGTAAGAGAATGTGGAATTATTAATTTAGACAGTGACAGGGGCACACATTGGACAGCATATCGTAAAAATAAAGATGTTGTAATATATTTTGACCCTTTCGGAATACAGCCTCCAAAAGAGGTAATTGAATATTTTGTACCATCTAAAATCTACTATACAACCGATCAAATACAAGATTTAAACAGTTCCATTTGTGGAATTTTATGTTTATCATTTCTGAAAAATTTTAGTTTATAAAAATGGATTCATTTACTATAACATTTACGGGCACAGAGCCAGAGTTGAAGTCGGTGTTCTTTCCTCCTATAGAATTAAGTGGTGATTATGTAATTGGACTGGTAGATTTTCAAAGTTATAATTCTATATTTAATGTTAAAAAACCTCTAAATACTTTGACATATTACAAAATGCACAAAATTACAACCCCAAAAGGGGAGGTCACAATTGACGAATTAAACCGGGCATTAGATGGTAAAGTTGAAGTTATTATACAAAATAAAGTAGCATTAATTAATACAAAAGTCAAACTTATATTTTACAAAGGGCTAGTTCCAAAATTAAATAAACTTAAAGACACAAAATTAACTATAGACGAGGGTGAGGATGTGTATTATTACGATCACAAAGCTCCAAATGTAATTGAAATTGTTGAAGGTACATACGAAGTGTTTGAGCTTGCGAAGGAAATTCAAAAGCAACTCCCAGATTTTGTACTTATAGCCGATAATAAAACTATGAAAGCCACATTACATTCTGGCCATGTGTTTGATTTTACAAAACCGTGTTTAGGGTCTGAATTGTTGGGATTTAAAGGATTTTCTACTCCAGATATTGCGTTTAAATCCGTAAATAAAATCAACATAAATAATGTAAATGTGATTAGAGTAAAATGTAATATTGCGAATGGGTCTTATTTAAATGGTGACAAATCACACACCATACACAGTTTTTACCCAGAAGCTCCTCCCGGCTACAAAATTATTGAGGTTCCCAGAAATATTATATACTTCCCTGTAAATAAGAGAAGTTTAGATGTTGTTAGCATTACATTTGCAGATCAACACGACAAGCCAATTGACTTTAATAAAGAAGAAACTACAATTACTTGTCATATAAAAAAGATATGAGAATTTACAAGAACGGACTGAGTGTACAAAATGCCAGGTTTCTGCGATCAATTGGGTTGAAGTTAAAATTTTCTATTAATAAAAATGGAAGATTTTCTAGACGTTACAGGAAAATTCCAATACGATGATAGCCTGGTTAAAATTACAAATCACTCCTATGTTCCACACAACACTTTGGCAATAAATAATTCCGATGAAATTCGAATATGCATAAATAATCAAGATTTACTAACACTCCCATGTAGGAGTTATCTGTATATTAAAGGAGAAATAGAGAATCATGATAAAGGACATTTTATAAATAATGCATTTGCATTCTTATTTGACGAAATTAGATACGAAGTTGCTGGTAAAGAAATAGATATTGTAAGAAATCCGGGAATTCCCAGTCTTATGAAAATATTGTGCTCTTACAATAAAACAACTAAATTGTCAAATGTAGCATTTGATTCTGATGAAAATTTAAAGGAGTTCCATAAAAGCGGCAAGTTTAGTACTTGTGTCCCGTTAGAGCTGTTAATGGGTGTGTTTGAGGATTTTAATAAGGTTTTAGTAAATGTTAAACAAGAATTGGTGTTGAAAAGATCCAAAAACGACTTAAATTGTATATTAACAACATCTGGTGTCGATCCTATTCCTAAAATTACACTTAAATCGATTCAGTGGGTGATGCCGCACGTGGTACCATCTGATGGGGAGAAGCTTCAATTACAAAAGATGTTATTGCAAAATAAAAATTTGCAAATTGCATTTAGAAGTTTGGAGCTACACGAACTCCCATCATACCCCGAAACCAAGAGACATACATGGTCAGTTAAGACGTCTTCGAGTTTGGAGAAGCCCAGGTATATTATATTTGGTTTCCAAACAGGTAGGGACAACAGTGCACGAAAAAGAACTGATGAATTTGATCACTGTAAATTGAAAAATATCAAAGTGTTTTTAAACTCTGAATATTATCCTTATAGTGATTTAAATCTCGACTTTGAAAATGGAGATGCCTCTAAAGCTTATGAGATGTTTGTGAGGTTTAGGGAGAGTTACTACAACACCGTCCCCGATCCTATGTTTAACAGAGCTGACTTTATAAAGAAATATCCTCTAATTGTAATAGATTGTTCTAGGCAGAATGAATCGGTCAAAGAGGGGGTTGTAGATATTAAATTAGAAATTGAAACTGCAGAAAATGTCCCTTCAAACACATCTGCATATTGCCTAATAATACACGATAAGGTGTTTGAGTATAATCCTTTGACAAATGAGATAAATAAAATGTAAATAAAATGAAAACAAATATTCAACAAGAATTGGTAGAGTCTGCAAAACAAATAAGAGAAAAATATAGGGCGTTAAAACGTGGTAAATTTCTAGAGGCTGAAGAGAGGTTCCAAACATTCCAACCGTTAATAGAGCCTTTGCAAGAATTAAAAAATTTAGCCACAAAAACAGAGAGGCCAGTTCTCCCAATGATTTTAGAAAAGACCCCGTCTAGAATACCAAGAATAACACAAATAACACCACACAAATTAGATTTTGGTCTTTTAGCATCAGACTATTTAGGAAATTACCTTAGTAGAAGTAGTATGACAGACACCACATATGGTATTAGGCGAGAAGGAAATAAATTTTTTATTGGGAATCAGGAAGTTCAAATTGCCAATGATGATGTTACAGTTGGAGAAACAATTTATAAAGGGACAAAGGGATTGTGGGAATTGTTAACTTTAAAAGAACCCGTAAACTATAGTCAGGCTGATTTGCAAAATTATAAAGAGATTTTGGAAGCTACAAATGCACATTTAAAGGGTTATAAAACAGGTGCGGCGATGTCAAGTAATAAACACACTAAATATCTTAATATAATTAAACCCCTGTTTAAGACTGTTGGTGAAGGTTTAAGGCAGGTAACTGGTAATAAAATAGACTATGTTTATTGGGATGATCCTAATGAGCTTGTAGATAGGTTAAGACTGCTTTGGTTAAGCCGATTGGCGGGAAATTCTGGAGTGGATAATGAGATAGATTCTATCATAGAAGAATTGAGGGAAAGTGGAATTGTTTATTAAATAAAAATATGATAGATAAATTTTATCGCGTATATAACCCATATAGTAAACCAGAAGCTAGAAGTTTTAAAGAAACTACTTTAAATCTAAAAGATGATGGTTGGAATGCTTTAAATTATAAAATTAGTAGTGTTAAAGGTGGGGAGTTTGCTGACGATGTATCGACTTTGGGGCAGACGTTAACCAGGAAAGGTGATGCTTTTGTACAAGGTAATACTAAATATAAGTTTTTAGAATCCAAGAGTAATAATTGGAACGCTAATAAACGCAAAATTACTAATGTTAAACGAGGTGAAAGCTCAACCGATGTACCCACATTAGAGCAAACTTTAATAAGAAAAGATGGTGTCTTTGTACAAGACAAAAATAATTATGAATTTTTGGAATCGGAGAATGGAGTTTGGAATGCCAAAAAGCGAAAGATTAGTAATTTGTTGGCTGGTAAAGAAAGCGATGATGTTGTAAACGTCTCTCAAGTACCAAAAATGGATCTAAACTTTTGGGATTTTAATAATAAAAGGCTGGTTCGTGTTAAACCCGCTGTTGATGAGAACGATTGTGTTACAAAACATCAGACTGTGACTTTAGACGGTCTTAAATTTGATGGTAAAAATAAGCAATTAACAAACATTTTACCTGGAACATTGCCAAATGATGTGGCTGTTGTTAATCAAATATTAACAAAAGGTGAGAAAAGCATAATAAAACAGGGGGATAAATATTATAATGTATTAACATTAGATAGCGATATGTGGGATGCAGAGGACAAATTAATAAAAAATATACCTGAAGGCAAAGATAGGAGTGATATTTGTTTAATGTCGCAGGTTTTGAGGTATGACGATAATATTAAAACTTTTAGACAAGACAATATTAAATTTGATATTTGTTTAAAATCACATGCGTTAAGGTTTAACAATAAAACTAATAAATTTATGCAAGACAATAATGAAATCGATTTGATGATGTACAATCCTAAATTGTTGGTTGCAGACCCTACATCTTTAAGCGGATTTAAGACTTTAGATGGAGAGGCATATTTGCCAAAAAACTATGTATATCAAATAATGAGTGATGGTATGTTAATTGGTAGCAATGGAGGTGTTTTTGAAACGACAGAGACTGGCAGATACGTTAACATTAAAAATAAAGAATAAAAAATGGAAAAAATTGCTTACGAATTGCATAAGCCCGCGAGAAAGAACTTTGTTAGAAGGTCTTTTAAGGTGTTGGGTATAAACGAAACTGTTCAAATCGATTTAATAGATATGCGGAATTATGCTAGAGAGAATTCTGGGAATAAATATATTTTAACTTTAATAGACACATTTTCTAAAAAAGCTTATGCTGCTCCACTAAAGAATAAAACTGGATTAGTAGTCACAGAAGCTATAAAAACTATTCTCCCAAAGGGAGTTAAAAATATTCAATCTGATAACGGAAAAGAATTTTTTAATGAACATTTTACCAAACTAATGAAAATTCTAAATATTAATCACTACCACACTTACTCTACAACTAAGGCAGCTATTGTGGAAAGGTTCCAGAGAACTTTAAAGAATTGGTTGTATAGAGAGTTTAGTGCACAAGGGAGTTACAAGTGGTTGGATTTACTTCCAAAGTTAATAAGGATATATAATAATAAAGTACATAGATCCATAGGGATGAAGCCTAACCAAGTAAGTGCTAAGAACTCTAAAGATGTACATGAAAGGTTAGCATCTAAAGTACAAGTTAAAAAGCCAAGATATAAGGTGGGGGATAGTGTAAGGATATCTAAATATAAACATGTATTTAGTAAAGGATATACCCCCAACTGGACGGGAGAGCTTTTTACAATAGCAGAAGTTAAGAAAACAAAGCCTGTGACTTATATTTTGAAAGATGAGAATGGCAATATAATCAAAGGAGGATTTTATACAGAAGAATTGTTAAAAACTAAATATAAAGACATGTATTTGGTAGAGAAGGTAATTAGGAGGAAGGGTGATTTATTATATGTCAAATGGCTCGGGTTCCCAAGTAGCCAGAACTCGTGGATTTCTGCAAAGGATGTATTAAAATGAATTTTAGGGTCAAAATTGGCAGTTTGGAATTTGGGGGAATTTATTAAAACACTAGGACAATAACATATCCAAATTTTAAATAAATCGGACAGTAAATAAAGAAGGTGGCGGCAGTATTTTTCAAAAATATTTTTTAATTTGACCGTAATAGTGAATTTGGGAAATGTAAGTGGAATTTATTAAAACACTTGCCTACGACAATAACACATCCAAGTTTTAAACAAATCGGACCATAAACACTAAAGATAGTTTTTTAGCCTGAATTTGAAAATTAATTTTAAAAAATATAGAGGAGGGATGGGGATTGGGAAAATATATTTAATATAGGCAAGGGTTGGACAATAGTATAGGCTAACAAGGAAACTTGTGTAAGGCAGGATCGGGCGTCGGTCCAAAAACTGATCCCCATAAGAATAACATGGGGAAAAAGCGCCGAAAGTGGCGTTAAACCCTCATTTCACATCTACTAGCTATTACCGTAGGTCTCATGGTGAGACTTAAGCCCGAGACCATGATAACTTTTTGTTTTGAGGTCCCCAGAAGCCAAAAACACTATTTGTTCAAATTTATATATATATATATATATATATATAAATATATATATATAAATATATATATATATATCCGTGAATATATATCATAACAGTGAATGCGATAACTTGAGTAAAAAACGTCCGATTTCGATGAAATTTGGCTCAAATGTGTAAAGTGACATTTATGACTTTAAGTTCGAAAACGAGAAAAATCTGACCATGGGAAGGGGGGTTTATGGGGGTTTTAAATTTTCCAAAAATTAGTTTTTTGCATTTTCCACCCTAAAATTTTTAAAACACTTAATTTTGGTTTTGACAATGTTATAGAGCTTAAAAAAACAAATAAAATAGTATTTTGAATTATTAAACTAGGTTAAGTGGTTGCGGAGAAAATCCAAAAAACCTGCTCATAAAATCTCCCATGTTAATCTTATGGGAAAAAGGTTTTTGGCTTTTCCTCAGTTAATTTTACTTTAATCTTAATTTGCTTTTACCAATCACTTCAGCTCCACAAAACAATTATTTTGGTGTTTAAATTGTGATTCTACGTCCAACCGTTGCAGAGATATTCAAAGTACTAAACACAGTACGTTGTCCAATGTTATCCTTATGGAGAATAAATAAAATTTAATATCTCGATTATTTATGAATGTATATTGATGAAACTTGGTATGTCGCTTCATGTTGTACTGGTATATTGATATTTGCACAAAAATAAATTTGTTGTTGATTATCCCGTAGCAGCTAACCTGCATACTCACACCTAATGTTATTCTTATGGAGAATATGTAAAGTTGTATATCTCCCTAAATTATGAACATAAATTAATAAAACTTGGTAGTGTAGCTTCACCTGGTTCAGTTATATTGATAATTGCATAAAAACTCATTTCTTATCTTCCTCGTTGCAGCAAACCTGCGTACTCAGTCCTAATTTTATTCTTATGGAGAATAAATAAAACGTTATAAATCACTCATTTATAAATGTATTTTTGTGAAACTTGGTAAGTGGCTTTATGTAGGAGTGAGAAACAAATAAATGCATTGGAAATTCGCTGAGTACGCAGGTTTTCTGCGACGGGGGTATTTAGATATAATTACTGTTAAATATTATATTTTATATTTCATCTGGAGTTCCAGTTATAGTAAAAATAACATAATGTTTGAAATAGCTTGATATTTTTAATTTAATAATATTATATCCCTTTAAAATATCCAAATGCTGTTTTTGTAACAAGTGCATACTACATCATTATTGAACCACTTTATTTTTTACCTAATTAGATCTATTCAAGTTCAATCTAAATAAATAATGAACGAATTTTCATAGTATATAATTAATTTGGATGAAAATAGTTACTTCATCTGCAATTAATTCGGAGGGTTGCCTAACAAATCATTCGTTTTGGTAGGTCGATTAATTATTATTACTACCACGACACATGCATCTTCATACGTGCCAGCGATGATGAGTCACGGAGAAGGTCGTTCTGTGGAGGTCATGGGAAAGTGGCCGTCATTCCTCGCCACTGCCGCATTGCGCTTGCGTCAGAGATGGTCATCTGGTGACGCAACTACAGCAGCAACACGACGGACGAGACCATCTAGTAGGTAACTGAATACTATGTACCTGTAGTACGATTATTGAAAGTTATCGAAAGAAAGTTACTGGTGGAGTGGCTGCGCTTGCAATTTGTAATTCGTGTTTTTTTCCCAATGTAACTATAAATAAACGGTATCAGGAAACTGACACATACTTTCTCCCTTTTAGCCCAACTTTAATGAATAAATTACTTTTTATTTACTACTTATAGAATACAAAGCACGGTCGAATGTACAGAAAATCTTGTAAACAAGTTGTTTTAAAAAACATCCACCCATATCCCTGCTTTGGAGGCACTACAGAATTCATTGCTATACACACGTGGTTTTAAGAGGGGAAATGCCCCCTATCCCCCCAGGGTTATTAAGTGGCAACATATTTCGAATTTCCTCTGTTGCTCAATGCTAACTTGTCAAGCATATCAAGTTTGAATGAAATTTATCCGTAAATAAGAGAGAAATAGTAATTTTTGTATTCCCCATAAGAATAACATTGGACAACGTATTGCGTTTACCGCAAAATGAAAATTCCAATTTTCTCCGCAACCAGCAATCGTAGAATAGTAATTCAAAATACTAAATTATTTAGTTTTTGAGCTCTTTTTAATGGTGAATAGTAATATTTTTTATGTTTATGTTTTTTATGAAAAATCCAAACAACTGAATTTTGGATGTTTTAAGTCCTGTAATTTCTGAACCCGAATTTTTACAGGAATGCGAGTGGTGTCATTTTGTTTGAAAGCTAAAGTTCTATAATCGTATAAAGTTTAATCCAAATCGTTAGAGCCGTTTTTGAGAAATATTGATTTTTCATGTTTTTTAGCGGTTTTTGGGGTATAATGACCCTTATAAATCAAAAATTCCAAAAAATTAAAAAAACACCTGGAGATATCGTAGATTAGTACATACATACCAAATTTCATAAAAATCGGACCATTGGTTAGGGCTCTAGCTCTGTACACATTCACACAGACACACGCGCGCGCGCGCGTGCACACACACACACACACACACACACACACACACACACACACACACACACACACACGGACACACACATTCACACAGACAGAAATCACGTAAAAACCACTTTTTTGGGTTCAAGGAGCACCAAAACGAATATTTCCACTAACAACTCAAATTCGAAAATTTTGACGGAAACAATACTTTCTCCATATACTATGTATAGGGGGAGAAAGTAAAAAACAAACAATACAAACATTTTTAAAGTAGAACAATGAATCTAAGTAAAATCTACAGTAACGTCAGAGTTTAAAAATTCATTATTAAGACAGTAAAATGGATTTTTTAACAACCAACTATATAAATGCGTTTACAAAATACTTAAAGGTGCAGTTCTAGCTGATATCGGTAACTTATTAAAAAAATGTACACTGTTTACCCTGTGTGATTTACCCGTTTTGGTTAATCTATGCTGTGGTATATCAAGTCTCATTTTACCTCTTGTGTTGTGGTTGTGAATATTTTCTCTAATAATAAATTCATCTAAGTTTAGTTTAATGTGCAATAATGAACAAATAATATATAAATTTACCACAGTTTGAATTTTAAGTTTGATTAACAAGGGGTGACAGTGCTCCACAGGGCCAGCCCTACACATGTTGCGAATTACTTTCTTTTGAATCAGTAAAATGTCATTGACAAGAGGAGAATGACCCCACAAAAGCAAGCCGTAAGTTAGATGTGACTCAAAAAGCCCAAAATACGCAGATATAAGAAATTCACTTGACACTACATCCCTTAATTTCCAAATAAGATAATTAACTTACCCTAGATATTTTCTTGAAAAGATTATCAATGTGCGCTCCCCAATTTCATTTTGAGTCAATGATAACTCCTTCAAGTTTTACTGTTTTATTTTCTGTATTTTTACATAGCTTAAAAGGATTGATAGGGTTTTTTCTTGATTGCAAAAAAGTTTATTGGCAGTGAACCAGTCAGCAGCACTATCAGCCATCTCTTGTAATACAAAGAGGTCTTCATGTTTAGAAAGTAACATTGTGTCATCTGCATAATAAATGACTGAATTAGAAATAACATTAGATGGCAAGTCATTTATTGCTATGATGAAGAAAAATGAGCCCAGAACTGAGCCCTGCGGAACACCCAGCCTAACATCCTTTAGTGAAGAGGTATTATTGCTGATTGAGACATATACTGTTTTCTATTACTCAGATAGGATATTCAATTACTTTTAATGAATCATTTTTTATTCCATAAAATTCTAATTTCATCAATAAAATGTCAAATGGGATGCAATCAAATGCCTTGCTTAAATCGCACAATAACTGAGTTCATAACTGAGTTTTTTCTCCAAAAGCATCTTAGGTTTAATTTATAATTTGAAGTACAGCTAATGTTGTGTTTCTCCCCTTACGGAAACCAAATTAACTGTTTGTTAAAATATTTGTGGCTTTCAAAATAACAACTCAACTGACTATAAATCAGGGATTCAAAGATTTTTGAAAAAATTGGTACATAGAAAATGGACGGTAATTTTGCGGCAGGTTTTTTCACCTTCCGCACTTATATAGACAACAATGTTTATGGCACAATAACTTGAACTCATTCCTTAATTCCTCTTTTTGTTTGCTGCAATTAAAAAACATCAAACATTTGGACTTTGAACAATTGATTAATAATTTATCTATATCTAATTTTTTATCTAATCAATGATATTTTATCTACATCTCTAATTATTTGTAATTTTAATGATTCTCTATTATAAGCTAAGCAGACTAGAGCGGTGTCATTGGCATAGGCAAATATATCAGAATACCATCTAAGTTCGAGTAAATCATTAATATAAATCAAAAATACGATAGGGCCAACCACCCCTCCTTTGTGGTGTGCCATACTGCAATTCCAGAACCTCATTCAAAACCAAGGTTCGTAGAGCTTTCAGACCAGGTGTGCTTATTTACATAGAAGCAATGTTCGCAGCAAAGATGTCTTACGAGGTCGTCCAGCTGATTCATAAATCAACAATATACCACAAAGTGTTGCCAACCTTAAGGGTATAATAATGGTACAGCAATTTTTAAAATGTCACTGGACATGCAGAAAGAACATTTAAACCCTTAATCGATTAATATAATAATACAAATAAATCAAAACAATATATTAGTTTCATAAAATAACAGCTTATCATAGAATGTAAGCAGTTAAACAATGTTAATTCTAATTGCACTGATGAGGAAAATATGGTACTCGTACGATAAATATCGTGTTTCCAGCAACACTGCAGATTGGATTGATGATCACGTGACATTCCAGCTGTTTCCACGAGGTCTCTTCCGGTAAAGAATAAAACCTTAAATAGATCGACTCAGCACACCTTGTTTGAAAGCTCTACGAACCTTGATTCAAAACATTATTAAATTTGACTGTTTGTTTTCTTTTTTTACAAAAAGATTGCAACCACTCCAGTGCCTTACTACCAATACCATACTGTGAGGTATACTGTTTTGTATAGACTTGTTTGTGATTTTTCTTGACTAGTGTTGTAACAAACATGTAACAAACCTTGACTATACCAAATGCTTGTAACTCTTCAACTGGTAATAAAGCATTGATTCTTGATTCATATTTTTGTTTGCAAATATCAATAGACTACAACGAGATGAAGCCGATGAAGCAATATACCCATTTTCTTCAGGATTCGTTCATAAATAAGCTAGATATATAATTGTTCTTATTCTCCATAAGAGTAACATTGGACTACGTACTTTGTCATAAAGGTGGCTATGACTGTGTTTAGCACTTTCAATATCTCTGTAACCAATTGACGGAGGGAAATCATTAAAACACCAAATCGTCCTTTTTTTAAGCTAAATTCAAGGGTGAACACCCAATTTTAAATTTGTTTTATTTGAAGAATCCCGTAGACTGTTTTGATATTTAGTATTTTATCAACAACTAAAAAATGCTAACATGAAAGTTTGACAAACATGAAAGTTTATACAAATTAATCTATCTATACTTATTTAATAGGCGAGCAGGTTTTTTGTGACAATCACTCCTCCTAAACTACTGAACCGATTTTCATATTTTTGGTGTCATTGGAAAGAGCCTAACGTGAAGTTGTGCAGGAAACTTTTTTTATAGAGAAATAATTTGTGAGTGAGGTCCTGGGGCCTCTTAAAGTTGAGTTTTTCCCATAAGCTTAACATTGTGAAATAAATAACTTAAGTTCTAAGCAATCAGCTGGATAGAGTTAACACAGTTAATCAGGAGACAATGTTGGCTTTGGAACGGTAACACAATATTTATACAGGAATGTCAGTATAATATTACGTTGTGATCGCGAGCGAAGCCGCGACAGGCTACTAGTACTTATTTAATAGGCGAGCAGGTTTTTTGTGACAATCACTCCTCCTAAACTACTGAACCGAATTCATGTTTCTGGTATCATTGGAAAGAGCCTAACGTGAAGTTGTGCAGGTAACTCTTTTTATAGAGAAATAATTTGTGAGTGAGGCTCTGGGGCCCCTTAAAGTTGAATTTTTCCCCATAAGCTTAACATTGGGAAATAACTATAAGTTTTAAGCAATCAGCTGGATAGAGTAAACGCAGTTAATCAGCAGGCCATGTTGGCTTTGGAACGGTAACACAATATTTATACGGGAATGTCAGTATAATATTACGTTGTGATCGCGAGCGAAGCCGCGACAGGCTAATAGTATAAAATTAATGTTATAAAATAATCGTTCTTGGAGGTAACGTATGTAACACCTATTAGGTAAAATGTGTGCTATTATTTGCTAATATGGTAATTTCTATAGACAATGTGGGTAATTTTATTTAACTGCATTGGCAACAATGTTATTCAGCAATTACTTTTCTTCTTCTCTTGACATTGGTCAATCGGAATCCGAATCCAAAATCCAATCAGTTCAGTTCTGTGTTCTGTCAGTCTGCTAGTCAGCATAGCCGACTTCTGTTTCTCTACGAAATTGGCAGCGAGTGTCTTGTGGTGGTGTTTCCACGGATACTTTTCTAGTATCCGTGGTGTTTTCTTTTCGTTCTTGTGTTGTTCGTATTATTGCTGCATTCCCGTTAGTTTGTGTGTATACAGGTGCCATTCTTTATATGTTTCCATTCCGAAAATACCAGCTTTTATTTCAATCAATTCATAATAGTCTATTAAGTAAATCATTATAAATGTTTAACTAAATATATATACTTAGCACCGGCCTATACATATATAGGCTTATAGTATATATATATACTTATTGTTGGGTAGGTCTGACTTAATAAATTAGGCCCAGCCTTAAACAGGACCGAAGATAATTTAAATTATAGACAGAGTGTGGATATTTTAAACAAAGGTAAGCAAGTTATTTATGATTAAAATAAACTAATTTTATGTGTCAGACTCGCTTAGCTTTATTTTTAATTAATAGTATAATTTTTCCCAGAGTGCCATTGTAGGCTTATAATGTTATTAGGCCTGTAGCCTAAGGGGCCTTGCATATATTACGTTACACCTCCCAGGGGGTTAGGGGGTGCAGCACACCATGACAGACTGTGACACAGGGGAGGGGGGGGGGCTGAGTGACTTGTCACGATTAATTGAGTTAAAGCCTGCAAAATTGTCAGTTACAGAGTGATGAAATACCGTATCCACGATCGTACACTTAATAATTAATTAGTGTGACATGTCAGGGAGGAGGGGGGGGGTGTTATGAATATAGCGTTACGTAATTTATGCATGGCTCCTAAGCTTCAAACTAGGACTACCGTACCTATATACTACATTAAACAAGGTTGTCTTGGTTAGGTTTAAGCTTTGAATAGCTCAATTTTGGAATCATGATATGTTCACATTTAGGATGAAAGATAAAGTTGATCCACCTCTCCTTAACTAAATTAGTTAGTAAATTATGTTCGGTAGGATAGGAGAAAGTTATATACCACCCTCTCTCCCCTCATAAGAACTCTATGCCAATAAGTGTACAGTCAAGATTCAACGCAAATAAAATGTGACTATGTGACTCGTTTGAGCAACTAGGCCCTATTTAGTCAATAATGATATTTTTATGCGAGAGTCGAAATGACCTAATTAAATATTTGACAAACTGGAGTGAATTTGCTATGTTGTAAAATGACCTAAAGTACCTATATTAGTACACACCAGTACATAAGTAAGGGCTTTATAATTAATGTAAGTTAATGTGACTTATACATTTTTCATTGATTGGAAAAAAATACATTTCTTTGGAAACTGAATGGGACCCTCAAAAGCCTGAAATAGTGACTGTCCCATTTTAGATGGCATGGTCACCCTACTATTGTAAGGTGTTTATTCTAAAACTTAAAACCTAGCTTAATGGAATGCACAGTGAATGTTCTTATTGTGTGTTTAACCTTTCTCGATAGTGGCCTTCCGGAAGAAATCAAGCGCCTGTTGGAAAAGTGAGGCAAGCCCTCATAAAGCCTAGGCGTATTTGGTAGGAGGTATACCATAGATATAGGTATACCATCTACCTATATAGATATAGGTATACCATCTACCTATATAGATATAGGTATACCTTAGCTTTGGTAATTCATAGATACAGAACTAGATGGGGGAAGTAATGTTTGGATAAGATTTAAAGGGCAAGGTATGGTAGTGCAGGAAATGTTACACTATTAGCTGTTCATGTACAGTACAGTAGGCCTACTACGATTGTCACGCTAAACGACAGAAAGGTACAGTACGATAAGTGACCACTGACTAATCGGATGCGACATCTCGCTATTAAACATTTGATATATCAAATCGAAACACTCAGTATTTTAAATCACATTTTAACAATAGGTACTGTTTAACTCATATAGAAAATTATTCAATTGATATCATGAGATTAAGGCGATTTTTGTGCAGAAGATTATGGCCAAACTACTGGGTCGATTTTGATGATTTAAGTGTCGTTTGAAAGCCCTTAACGTCTAGGTGTGCCTTTTGGGGGTCTCAAGTCAGTGCGTGGAACCAGAAACCCTTGGGAAGCCCTCAAAGTACGGTTTTGGCCCATTTAAATAACATTGGACAGCAAATCAAAACAAAAGAAGAACAGCTGGGATTTTTTTGTGCCAGACAGCAAAGCAGCCAGCCTCTCACTCGCCAGACTTTTGTACGTTCAGGTAATAATTTTCAATTTTTTTTACAACTCAACTTGTAAATATGAAATATGAAATATGAAATTAGAAATATGAAATTTTCAGGACTACTTCATTATAAAATATACTTTTAGGGAAAAATGCATTTGATATCAACAGTTTTGGATTTTAATACTGTTTTCAAGTTTGAAATTGGAATTTTTTATATTTTAGCGAATTTCCCCTATAGGGAAGAAGCTATTACCGTAGGTCTCATGGTAAGACTTAAGCCCGAGACCATGATAACTTTTTGTTTTGAGGTCCCCAGATATCCAAAACACTATTCGTTCAAATTTATATATGTATATATATATATATATATATATATATATATATATATATATATATATATATATATATATATATATATATATATATATGTGTCCGTGAATGCGATAACTTGAGTAAAAAACGTCCGATTTTGATGAAATTTGGCTCGAATGTGTAAACTGACATGTATGACTTTAAGTTCGAAAACCAGAAAAATCGGACCATGGGAAGGGGGGTTTTAAATTTTCCAAAAATCAGTTTTTTGCATTTTTCACCCTAAAATTTTTAAAACACTTAATTTTGGTTTTGACCATGTTATAGAGCTTAAAAAAACAAATAATATGGTATTTTGAATTATTAACCTAGGTTAAGTGGTTGCAGAAAAAATCCCAAAAACATGCTCATAAAATCTCCCATGTTAATCTTATGGGAAAAAGGTTTTTGGCTTTTCCTCAGTTAATTTTACTTTAAACTTCACATTTGCTTTTACCAATCACTTCAGCTCCACAAAACAATCATTTTGGTGTTTAAATTGTGATTCTACGTCCAACCGTTGCAGAGCTATTCAAAGTGCTAAACACAGTACGTTGTCCAATGTTATCCTTATGGAGAATAAATAAAATTTGATATCTTGATTATTTATGAATGTATATTGATGAAACTTGGTATGTGGCTTCACGTTGTACTGGTATATTGATATTTGCACAAAAAATAAATGTTTTGTTGGTTGTCCCTGTAGCAGCTAACCTGCATACTCAGCTCTAATGTTATTCTTATGGAGAATAAGTAAAGTTTTATATCTCCCTTAATTATGGACATAAATTAATAAAACATGGTAAGTAGCTTCACCTGGTTCAGTTATATTGATAATTGCATAAAAACTCATTTCTTATCTTCCTCGTTGCAGCAAACCTGCGTACTCAGTCCTAATGTTATTCTTATTGGGAATAAATAAAATGTTATAAATCACCTATTTATGATGCTTTGTCAAACTTGGTAAGTGGCTTTAGGTAAGAGTTAGAAACATATAAATGCATTGGGCTGAGTACGCAGGTTTGCTGCGACGGGGGTATTTTAATGTACATACATATATAATAATTTTTTTAAGTTTCTAAAAATATATACTTTTTAATAGGTAATTTAATACTACATAAAACAAAACCAAGTCATTATCTTATATAATAAGTAAGATATGGTTTTTTTACCAAAAGTCTGCAAAATCACCATTTTTACCCTAGCACTTTTCGGATAAATCTTGTAAAAAATGCTAGCACTTTTCAAACAAAGTTCAACAAAATTTCTAGCACCGAAAGGATTAAACTTAACAAATAACAAACAATAAACAAAAAAAAATCAACAACAAATAATAAAGAATCACATAAGTAAGTAATCAATAACTTAGTTAGGTATGTTTACCAGGGCAAACTTTACAGACTGCTTTCATGAAATGAATGAACAGATCGACAGATGAAATTTTCATTTCATGACGATATAGATATTCAGCCAAATAATTTGCTAAGTCATCACTCTTAATCCCAGTTTTTTTAGACTGTTTCAACGCACGCCATGAGGACTTGATTGTTTGGGTGTTTGCATATTCAGATATTTATGTCAAAGGTTAAAGATCGATTTAAAATGTGATACGATATAGGCCTATGGTATCTAATGTTTAAGATCGATAGATCGATATATCACATCCGATTAATTGGTGTGCGCTTCTCGTACTGTACCCGACAGAAATATAAAACACATTACTAGTGGTAATAACAATCGACTGTGAGCAAAACAGTAAAAGTAACTGCAAAGTAAGGACTGTTTTGTAATCACACAGCATTTATAACAATAACAATACTTTTACTATCATTACCTTACAACAATATAGGCCCTAACTTACAAATAATTTTGGAAGTTAACTACTTTAGGTTAATTACAAAATCGTATTATTCGTGATAAAATAATATTGCATAGGGTAACATAGTTTAAGCTCATCTCATATTAAAATTGTTGGTCCAATTTTCAATAGTAAAAAATTTGTATTATTTTATGAAAAGTTACTCTGGGTGTGGTGTAATCTGTTCAGCTCAACTAGACCTCTTTTATCTGATTCCTAAACCATATTTTAATATTGTGATTTTCTACAATTAGAAACTGTAATTCCTTCAAAACAATGGTGATCAAGAATATTTGCTGCCTGGGGGCTGGCTACGTGGGTGGCCCTACCTGCAGCGTGATCGCCCTCAAGTGTCCAGACATCCAGGTGACGGTTGTGGACTTGAGCCAGGAACGGATCGCTCAGTGGAACTCCGATAAGCTGCCAATATATGAGGTATTTTAACATTTTGTTTCTTATTTTTATATTACAACCACCAGACATATATGGGAAGCAATAGAACTAATATATTAGTTTAAAAATGGTGAAACAATCGCTTTAAACTTGTAAATTCTGCAAAACATTTGAAATACTCCCATGTTTTAATATCCTCTGGAATGCGTTGTTTTTCTTAACATTGCATATTTTAAAATCCCCGGATGCTTCATGAAATGATTAATGTATTGTTTTAAAGTAATTGTAGTTTACTGTTTATCTTAAAACAACTGTTTTGCCAACTTATTCCAGTACTTATTATTCGATTTTGGAAACGCATGTACACTGTGTACGCACTAATTGAGAATATCACCTAATATTCGGTTGACAGTTTGGGAGCTGTAGCCTACAAACAGAATACATAGAAATACAGAATTCAAAATTGTGGATAAGCAGTGATGAATGTTCAGTGAACTTTTGGGAGAATGTTTGGCCGAATTTGTCAGTAGTGTGGGAAAGGTTGAATTTGTATTGTGTTCTTTCATTGAGTAAAACATAATATAACTCTCAATTTTCCTGCAGCTTATATAGTAATACAATTTGCTGTAACAACAGAATAATACTTAGGCTGTAAACTTGTTTGAGTCAGTTAAATCAAATTGGGAAGTTTGTAAACAGTATCAAAATCACTGTTTATTAGATAGTTTGTCATCAGTTTTTTTTTTTTTTTTTTTTTTTTTTTTTTTTTTACTTTAAAAATTTAAGTTTTTATGTTGTTGCTTTTATACAATTTAAAAATTGTTTTCTATATAGGCCTTGGTGGGCCTGGTAAACCTTATTTCTTCTCCTGGTAGGTACAGTAATGAGATGAGTTGGTAACCTAATACAAAAGAACCCAAATTACCTAGGGTAATTGGGTGGAATGGGGGCCTCGGGTTATTTAAAACCACAACTAACCCATGTAGTAAAAATCAACACAAAATGTTGGTGTAAAACCATTGAAGTTGTTTATTTATATTTTATATCAGTATCTGCACAAATAGAATAAAATTATATTAGTTTAGGATAATATTTATTCCTAAAAATAATAAAAACAAATTTATGAGCTTTTAAAAGTTATTTTTGTACGCAAACTAAACTCAGGTTATTCAATTGAACAATAACTAATTATGAGGAAAGAATTGCAATATTATAAAAAGCTACTGTACATGCATTGAACAATGGGTGAAAGAACAAAAATTGGATAGAAAAAGGTACGGTACGAAAATCCAATGCTCTATGAACAGGTAGTGATGACTCAACAACTTGTTTTATTGTCACTCTGGATTGTTGTCTTTTTCCTTACTTTCTTCCTTCCTGTCTTTCTTTTTCCCCACTCAAACAGAATATTCAATGTTCAATGCGCTCAGCTGGTTGTTATGGTTCCCTAAGTGTGTCAATGCAACGTCACAACACCTGTTTTGCGTTGTGAATACAGGACCTGGGGGCCGAGCTTTGTTCAGGGGAAGGCCAGTCAGTTTGATAAGATGACTTGGAGTAATATTTCACCACTTCCCCCTATTGATAATCAGATTTGTATAATTCATTTGCCTCTTTTCTACATTTTTAAGGTCACTCCAGTTGTTATTTATAGCTCAATGTCCCTTTAATTTACTTTACTACTCTATATATTTAATCTTCTCTCAAATCTTTTAATCTCTTCTCTCTGGAAACCACATGTTAATAATCATAAACAACATGAGTATTATTTTGACAGTTCCCTGGTTGATTATGAACAGCTGTTACAATTCTTTTGATTTGAAACTCCATAAGCCCAATGTTAATTTTTTTAACTTTTCATTTTAGTTTTTTTACATTATTTGATTTTTCCTGGGGATGAGGCCTGTCTGGAACTTATTTTTATCCCAGAAATTAGTTATTTCCAATATTTGAAGGCAATTGTTGGAGCCGTTTTTGAGGTCAGTCTCGCAAGCAAGCAAGCAAGCAAGCTAGCAAACCTTACTCATATTAGAGTATAGGATATAGGATATGTAGACAGCTGGGTAAAGACCGGGTAATAGTCTAGAGTGTGCGAAACTTTCGGGCCGTTGAGTGATATTTATTTGTTGGGTCTTCAATTGATTCATGCTGATGGTCTTTATATTATCTTCAAACATTACAGGGTGTAATAAAGACGTCTTACAATACACTTAAAAATATATTCACTACTAAAGCAACTTTTATATAAGTTTACCTTCCTTCTGACATGTGAATTCAGTATAAGTGTGAGTATTTAAGTGTTGTAGGGTGATTTTCTTATTACATTCCATAAGTACTCAAACTGTGCTAATCAAGAAGTTGTAAAAAATAATACCGTATAGGTTTATAAATAAGTTGTATATTGCTGAGATGCAATTAAATTACATTATATAATTAAATATGATTATTTTTAGTGAATTAAAAATAGGAACTGTTTTTGTAAAATGTTCATTTTTTTGTTAATTTTTTACCCCGGTTGATCTGCTGTCCGGTTAATCTCCCCCCTGTTAAATGAAGGTTCTATTGTATTTTTCAACTTAAAAATTATAGGTTTTCAATAAAGTTTTGGCTTTATTAATAGGCCATTTACATTACAGTCCAAATCAACTTTTGCATGGATCCTTATTGCATTTAGACACATAAACAAGGTCAAACAATTTGTGACATTTAAAAATTTGAAGAAGATTTTTTGCTCAGTAGAGTTACCCCTCGTTGTGACATTAAAAACTGTGGAGGCCATGTAACAGGATGCCGCCTACTTTTGTAGATAAAAGGCAGATTGTGATAAGTCACAGCCACATCTGGTTGGCTAGTTGAGAACAGACAACACAAAACTGTGTTTTTGTTACAATCAACCCTATCACTTGCAGTTTGTGTTGTAAACCCACAACTCAAGATATGCCCATTGACAATAGTTAAATATTCTCAAAACCATCCATTATTATCTTGAATATAATAACACAGCTACCACAGTCCTTGGTCCATTATCCAGTTACCATGGTGGTAGAAACTTTGATTTTGTTGTATGAAGGTTAATTAATTAAATTCATTATGAAGATAGTTTAACAAAATTGCACCTAATTTCATTTAGTCTATAGAGGATCGGCATTGAGGGAACATGGAAATGCGGGGAAAGTTACTCTCTCTGGTGTTCATTGACTTGGCCAAACGAGAAGCTATCAATTAAACGTAATAGTGTACAGCATTTAGCTGTAAGTTAATCAAATCTTGGATAAAATACCCCCATCGCAGCAAACCTGCGTACTCAGCAAATTTCCAATGAATATATATGTCTTAGTAACACATTAAGCCTCTTACCAGAATTCATAAGAAATATATTCATAAATAAGCGATATTTAAAATATTCATTATTCTCCATTAGAATAACATTAGGGATGAATACGCAGGTTTGCTGCAACAAGGAATACAAAATAATGGGTTTTTATACAAATATCAATAGAACTCATCTAACTGAAGTCACATACCAAGTTTCATCCATATACATTCATAAATAAGCGATATATAACATCTTTATTATTCTCTATAAGAATAACATGGGGCCCGAGTACCTAGGTTTGCTGCTACGGGAACCATAGGCGAAAAATTAGTTTTTTGTTCAAACAACAACAAACCACAACCAGATGAAGCCATATACCAAGTTTCGTCAGTTTATGTTCATAAATAACCGAGATATAAAATTTTTCTTTTTCTCCATAAGAATAACATTGGACAACGTACTGTGTTTAGCACTTTTAATATCTCAGTAACCAATTTATGTAGAGCAATGATCAAAATACCAAATTGTTTGTTTTTTAAGCTGAATTCAATGGTATAAATTAAAATTTGATTTAAATGATAATTACATGTAAAAACTCAAAAAAAAACATTTTTGGGGTACAAACCCCCCCCCCCAAAACCCCCCTTCGGATGGTGCGATTTGTCTGGTTTTCGAACTCCTTCAAATAAATGGTACTTTGCATATTTGTACCAAATTTTATTAAGATCGGACCTTTTTTACGAGAGTTATCGTGCTTACGGACACATATATATATACATATATAAAAATTTGAACAAATGGTGTTTTTGGTATCTGGGGACCTCAAAACGAAAAGTTATCATGGTCTCGGGCTTAAGTCTTACCATGAGACCTACGGTAATAGCTTCTTCCCTATAGGGGAAATTCGCTATAACAAATCAAAATAACAGTGTTTGGACTGTCCCTATCAAAACGTTAAAATATTACAATGATGTTTACACACACAAAAACAAAGAGCAGAATATTCTTCGTCCAATGGCAAAGGAAGCAAGGGTTGTGAAGGGGGCATTTTCCCCTTATTCCTTTCTCTCCCAAGTACCGTACACAAGTCATCTCCATTGAGTAGGTAGTTTATTATTAGTGTAATGTAGTTATCTTGATGGTAGAAAATTTGATTCTAAAGAATATGTTATTGCTTTTGTTCCAGCCGGGTTTAGACGAGGTGGTCCGGAAGTGTAGAGGCGTCAATCTGTTTTTCACCTCGAACGTAGAAGCTGCGATCGTTGCCGCAGACCTGATTTTCATCTCAGTAAACACTCCTACGAAAGCATTCGGCAACGGAAAGGTGTGTTTTGTGACACGGTTCATAGATTAGTTAATACAAGATATTTTATTCCCATTGAGTTTATTAATTAATATGTTTTGCTCATTCATTTCTCTGTAATGTTACATCATGTAACATGTTCTACATGTGGTGAAACCTGACCAACAGTTTCTTGCAAATAGCAATTTGGTTTTGCTTTAAACTTTTTCAAATAGTTTCCTTATTTTATTAAAATTACAGTCAACGTCCGATTATCCGGGGTAATGACCGGTTGGAGGGTCACAGATAACCCAAAACCACAGTTAAAACAAAGGGATTCAATAAATTGAATATTACGAATATAAAGGTTTATCAGCATTTGTATACTACAATATTGTGCTTTAATGTCATTTAAGATATATTTATGTAAATTAGTTTTTAAAATATTTAAATTGTGATAACATCTACAAACAGTCAAGATAATAATAGTTAATAATAGCAATGGTTGATAGCAGTAAATACTATCCAAAACGCCAAATGATATTTAATAGGTTAAACATCTCTAAACACCGAACAACATGCTAATTAATTCCGCACTGGGGGAAAACCCCATGAGGGTGAACAACGGCGGGAAGGGTGATTGTTTTGAGAAGTTTCTATTTTTGGAAGTCCGCATCCGACCGTCCGTGCAGTGTCAAGTTCATCGCTCCCCGTCATGCGCCCACGGCTCATTAGCGAAATGACAGACTCTCAGATTATGTTGTGTTTACTAAATTGTTTGTATAGTATTTATTCTGATAAACAAAGTAAATTAAATACGATTCTGGAGATAATTTAGCAAAATAAATTGTTGTTATTGCTCTATTTATGTTAAGAAGGGGATCATTAAAAATAATAAAAATAAACCTTTCGTGACCCCGGTTAAACCGCAACCCGATCAACCCGCTCCCGGATAATCGGGAGTTGACTGTATATCAGTTTTAACAAGCAAGGGGTTACAAAAAATGTTCTCTTTGTAATCTAAATAGTGAACAGCATACAAAATAAATATTACAATTTCCTAGACCTCTCGTTTCATTTACAATATTTGTGACAAAACCGTTCACAGTAATCAAACCACGGGATCCCCAATGCAAGATAAATCAGCTATGTCAAGATTATTCGTCTGAGAACCAAATATTGATAATAGCAACAAAATATAACAAAATGTGTGAATATTGATAGCGCAAGGTTTGTCCGTGTTTACCAGACGTAACGGTGGGGGGTGATTGCAGGGTCGGGCCGCAGACCTGAAGTACGTGGAGGGAGCGGCGCGGCTGATAGCGGAGGTAGCAACTGGACATAAGATTGTCGTAGAGAAGAGCACCGTTCCCGTTCGCGCGGCCGAGAGCATCATGAACATTCTCAAGGCCAACCAACGGCCTGGCGTCTCTTATCAGGTCAGACACATTTTTTTACCCACGCTTATTTTATTATTGTGTTATTTGATTTTTGTGAGGGTGTGGTAGATAGTTATTTTGTATGCCTTTTATGGCTATGGTTTTTCTGACTACTAGGGGTAGTGCTTTGACCCAGTGATATATCTTAGATTTTGGTCAGATTTTTGATTAGGTTTATAGGTTTTCAATAAAGTTTTGGCTTTATTAATAGGCCATTTACATTACAGCCAAACATTTACATTTAATAACAAATCTGCGACAGGACCCGGTTTTTTTTAGAAACTTTGCTAAACTGCTTGGCTTTGTTTAAATAAATAATGTTCTGAGTTGTTCCAGGACTACCTTAAAACTGGTCTTACCAGTTTTGAGGCTGACATTGGGTACAGCAAATGAGTATGTCATTACATATGGTAAGTCTTTTGGCTGTCCATTATGACAAACTTACCTTTCACCTTTGGTCCCTCCATTTGTAGCGGCTAGGGACAGAATCTCTGGGTTTGGTCCCCACCTGCCAACCTGAGAATGGATGGTCCCTGGCTGTTGTACATGGATACCCTATCAGTTCAGTTGACCAGTTCGAGGGCAGAATGCGGGTCCCCTGTTTGAGAGCCTCATCCCAGCTGTCACAGGGCACGGGAGTTGGCCCTCTGAAGGGTCGATTTGACTGCCATCCCATCCCACCCTTTCCTTTCCTGCTATATCCTATCTTTCCGGTAACCTGCGCAATATTCCCGCTTGTGGAAGATGTGACTAGCAGCTATGCTGGGGTTTCCTAATCCGCAAAAATGATGATGTTCTGAGTTATTTACAATTTTTAACCAAGTTGATTTAAAATGAACCTTAATAAGAACTGCTATCTATGTATAAAGCCGAACCGTAAGTTTAATACCCATGAACCATACTTGAATGAACAGTTTCAGTAGTAAAAATAAGTCAAAAGGAAAATATTTGTTTATTGATACAACCTCTCAGAAAGTTATAAATTAAAGTGTCAAGTTCAAACACATTTTTTAAGTACAGTAGAGTCTCACAAACTCGACACAATGTGGACTAAGACCCTGTCGAGTTTGTGGAATGTCGAGTTATCCAGAATTACATTGGGAGGGGAGAAAAACACATTATTTAGCTATATGGTATACTGTATTAGATTATACTTAAACATATTACAGTATATAATGTATAATGATACTCTATTACAAACTTAGGAAAACTATAAAACTTATATGAATGACTTCAAACATGAGAGTTAATAATTAATTGTCCTTGTTTCCAAAAAATGACGTGAGCTTTGTTTGCTTCTCATTTTGAACTCGGCGACGTGCAGCTGTATCGCGGAGGCGGCGCAACACTAAAATGTCTATAGCATTTGCTCCTTGTCTATGTCAAATGGCTCCTTCTTGCTCGAAATAACGCAGCGCACATTCAACGGCCTTTAGTCCTTCAGTATGACTTATTTTATTCGTTTCCACATCTTCTACTGCTTCGCCCTCTGGTTGATCTTCATCGTCATCTTTTGCTAGGACAGCATCAGCAATCTCGTCATCTCCCAACTCTTGTCCTGATTCATCTTGCTCAAACCACTCCTGTACATCACTTTCCCCAGCCTCTTCACAGCCCTCAACTCTATTTAATAATCCCAACAGTGCACTGGTGCTTTCTTCTTTATTTGGTACGGTAGGTACTTCCTTAAACTCGTTTCCATCATGATCAAGTAGTTTTCTCCAAGATCGAACAAGGGTTATTTTGTCGAGCTCATTCCATGCTTCATTTACCCACATAACTACATCAAGTAGATCAATTGATTTAAGTTTTTTAACCATGTCAGAACCCTCATCCATTGCTAAAATTAACGACGTTAAGAGTTTGTGACGATATCGTTTCTTTACTGCTGCCAAAACTCCCTGGTCCATTGGCTGGCATAACGATGTGACGTTTGGAGGGAGAAAATAGGCTTTAATATCTCCATCACACAGATATTCAACATCGGGATGTGACGAGGCATTATCCATGATAAGGATAGCTTTACGTGGAAGATTCTATTTTACTAAATATTTCTCGACGGATGGAACATATATCTGATGAAACCAATCTTTAAATAAACTACCATCCATCCATGCATTGGATTGATTTCTATACCAGACTGGTAGATCATGAACTGTACTGTACTCATTTGTAATTGTTTCACGTTCTTGAAGCATCGGGGATTTTTAGTCTTCCCTATCAAAGCAAGTTCTAATTTGTGATCTCCAGTTGCATTAGAACAGGCAAGTATCGTCACCCTTTCCTTACTTCGCTTGTAGCCAGGAGCTGACTTTTCTTGTTTTGAAGCTAAAGATTTAGCTGGTAACATTCGGTAATCCAAGCCAGATTCGTCGCAGTTATATATCTGGTCTCCTGAAAGTTTCTCTTTCTCAATCAACTTATGAAACTTTTCTTTAAAAGCCGTTACGTCTTCATTTTTAGCGGAAAGTTTTTCTCCACACACGGTCAGCTGCCTTATTCCATAACGTTTCTTTCACCTATCGAACCAGCCAACGCTAGCTGTAAATGGTGGCCAATCTTCCTTACGCATTTTTTCGTAAAAATCGAGAGCTTTCTTTTGAAGAATAGGTCCTGACAGAGGTGTTCCTTGCTCTCTATGTTGTATAAACCAAATGTAAAGTGCTTCACTCACATGTTCAAAATCCCCAGCCTTCATACTCTTTCTATCGGAAATGGTATCGGTACACATTCTCTTAGTACACCATGATTCTATTTCTGTTCTCTGTTTTTTCCAACCTAAAATGGTGGTCCGCCCAACACCGAGATCCAAAGCAACCTTATTAAAACTCTCACCATTATCAATCCTCTTAAGCGCATCTAGTTTAGTTTCCATTGAAACATTCACTTGTTTTCTTTTCGACATCACAAACCTGAAAATCCAACACCACTGTGCTGTACGATGAACAACAAAATTTCAACAACAACACTCACTTCAGACCACTGCACTGACCACTGATTCACGAAACACACTGAGCGGGAAATGCTGCCGTCAACGAAAAGAGCGCGAGCCGGAGGCGCGTGAGGTACGGTCGAGTGCCGAACGCACGTGCATCGCGTGAGGTACAGTCGAGTGTCGAACGCACATGCATAATTATATAGTACTGTAATACATGTAATGTATAGTAAATGAGGTGTCGAGTTTCCCGGAGTGTCGAGTTATCGGGAGTCGAGTTTGTGAGACTCTACTGTATTGGTATTTGGTCATCTGTGTAATCAAGTTTGACTATCTAAAACTGAATTTTCATTTGCCACTGGATAAATGATAGAATTTAATCAAGAGGTTAAATTACCTTTTACTGTTAAGTGATCCATCGGCGCTCTTGTGGGCGACTGGTTTCGACCCAGCTAGGGGGCCATTTTCAAGCCAGGCGTAAAATTGCCACTCACGAAGAGGTCCTCAAAAAGGCTTTAAACACATATGAACAAATGCATACGGACAAACATAACAAAGCACAAATCATATTATGGCCATACAAAAAACGGCGCGGTAGGTACGGGGTGCAAGTCTAGACTGACGCGGTCGCCATCGTGTCCACGTGATTCCCCTTGCCTTATCTCTCACCAGTTCCAGTAGTCCGCGCAGTTATCTTGGTTACTGCATTCTTACTTAGCATTTTGTTGCGATCTTTCTAATTTATACTATAGTTAGTAGAGTAAAATCAAAAGAAAAATCTGTACAGTATTTGCAAAACAAACATTCATCGTTCTCGCAATATCCAGGGCAATGCAATATGACTTCATGATTAAGTAATTTTGATTACGAAAGGATGAGTTTTGTTACATGAAGTAACTTATTCTAACCTAACCTCTAAACCCCTAGGGCGACTTTTTTTTTGAATGGCAGGTCTTTTCTAGGTTTTGAATTTATCGATTAAATGTTATTTAAGAAATTACTGTAGACATTTTCCATCACTTATTAGTAAAAACAGTTTCATGATGTTTTGTGATCTAGAATTTGATTGCGTCTTCAGGTGGAAGGATACCTGGAACATAACAAAAGTTAGTGGCACAATCCAGGCAAAGCACGGAAAATCACAGAAAAGCTAAAATACCCCCGTCGCAGCAAACCTGCGTACTCAGCAAATTTCCTATGATTGAATATATTTCTTACTACCACATAAAGCCACTTACCAAGTTTCATAAAAATACTTAAATAAATAAGTGATATATAGCATTTTATTTATTCTCTATAAGAATAACATTAGGGCTGAGAACGCAGGTTTGCTGCAACGAGGAAGATAAAAATGCGGGTTTTTTGCAATTATCAATATAACTCAACCAGGTGAAGCTATATACCAAGTTTTAATGATTTATGTTCATAATTAAGGGAGATATAAAGCTTTCCGTATTCTCCATAAGAATAACATTAGGGATGAGAATGCAGGTTTGCTGCTAAGAGGATAATCAACAAAAAATCAATTTTTTGTGGAAATATCAATATACCAGTACTAGGTGAAGCCACCTACCAAATTTCATCAATATACGTTCATAAATAATCGAGATGTCAAATTTTAAATATTCTCCATAAGGATAACATTGGACAACATACTGTGTTTAGCACTTTGAATATCACGGCAACGGTTGGACGTAGAATCACAATTTAAACACCAAAATGATTGTTTTGTGGAGCTAAACTGATTGGTAAAAGCAAATGTGAAGTTTACATAGAAATGAACTGAGGAAAAGCCAAAAACCTTTTTCCCATAAGATTAACATGGGAGATTTTATGAGCAGGTTTTTTTGGATTTTATCCGCAACCACTTAACCTAGGTTAATAATTCAAAATACCATATTATTTGTTTTTTTAAGCTCTATAACATGGTCAAAACCAAAATTAAGTTTTTTAAAAATTTTAGGGTGAAAAATGCAAAAAACTGATTTTTGGAAAATTTAAAACCCCCATAAACCCCCCTTCCCGTGGTCTAATATTTCTGGTTTTCGAACTTAAAGTCATGAATGTCACTTCACACATTTGAGCCAAATTTCATCGAGATCGGACGTTTTTTACTCAAGTTATCGCGGTAACGGACACATATATATATATATATATACACATATATACATATATATATGTATATAGATATATATATATATATGTATATATATATATATGTATATATATATACATATATATAAATTTGAACGAATAGTGTTTTTGGCATCTGGGGACCTCAAAACAAAAAGTTATCATGGTCTCGGGCTTAAGTCTTACCATGAGACCTACGGTAATAGCTTCTTCCCTATAGGGGAAATTCGCTAATAGAGAACTGTATCAGCAGTCAAAACAGAATTAAATGTTGTTACTTTGGTTTGCTTTGGTATTTGTCAGGGAATCTATGGCTGAAGAGGGCCCAAGCGCCCTATAGCAGCCACAGTGGGCCAGGGACTTTCCCGCCCGCTGGAACTTAGCGAACACCACACCAGGGAATCTTAAAATTGTTGGATGGCAAATGCATTATGACTGAAGTAGCTGAATTGAGATTAGCTGTGGATCTGGATTGATTTTAATTTGCAGGATTTTGGTTTATTGGAATAATTTGGCAGATAGAGTATCAGGAATAAACAAAGAAACTAAAATCAGTAAAATATAAAATAGGGTACAAACGCATTTTATTCCAACACTGATTTGAAGGTGTTAAGCAAACTTTTTGTTGCGCTCAAATTGAAATTCAGATTCGTATTATTCATTAACTTTGTACCGTCTTGCATACAATCATAAAATCATACAAATGTAGAAAAAGGCATCAATTTATCGCAGTGTATATATTATAACTATGTACTATATTTTCTGCCAACTGATTTCTGATTCTTGTTCTATAATTATGGCTTGACCCAAATTGTAACCAGTCACCATTATACCTTACAAATACGACTGTTTCAAGAATATAAAGGCCATAAATTGTTTACATTTGTAATCTGGAGAAAACTTCTTTTACTGAATCCCAGTTATTCAAATTAATAGTTATTTGTTTTTCTTTTTAGCAAATTTCCCCTATAGGGAAGAAGCTATTACCGTAGGTCTCATAGTAAGACTTAAGCCCGAGACCATGATAATTTTTTGTTTTGAGGTCCCCAGATGACAAAAACACTATTCGTTCAAATTTATATATATATTTATGACTCTGAAGATGGCCATTATGGTTGAAACTAGTCAGTCAAAATAAAAATGTTTCAAAAAAAGGGTACTCGTTAATGTTTTTAAAAATAATATATATATATATATATATATATATATATATATATATAAATTTGAACGAATATATATATATATATATATATATATATATATATATATATATATATATATATGTGTGTCCGTTAATGCGATAACTTGAGTAAAAAACGTCCGATTTCGATGAAATTTGGCTCAAATGTGTAAAATGACATTCATGACCTAAGTTCGAAAACCAGAAAAATCGGACTATGGGATGGGGGGTTTATGGGGGTTTTAAATTTTTCAAAAATCAGTTTTTTGCATTTTTCACCCTAACATTTTTGAACAACTTAATTTTGGTTTTGACCATGTTATAGAGCTTAAAAAAACAAATAATTTAGTATATTGAATTATTAACCTAGGTTAAGTGGTTGCGGAGAAAATCCAAAAAACCTACTCATAAAATCTCCCATGTTAATCTTATGGGAAAAAGGTTTTTGGCTTTTTCTCAGTTTATTTTATTGTAAACTTCACATTTGCTTTTACCAATCTGTTCAGTTCCACAAAACGATCATTTGGGTGTTTAAATTGTGATTCTACGCCCAACCGTTGCTGAGATATTCAAAGTGCTAAACACAGTACGTTGTCCAATGTTATCCTTATGGAGAATAAATAAAATTTGATATCGCTATTATTTATGAATGTATGTCGATGAAACTTGGTATGTGGCTTCACATAGTACTGGTATATTGATATTTGCACAAAAAATTGATTTTTTTGTTGATTATTCCCGTAGCAGCAAACCTGCATACACAGCCCCCATGTTTTTCTTATGGAGAATAACTGAAATGTTATATGGCGCTTATTTATGATTGAATATTGATGAAACTTGGTGTGTGGCTTCGCCTAGTTAAATTATATTTATATTTGCATAAAAACCAATTATGTTCCTATTTTCAGCAAACCTACGTACTCATTACCAATGTTATTCTTATAGATAATAATTATAATCGCTTATATGTGAATATATTTTTATGAAACTTGGTATGTGGCTTTATGTGGTATTAAGACAAATATTTTGCATTTGAAATTCGCTGAGGATGCAGGTTTTCTGCGACGGGGGTATTTTGTATTAAAATGCTTGGCAAATTTCTGTTCCTAGTTTCCCCATACAACACAACACCAAAGGATGTGTGAGAATGTATATGAGTATAATAAATGGTTTTTAATGTTATTACTTAACATGTTTGAATTCTTTAACATTATTTTTCATAATTGGAGATTTGTATCGCTGAGACTAATTACAAGTGTTGTGAAACAACAACTAACTACAAACACACACTTGCAAACAGTACAAAAACTCATTAGAGTAGGATTAAGTGAATTAGTTTAATCAGCTGTAAATTAAACTTCATAATCCCGATTATATCAAGATTTGTGTCGCTATTACATTTAAAGTGCCAAGCTCTTTAAATACTGAATTATTGGAAGAGATGTAGTTTGAGTTTAGTGCATGTAGCCATGTTACAACCAAAAGTAAAATTGTCATTATTGGAATTTATAGATCTCCTAACTCAGACACCAATGTTTTTCAACATAGGCTTAATGGTTTAATGGATTATTTTAGTAACAAATATGATAAAATAATATTAGGAGGGGACTTTAACATAGATGTGTTAAAAATGACAGTAAAAATAAATCATTCAAAGAAGTACTAAAAAGCCAAAACATGAGGTACCTAGTTAATTTCCCCACTAGGGCAACCAAAAACTCAGAAACCGCTATTGATAATTTGTTGGTAAAAAATATTTATTTAACCCTTTGAGTGCCAGAGTTTTTCGGTCGTCATATCCCTAGAGTGCCACCAGAGTTTTTAACAGAGTATATCCCAAAAGTGCCAGGCACAAAATCAACATTTTGCAAGGGTTTGCAAAAAAATCAATAACTTTTTTATTTGGTAAGGTATTATTATGAAACTTTTTGTTTTGTAAGTTTAAAGTTTAGCTATAATATTATGCACATATATAATGTTTAAAAAATAAAAAATAAAAATTTGAATACATATATACATCTGGGAAAATTTTTTTTTATTTTTATTTTTTCAGGTAAATAAACATTGTTCAAATATAAGATTTTCACCAAATAACTACTAGATTTATAAAGCACATGTTTCCCTAAATATTTCCTGAAAATTTCATCAAATTTGGGCTGTAGACGGACGAGTTATTTCTATAAATGTAAAAAAATATAAAAACGGCAAATTAGTACACAATACAGTAGCCTAACTTTATTCAAGGGTTTAAGTTTTATTAGAATATTATTTCATAAAGCAGACTAACTAGGCCTACTGTATTTATGGAGTATATGTTTACCTGAACATATCCTGGAAATGTCCTGGAAGAAATAATAAAAAGTAATGACGTAAGACAAATTTTCTATAACAACGAACACAAAACAACATTTTGCAGGGGTTTTGTACACAAAATCAACAACTTTTTTATTTGGTAAGATATTATTATGAAACTTTTTTGTTTTGTAAGTTTAAAGTTTAGCTGTAATATTATGCACATATATAATATCTAAAAAATAAAAAATTTAAATACATATATACATGTGGGAAATTTTTTTATTTATTTTTATTTTTTTCAGGTAAAAAACATTGTTCAAATATAAGATTTTCACCAAATAACTACTAGATTTATAGAGCTAGAAAATACTCTGGAAATGTCCTGGAAGAAATAATAAAAAGTAATGACGTAAGAAAAATTGTCTATAACAACGATATATCGTTGCAATGTATTTTTCGGTAAGACCACTGACGACAATATATCGTTGTGAAGTATTTTTCGGATGTTCCGTGCACAACGATATATCGCTGCGTGGCACTCAAAGGGTTAAATAGTATCAAAGTGGAAGGTTTGATAACTGGTCTGTCAGATCATCATGCTCAGATGTTGGAAATAAAATATGGATCCGCCATGTTGGTCTGGCTTACAGCCTGAAATCTACGATCCGCGAGCTCAATGCGCGGTAAAACTTTACGACTGATACACGACCATTATCAACAGTAATAGTTGAAGAATATTGTTGAAATATTGCATGCTTATAGTATAGAGTCTGAGGATAACGATGGCAATAATTTAAAGTTAATAATAATGTTATTAAATGGTATACAAATAAATTAATACACACTTGTAGCTCTGTTTTTCAAAACCAGACATGAAAAAGTTGTTCTGTGGGAAGTTTTTTTATTTTTTGGTTAGAGACATTTTGTCAGCGAGAAAGTTTTAGATAAATAAACAAATTTCATTTTTTATTCCAACTTTTTCTTTCTAAAGTGTTTGGTTTCCTCAGAAATCGCCCGAAATCGCCTCAGAAATCAGCCGCGCCCGACCATAGGCAATGTGTTTGTTTTCCGGCTATGTTGTTGTTTTTGTTTTTATTTGTTATTTTATTTTAGCTAGGATTAGTAATGATATCGTGTTCATTTAATGACTAGTAAATGAAAAATAATTTGGGTAATAACTAGTTTTATTTACTTATTTATACGTTTGTAATATCCTCAAAGTTTCACTCGCTATAGCTGATTATGGGTATTAAATAACTTAGTACAAATAGTTTTAAGACATTAATCAATGTTCATTTACCCAAAGAAATTACAGTATTATTCAGTTGTAGTCTCACCTTATATGTATGTAGACCTTCATTACCTTACTGTGATGATGGATTATTATACAGAAAAGTACTTATGAGCTATTATTTTGATCATTAAACAACAATTATTATCGTCCTACTCATTATCAGAAAAATTTAAAACGTTGGGGAATAAATCCATACCATACCTACAGATTGACCAAGTACATGGTTTTACATTTTACTGAGAATATTGTTTTCACTTAGACTATTATAGTTAGGTACTTCTAAAACATATTTTGCAAAGTCGGCACACTTTTAGAAGGTTTATTGTACAAGCCCTTAATTTACGAATGAAAAAGTAATGATTTTAAAATGTAAACGATAGTATAAATGTGTATTTTATTATATTATTTATTCCAAGTGTCTTTAAGTCCATAAATAAAAATACTGTTTATTATATATTAGATAACTGGTACTTTAATTTTAATTTTTTGTGGCCAACACAAAAAGAATCATTAATAGGTGTAAAGCGACTAGATTTCATAGAGAAATTATAGGAATATTCAATACAATTAATATGAATATTAAATTAAAACAATGTGGTCTTGTGAAATGTAATCCCAGCGGGTGATTGATACCCCGTTTTAAATAGGTATCCCCGGTTATTGCAATCAATTTACCATCTCTTGTAACTCGACATCTTAGGTCTACAACAAAAGCCGTATCCACCCTCACTGCGACTAACTGAAATAGTGCGTAGCGGTGCGAAGTAGACGCTCGGGCTAGGGCGGCGCCGCCATCTTGGACTGTCTCATCCGTCCGCCAGGCTGGCCGCACTCTCCGCTCCGAGTAGTTTCTCTATTCTATTATGTGCTCGCTGGTACATACACAGTTTACAGAATTTTTGGAAACATTTAAATTGTTGGACAAAGGCCAACATGGATTTTGATCAGGAATGTCTGTTGTGAGTGCTGCTACAGCTTTCATAGAATCAATTATTGTATCAGTGGACAAATGATATCATACAGTTGGGGTATTTATGGACATTACTAAAGCTTTTGACAGTGTAAAACACTCAAAGCTAATAGAAAAATTAGATGCCTTGGGAGTAAAAAAGTGCCCTAAAATGGTTTAAATCTTATCTTTCTGACAGAACTCAATATGTTGAAATAATCCATATGACAAATAACAAGAAAATCCTTAAATCCTCATCACACAATAAATTTTTTCGTTTCGGTGTTCCAAGGGTCTATTTTAGGGCCTTTGCTCTTTTTGTGTTACCTGGGGGGTTTGGATAAGGCACTAATGTGTAAACTCAGTAGTGACTTATGTCTGTATGCTGATGACGCAAATTTTTTGGTATCAACAAAATCGTCAGAAGAAACAGAAGTTTCTTAATATATTGAATTACAAAATATTGGAAATTATTTTAAATCACAATTTGCTTTTAAACCCACAAAAAAAAATTATGTAAATTTAAAAACTCCTCAGAATAGAATTTCGAATAATCCTTTAATCATGTATGATTCACAGCACATTGAAAAGAAAATTAGCACTAACTTTTTGGGGTTAAAAATAGACCAACATTTAAATTGGAAAGAACATGTTCATAAAATATTTATACAAATCAATTCTGGAATATATGCATTATCCAGAATGAGTTACTACTGTGATATAAAAACTTTGAAAAATATATATTTTGCCCATGTGCATTCGCATATCTCATTTTGCATTGCCCTGTATGGATCAACATCAAAAAATAATATGGACAATATTTTAAAACAACAAAAAAAGGCCATAAGAATTATGTTGAAGCTAAAAAATTACGATTCGGCAAAGAATCACTTTAAAAACTTAAAGATATTTACAGTTTATGGCCAATATATCTTTGAGACAATTCTAGTAGCAAAAAAGAAAGGGAAAATGTAAATTATGTAAATGTACTCATTCTTATAATAGAAGGGGGAGAAATGAGGTAACCCAAGACCACAGGCTCAAGTTTTTTGAAAAGAAACCTACTTATATCGGAACCAAATTTTTAAGACATATACCAAAAATTTATAAAAACCGAAAATGAGTTGAAGTTTTAAAAAATTATTAAAAGAGTACTTAACGAGTTTGCACGCAGCACGCTGACGTGAGGGAAGTGAATTTCCACATACAAAACTTTTAAAACTCAAAACCAGTGTAAAAAATTACATTTTTCCAATTTTGTTGAAATCTGAAAACATTGATTTTTTGGCTGTTCTGATGCTCCTGTTTTCATTTATCTGCAATGCTAGGAATACAATTTTGTGCATTATAAGGTTAGGAGAAGGTCCAATCAGGCTTGAAAGTAGGTGCGAGGTTGCTGGGGATGATACAAATAACCAACACATGAATTAAAAACTCCATAAGACAACGTACTGTGTTTAGCCGATATACATTTTCTTTAATAACTCGGTAAATATATATGCTAGAATGACGAGAGAGGGCTTAAAACTTCCGCTTCACTAATTCCCATCTTAATTCATGCATTAATTTTAAGTCCGGGGCTTTTCTGACCCTTTTTGGGCCCAAAAACTCAAAATTTGAAAGAATAATCCCCAAAAAAGGTGTTTAGAGTTTTCCGATTGGTTTGCCCAACGAAGTTGTCCAACTGATTATAGAAAGGAACGTCCCTACCAAATTTGAAGTAAATCGGACAAAAAATGTGACTATGACTTTGACTATTGCACTTCATGTGCTAAAATTGAATAAAGATTTATCACCATGACCGTTTTATTTAACTTCAAGTTGTTTTGAGTTAATTATAAGTTTGGGATAGTTAAATTTAGACTAAGTTTAGAAGCTATAAATTCTTAATAGGGATAGTTAAATTTAGACTATTAATGAGTTCTTGAATTTAATATGCTATATCTAACAAATTATTCTTTGTTTTAGATCTTGTCGAATCCAGAGTTCCTAGCTGAGGGGACAGCTATTGGCGATCTTCTGAATGCCGATCGAGTTCTGATCGGTGGCGATGAGGACTCAGCTGAAGGGAGGGCTGCGATTGAGAAGCTGTGCTGGGTCTACGAGCACTGGATCCCTCGGAAACACATACTCACCACGAATACTTGGTCTTCCGAACTATCGAAACTTGTAAGTGTTTACAAACAGGATAGAATTAGATGCCTGACCTAAGCATCCTTGCACTCATACTCTACGTAGAAGTGTAATGTACAGTCAAACCTCGACATAACGAATCTGAAGGTACTGAATAACAAATGTACTATATCAAGGAATGTGTTACAATGAGGTTCGATAAATTGAGGTTAGGTTAGCTGTGATTTTGCTGTTTGGAGGTTCACAAACTTATTTATTAACCTCTTATTAATAAACTAAATTAAATTTAACGTTAAAATGCTGAGTACACAGTATGGAATATCTACGTTTTATCTCAATACACACAGTTTTCGTTTGTCTGCCATTGGTACTGCACACTCGTTGTTTTGTATACCTTTCCATGGCAACTGGCGCACTGACTGAGGCTTCTAGTTTATAGACGGTTGATTTCTGGAATTAATGTTTGTTTACGTATGTTACACTGTGATCAAGGATTTTGTTACATTGAGGTTCGTTATATCAAGGTTTGACTGTAATAATCACTCCTAAAGCAAATACAAATGAACTAGTCTTAAATTGTATGATATTCAAGCATGAAGATTTCATTTAAGCACATTTTAGAGGCTACCTAACTCATTTCAACATTAACCTATTTCTCCAAAAGAACTTTATTGGGACAACAGATGATCACAAATATTTAGTTTTTGGAACTTTGAAACTGTTGCTGCTTTTTTGTTGGGTTGATTTTTAAGTTGTGTCACGAACGTACTTATTATGACTCATATATACATCACAACTTGATTTCAAAATTATCTTCTACGAGATCAGGATCGACAATAAACATTCTTACTACAAACTCCTGGTTGCAGGCAGCCAATGCGTTCCTGGCCCAGCGGATATCCAGCATTAACTCTCTCTCGGCCGTGTGCGAGGCGACAGGTGCGGACGTGTCGGAGGTGGCTCGAGCCGTGGGCACAGACAGTCGGATCGGCTCTAAGTTCCTTCAAGCATCTGTAGGTACGTCACACGGATCATTGCTTAACATCAAGCTTATTTGTTAGTTAATCGAAATAAGCATGCTTGTAAATATGATACCCATTTTTGAAGGATTGCATTATTAATTTTTAGATGTCTATTGTATTTGTATTTACATACAAACAAAATAAGGTTTGAAGAAGCCTTAACATCTTTTTAAGTTTCAGATCTTGCAATAATGGTGCTACTTACGTACTTTCCGTATCCGGAAACACCAGTCTTATCAGATATCTAATTTCCAGTATTCTGCTATGTAGACGGCATCGTTATTCACTGCAAGGTCTTGCTTGGAGCATGTGGCTGCCATGTTGGGACAGTCCAGCGGATGTTGATGGTCTTGAGGCACTCCGTACGTGCAATTTGCATCTTCCTCACAATAGCCCCACTTGACGAGGTTGCACCTCCAAACTCCGCTTCTTAGTAGATTTAACAACTTCCATGTAGGGTAGGATACATGATGATTATCATCTTCGATATTCATAGAATTTAAAGAAAAATGTTTGTTGCTAACAAATTTGTGCATTTGGAAGATTTAATTTTCAAGAAGTAGCAACTTGAACATTAATCATCCCATCATTGTTAAAACAACTATCCATACACAAAATCCTGAAAATATCGGTAGAGCTTTTGCGTTTTCTTATTATGATTAGCATTAGTTAAAAGCACAGGGAGCCCAGTTGCACTACTATCCCTACTTTTCCTACTTTTTAGTAGAAAAGTAGGAACATCCTACTTTTGGTAAAATTATCCCACTTTCCTACTCTTCAAGCAGGTTATATGTATTTTTTTTAGGGGTGTGCGAGTACTCGAAACTCCGCAAAAGACAATCGCATCACGTAAAATCGCCTGAAAATTACAACCGCTAACGATTGCGACCGGCCGAAACGCGTAGTAACGGCTGCAAAGGCAATCGTACAAGTAAAGTCGGTCGAAAATGACGACCGCAAACGATTGCGACCGGCCAAAACGCGTAGTAACGGCCACAAAAGGCGATCGCATCGCGTAAAATCGGCCGAAAATGACGATCGGAGCGCGTCATTTTGGCTATTTAATATTGATTGTAAGCGATGTCTGTACCAAGTGAAATTAGCCAAATGACAACCGGGTCCTGTTTCATCGGCTGGAAATGAATGTCACGCCGTGTTTTGTTTGTCAATACGTTTGTCAGTTTGATTGTACTGGCCAAAACTTTGTATTGCTACTCATGTATTAGTTAGAAACCATGTTTAGATTATCAAATCTAGGATGGTATCCAAATCCCATTACACTATTTTAAACTACCAATTGATGGCAAATCTCGCTCGAAAATACTCGAAACTCAAAAATAATTCGCACTACTCGACTCGATTAAAAAAAAAATCACTACTCGCACACCCCTAATTTTTTTTTAGAGTGGGTAAAATGTTTAATTTTACGGGCAAACTTTTTAGCAAACCAAGCTGGAATCCAAAAAGATACTTTTCTTGTAGTTAACAAACAATTTTATCTTATTTCAATTCAAATTATTTATTGTTTGTCAAAATATAACAAATAAAACATGGTCTATAAAAACAAAACATACCTATCATTACAATTTTAACAAAACTAGAGACCGCCCAGTGGTCGAAATTCGACCAAATATTTGAAACAAAAAAATAGTTTAATATCTAGTGGGCTCTGTGGCCCTCATATATCTCTCTCCCTCTCTCTTTCCCTCCCCCTCCCCCACCCGAACCCACAGGTAACCTTTTTTAATGTGGAGTTAAAACGTATAGCAGAAGAGCGTTACTATTCCAGTATTCAGTTGCCTTTTTATTTATCCCTCAAACCTCTCCACCTCATCATCTCTACGTCCCTCATCCTCTCCCCAACCTTAATCCTCTTTCCATCCCTCATCCTCCTCTCTCAAAAACAGGTTTAATTTATTTTAATGTGGAGTTAAAATGGATAAGGGAAGGGTGATATCATTCCAGTAATCATGAGTTATTTTATTTATGCCTGAAACCTCTCCACCTCAAGCTATCCCGATCCTTCATCCTCAGCCCCTCACAAGCAGGTTTAATTTATTTTAATGTGGAGTTAAAATAGATAAGAGAAGGGTGTACCATTCCAGTAGTCACCTCTTCCCATCCCTTATCCCCCTCCTCTTAAAAACAGGTTTAATTTATTTTAATGTGAGGTTAAAAAGGCTAAAAGAAGGGCTAAACAATCCAGTAATATTTTTATTTATCCATGAAAACTCTCCACCTCATCCACTCCCTGTTTAATGTGGAGTTAAAAACGGTAACAGAAGGGCGTTACCATTCCAGTAGCCTTTTTATTTATGTTTGAAACCTCTCCACCCAATCCTCTCCCATCCCTCATCCTCTCCCCTCACAAACAGGTTTAATTTGTTTTAATGTGGAGTTTAAACTGATTAGAGAATGGTGTTACCATCCCAGTAGTCAGTAAAATGTTTTATTTATGAATCATCTGTTCTTGCTGTTGTGCTTCATATTTATTTGAATTATTCCGTAGCCAAAATTGTGTTGTTATTCCGTAACCAACGTGTCAACCCATAAGGCCTATGTTATTTTTTTTCAAATTAAGTTTTCTTTATTTCTCAGAAACTAATGTAAATTACGATAGTATTGTGCACATCTGCAGAGAAATACATTTCTAACTGTGTGCTTAGATTTTTCCTACAATGCGCACGAGCTGAGAAAAACGTACGACAAAAATCATGCTTGCCTATTAATAATATAGATGTTCAACTTCCTTGACAGATTTATAACTAGGCTAAAACAGTTAAAAGAGAAGAGGTAAAATGACTTTTACCTTGACTTTTCAAATGGAGAGTCCAAGTCATATGGGCATTTTAAAATCAACCAATTTTTTTTAACTCCTTGAACTTGTTTCCACTAAGGCATTTGATACTATTAGGCAATTTATTTTAGAACAGCTCCTCTTACATAAGGGCTGTTGGATCTTCTTTGAATCCTATGTACTTCTGGCCTAGATCTAGTGAAATAATCATGTTCTTCCTCATCCCTAACTGTAATGAGCCTATCATTGACAACCAGGACAATTGTATGATATATATACATTGTATAAATAGTTATAATTAGGGATGAGTCGATACCAAAATTTATCAATTCTCGATACCGATATCAGAAAAATCGATTCTAGATTCTCGATACTGATACCATCGATACCTACAATTTTTCAGTACCTATAGTTGTTAAACCTATTGTTACAAATAGTTACAAATTTTTGTAACCATTTAAAATTATTTAGTAGTATTTTGTAATTAATTATTAATACAATTTGTTAATTCAATTTTTTACATAATTTAATGTTAATTTCACTAGTGTACTATAGTAATATAGAAAAACAACAACTATTTATTATAAATTCATAATGGGGAAAACTTTGTTGTAAGATAATGACTCAAAGAAATAATGTTGGTCAGCCGACTGAGTTATTGCTTTCAACCGGACCCCACCCCTCCCCTCCTACCCCTCCCCTCCCACCCTTCTTCTTTCCTTATCTCCAAGGTAAGATTTTTTTCCGGCGACCCAAACACTCCCCGTGCCTTTTGTAGCACGGATAAACGGCGAAAGTATCCCTTCCCGTGCACTTCGTAGCGCAGGTAAACGGCGGGGGTATCGATGGTATCGGTATCGACATTAAACGAATGAATCTCGGTACCGATACCAATGTCCAAGAATCAGTGGTATCGAGAATCGACTCATCCCTAGTTATAATGTTCAAAGAGATCAAAAACTTCTTACAAGATTGGCGCTGGTTTTGGCATTTAACTAAAATACGAAGGGCCTTTTTTGCAGGATAAAAACCTGTTTCAACTGACACTTAAAGGAACTGCCCCATAACACTAGTCCATAAGAAAGTAAAGTGTAAAAAACTAGACAGATCTCAATACCTGTGTCAGCAAATACATAGCTATCTTCCTAAGCAAAAAAAGGCTCGATGTTAACTTACTACAAACATAGTTAATATGACATTTCCACGTCAATTCTTTATCAATAAAAAGACCTAAAAATGTACATGAGTCTGAACAAATTGTATTACTTTCACTAACAATAGGAAGATCAAAATTATTAGAACTAAAACATAATAATTCAGTATTATTAACATTAAGTCTCAAGTTGTTTGTTGTAAGTATTTGTATTTGACACCAGAAAATATTTTAGTATGGCAATATTGAAAGTTAATCTCAACACTCGATTCACTAAAGATAATGAATTTCTCCATAGTAGTAAAGAAGTTGTTCAGTTAGGTTAGCATTCAACCAACCAGCCACAGCATAATACCTAAATAGGTTAATAATATTGATAACTTGTGAAAGCCTAATCTAGTTTTTATAGAATTTATTAATGGCTTTTGACTGTCATCCATTTCATATTCAGAATAATATAACCAAAGTGTTTTGGTTTTTATAACCCAGCTTGCTTGAATTGAATGTGAAATTAAACGGTATCAGGAAACTGAAACATACTTTCACCCTTTTAGCCCAACTTCAATGAATAAATTATCTTTTATTTGCTACCATAGAATATAAGGTACGGTAGTAGGTATGGAAAATCTTCTAAATAACTTGTTTTCAGAAATGTCTGCCCAAATCCCTTTTTTGGAGGCACTACTACGCTACATCAGTAGTTTTACGAGGGGAAATGCCCCCTCATCCCCCCAGGGTTAAGGGTTACTTAGAATATCCTCTGTTGGGCAATGCTATCTTGACCTGCATATTAAGTTTTAAAGAAATTCATCCGTAAATGTGAGAGAAATTTGCACACATTCCCCTTAAGAATAACATTGGACAACATACTGTGTTTACCGCTAAATGAAAATTTAAATTTTCTCTGCAACCAGTAATCTTAGAAAATAATTCAAAATACTAAATTGTTTAGTTTTTATGAGCTTTTTTTAATGGTGATAAGTAAATTGCCTTTAAAATTTATGGTTTTTTAAAATAACAAACTGAACATTGGAATATTTTAAGTCTTGTAATTTCTGTACCCGAATTTTACCAGAAAGGCGGGTTTTCTCATTTTGTTAGAAACTTAAAGCTTTACAAACCACTATATTTGAGTCAAAACTGTTGGAGCCGTTTTTAAGTAATTTTAATTTTTCGCCTATTTTTAGTGGTTTTGGGGGGATAATTTCCATTAGAAATCAAATACTCCCGTCGCAGCAAACCTGCATACTCAGCGAATTTCCAATGCAAATATGTGGGTATCACTACTACCTAGGGCCACTTACCAAGTTTCACAAAAATGCATTCATTAATAATTGATATTGCTACTAGACTCTCTTTATTTGATTTTAATTTAATTTTATTATTTTTTATCTTAATGATAAAAAGTCAATAATATTTAATTAATCAATCTCAGGGTTCATCGATTATTTTTTACTAATTCGGCCGGCAGAACATAATACTTCTTAATGACAGGGTAGACCCATATTGAATTTTATCAATATGTGAAGTCTTGTGGGTTCGTGTGAAGCTTGGTGGAAAAAAGGCCTTGACAATGAAAGTGTAGATAATTCTGAGAAATACATCTATTTATTCATAAAAAACAGATTAACAGTGGTTGAAATGTTCCATCAATTACATTCATATACAACTAGGCCTAGCCCTAATCACATCAGACAATAACTAGCCTATCTTGTACCTGTGAATTTATATATGAAATAAAATGGTGTCACTGAGAATGAACTAATTTTGTTGGATTGTATTGTATTAATAAAAGTTCTGGAAGAATGTTATTTATTACCGTAACTGTTGTTTATGTCCGTTGATTATTATGCAGTTGTCGAGATTAAATTTAATTTTTTAGTTAGACTTTGCTGACTGGATTTTATACTTTTTTATTAAATAAAGATAGGCTATGCCTTCTTTATAACTTAGGATAGGTTCAGCCTATTCCTAGTCTCTGATGATTTTAATAAATGTTCAAAATAGGCTATATCTTCTTCATAACCTGGGATAGGTTATGCCTATTCATAGTTAAATAAGTTCAGTCACTGTGTTGATAAGTCGGGTTGTTCCCTTTCATGGCTACGGATAGGTCAAACCTATTCGTAGTTATGTATAATTTTTATCAACCTTGAAAATAATATGAAAGGCAAATAAATTTTATTACGCTAGGTACTTATCAGTCTGTGGCTTTTCCCATTATGCCTAATCACTACCTGCACCGTCACTTCCACTGATACAAACATATCACCACAATATTGCACAACACTACCTAGACGCCATTTTGTGTCTCTTGGCGTCACTTTGGACAACATCTAAGACGTCCTACTCGGACCATTAAACAGTGAAGAATGACGCTTCCTTTCTCGTTCTGGCCTATTTATGCGACTGGCTGAACTCACTCCCGCCAAGCGTTTCTATTGGTTCTTAAAATCACGTGACCAGATCTTGGGAAATATCCATCGCTTGGCTTGCTGCAACGGCATCTCTAAAGATGGCCAGATTTCATCCTTATTAATTTGGAAATATTCACTCATTTAAAATCGACTTTTCTATTTCATGACCAAATTCGATAGCATTTTATTTATTCTCCATAAGAATAACATTTTAAATGAGTACGCAGGTTTGCTGCAACAAGGAAGATATGTGTTTTTTTTTGCAATTATCAATATAACTCAACCAGGTGAAGCTACATACCAAGTTTTATTAATTTAGGTTCATAAATAAGGGAGATGTAAAACTTTACTTATTCTCCATATGAATAACATGGGGGCCGAGTATGCAGGTTTGCTGCTACCGGGAAAATTCAACAAAAAACTTTTTTGTGCTATTATCAATATACCACAACTAGTTGAAGCCACATACCAAGTTTCATCAATATACATACATAAATAATCAAAATATAACGTTTTATTTATTCTCCATAAGGTTAACATTGGACAACGTACTGTGTTTAGCACTTTGAATATCACTGCAACAGTTGGACGTAAAACAACAATTAAAACGCCAAAATGATTGTTTTGTAGAGCTAAACTGATTGGTAGAAAGAAATGTGGAGTTTTTTGTGAAATTATCTGAGGAAAATCTAAAAACCGTATTCCCATAAGATTAACATGGGAAATTTTATGGACACATTTTTTTACTTTTCTCCACAACCACTAAACCTAGGTTAATGATTCAAAAGTTATCGCGGTAACGGACACACATATACATATATATACATATACATAGATATATATACATACATATATATATATATATACATATATATAAATTTGAACGAATAGTGTGTTTGGCATCTGGGGACCTCAAAACAAAAAGTTATCATGGTCTCTGGCTTAAGTCTTACCATGCCATCTACGGTAATAGCTTCTTCCCTATGGGGAAATTCGCTAAAAGTCAAAAAAAGTTTTTAAAAAACTCGTGGAGATATCGTGACACACGGACACACACACAGACATCACTCAACCATCATTTTAATGGGTTCATAGAGCACCAAAACAAATATTTCTACTAATAACTCAAATTAAAAAATTTTATGAAAACAATTATTCAATTTTCTTCTTATACTATGTTTAGGGTCGGGAGAAAGTAAAAATTGCAAATATGTTCAGTAAAAGACATTAAAATAACTATAGTTTTTCATTTTAGCCAATTTCCCCTATAGGGAAGAAGCTATTACCATAGTCGGCATGGTTAGACCTAGGCCCGGGACCATGATAACTTTTCGTTTTGAGGTCCACAGACCCCAAAAACACCATTCGTTCGAAACTGTATATACTGTATGTATATATAATATATATTATATATGTGTCCGTGGTGCGATAACTCTCGTAAAAATGGTCCGATTTGTATAAAATTTGGTGCAAACGTGTAAAGCATTATGACTTTAAGTTCGAAAACCAAACAGATCGACCCATCCGAAGTGGTATTTTTGGGGGGTTTTGTAACTCAAAAATGGGTTTTTTGAAGATTTTACATGTAATATAAAAAAAAGTCAAATTTTAGTTTTTATCATTGAATTCAGCTTAAAAAACACACAATTTGGTGTTTTGATCATTTCTCTACATTAATTGGTTACAGAGATATTGAAAGTGCTAAACATAATACGTTGTCCAATGCTATTGTTATGGAGAATAAGGAAAAAATTATAGCTCACTTATTTATGAACGTATCCTAACGAAACTTGGTATACGGCTTCATCTGGTTGTGGTCTATTGTTATTTGCACAAAAAACACAATTTTTACCGATAATTCCCATAGCAGCAAACCTGTGTCCTCAGCCCCCATGTTATTCTTATGGAGAATAAGTAAAATGTAATGTATCCCTTAATTATGAAAATAAATTAATACAATTTGGTATGTTGGTTCACCTAGTTTAGTTCTATTGATATTTGCATAAAAACCAATTTTTTGTGTTCCTTGTTGCAGCAAACCTGCGTACTCATCCGCCATGTTATTCTTATGGAGAATAATCAAAATGGTATATATCGGTTATTTATGAATTTATATTGATGAAACTTGGTATGTGGCTTCAACTAGTTGATTAATATTGATATTTACATGAAATCCCATATTTGTTGGTCCTTGTTGCAGCAAACCTGCATACTCATTCCCAATGTTATTCTTATGGCGAATAATTCAAATTTGATATATCGCTTATTTGTGAATATATTTTGATGAATCTTGGTATGCGGCTTTATGTGGTATTAAGCATATATTTTGCATTGAAAATTCGCTGAGTACGCAGGTTTGCTGCGACAGGGGTATTGTTCTTATACCATAAATGAATGGCACATAATAATGGTTGCTCTATCATTATCAGCTGGGACCTTATCCGGCCACATTGGTTGGGGATACAAAAATATTATGTACCGTAACGATTACAAGAACTATGTGTTAGATGTATTTAATAAATTTAAAGTGTAATAACAAATTCATTTTTATATTAGTTGAGAATTCGGTTTGAATCTAGTATATTTTCCTTCATGGTGTATCTCAACTTCGCGAATTCATCCTGCTTTCGTCCTACTTTTTAGCCAAAAAGTTCTACTTTTCAGGGCTCAAAAATCGCTGGGTTCCCTGAAAGCAGTCTATCCTCAGTCATCCTTTGTAGGTAGTATTCCAGTCAGAACATTGAATTTTAAAAGGAAAAAATAATAATCGTGTTATTATTAAACTCAGGCTAGGTAGTAAACATGTTGTGTTTTTCAGGGTTTGGAGGAAGTTGCTTCCAGAAGGACATACTCAACCTGGTGTACATTTGTGAGTGTCTCAACCTACCCGAAGTTGCTGCATACTGGCAGCAGGTAAGAACTTGACTGGTCATGTTACTTATACAGTATAACCTGTACAATATAATGTTATGTTTCGTGTTCTAAAGAAAAGTTCTTCAGGAATATTCTTTGAATAAAGGTAATAAATTTAAGGAAATTTTTACGATTGAAAATAATGTCAAAAAATTAAAATTCAGAAAAGTTTATTTTATAACTACTTAAAAAAAAACTTTGTATTATTTTTTGTCAGGATTTTGAGAAAACAAACAAAATAGTGGGAATGGTTACAGATTAGCTACACTTAGAAAACAACATGTGGATGAACATGTGGATGACGAGTTCAAATGATGCAATGTTCCTTTAACTTTTCCATTTCAACAATTGCCACTGGTTGGTGCACACAAGATTTTTCAATTATGTAAAAATGCATCTGTATGAAAAAGTCTCAAAAACACAAAACTGTATTTGTAGATGAATGAGTAATTTTAGCACAAGTACTGTACCACCAGTCTCTCTGATCCCATATCATCAACTACTCATCGCTACTCTGCTGGGGGGCAAGCTTTGTAGCAGCTAACTCATCAGTCTGCTCTCGGCAATGCCACATGTTACTTCTAAAAACTCCCAGATAAGCACAGCACACTTTCCAGGACACTGTTTTAACACTTTCGCTGCTGCAGACATGTTTAAACATGAAATTTGCATAAGTTTCTATGTTGAGACAAAACCCCGATCGGGGTCATTGTGTTAAATGACTAATTACACAATGGAAATTGTGCTTTATTGTTGGTGCATGTAGAGGTTATGAAAAGTGTAAAAAACTATCGATTCACGTCAGGCTAAATTCACGTGTCAAGAAATAGTAAGACTCATTGTAGGTTAACTTGAAATTAAAACATTATCCAATATTTAAAAACTTTTTATATTATCATTGTAAGCCTGTTTACAAACAGTTTTTATCCCAGAAATATGCTATCGACCTTAAACATTTTAACTAAACCACTACTCCTTCGTTCTTGTACCCATTACATAATTTCAGTTTTGGCTTTCAGGTAATCGATTTGAACGAGTACCAGAAGTCGCGGTTCACCAACAAGGTGATAACGTCTCTGTTCAACACGGTGACGGACAAGCAGATCGCGATGTTGGGGTTTGCGTTCAAGAAGGACACCGGAGACACGCGAGAGTCGCCCGCGATAAACGTGGCCAGGACACTGCTCATTGAGGGGGCCAAGCTGCACGTTTACGATCCCAAGGTGAGGATTGGTTAAGTAGTCGGTTGACGGAATTTGGTAAAAATCGCTAAAGCACAAGTTAAAAAGTTTTGATCTTGTACTTAATTGTGTAAGCGTGTGGTCCCTTAAAAATATGTGTTTAGAAATATATAAATGTTTAAAGTAGTGCATTGTAATTTTATTATATCAACTAGGGTGAAATTTGGGGGAAGTATGGGTAAGTTGGAAACTTATTCCCTCTATATCTCCCCACCCCCAATATGACCTAATATAGTTGTGACAGTTGATGCAAGTGTCTGTTGTTTGCACTGACTGTAGTCAATAAATATCAGACTCATTGTTATTACCTTCTGAATTTCATTTTATTTGGCACTACCTATGTGAATGTGTACCACAAGTCAAAATCAGGAACATATTTCGATGAGTTTGTGAATTTTAGAAGTTAGACTGTTGGGTTGGGAAACTTTGACAGAGCCGCTAGGTGCATTTTCCACTTGGGGATTTTGCAGTCACCGAAATAAAAGAACTAAGAGGGATTAAAAATATGGGATAAATAGAGTAGCCAATAACCTTTCAAAGGACAAACTCCCATGAATCCTGTGACAGCTATTTTGATTAGTCTTTAAGCAGACGGGTTTGCTCTGCCCTTTTAGGCTGAAATGGTATCCATGTTCATCTGCTGGGAACAGAAATCTTGGGGAAGACGTTCCTTTCCCTGTTGTCTACAAACATGAGGAACCAAGGTGAAAGGGAAGCTTGTCAAAATAGATAGCCAAACGACTACCCACATGCTATGAAATATTCATTTCCTGTACCTTACCCTGTACCCTGGTTAACCCTTTGAGGTCGATTAAATTAAATCACCCAGACACCCTGAGACGAAATTAATTTTGGCTATTTTGTATAGATTTTACTATTATTACATTTAATTATCCAAATTAATTTTAAAATGCATTTATGAGGGTTTATTTTTAACACGTTCGCTGCGGCCCACCAATGGCAGGCGTACGCCGAGCACGGCAGCGAACCAGATTGGCACAGACGAATTCAATTATTTCGGTCTGACGAATCACAAAACAGCGGTTCGGTGATGTGCTGCATTTCCACGAGACTGGACGTAGTTCGCTGAAACACCCACAGGTAGCAGCACTGCCTGGGTACTAGCCATTTCCCTTGTAATGTCAATTACAGGGAGAATATCCCAGAAATATGGGGCAAAAACTGGTTTTTTGTCCCTTATGAACGGGAATTTTACGGGGAAATTTACTACCAACCTACACCAAAATAAAGCTCGCATTCTAAGCTACACGCTGGCAACAAATTGTTTACCCCTCGCGCCACACTGGTGCACACTGAAGCCTGTAAAGTTTGCATGGCAACTGTACGGGCATACCCGTAGCGCGCTCCGGGGGAACACCGCAACTACGGGGATACCCGTACTGCGCAGCGAACATGTTAAGGCACTTTGATTACATACTGTATATTGATGAAATAAAAATAAAAATGTATACCTGTTTATTTTTTCTTCCATATATTTTTAGTACATATGTACTATATGTGACAGATTACGAGAGTAAAAACCCATTTATTTATATTTATTTGTAAGTCAAATGAACACACAAAAAACATTCAAAAATATCGTCATCACTAATTTTATTAGTCATAATTATAACTAAACAAAAGAGTAAACATAACCAAAACACCACAGACAACAATCGGAGCTGGAACTATCAAACGCTTGCAGATGACACAAGACACGGCGAATTGTGAAGTATAGTTCATGGAGTAATAACATTTATTTCAGAACAAAATAATCCATGGAGTAGATAAAATAAACGTTAAAAGTAATAAGGAATGTATAAGAAGCAAATAGACATAAAATCATTACATTATATTTAGTTTTAGCGCACTTCATACGGGCTAAACGTCACGGCGAGTATAGGTCGCCATTCGAGCGTTCGGGAAAATGGCGCGCAGCGACCTATACTTGCCATTCGACCGCAAAGGGTTAAGGCCAGTCTCAAATTCGTCTTAAGACTTTGTTAATCTTTCTCAAGCCTTTAGTTAATTGCCACCAGTTAGTGCACACACCTAACGTAATTGTTTGTTTAGGTAGAGCACAACCAGATAATTGAGGATCTGACCCAGTCCGACGATATGGAGAAGCTGGAGAGGCTAAAGAAGCAGATAGCCATCCACAAGGACGCTTACTCCGCAACTAAAGGCACTCACGCCATTGTGCTGTGCACAGAGTGGGACGAGTTTATGGTACGTTGGTCTTAAGATAACGTGCATCTCAAAACTCGCTTAACTGAGAAAAAAGTGTTTGTTTTTCTGGGTAACATATAATGTTGTTTAGAAAACTTCATACTTATTGATTTGATTATACTACCTTAGCCACTCCATTGGCTAATTGGTGCAAAAAATCAAATATTTAACTTCTCGATTAAGAAAATGTTCACACCCCACGTTGTTTTCAAATGACTTTTTGTACATGTATAGGATTATACTTTCAGCCTGCTCTTGAAAAAAAACCTGTAGTATTTTTTCAACAGTTGAAAATTCTTAACTGTTGTCAGCCATTACATATTATAATTTAAAATAGTCCAATAAATAGCAGATGTATTTGAAAAATTAAAGTTTAATCATAAATGCAACACACAAAATAATTGATTTATATTTCCTTATCATAAATCAAAACAATTTGAAAATAGTCCAGCTTCAAGAAATTTTATCTAACTACTTGTAAGTATATCTTTCCTTGATAAAAAGCAAGATTAAACTCATATAAATTGAAAAAAGCATATTATAACATGGAAGTGTTCTGTACAGGTAATTGGGAAACTCATAAATAATGTAAACTTAAATTTTACGTATTAGACAACCAGCTGGCTGTTACCAGTAGTGTTAATATAATAATTTAAAAATAAAAAATAAAAAATGCTATTGTGACTTTTTGTTGCAGTCCCTAGATTATCAGCGGATCTACAACAGTATGATGAAGCCTGCGTACGTGTTCGATGGGCGGAAGATTCTGGACCACGAAGCTCTTATGAAGATCGGATTCCAAGTCCACACAATCGGGAAACGAATGTCTCGAGGTCTAAAGCGAACGTGGGGTACCAGCCAGTGTCATCAGTTATAAGTTAGGTTACGAGCGAATGACATCCATTAGTATTACTAAAAGACTCTTACAAGTCCGTCAGTGTGGACAGGATTAACGTCTAAGGCGGAAAGTTTTAAACTTCGGAAAATTTAGGATATTCAATCGGTAACAAATTACTGACAGTATTTAAAACTATTTATTTAAAATATTTATCTTTAGAGTGGATTATTTCCATTTTTGACGAACAAATCTACATTCCTAAATATTAATGAGACATAATAATGCTGGTTGAAAATAGGACAAACATGTCACAGTTTCCATATGTTCTGTTTTCAACCAACATGTTTGAACAAGTTGAATTCCTTTTGGTTTTCTTAATCAGGGACAAGTTCAGAAAATCAGGACAATTTGCATTTTAAGGGAATTGCATGTATCACAATTTAGTGAAGAATTAACGTAATCTTTGTTTGATTTAGAGGCAAGGACGAAATACCTTACTTGAAAACTAAAGTAAACTTCATGTATTTTTAAACAAATTTTTATACTTATACGCATAATAAGTTTTATTTGAACTCAGTAGAAGTAAGCTGGTCATAGATTTTGTAGCCTGTGGCAAGAAAGGATCTCTGTGCCCCTCCCACCTTCTGAGAATACCAAAAACGAACACAATAGTGAAAAGTTTACTCTAAACTATTTAATCTATTCTGGTTTTAAAATTTACAGTCTGTTTAGAGGAATAGATATTTGTTAAAGATATGTGTAATAGAAACTTTTTTCAAGGTACCTACTTAGAGACTTGATCAACATAAAAAGAATTGTAATGTAGTTAATTGATATTTCATTTATACTTATCGTTAAATCATAACAGAAAATTTTGAGAAAACCGTAAGGCTGACACCCATTAACCACATATACATAAAAGAAATATCATCGTGCAGTTTTATTTACTGTTCAAACCTAAAAAAAGTAAACAAGTGGAGCTCTCTGGCTCAGCAGCATGTTATGGTAAATTTTTCAAATATTTTTCTCAATAATAATCGTTATGTCCTTGTAAGAACCTTTACAATTACTTAAGAACTTAATTATTGTACCTTTTGACTTTTTCTTCTATGTTGATGACTTTACGTTGTTTTAATTTTTTAAGGATTTATAAAGCATTGACCTTATTAGTTTTGTATAACACCTGGTTTTTTGACCTGTTATAGATGTTTTATAAATATTTAAACATCCATTGACAATCTGTTCATAAATTATTCTTTTTGCATTTAGCCAAGAAATATAAAAGAATTTTGGACAATTTCAAGAATCTCTCATAATTATAATTTGTTAGTAATTTCAAAGATTATATTTGATGATTCAATTTGTATTCTTTTACATGTGTTAAACCTTGATATTTTTGAACAAATGCACCTATAAATGGAATGTTTTCTCAATAAATGGTTGACCTTAAGTGGAATGTTGACCTTAAAAAAAAATTATTATGATATTTTACTTCTAAGAGACATTCTTTGTTGGTTTTATTTGTAGTTTTTCTTCATATCAAAGTTTAAATCTATAAGTTTAGGTTTAAGTTATGAGTATTATATTTAAGAAGAAAATATTATTGTAGAAGAAAATATTATTGCAGAAAAAAATAAAACTAGTGATGGGCTGATTTCAGATTCCTTGATACTTTGGTATCATTAAATCGAATAATCGTCGATACTCAATAATTTGGGGCTTTCGGGCTCGATACTGATTCTTATGTAAAAGAGTTAGTCAAACATTTATGACAAAAAAATACCGATCTTCATTTTTGATATCTTAAATAAAACCATTAAATTTTTATTGCAAATTTATGAGGTCCCAGTAATATGACACAAGTGAATATTTAATATTATACACTCACCGAAATGCAATGAACAACTTATCCGAAACTCAAATGGTTGATTTCTTCTCAGTTTAATATTAAGTGGACATTACGTGTTAATAAAGTGGACACGTTGTAGATGCCAGGACAACAAGAAAATCAACTAGGAAATTGGCTTATTTTTATCAATTTAAATAATTTTTAAATTTTAACCAAATAACTATAGCTTTCTTTAACCCATTGGTTCACAATCCCGAGTATACTCGTGGCCGCCGTAAGTAGCCCGGACGTGCAACCCCGAATATACTCGTGGCCGCCGTAAGTAGCCCGGACGTGCAACCCCGAGTATACTCGTGGCCGCCGTAAGTAGCCCGGACGTGCAACCCCGAGTATACTCGTGGCCGCCGTAAGTAGCCCGGACGTGCAACCCCGAGTATACTCGTGGCCGCCGTAAGTAGCCCGGACGTGCAACCCCGAGTATACTCGTGGCCGCCGTAAGTAGCCCAGACGTGCAACCCCGAGTATACTCGTGGCCGCCGTAAGTAGCCCGGACGTGCAAACCCGAGTATACTCGTGGCCGCCGTAAGTAGCCCGGACGTGCAACCCCGAGTATACTCGTGGCCGCCGTAAGTAGCCCGGACGTGCAACCCCGAGTATACTCGTGGCCGCCGTAAGTAGCCCGGACGTGCAACCCCGAGTATACTCGTGGCCGCCGTAAGTAGCCCGGACGTGCAACCCCGAGTATACTCGTGGCCGCCGTAAGTAGCCCGGACGTGCAACCCCGAGTATATTCGTGTAAAAATAAATAAAATTAAAATAAAAAAATATTCTTTAATAATTCTTTACAAATGTTTAGTCTAATAAGAATAGATTGTTTATAATTGATTTTCTGTGTCATGAACCATTTTGAGAAATTTTGTATGCATATTTCCATACTTGGGGAAACTTAGTCAAATTTTGGAAAAATATGATTTTGGAAAATTTGTATTTATAATTTTTGGAAAATTTAGGTAAAATGTAAATGTATCACTATAATTTGGTATATTCATAAAAAAAAACCTAAAGTAAATAATGGTTTTTGGGCTGAAAAGTGCAGGGAGGGCACTTTAAATGACATTTGTTTTCCAAGGATCTGATGCTGTTAATCAGCTGTCGTACTAGTATGCACTGTTGTTAGTGACTGTGTATGTGTGCGCAAGTCGTGTCTGTGTGCGGTAGTGGTGACAAATGAGTCTTACATTTTTCAAAATTACTAATTGGGTTAATTCAATTGTCAAGATATGTGATGACCTATTTGGCCCTAATGAAGGGTGTTGAAAAGAGAAGTATTAAACGTATTATTAAAAGATATATATTTATAAATTCTATTTTTTATGGTATTGGATGTGAAGGGAAGGCAGACAAGTTTCTATGGCAGAAATATAACAAAAATCTATAAATTTATTTACATTCGAAGATTATCACCAGATTGTTCCTTGATTTGTAAAAAATCTTATGTCAGCAAGTAAAGAGGGTGTTAGCTCATGTACGAAATAATTTAGTGTAATATGTACCAAAGAGTACAAAATATTATTGTTTCGATCATTTTGTCATACATTAGATGTATTATTTTATTGCTTGTTAATTAATATTGACCATTAATTTTATCTGGCAACATCTTGCAAAACCTTTGTTTCTCACCAGAGCTAAAATAATGTCCTTCATTACAAACTGATTTTAAGCATTTAAGTTCAAAGAGATACTGTCGTATTGTTATTGTTTTTTGTAGTATTGAGACTGTATTTGTATAATGAACCTTTTTCTTGGTATGTGTAATTACTGTTTTAAATATGATTATGGTGCTATATATTTAAATAATTTAATTTTTAAGTGATTTGTTGGCCAGAAGTGTATCCCAAAGTAGACTTTAAGTTGTTGTTAATGAGAAATCTAGTTATCAATTTTGGACAATATTTTTTTGAACTTTTTTTAATGTTAAGAAAGTCAGTTGGTCATTGTTATTTCAATTGCACAAAACTACTTTTTCGGTACACGAGCCCTCTTATAGGCACATCTAAAAGGGGTTTCGCTTTCAAAAACAATAAAAGGTTGCCATAATATTGCTGGTATCCTCAGCAAAACCCACCTTATTTGTTTTATATATATATATATATATATATAACAAATTAGTACTATTTTTTAAAGAACCATTGAGAGATTTACATCGGAAACCAATTGACTTAAGAGGCAAAATTTCAAAAATACTCATTTAATTAATGCAGCATTTAGTTTAATAAGAGCCCAAAAACCTTTTCTGTTGTAAAAGTTGCTTACAATGCATTATTAGGAGTTAGGGGTTAAACAATAAATAAAATCTGAGATTTATGTTGTTGATGCCATTGATAATGTTTTAATTTTACTGTGAATTGTAGGTAGGACTGTTTTTTCCCAGTGATTTATTGTGTATTATAGCCCAAAATGTATTTTATACGATGTAATTTAACATGTGTTGTAAAGAACTCAGATACTATAAAGATGTTTCAAATCTTAAACAAACTGCAAGTTTTAGAATCCTTTATGGGGTCAATTTATTCCTGTCAACTGTTTAATAAAAGTTAGAAACAATTAATTGTTCCTCTTGGAATGAGGTCTTCCATTATGTCCTTTTCCAAATATACAAACACCCAAAGCTTTGAAATAGAGCCACAATCACTTATTCTGTCCAATAGGTACGTTGTTAGCAGTTTACGGATCAAATTGATTTTCAGATTTAAAACAGCTTTGTTAGCTGTATGTAATGAATGCAATTAAAATATGGAAATAAAGAATTTCAATTTCAACTGGTTTAATATTTTTACAGTAATTTTTAGTGAATTTCCTTTGGAAAGTGAACTATTAGCATGACCCGCATGGTGAAACTTAAGCCCGGGACCACCATAGAAGTTCCTAACGTGACCCCCTGAACACGTTTTGGGGGTCATTCAAAATTGTATATATATATATATATATATGTGTGTGTGTGTGTGTGTGTGTGTGTATTGCACTCTAGCGGTCACATTTTTTGTCCGATTTACTTTAAATTTGGTAGGGACGTTCCTTTCTGTAATCAGTTGGACAAGTTTGTTGGGCAAAACAATAGGAAAACTCTAAACCCCTTTTTTTGGGGATTAATCTTTCAAATTTCTAGTTTTTGGGCCCCCAAAAAGGGTCAGAAAAGCCCCAGTTGTAAAATCAATGCATGTAAAAAGATGGGAATTAGAGAGGCGAAAGTTTTAAGCCCTCTTTCGTCATTCTAGTATAAATATTTACCGAGTTATTAAAGAAAATGTGTATCGGCTAAACACAGTACGTTGTCTTAGGGGGTTTTATACTAGAAAAGCCTGTTATTTCTTTGTTAGGGTACTTTTATCATCCCCAGCAACCTCACGCCTACTTTCAAGCCTGTCTGGACCTTCTCCTAACCTTATAATGCGCAAAATTGTATTCCCAGCTTTGCAAGTAAATGAAATCAGGAGTGTCAGAACAGCCAAGAAATCAATGTTTTCAGATTTCAATAAAAATTGGACAAATGTATGTTTTTACACTGATTTTGAGTTTTAAAAGTTTTGTATGGAAATTCACTTCCCTCACGTCAGCGTGCTGCGTGCAAACTCGTTTACTGTTTTGTTTGTTTTAAACTTATGTATAACGCAGTGGCGAGGCCTGTGGTCATCTCTAGACTCGGCGATGTCTAAAAGGAATTAATGAATTTCACTGAGTCATAAAACATAATATAGATTGTACAAATCCTTAGTTATTAAGTGGTTGCCCTCCCCATCATGATGACTACAAGCAACACACGGCTGTACCGAATGCTTCCGACATCGCTGTCTAATCCGAATCCGGCGACCTTCGTGCATGTTTGGGGTTTGTCGGCAGCCCTTGTGCATTCTCGGGTGCATGAAGCAAGCGAATTTCAAACCATGGGCCCTATTGGCCATATTGTCTAAAAGTACATCGTGAGGTTGTGTGCTGGTGATTGCTTAGTGTGAAGTTGCAAAAACAGTTCATGGAATATTCTTTTCAGTTTATGTATACACTAATTTAATGCATTTTATTTATAAAACATTGGGTTCTTATTTTTATTTAACGCTACCATGCGACTTTCAATTTTTCTTTAACTCCCACCTTTTTTGGGGAAATGGAATTTTAAGTATGTGATCGTGTGATGACTGATTGAGAATGTCACGCCTCGCCACTGGTAGTATGCTTGTTGTTTCCGCTTATGAATTAAGTTTAAAAATGCCTGGAAGAAAGTAAGTGTTTTAAAGCATTCCAGAGTAAAAGAAGATTTGGAAATGATGTGTACGGTTTGGATCATACCATGAGTCTTCAATAAAAAAAAGGGAAATTAAAAACAGCATACCAAAATCTTCACCACATAAATTTCTGTACTGCAAAAGAGGTTTGTATTTGGCATTCTTTATCATATAAAGATTCAATATAATTTTTCAGATTTCAAAACAATTTATCAATTTTCTTCATGCATCAAAATTATGACCAATAATGATACGGGTAGTTTAAATGGTAAGAAGTTAATTACCCGTAACCCGTAAGTTTTTTGGGATATATATTTCTTAAAGAAACATATTGTAAGTTACCCTTATAAAGTAACCATTTTTTAAATTGTCCCTAAATATGGATCCAATTTCAGAAAATATAGTTTTTTTTAATAATGGAATAATGTAAACTTAATTTACAGATCTAGATCGGAAGATAAATTATTCAAAATACAACGTAAATATAGTTTACACAGTATTATTCTAATTCTTACTCTCAACAAGTAAAGGGGGCCAAATTAAAAAATAATATAGGATATCCCTCCTTACAGGGTTATGTGAACATTGTTTTTAGTCAATGTTGTATATAAACACTTTGACTCAACAGTACATAAGCATTTTTTATCATATAAATTGTAATATCAGTTATCGGTATCTAACTAACTGCCTGTGAATAAATTTTATTTTAAGTTTATAATTTTGTTAATTTTTTGTACCCTTTAGATTTGATAATAAATGCAATTCTGCTGTGGTTATTTGTTCTTTAGATTTTAATCCTGAGCATATCTGTAGAATCTATACCATAAAAACAATTTGTCATTTAAGTAGTGGTAACAGGATATTTCTTAAATGAGACTTCTCTTTATTACACAAATAAGAGACACATATAAAATGTTCTTTTTTATGCTGCGGTTTTAAGAATAGGAACTGTAACACAGAGCTGTTTGTTTTAAAATTATAATTACTTATGGTTTTCCTCTCCTGGACATTTGGTAAATGTTTTTTTTTCACAAACAATAAAATAGAAATGTATGTATGCAATTTATTCAAGGGTTCCTTGGACCTTTGCTATCACTCTGATGGTTTGTTTTTGAATATGAATCAGAAAAATATAAAATTTGTTGAGTATTTCATCTATGATTTTAGAAAGAGTTAAATTGCATATAAAGCTTTATTGACATTTGATTCAAGAAGTTTGATGTGATGTAATGAAAGTTGTAATTTATTTTCTTACCAAAACAAAATTGGGACCATAAAAAATCAAATGAAAGGTATTACATGGTAAACTCATTTATGAATCACTGATATTCATATGACTACTGATTTTATTTGTTTAATATCCATCAAGCTCATGGTTCACAAAAACACAACGTGGGCAACAGATGACCGAACAACAGTGTGGTCTTGTAATCTGTGTTTAGCAGTTTTCTCTCTTTGAATCATTGCTCAAGTTACTCAATAAACAATTTATCATTCTTATTTTTCGCCCTTAATCACTTGCATGATTAGTGAATGGGGAAATTTATGCCACTCAAAAAATGTTAAAACTGCAAAAGAAAGACATGTGGATCATTGCTAAAATACCTCCAAGAAAATCAGGCGAAACTGAGCACCCATGCTTACAGTTGTGCAGTAGATGCACTAGTGCAGTACTGCAGTAGATGCGGTAGTGATGTCCTGTTCATGAGCAGGAATTAGGTGTTCCTTTTAGTTTCATTTTTTTACTGCTCTACAGTTTTGTTTTAGCATTTCTATGATTTTTCAGCTTTGCTTGGATTGTACTGCTTATTTTGTGATGATCAGGTGTTTTCTCACTTGAAGACGGGATACGATCCTGAAATGTGAAACTTATCTTCTGTAATCAGTAATGGAAAATGTACAATAATTTCTTTTAAATAACGAGCATCAATTGAAAAGAAGCAAACTATTTTACATATCCACAGTTTTTCTGTCACATCCACAAACAGTAGCTATCCTTTTAGTTTCAGTAGGTATCTTCTAAAAACATATATCTTTATCTGTAATAAAATTATACAATTTGAACTGAGAAATCGCTTACTTTTAATCAAAACAATCTTAGCAAGTTACTATACATTAGATTTGTTTATAAACAACAAACAATAACAGCGAGAGTCACATTTGACTGTAGCTGTAGGGTTATGTTTTCCATAATGGTAATATAATGAATGACCACTTGGCCTTCGTCTGGATGGTTATTGTCTGCTGCTTTTATTCAAAGAGGTTTAATTTTAGAATAATGCTGGAGCTAAATTATGTGAATTTATCATTGATTCCAGTGGTAAAAAGAGAGCAGGAATTTTTATGGAACTTTTAAAAAGGCATTTCATGGTGTCTATCATGTTTTATAACTCAAAAAATTATCTTTCATCGAATTTTAAGAGACATCGTTGTGCTGTCATACCTCACTAGCAGAAAACAATATTTTGTAATAAATCATGTCGATCATTTTAACCAATTTATTTCTTGTTATTTACACAACTGGTAATGCAAATATTGCACTTTAATAGTTTTATAGAATTTTTGTTTTTTATTAATAATTAGTTTGGCTCAACAATATAGTAATACTAACTCTTCCAGTTTAATTAAAATTTAAATTTCCCCTTATTTTCTATAAACGTTATTTTTAAATTGTTGCAATAAAAAAAGTTATTATGTATTTGTACAAAATATAGCAAATATACTTTCCGGTTTTACATTAGGTTATATTGTAAGCTTATGGTTTAAGCTCAGCCTGATTTTTATTTTTCAATGGGTCGCAAATATAGTTTCATAATCAATGGTGGGCCTCCAACCAAAAAGGTTGGAAACAACTCTTGTAAATTCATTATAATCCTGCTAACCATTACAATACATTGAACAGCAGAAATAGACCAGAGCCTTGACCCGACAGTTTCTAAAGTGTCCTTATTTGACGCTGTCCGACTTTGATGTTTCTGTACAGAAAAAAAGTGTCAGGAGTTGAAGCCCTACGCCCAACAATACCGGACAGTTTTTCCCCACCCCAAATTTTGTCACGCCATGCTAGGCGAAACATTTACCCTCATCCCCAAACCCCATTACTGTTCGTGATGTTGCCCCGCCTTCTCAAGAAACTCTCTAAAATCTTCCTTAGTAACTTTACTAGTAGTCTTAAATGCACTCATACAGAAATCCAAACGTATTTACTATTCCATTTTTAAAGATATACGACCTTCCAAACTGTAGATTTTAAAAATAGAGTACTGTATTGAGGTCAAAAATGTAAAAATTGGCGTGGCACAGCATAATATGCACAAACAATATGGCGTCCACGTACACTTTTACTACCCAGATAACATTTTAAGCACACCTAAGATTAATTAAATGATATAAAGAGAGCTGACACTGTTGAAATGACGGAAAAATGTATTTGCAGCAGATTTATATTATTAGCTTTGGTGCCCAAATTTTGAAAATAGTTACCTGAAAGTAAACTATAAATCTTGCCATCCGATTTAATTCCTATGGCATGCAATGTATTCAGAGAGTACATAATATTCTTTTGATTCGTTAGGCAATACATCGTAAACACGTCCTAAGCTTTTGGCTTTTGATGTGTAAAATAAGATATCATTGGATTGATCGGAGCGCAGTAACGATAATGACTGATTGGGCAGACGGCCAGCCAATTACAATAAACGGGAGAAGACCGGGCCCTCATTGGACATGTGATTGAAGGGCCTGTACAGTCTGGTTAAGTGTCCGGATTTGACGCCTTACGTAGGCGACAAACCCAGACACTTTGTAAATTGCCCTGATTTGACACTGTCTGACTTTGACGTCGTCCCATATCCTTCCTTCATTCACCTTTCTTTTTTATAAATATTCAAATTCAAATTATTTATTTCCAAATAACAAATACATCATTATTAATAGGAAAGCACAAAACTGTCCCTCCTTTTTTCTCAGCGTGTATGCATTGTAGGAGAAATTCACGCATCCAGTTAGAAATGTATTGTCGTGTAGATGTGCAGAAACCCCTTATAATTTACATTGGCCCTCAGGGCTCCTCCCCACAGGCCTTAAAAGTATCAATGTTGTGGAAGAACAGTAATTGATTGAATTTTACATTTTACAGGTGATTAATAACAAATGCGCTAGTTCAAGAGCAAGAACAGATTTTTCAGGACTAATGTAAATAAAAAATATTACTGAATAAGATAGTGAATGAGGCATTATGATTCAAGGTCTAGGTTAACTTGTTCTTAATTATTATACATTTTCTGAACACTGAAGGTTGTCAAGTTCTGTGTGCAATTTGTTTTGTAAAATAATCGTAATGTTGCGTATTGCGAAGGTAACTTATAAGTTATCAAAACAACCTGAACCTGAATATCTATTACTACATTATTTTACAGCACTGAATATAAATTAAAAATTGTATACATTGTTTTGTATGCTGTGTTGACAGTTCGGTAGTGTTGTTTATGCATTGTTATAAACAACAATTCATTAACTATTCATCAGGACAACTGCCCTGGGGCCCGGGTCTGTTAGGGGAGGGAGGGGGGTCCGGTTGGCCTATAAAACTAACATTGAAACTCTGAAATTATATGAGGTATAGAGCCTTAAGAAAAATATGAAAATTTAAAAACGGGAATATTTCATAGCATAAGAGCGCATATACAAAAAAAATCATACTTCAACTCCTTTTTTACGATCAGGAAAAAAATTAACATCACACAAAAAACACTCATTATGATTACTGATTTACTTTCAATTAAACTATTTAATATGACAAATTTTTTTAATGCTTGCACGATTTCATCAAATAAATCCCAAGATTGATGACTCGTTGGAGGCTATACGCTATTGTGCTATTTTGTGTTAAATGTGTAATCAAACTGATTTTATTTTAGACATTTTTACAGTGGAGAAAGTTTAGGCTTATGAAGTTTTGAATGAAATTCTGATTACAACAGGTCTGTATTAGCACCAGCCGATCCGCAGTACGCTGTCCAAGTGAACACACTGGTGCAGACTGCAGACCCTTGCAACTAACTATGCAGGTACCCAGGCCGATCCGCAGTACGCTGTCCAAGTGAACACACTGGTGCAGACTGCAGACCCTTGCAACTAACTATGCAGGTACCCAGGCCGATCCGCAGTACGCTGTCCAAGTGAACACACTGGTGCAGACTGCAGACCCTTGCAACTAACTATGCAGGTATCCAGGCCGATCCGCAGTACGCTGTCCAAGTGAACACACTGGTGCAGACTGCAGACCCTTGCAACTAACTATGCAGGTACCCAGGCCGATCCGCAGTACGCTGTCCAAGTGAACACACTGGTGCAGACTGCAGACCCTTTGCAACTAACTATGCAGGTACCCAGCCGATCCGCAGTACGCTGTCCAAGTGAACACACTGTTGCAGACTGCAGACCTTTGCAACTAACTATGCAGGTACCCAGCCAATCCGCAGTACGCTGTCCAAGTGAACACACTGATACAGACTGCAGACCCTTGCAACTAACTATGCAGGTACCCAGCCGATCCGCAGTACGCTGTCCAAGTGAACACACTGATGCAGACTGCAGACCCTTGCAACTAACTATGCAGGTACCCAGCCGATCCGCAGTACGCTGTCCAAGTGAACACACTGGTGCAGACTGCAGACCCTTGCAACTAACTACGCAGGTACCCAGCCGATCCGCAGTACGCTGTCCAAGTGAACACACTGGTGCAGACTGCAGACCCTTGCAACTAACTACGCAGGTACCCAGCCGATCCGCAGTACGCTGTCCAAGTGAACACACTGGTGCAGACTGCAGACCCTTGCAACTAACTATGCAGGTACCCAGCCAATCCGCAGTACGCTGTCCAAGTGAACACACTGGTGCAGACTGCAGACCCTTGCAACTAACTATGCAGGTACCCAGCCGATCTGACGTCAGTTCAGCCGACTGACGTACAGTCAGTTCTCTCATTGGCCTGATGATGACTGGTGTGACTGGTCGAAATCGATAGCCTAGTACCATCTTTTATATATGTTTACCGTCTGTATGTGAATCAGTATAAGTGTAAATATATCTTAAGTGTTGTAAGACGTCTTTTATTACATCCCGTAAATATTCAAGGTAAAACAAAACTGGCTCGGATCTTTCTGAAAGCTCTTAATTGGTGGACAACATTAGAAATACAAAATCAATTCAAACAAAAACAGGTTCCAGTAAGAGTAATAGAGATTAACATGCAAGAAAAAATGTTGAAGGAGAAAAATGACAATAAAACGGCATTCGCACACTGCATATCAGGTGATTTTGGAGAGAAGCGGCAAATGACAGCTGGTGTGGCAGTAGCCTTCAAAAAACTTATTGGGAGGCCTCATGAAACTGATTGTTTAACCAATCATCTTGCATTCCAACAGGTCCCTAATGGAGCTGGATTTTACTCTCTTGTTACCAAGGACAAGTATAACCATAAACCTTCGCTGCCCGATTATGACAAAGCCTTTGAAGACCTTATAACAGATTTAAAAAAAAGGGGTTTTACCAAGTTAATTTGTTCTGCTATGGGATGTGTGCGTGACCAAATACTTCCACAACACTTTGCAGCCAATATTGTAAAGTTTTATCATCTTACTGCTGCCCCCGTAGAAGTCATATCCTACAATCAATGGTCTTCTGGATCTCTGTGGAATGGTCTTAATTTTGAAGATTTTAACACCAGTTTAAAGCTCCACATCCTGTCCCAGTATCTACAGGCTGAACCACCATCTGCTGTTCGTCGCATACAACCCCTGAGGACCTCAATATTGACATCTGACGCCGACGCTGATGAACCTCATGACGACTCACCACAGGCAACCACCAACACACCCAAACATCTAGAAGCAGTGTGCTGTGTCAGTGATAAAAATCATGGGCATTATAGTGATGGTGATTTGTGCTCCTCATTGTCTGGTTTAAACTGAGATCTCACGACAATGAATTATATTCTGCTTGTACATATTGTGACGGGGTTGAGCAGGGCGGATTTAAATTCAAATGAAAATCCATCAATTTTGTCTAACAATAAATTTCAGTCACTTAAAATAATGCATCAAAATGTCCAACATTTATCTTCACGTCTTAATATCTTAAAAATAAATTTAGATGAAATACAGCCAGATATAGTTTGTTTATCAGAGCATAAAATGACAATGGAAGAAATTAAGCTCCTCAAGATTGATAACTATAAGATATGCTCTTTTTTCCAGACATTTTTCACTAGGAGGAGGAACTTTAGTCCTAGCCAAAAATAATATCAAAAATAAAAACGTACACATTTCCTCAACCCAGAATCTTTTAGTTGAAAAAGAGTTTGAATTTTGTATTACAGAAATTACGATGGATGAATTTTCATTTGTTTTGGTATGCTTGTACAGGTCTCCGTTACAATGCTTCATAGAATCTTTTCTCGATCGTTTTGACTCACTTTGTGACATAATAAGCAATAGATATAAGAAAATTGTTATTGCTGGTGATTTCAATATAAATGTACTAGTAAAAGGTAAAACTTATAGGAATTTTGTTAATATTTTGGATTTGTATGGTTTAGAATACAAGGTAAATTTCCCTACTAGAGTAACTCTTGAATCACAAACAGCAATTGATAATTTTGTTTGTAATATTGACTCTAACTAGTAAATTACACATTTCAGGAATTATTACATGTATATCTGACCATGATGGTCAACTGCTTGAAATCAAAAGAACTAAAAGCACCATAAAATATGTAAATAAGGGTTAGAGGAGGAAGTTTACTAAATCTAATTTAGAGTTATTCTGTAGATTGTTGTCAAATGAAAAATGGTTAGAGGTTTACCAGGCCACAGTAGAATCTAAGTATGACACTTTTTTTACAATATTTAATTACGCTTTTGAAATTAAATTATTTCCTAAGTTATTAACTACCATAAACAACCAAAACAGTGAAAAATGGATAACTGATGAAATAAAAAATAAACGATCAGAAATAATAGATTTGGAAAAACAGTACAGAGCCGAAAAAACGGAAATCCTGAAAGAAAAAAGAAAAACTTTGAAGTCTGGAATAAAGACTCAAATACAAAAAGAAAAAAAAACTGTTTTATGATGGTAGAATAACTCAGTCTAGCAATGCATCAAGTGCAACCTGGAAAATTATTAAATCAGAAATTAATAGAGAAGCCCATGTAAATAGCAACATAAATTTAATGCAAGATGGCAAACTGATTACGGTTCCACTTGCTGTTAGTAATATTTTTAATAACTATTTTATCAATGCTGTGGAAGATTCGAAACTCCAAAATATTAATCATCCAAATATTTCCAAATCACAAAAGTTTTCAAGTAATTTTAGGTTCAAACAGATTGATGAATTAACTTTAGAAAAAACAGTTATGGGTTTTGAAAATAAGTTATCCACTGGTATTGATGACATCCCAATCACAATAATCAAGAAAACTTTTCCACTAATTTCCAAACCTCTTTTACACGTTATAAATTCATCACTAATATCAGGATTTTTCCCTTGTAAACTAAAGATTGCAAAAGTAATACCGTTATTTAAAAAAGGAAACTTTAATGACCCTGCAAGTTACCGACCGATATCTTTATTACCAGTATTCTCAAAAATTCTTGAAAAAGTTGTATATGACCAATTATTACATTATTTAGAAGAATAACAATTACTAGATGAACAACATGGTTTCCGACCAGGAAAATCCACAATAACTGCAGGTATAAATTTTATTGAATCAATAATTAACGCTTTCAACAAAAATGAAAAAAATTATCGGAATTTTCCTTGATTATTCAAAAGCATTTGACAGTGTATCACATATTAAATTGCTAAATATTTTAAAAGACCTTAATATTAAGAATAAAGAGTACGTATGGTTCAGATCATACCTAAGTAATAGACAACAGTGTATACAAGTCCACCATGAATTTTCTTATCCTAGTAGTAAATATAAATATTTTCAAAACCTAATCTCTAATTTTCAAACTATTAAACGAGGCGTCCCTCAAGGGTCATTATTGGGCCCTTTATTATTTTTATGTTACATAAATGGGTTACCAAATTTGGTGGAGGCAGGAGGCTCTATGTGCCTCTATGCTGACGATGCCAATATCACATACAACTAAAGATGGCATTGAATTAAAATCTTTTCTAAGCCTTCTATCAGTTAAAGAATTTTCAAATAGCAAAAATCTTACATTAAACTTAAATAAATCAAATTTTATATCCTTTTGTACTAATCAAACCAGATCTGATTTAGAACCAGAAATATTTCTAGAAAATTCAAAATTGCAACAAGTTGAAAATACAAAATTTCTTGGATTAATACTAGACCAAAATTTGTGTTGGGATGAGCACGTTAATTATGTAGTTAAAAAAATGTCTTCTGGATTATATGCTTTACGTCAAATGTCTAAAATTTGTAATATTAATGCATTAAAAACTATTTATTACTCTTTAATAAATTCACACATGTCTTATGGCATAGCTATTTATGGAGCTACTACAAAGAAAAACTTGGGACAGAATTCTTCTACAGCAAAAAAGAGCATTGAGAATAATTTTTAATATTAAAAAGAATCAATCCGCTAAACCTCTTTTTTCTCAACTAGGAATTTTGACAGTATATGACCTATATATTTACGAAACAGTATTATATGTTAAAAAAATGAATATTTCAACCAAAAATCCCAATAATCATAATTACAATACTAGAAATAATAGATATATTGAAAATCACAAACTAAAATTTTTTGAAAAGAAGACTTGTTTCATGGGCAAAAAATTTTTATTTCATTTACCAAAAAATATTTTTGAGGAACAAAATTTAGAAAAATTTAAGACTTTAAAAAAATTACCTACTAACTTTAAACTTATACTCTTTTGAAGATTTTTTGTTGTTGAATAATCATCACTAATTTTTCTTGTACTCTAGATTTTAATTGTTTTGCTAGTATTAATTGTTTTTGTTCTCTTTTTATCATTAATTATATAAACAATTATTAGAGCAGGCCTCGTGAAGAGATTCTTTTGTATTTCTTTAGAATTATAATTTGTGCCATGAAGTATATTGTGACGCTATTCAATGTACAATATGTATATTGGTGAATAAAGATATATTTTAATTTGAATTTGGCTACTTTCAACCCCATTTTATTCTGTTGATGAATTTTTAGAGCTAAATAATAGAGATATTGTAATTTGATTATTTTTAGAAGAATTGTTTGTAACATGTATTGATTGTGTTGATGACAATAAAATATTCATTATTCATTTTATGAAATAAAATATGAAGCCGTTGTAAACGAACAATTACTGATGATAACTAGATAGGTAATTTGGATTAATGCTATTCACATCTGACGTTTATGCCGAGTCAGGCGAGGGAAGACACATTGTTCGCTTCCACTCATGTTATTCCAGCTGATTATTTTTCATTGTAAAATGACTTGCCGCATCCCTCTTCCAAGCGACTCGGTGAAATGTTCATATTACGTTGGCTATGGCTCCGCGCGTTTGTCCATAAATCACTTTGCCGTTGCCGCTAAGTTTTGTGCTGGATTTCATAAACTGGTCCATACTAATACAAAATCAACTGAACCATATAACACAGTAGTTCAGTAACATTAAAGTATAGAACAAAACATAATTGAAGAATAAAAATGTTATGCTCACTATTTACGTAATTTGTAAAAACAGCACAAATGTAAACGTTGACCAAAATAATTGAAAGACGATTTAACAGAAAAATGTGTATTGGTAAGCTGACAGTACTAAGACGCGTGGAGGAGGAGAGGCATTACTGTGCAAGTGCAAACCAGGTGCCAACTACAGTAGGACTTACTGCGAACAGGGCCGTAACGCAAGTGAAGGCAGTTGTTACACATAGGTAGATCTGGTATGTATTAAGAAGCCTGAATTTAAATTTGTAGTTATATTTTTACAAATTTTGTCCAGCAGTTGACGCAAACATTTGAAGTTGGTTTTCAAAGAACTTTTAAATCATATGGTGTAAACTATCAGCTGCGAAAAAATTGATTCATGGAGTAGAAGTAGTAAGGTGAGGATGGTTTGTAAACATAAGGGTATAGAGTAAACATTGCGTGTTAATAATCTTAAGTTTTGTTTATACAAGCAAGACCGCAAGAAGCAGCTTGTTGTTTATAGCTTTACAATTTGGTAAGATTTTAACTAAATGATTTGTCCTATAAACATGGTCATATTTTATGACCAATCTAGTGCACGCTGTATGTCACAGAAGAATATACTGTATAGCATCACAATTTGCTGGTATAAATACGAGGGTCATCCAGCATCCCGAAAGTAAAGAACGTTTGCTTACTGCACCTAGCACAGCTCCCCCATCACTGTCATTGCATGTGTGGCAGTCCACTCACCTCCCCACCAAAGTATGAGCTGAGTCTCATTGCTGTGTTGTCACACGTCTTATTTCTACAGCGATTCAAAGTGGCGGCTGCAATCAAAATTCCCTCCAAATATGAGATATGCAGTGTTATTCGGTTTGTGAGTTAAAAAATGTCCAGATCTTAGAGATTTTTAGAAAAACTCCAAAGAAAGTTTATGGGAAAGTGCAAACAAGTCTTCAAGTCGGGCCTTAAGGGGGAAATAATGTTCCAACGTATTTAATGAAAAAAATCCATTGTGCACGGCGAGGATCGGAGTGGCAGGTCAGTGCTCACTAAAGATGATTTGAAACAAAGACTTCAGGGAAAATTTGAGGAAAATAGCTGCTAAAGTCTTAAGCACATTACATCAATTTAAAGATCTTGCTTTTTGCACTTTCGCCATAAACTTTCTTTGGTGTTTTTCTAAATGTTATGGTCTGGACATTTTTTGGTGTTTTTCTAAATGTTATGGACTGGCCATTTTTTAACTGACAAACAGCATGACATTGCGCATCTCATATTTGGCGGGATTTTTCTATTACCACCGCCATTTTGAATCGCTGTAGAAATAAGACGTGTGACCACACATGCAATCGTGGTGATGGGAGAGCTATGCTAGGTGCAGTAATCAAACGTTCTTTACTTTCTGGATGACCTCGTAAGTTATTGCTTTACAGACTTTTAAAAATAGTAGGGATGAGCGATTCCAATTGTCGATTCTCGATTCCACCAATTCTAAGGTTTAGAATCGGAATCGAGAATCGATGGCCCAAAGTCGATTCCAGGCCGTCGATACTCCCGCCACTTACCCAACTTAACACCACCAACCATAAAAAATTCGAGTCGAGTAGTTGAAAATTGCATAGCTACAGATTTACACCGCTAACTATGTTTAACAAAATATATGACTGAAATAAATAAAAATAAGCCTAAAATCTATTTTTAGCTCATATGAAAGGAGACAATGACAGTTGAGTTATTTATGGATTCCTGTGAAGTAAGATAAGTAAGAGAGGGGCACAGGGAGTCGGGGGCAAAAAATCTGACCCTTGAGATAAGGAAGACGGTATGGGAGGGGAGGGTTGGGGTCTGGTTGAAAGCAATGAATCAGCCGGCTGACCAATATTATTTCTTTGTCATTATCTTACAACCACGTTTTTCCCCATGAATAGTTTCATAATTATCTACAAAAAGCTGCTAAATAACATTACAGTATATTTAAAAACATTAATATACATTCATTAAAAATTAATTATTAAACAAAATTTTTTTCTACTATACGAAATTTATAACCCTAAATTTAACACTACAATATTATTTCTTTGTCATTATCTTACAACCACGTTTTTCCCCATGAATAGTTTCATAATTATCTACAAAAAGCTGCTAAATAACATTACAGTATATTTAAAAACATTAATCTACATTCATTAAAAATTAATTATTAAACAAAATTTTTTTCTACTATACGAAATTTATAACCCTAAATTTAACACTACATTACAAATCTATTCTTATTGGTCAAGAATAGTTAACATCCAAAGTGATTGTTTTATAACTCAAGAAAAAAACTATTCCAAAAAAATATCATGGGAGATTTATGTAAATTAAAGCATAACAATTATATAAAAAATACATGCAGTTCAACTTATTTTTTTAATTATTTATTTTGAAAGTTTGATTTGATTAATGAAAAATAATCACCAACTGATTGTATCGATTTATTAAATAAAAATCAATTACCGACTAATTTATTGTCTTTAATAATTTTTAAAACGTTACTTTGATATTTGACCTATTATTATTATTATTATATTATTATATTATTATTATTATTATTATTATTATCGATGGAATTGGAATCGAGAATCGATTTCCAAGAATCGTAAACGGAATTTTAAAAAATTAGAATCAACTCATCCCTAAAAAATATATTAGCATTGTATTAACATTTTTAAAACAGTATTATTAATATTTTAACCCTTTCCGCTCGAATGTCGGGGCAGCCCCGCCCACCGCATTTTGTTATGTTGTCGTATGTTGGGCCTGACCCGCACATGCGTTTTTTTTTGGTCCCCAATCAACTGTATTAAAATAAAAACACAAAAGTGAGCTTATTTTAACAAACAAACAAATAAATAATTAAGTGACCAGCTGTGATTTTAAATGCAGCTGGATAGGGATAGGCAAGTAAAAAAATGAGAGTTGGAAGGGTTAATATCATTAAAATGCACATCTGCCCACAGCAAGCAGAGCTGTCGAAATAAATAAAAAATTATCCTCTCCCAATATAAATAAACCCTCAACGAGGGAAAACTGCAATATTTATACTTTGACAATCCGTTTTGGCACAAATTAACAATAATGCACCTAAAAATATTATAAATATGCATAAGCTTGCTACTGCTAGCACCAAGCTACCATTATAAAATTACCACACAAAAAATGACAATTCTTCTGTTCCTCCACTTGTGTATAGTATCTGGTATCACAGACTATCACGAAGTCTTGAATCTTCCTCAGCAATTTTGAATTAAATAATTGACATAACTGGATTTTTTTCAAATTTGATCAGTAGCTTAACTGCGCAGCTCACCCCTTGCTTTGCTCGCTATTACCTTCCACGTCCAGGCCCAAGGGCCCACATGCACGGGCAGAGTATAGGGAAAAATAGACTGCCAACCTCTTTAAAAAAAAGTAAGTGCCATAGGCGTAATTCGAGGGTGGCAAGGGGAGGCAGTTGCCCCCCCAATAATTTGGAGGACATATTATTGTAATATATGAAAAGTCACAATAATCACGATCACGACCATTTTTGCCCCTTCAATCAAAATACTGAGATTACGCTAATGGTAAGTGCCACATGCTCACTTGAGAGACTGCAGGTCAGTATTGGCAGAGGTCTTATTTTTCATCTGCAAAGCCCTTCTTAAAGTTCAAGATAAGGGGTCCATCTTTTTTACAATTGCCTAAATAAAAACCAAAACTGGTTTCCTAGAATTTTTGATGGCCAGGCTTGAAATGAAAGTGGTTGATTTAGAGAATACTTCAGCATGAAAACAAAATTGCCAGCAATTTGGGCTTAAAGGTTTAAAAATCAAACACACCTATTAATTATAACAATTTAATAACACTGTGACAGTGGTCAAAACATAAATTAATCTAATTAGTCTGATAGTTATTTTTTTTTAATAAGTTTTGAAAGCGAAAATGATCAACTCCTAGCATATCTCTATAACGACCAGCACCTGTTCAATTACAGTAGAAATCCAATTATCCGAACCCCAATTATCCGAATCTCCAACTATCCGAATCGATTTTGAGTGAAAATAACATCGGGAGCGCGTGTAGCGATAATGCGCCGTTCCGTTATTATGGCAACGTGAGTGCTAAAATAAAAGCCCGCGCTGTTATCTTCCCGCGCGATATTTACGCGGGAAACAATAAAAGCCCGCGCTGTTACCTTCCCGCGCGATATTTTCGTGGGGAACAATGAGTCATACCACCCCCTTCCGACCCTGCTCCATCAGTCGCTACTGTTCTTTCACCGAGATTATCTGTGTTCGTAGAAAGTTTGTGTTGTATTTAGTGTCTAATCCTAGATTTTAATCTTTCGAAATGAGTACAAAACGTAAACGTGTTGTCCTTTCGCTAAGTGATAAAGTGGAAATTATTAACCAGTTAAATAAAGGCGTGCCTGGAAAGCAACTCGCAGAGAGATTCGGCGTGGGAGCTGCTATTGTCTGACAATAAAGTTAACAGTGCAAAGATTTTAAGCTTTGTGAGTGTGTTTGAAAGTCAAGATGGTTGTTCATCAAGAAAAGTGATGAAAAAAGCTAAAAGCGAACAGATTGAGAACGCTGTTTTCACGTGGTTTCTGCAACAACGTTCGATTGGATGACCGATTTTGTGTGAAAAAGCACTGATGTTCAGTGAAAAAATGGGTGTGACCGATTTTAAAGCAAGTCAGGGTTGGCTCCGGAATTTTAAGTCTAGGCATGGTGTGCGGGAGTTGGACGTAGCTGGAGAAACTTTCTGCCGATTGCGAAACTGCCAGTAGTTTTCTGGAAACTTTTAAAACAGAAACTAAAGACTACGACCCTGACCTTGTGTATAACGCAGATGAAACTGGTTTAAACTGGAAAGCTTTGCCGAGGAAAACTTTAGCTTCCAAAAGAGAACAATGTGCCCCAGGGCATAAAGTAAGCAAGGAACGCGTCACAATCCTCGTTTGTGCGAACTCTACAGGCACCCATCGGCTACCTTTACTAATGATCGGCAAAGCAAAAAAGCCAAGAGCTTTCAAAAATGTAAACCAGTGACCTACATGAACCAAAAAAGTGCATGGATAGAGACCGATATATTTTTGGAATGGTACAACAAAACCTTTATCCCTGAAGTAAAAAAATTCAAAAAAGAAACCGGAAAAAACGGAAACGTTTTACTCATCATTGACAATGCTCCAACTCATCCAACACTTGAGTGTCTCATGAGAGAAAAGGGAAGGTTTAAGTGTTTGTTCTTGCCGCCTAATGTGACAAGTCTGCTACAGCCCATGGATCAGGGTGTTATTGAGTGTACCAAACGACACTACCGACGTCAGTTGCTCCGTAAACTGCTACTGGCTGAAGAAGACGATGAAGAAAGAGTTCTGGATTCGTACAAAAAGATTAATTTGAAAGACTGTTGTTACATGATTGCGGATTCCTGGAACATGGTTAAAAGTGTTTCACTAAAACGAGCTTGGAACAGAATAAATGGCACATCGACCAAAGAACAACTCGAGTTAGAAAAACAAATAGCACAAGAACAAGAAACAACAGCTGAAGTCGATGAACCAGAGGAGGAACTGTGTGTGGGAGAGTTTGTAAACATTGCCAAGGAAATCACGGGTTGCGCAGAATGCGATGTTGATCATGTGGAGGAGTGGCTGCAGTGCGATAAAGACGACCAGGGGTTCCAGATAATGACAGATGATGAGATCGCGGATAGTGTCATGGACGAACGAGGCGATAACGAGGACAATGATGAAACCGGTGAGGAAACAGAAGAGGAAAATGTTCCTACACACGGAGAGGCTTTCATGTGTTTTGAAAACGCCTTAAAGTGGATGGAGCGGCAACCCGAATGCGAAGCTGTACAACTTCTTGCCGTCAAGTGCCTGCGGGACCTTGCTGCTCAGAAACGTGCTACAAAAATACGCCAACTCACTTCGCTCGAGATGTTCAAGTGAAATAACCAACATTGAACAGTGAAATATGTACAGTATGTGTGTATTGAAAAGAGCAACTTTATGTACTGTATTCAATTTAACTCTTGTAATTTAATTGTTATGACGTATATTCTTGATATAGTTTCTGTTCATTACATTTATATGTAGTAACTTTGTCAATAAAATTCTGATTTTTAATGTACAGTATGGTGATGTTTTTTGCTTAATTCCTGAGGTATACCTGATTATCCGAATTTCTGCATATCCAAATCGGCCCGATCCCCAATTAATTCGGATAATCGGAGTTCTACTGTACAACAAAATTCGACCTCAACAAGTTTGAGTTGATATTTTGTGTAAACAAAACGTATCAACAACAAAATTTCTGTTAAGGCTACTGTATTTTAAGATTAAAGGGTTTTGTTATCCTAGAAACAATTTTTTTAAATTAGTTTATTACCACATAGTTCTGCTGGAAAATTCAAAGATATCAAAACAGAAACCTTCTTTCAATGTATACTCTATAGTACATAGCATACATAAAGCACTAGTGTTTAAAAAACATATTTTATCGACACTTAAACATTTATAAAAATGAGTTAACACACAATATAAAAGTAAATGACAAACGAGGCAATAACGCAACAAGTTAGGATACAAGAGGACTAAATCACAATCTTGGCTAAGGTAAATATACATGGTAAAATATCAATATTATATTTATAGTATAACAACAATAAATTTGAAGTATTTATATCAATGAATGTTTTGAAAGAGAGTAATAAATTTAAACTAAACAAACACACTTGACAGAAAGGTAAAGTTAAATAGTTAACATACTGGAAAATACTTATAAATCTTATAAGTAAAACATAGCATGCTCCATGAAAACAAGGTGTAAGGTTTGAAAAGAGGACTAGTTTCAACAAAGCAAGAATATTCTTTGTTTTTAAATCAATTAAAATTAAATAACTGAATTACAAAATCATTTTAACTGGCATTTTTGCAGTTAGAAAGAAAATGCATAACATAAATTTGTATAAGGTCTATAAGATTAGTATTATAAGGGACTATTTCAAAAACTCATGGTAACTACATCAGTGCATAAAACTGTAACCAACAGTACTGAAGTGGTCTAAGGAAATAGTTAATAATACCAAGCTGTACCTTTCTGTTGACAAAGACCCCTGCATTCAAGTACAGAACTAACCTTTTATCCGTTGACAACAAGGATTGTTTAATTAATTATCTACATATCTTGAAAAAGCTTGGGGTTTGACTAACTTAATGTCAAAATACTAATAGGTCAACCCACGGCTCAGATTAACATGTTCGCTGCGGCAAACCCCGATCGGGATCGTGGCCGACCCCTACTCGGGTGCAATCGATCCCGTTCGGGGTTCTTCGGCAATGCTATTCGGCTATCATCGGTTATTTGTTAGCCTCGTCCCCAGACCTCAGTAGATTGCTGTGTGTAGTGAAAGGCCGTGTCTTTCTCGCGTTGCGTTAGTTGGGATTACCCGCCATTATTTTGAGCCAGTGACGACCTGTGCGTGGCGCTCGAGTTGTTTAACATATTTGTACATATTTAATTCATATACAAATGTATATATGTAATTTTCAGTAAAAAGGGCTACTAATATAATTATTATTTTAAACATTTTAAACACAGTACCCTGGTTTAAATTATTTTATTTCAAGACCGACATGTTTCGGACCTTAAGGCCATAGTCATGGTCGTAAACAAAACATAACCTCACAATTATTATAAAGAATTAAATTGTGGAAAAAGTCATATGATTATATTGTCAGCAATTTATGGTTTACATTTATATTTCTTTATAATAATTGTGAGGTTATGTTTTGTTTACGACCATGACTATGGCCTTAAGGTCCGAAACATGTCGGTCTTGAAATAAAATAATTTAAACCAGGGTACTGTGTTTAAAATGTTTAAAATAATAAATGTATATATATATATATATAATATGTTATATCATATTTATAAGTAATATTCATATAAGTGACATTATTTTTACATACATATATATATATGGTTTTTACCCCAGTACTGGCGACCCAGTTCGAGGTCAAAAATGGCTGCCTTATTTTATGTAGCTTTTTTATCAAAAACTTTCTTTTTAGGTTATATTTAGTTGTTTGCACCGCAAAACTATGTGAATTTCGTAGAAGTGACATTATTGTTATATAAATGTATATATAGTTTTCACCCAAGTGCTGGCGACCCCGTTCGGGGTCAAAAATGGCTGCCTTATTTTATTTAGCTTTTTCATCATAAACTTTCATTTTAGGTTATATTTCGTTGTTCGCACCACAAAACAATGTGAATTTCGTAAAAAAAATTTAGCACCAGGGTAACCTATTGCAAAATTGACGGCCGCAGCAAACGTGTTAAGAATATTTGTTGGCAGTTTTCTGGTACTAAAGAAAATACTTGGGGTTAGAATTGTCATGAAACGTATCAACGTAATCTAGTGCGGCATTGATGACATTCTCGGACGCCTTTTCGATTTCATTGTCTCCTCCTCAAGACGGGTATGCTGTAATGCATGTTCGTCCAGCTTAGCTTTGTTGAAGAATGCCGCATTGCAAAGACACGTAAATGGGGCAGTTTCATGGAATATGATTTCATGAACGGCCTTCACTTTTTTATTTTTAAAGAACAAAGTACAGTAGGGGCATTTATTTTTCGGAATTCCATTATCCTCCCCTTGAGAAGCTTTCACAACCTGCAAACAAGCACGACATTGCTAATCAACCAATCAGAAGGTTATAGTTTATACATGTAAATGTTACAACTTGAACTATAGTGAATAATATTCTGCAATAAAATTGTAACTGTAATGTTTACCTAAACAAATTTAGCATTTACTAATAGTTTTTTCACCAGACTTACAGTTGTCAGAACTCTATATGCTCTCACACTCCCAGAATAGGTATGTACTTGTAAAGTAAGTACTGTTTTTAATACCGCCGTTGTAGCGCTGCGGTTGGCATTCCTGCATGAAGCTATTTCAATGGTTTGCCTATTTAAATTCAGCTTATAACATTTATTAATTATGTTAGTCTGTTTTTACTACATAAACAAGTGTTTTACTATTCAATTAAACATACTCACTTTGTTATTCTTATACATCAGAATGGAGTTTAATTATCCTTATAACGTACACAAGTATTTACTGAAAACCATCAATAAATCTTAACTGAATATTACTTTTTTTTTCATAAATTAGTATTGAGCAAATGTTGCTCTTAAAATTAGCATCAGAATTTTAAGAACTAATAGGGCTAAACACTAATGAACATAATTTTAAAAACATATTTTAACCTAAAATTATCCTCACTTGGTTTTCAGCACAATAAAATTAAAGATGATCAGTGCAGCCATTTTGACACTTCAGGAAAAACCTGTTTATCTGAACCAAAAACTGGGATAACCGAAACCACAACTGAAAAAGGATGATCAGTTATACAGTAAGTATTACACATTGCATAGCGCAGTGCAAAATCCTGAGATGGTTCCATCAGGCCGTTCTTACATCAATGGTAAGAAAAAGTTCCGAAAATATTATTGGTTATTTTGAGTAACAGATTATATTTTATATGCAACTGGTAGAATTTGGAATGAATTTAAATCATGAAAAAAATAACAATTGGACATTCGGATCTTTACCAAATGAGCCTTAAAGTATAAACCACTGATTATTCAAAAAATTAGGTTTTAGGTTAGGCTGGCTTCTTAGGCCATGATACAGCAAAAACTATGAAAGGAAAGGGATGCCAGAGAACTTACCCATTGAAAATAAGTGTGAAGAGTCAACAGGAAAGCTAATTCACTGGCAAAAAGTGACACAAATACACACAGAAACTTGATAATTTTTGGGACAACTTGTCCCTTTCTCAATCAGTTGAAGTGTTTGTTAGTCCTAAATGGAAGCAGGCTTGCCAACTTAATCACTTAACTATTTACACTATTTCAACTATATACACTATTACTATATACAGTTCAAGTTCTTATGTTCTCTAGCTATGGAAAAAGGATGGGATGGTAGGTAATAGAAATGTGGATGATTGTTTATCTAATGTTTAAGTTGGGGGATCTCTGGATTTTGTTATCCATTGGTGGGCTAGCTCCCATCTTCTGAGCTGGGAAGGATTGCAATTTTGAGGAAGGGTTTTAACTATTTTTATGTTGAAGCAATCATCAAAAGTTGCATCATGCTCTATTGAGTGTTTTGGAACAAGTTTTTCTGGATTTTTTATTTTACAGTCATGTCTGTGGCTATTCATAAGTTTGCGTAGAGTGTCTGTGGTTAGGCCAATGTACTGGGCTGGGCAGAGTGTGCACTGTAATTGATAAATTACATTGGTGGAGCTGCATGTGTGGTGGCCTGTAATATTATATTCTCTGTTGGTTATGGAGCTCTTGAATCTGGTTGTGGGTTGGTGAATGGGCAGGCCTTGCAGGTTGTCCGGATGCATGGGAATGATCCTTAGGGTTCATTGGTGGTTTTAGGCAGTTTTCCTAGGCGTTTAGGTTTGACTAACTTGTTTCGTAGGTTCGGTAACTGTTTAAACAGAACATTTGGTGGTCTGGAAAGAAGATCTTTTGTATGGGGACTGACTTGTAGGATGCAGAAGTTGTCCTGGAGGATTTTGTTAAGATTTTATAGGCCATGGTGGTAAGTTTTGATTAAGCTTATGTTGTCAGGTTTGTGTTGAGAGGAGTTGGTGGTTAATGAGTTAGACTGTGCTCTTTGAATTTGGTCTTGAACAAGTTTGCGGGGATACCCTCTTGATATGAATACTGCTTCTAGCTGTTTGTTGAAAGTTGTTCTTTGCTGGTGTTCTGAAAATATTCGTTTAGCTCGTAGGGCTTGACTGTAGAGGATGGATCGTTTTGTATTGTTGGGGTGGCAGCTAGTGAAATGAAGGAACTGTTGTTTATTTGTTGGTTTTACGTGGATTGAGGTACTAAGGTTTCCACTGTTTAGACTGATATTTCCATCCAGGAAAGTGATTTGTTTGTGGAAGGAATCCCAAGTGAAGCTGAGGATGGAATGATTCTGCAGGCTGTTAAGGAAGGTGTCTAGCTGGTCATGGCCGTGGGTCCAGGTAAGAAAAATGACATCGACAAACCTATATCAACAGAGAGGTTGAAGGATTTGTTTCGTTAGGAAGGTCTCTTCGATATGTGCCATGCATAAATTGGCGTACGATGGGGCCATTTTGGTTCCCATTGTAGTACCTTTCAGCTGTAGGAAATTCCTGTTCATGAATTGGAAATTATTGTGTTCAAGGATGAATTTGATTAAAGTTAACAGAAAGTGGGTTGTGGGTTTGGAATTGTTGGGGTGCTTCTCGAGGTAATGTTCAGTAGCTGATAGGCCATGGGCATGCGGTATGTTTGTATATAAAGATGTAACGTCGATGATTGTATATAAAAAATTAATATCGACGTTATATTTTGGCCACTATCGACGTTACTTCTTGATATACAAACATACACCCCAAGGATCATTCCCATGCAACCGGACAACCTGCAATACCTGCCCCTTTCACCAACCCACAACCAGTTTCAAGAGCTCCATAACCAACAGAGAATACAATATTCTGTGAGAATACAACAAAGAATATACAACAGAGGCCACCACACATGCAGCTCCACCAATGTAATTTATCAATTACAGTGCACACTGCCCAGTCCAGTACATTGGCCTAACCACAAACACTCAATGCAAACGTATGAATAGCCACAAACATGACTGTAAAATAAAAAATCCAGAAAAACCTGTTCCAAAACACTCAATAGAGCATAATGCCACTTTTGATGACTGCTTCACCATAAAAATAGTTAAAACCCTTCCACAAAATTGTAATTCTTCCCTGCTCAGAAGATGGGAGCTAGCCCACCAATGGATAACAAAATCCAGGGATCCCCCAATTTAAACATTAGATAAACAGTCATCCAAATTTCTATTACCTACCATCCCATCCTTTTCCCGTAGCCAGAAAACATTTAAGAACTTGAACTGTATATAATAACAGTCTATATAGTGAAATAGTGTAAATAGTTAAGTGATTAAGTTGGCAAGCCTGCTTCCATTTAGGACTAACAAACACTTCCTCAAATGATTGAGAAAGGGACAAGTTGTCTCGAAAATTATCAAGTTTCTGTGTGTATTTGTGTGACTTTTTGCCAGTGAATTGGCTTTCCTGTTGACTCTTCAGACTTTTCAATGGGTAAGTTCTCTGGCATCCCTTTCCTTTCATAGTATTCAAAGAATTAGGGATAACCGAAACTGTTCCACCCAATATTTGCAGTTAAGTGGGTTATGCTATTTCCAAAAATTTACGTACCATTTCTAATCTTTATGCAATCGAATTCTCTTTGATCGTGCAATTAAATATCTAATTTTGGTTTGAATTACACAGGAAACAATTGTATTGTGCCTTTTCTTACAATTGTGCCAATAGTAAGTGTTACGTGACTTTTTCAGAAATTGTCTCTCTGCCTTAAAAATTTGAGCCCCAGCCCCAGTGTCCATGTCATGTAAGTTGCCAATACCTAACAGTTACATGTAAAACAAATGTTTCAATACTTGATTAACATGGAGGTAGAAGTAACATTGATTCTATTTATATAGAAAGCAATTTTGTTTAGCTAACAATCTCAGATTGATTTCTATAATACACTTTGCAATGCTGAGGAGTAGAGGTAAATGTTCCCTCATTAATGGTTACATTACTCCTAGTTAAACGTACAGATTCCACAGTGCTGTTATTGCTAATCCTTGGTTGAAAAGTAAAATATGAGTTGAAAACAAAAAGAGGCCACCTATAAATGAATCCTCAGTTTATGCCAAACATAATTTATTTTATTTCTCATTTTGCTATTTTGTTCAACATTTATTCAGTTCTTCAAGAAAAAATTGGTTTAGTGTAGGACCTGTGATTTTTTTCAACTAAAATGAATGAGTCTCACTTATCATCCAGAAATATGTGGAATTTCTTTTTAGTGTGAGGCGGAAAAATGCATTTATGCACACAGATGTCCAGCCTGTATTGGTGGGACTCCTACCAATATAGTGTACCCTTTAAAAATCAGCTTGCCCCCCTCCCACTACGGGGCTTAAAAATGGCATATATTTAGAACCAGTAAAACAACCTTTATTAAATAGTGCAACAGTATGTAAATAAAAAAGGTTATTCTCTATTTTGTTGTTTCAATATTAATTAAAGTACCGCTTTTCTCCCTTTTTCAGTAAACCAATATTACCAAATTCTTAATCAAAATTTATTTTGAGAGAAGCCATGCTCGTTGGTGGACTATAAATATTTAAGTAAAAAAAAAAAACACAACTGATTGGAAGAATTTAAGCGAAAGAAGCTTTAAAAATGAAGATTAAGAATATATTTTATTGAATGACTGCCCTTACATTATTGATGAATGTTCGAAGAATAATTATCGGACACAGAAGAAATTTAAATAATTAGATGTGTTATGATGTATCTAAATATATTAGTCTTTTTCCTGTTGTCATGTATTATTTCTAATGCCCAACGCCAATAACGTTTTTATTTATTTACTAAAGGGGACGTACAAGTTTCAGGAAAAGATATTGTGATATTATCAGGCGCTTATAAACTATGTAATTCCTAAGCAATTATGTAATTTGTGGACAGCCCTTAGTAATTTGTGTAAAAAACTTACCAAATCATCGTTTTGATGGATGAGCCGCATGTGCTCAATGAGTTCCGTCTTTTGTTTGAAGTGTTGACTGCAACAAATGCAAGCAAACTTTTTCGGGCTTTTATTTGCCGTCACGTTGTGGTTGTTTTTTAAATGTTTCCCAAGACTGAAATAAAATGATTCATTGAAACAAAAAGTTAGTAGGGAAGAAAATCAGGCAAAATGTCCTGGAATGAAGTGTGGAATGTGCGCTTATTTCCAATAGGTATTACTTAGGGGTATTGACGAGTCGATTCCAATTCTCGATTCCACCGATTCTCAGGCTTAGAATTGGAAACGAGAATCGATGGCCCAAAGTCGATTCCGATTCTATCGATTCCAGGCTGTCGATCCTCCCGCCGTTAACCCATATATACACCACTAACCATAGAAAATTTGAATCAAGTAGTTGAAAATTGCATAGCTACTCCCGCCGTTTACCCAGATCTACGCAGCTAACTAATGTTTAACAAAATATATGACTGAAATAAAGAAAAATAAGCCTAAAACCTATAGTTAGCTCATATTGCAATGTCACATAAACATGACTATACATTCATTTTCATTTAGTTTTATAACTTCTTAATAATCCTTCTATAATTTGTTCCTTAAATGTTAATTGTGTAAAATAGGCTATACCTGAATACTTACTTTTCCTCAAAGGACCATTTAATTTTTAATAGGCCCATATCACCACCCCTCAAATCTGTCACTATCTCAGATAATACAATTTATGAATTTTAATCACCTACTCAAACGTAATTTATTAGATTTAGTCATTTAATCAAATACCTAGATATAACACTAATGTAAAAGGTTGTCTCAGATAAATAATTTTATATATAATAATTTTCAAAATTGATCTCTATTAAAATTTTATTCCAAAAACCAAAGTGCAGTGTACAACAGTGAAAAGCTTCAAAAACATGTGGTCAGCATTGTTGAAGATCCATCACCAAGCCCAGAGACCTCTTCCTCCTTCTTCTGAATCCAACCATGGCAGTGAAAGCACCCCAGTAAGAGCATTGCTCATTATTTTCTCCCCTGCCCAATAAAAATCAGTATATTAGGTACCAAAAACCTAATTTTTAATAGGCCACTAGTGCTCAGTAGATTATTCATCCCTTGATGCCACCTCAAGCTAAAATTTATTACTGAGTGAAGAATAATATAATAGTATCCAGTTGGTAAGAACTTTCCATAAACTTTCGGCCTTACAACTAAGAATTTCAAAGAAAAACTAAATTTATTGGACAATTTTTTTTAAACAAATTCATCAAGATCAAATTTTAATATCAATTTCAATAGAAGCAAGCTATTTATCATAGTAAGTCAAGAGTAATTTCCAAAGAACAATTTCTGTGTCTGGCCTAGATTACTAGACAGTGAATCAAGTGGACTTTTTTAACCTAAATTAACTTCATTCAAAGATCCATATTGGTAAAGTTTTATTCAGCACAAATCCTAAATAATTGGTATTCATTTTCATGTATTTTATTTTATCAAATGTTCGATAATCTTTGAGCCAGCTCGATCAACCACCCCTGAGATTTAAGAGAAGCTCATAGCCGCCATTTTAATTGTATTAATTTTTTAACATTTTAAATTTCCCATCTGCCTGTACTTCATTGTTAGCCCCAAAACTTGTATCATTTGTTTTTATGTAATTTTGAAATAAATATTGTTTGTGAGATAAACACCTTAACGTCTAGTAATTAACTATTCTTTAATAATAGAAATAGAAAAATAAAGGGTATATTACAATATGAAAGGAGAAAATGACAGGTGAGTTATTTATGGATACCTGTGAAGTAAGACAGGGGCACGGGGAGTGTTTGGGTCGGGGGCAAAAAATCTGACCTTGGAGATAAGGAAGGAAGGCGGGACGGGAGGGGAGGTTCGGGGTCTGGTTGAAAGCAATAATTAATCAGTCAGCTGACCAAAATTATTTCTTTGAGTCATTATCATACAACCACTTTTTTCCCCATGAATAGTTTCAAAATTAACTAAAAAAAGCTGCTAAATAACATTACAGTATATTTAAAAACGTTGATCTACAGTCATTTAAAAAATAATTATTAAAAAAATTGCTTTCTAACTTTGATACGAAATTTAAAACCCTAAATTTAACATAAACATTACAAATGTATTTTATCGGTCAAGAATAGTTAACATCCAAAGTAATTGTTTTATAATTTCAAAAATATGGGAGATTTACGTAACTTAAAACATAACAATTATATGAAAAATAAACTTACAAAAATAAAAAATAAAAAAAACTAAGTTGAACTGCAAGTTTATTTTTCATATAATTGTTATGTGTTATGTTTGTTGTTTACAAAAATAAATAATAAAAAAAAACTAAGTTGAATTGCAAGTTTATTTTATTAATGAAAAATAATCACCAACCAACTGATTGTCTTAATTTATTAAATAAAAATCAATTAGCCTACTGACTAACTTATTGTCTTTAAAAATCATTCATTAAAACATTAATTTGCTATTTCACCTATTATTAGGAATTGATGGAATCGGAATCGAGAATCAATTTGTAAGAATCGGAATCGACTCATCCCTAGTTAGGGGCCGTATACATATTATGCAACACATTTTGTTGTAATTTCAGGCCCCCCCCTCCCCCATGTAACACACCATAACGCTTGACCATACCCCCCCCCAATGTGTAACACGTAACTCAAATCGTCCACACAAAGGCTGTACAAAAACATCAAAGACACAAAGGCATCGTCGTTTTAAAGGCTGTTTTTTAGCCTTTAAAACAGCTTAAACATTATAAACATAGTTTTATTAGCATTTTGGAATATGGATTTCAATGAATCATTAAATTTTAATAAATTTCTTTTGACGGTTTTTAATAACTTTTCAAAGCAAAATGTAAACAATAGACAAACAAAATGTTACTATGTTACTAACAATATAAACAACAAAACTAACCATCTCAATACATAAGTGAGTGCACCAGCTCTTAGGGTTAATATGTGTGAGTTACGTAATGTTTATCCAAACTCCCCCCTCCCCTACATAACGCTACGCCATACCCCCTCCCACCGTTAAGTGCATTACGTAATATGTGTATGGCCCCTTAAAAAAATCTCTCACGTGACCGATACTGTTAAGTGTGACCGACCTGTATATTGGAGACATTATTTTTAATAGTCGTTCAGTTAAGCTTTGTATGCTAACCATGTTTTGAGGTTGTGTTTAGTTCTTGTTCTTGTTATGATATATTTAGCTTTTTCATAAAAGAATAACATGTTATGATTTATAAGTGTGACCGTACTGTTTGTGAATTGAGGTGCAATATAATTCTTCCCTGGTTTGTAGATATTTCAGGAAATCTATAACTTTAATAGTATCTTATTTTATAGTAATGAATAACTTTTATTGTCTTTTAGATGTATTATGTTACCTTGGACTTACCTTTTAGTTGTTTAAGTCACGTGAGTTTACCAAACGGTCACTGTTGTTACCCGCCAGTCATGTTATTCAAAGGGCTATTCAAAGCTTGCTATAATAACCTTGACACTATTCATGTATACCTATGTATATATATTAAATGAATAAAGGCAATTTGAATTTGAATGTCTGTTACAGACCGTTCAATCTGCTACAGGCCGGTCACGGGATAAAAATACTAACTAAACGACGATAATATATTTTTATTTAAATATATATTTACATAAAAACGATGAAAAAATGTATTCACATCTCACAATAGTAAAATCATTATTTTAAAATATTTTCCAATAAATAAATTTTAGGTATTAGGTACCAAATACACTTCCAACTTCACCACCATTTTCTAATTTTTTATAATTTTTAAAGGTTAAAATTATGGAATCAGGAAATAAATACACGTCATTTTTTGTTATTGTTTATTTAATTAAACATTCTGTCAGTTGTTTGCATAAAATGTTTTAAACTCGTTATTTGTGGGAGGTTAAGTGAGTGTGACCGATCCCTGTGTTGGTCCTGAAAATGTTTGTTTTTATCATATAAAAAATTAAAATTGTGCTCTGGTGCAGCATTGGAGTGTTCCCAGCAATGTATGAGACTAAACAATCAATAGTAGAAGACAATTCGACAATTTTAATTTTTTAAATGTTTCTTAACCTAAATTATCCCATTTGGTGGAATTGATCCTCTTACGTTAGCCAAATTCTCTTGTTCAGGAAAATGAGCGAATCAAATTTCCTCTGAACAAACAAATTGAAATGTTTATAGAACTTTTTGTACTCGCCTTTCTGTGCATGGTAAGTTTGCCCCTAAATGAATTTCTTGTTTACAGGTACAGTGGTACCATTTAATAGGCCTCCAACTGAATAAACTAAATTGATTGTTAGCAAATTTCTTGGCCCTTCTTTTTTGGATTTTATTTTTAAATGATAACCACTTTCAACAACAAAAATTCAATAATAAGTTAAACGAGTTCGCACGCAGCACGCTGACGTGAGGGAAGTGAATTTCCACATAAAAACATGTAAAACTCAAAATAAGTGTAAAAACATACATTTGTCCAATTTTTATTGAAATCTGAAAACATTGATTTTTTGGCTGTTCTGATACTCCTGGTTTCATTTACATGCAAAGCTGGGAATACAATTTTGCGCATTAAAAGGTTAGGAGAAGGTCTAGACAGGCTTGAAAGTAAGCGTGGGGTTGCTGGGGATGATAAAAGTACTCTGACAAAGGAATAACAGGCTTTTCTAGTATAAAACCCCCATAAGACAACGTACCTAACTAATTCCCATCTTTTTACATGCATTGATTTTACATCTGGGGCTTTTATGACCCTTTTTGGGCCCAAAAACTCAAAATTTGAAAGATTAATCCCCAAAAAAAGGGGTTTAGAGTTTTCCGATTGTTTTGCCCAACGAACTTGTCCAACTGATTACAGAAAGGAACGTCCCTACCAAATTTGAAGTTAATCGGATAAAAAATGCGGTCGCTAGACTGCAAACACATATATATATATATATATATATATATATTAGTGATGTGTCAAAACCAAAACTTGAATCTCAAAACCACCAAAACTTTGGAAAAGTTTCGGTTTCGAGATTCGATCGGTGAGTTTCGAGAATCAAAACTCGAAACTGCTGAGATTATTTGTGTCTTTATTGCTGTTTTTTTAACAGAAATCACGCCCGTGTTTCGATCAATAATGCAAAGGTCAAAAGCCTACTGTCATCGGTCGTCTACCTTCACCTTTTTTGGATTATTGATTTTTTATTTCTGAAAGAACAACTCTAACCAAAATATATAATTAGTTTTAATTAATTTTTCTGGATTTATTTTTCATAACCATACCCAGGCAAGTAAATAGGGTTTCACGATTTGAGTTTCGAGATTCGATTTTGTAAGTTTCGGTTTCGGTTTCGAGATTCAAAATTTCTGGTTTTGACCATCACTAATATATATACATATATATATATACAATTTTGAACGACCCCCAAAAACGTGTTCAGGGGGTCACGTTAGGAACTTCTATGGTGGTCCCGGGCTTAAGTTTCACCGTGCGGGTCATGCTAATAGTTCACTTTCCAAAGGAAATTCACTAATAAAACACAACCTGGTCATAAGCAAGTTGTAAAACAACACTTATTAATCATGTTGGTAGACAAAATCCTAGTTTCTAGAGGAATGTTATGTAGAACCAATAAAACTGATTTGTAACTGGAAAACCACTGCATGAGCATAGTTAAATCAAAAAGACTGTTAAACACTTAATTATATTAGAGAAGTAAAATTACCTTGGTTTGTCACTGAAGTCCAAAAAGCACACTTTACATATGTTTAGTTGGACTGCCAAGTGTGTCACACTAGTATGTTTTTGTAACTCATACCGTGTTAAAAATAAATCACCACAGTGCTTGCAGAAATAAAAAGCTTTTTTGTGGTCTTTTTCATTTTTTTCATGTTCCTGAACTTCATCCCTGTAAAATAATGCTACAATAAGAAAAATGACTAAAGATAGATAACTTGTTGATTTTTCTGAAACTTATTTTCCCAGGCCCAGGCATAGTTATTTACAGAGACAATTGCATCCTTTTAGAGCTTTGCTTTGAGCTTGAAAGTGGCAAGAGTATGATGTTCATGAAATCAGGCTATAAAATACAATTTTGTGACAATTCCATGACAAAATCATGCCTTTCCATGTCAACTCGATTATCGATTATCTGGGAACTGGTTAATCGGGTTGTAGTTTAACCGGGGTCACAAAAGGTTTATTTTAATTTTTTTATTCATCCCTTTATTTAAACATAAATAGAGCAATAATAAAAATTTATTTAGTTGAATTATCTCCAGAATTGTATAGGTACCTAATCTATATCTATAATACGCTAAGCCGATTTTTGTAAACAGAACTCCTCCGTTATTCCTAAACCGATTTTGACGATTAAGGTGTAAAAAATGACCCAGTTTCGTTTGCAAAGTGGTTTTTAATTTTCAATATTTTTAATATGAAGGACAAGGACCGCCCTCAAAGTTTGGTTTTTCCTATAAGATTAACATGGGAAATAATTTGAATTCAGTTGCATTCTAACACGGTGATGATACAGTAAAATACAGGTAAACAGTAAGAACAGCTGATTGCTCGATTTAGAGCAACAGGTCCACTAGTTTACTTAAGTTATCATAATAAATACTATACAAATAATTTAGTAAATACAACATAATCTGAGGGTCTGTGATCTCGCTAATGAGCCGTGGTCGCTTGATAGGGAGCAATGACCTTGACACTGCTCCAAACCAGCTGCAATTATTTATTTTGTTTTAAGGAAGTTTAAATAAAACTAAGTGTTACACAAACTTTATGTTATTTCATATTTCATAACAATTGCCAAATTGCCGCAGTGAAATTTCTCACAGCGAAAGGGAACTCCCAAAACACACATATTATTTTCATTTGCTTTATTAGGCAATTTGTGTTCATAAGTTATGGTTTTTAACCAAAATAATAAGGTTAAGCACAAAGTAATAAGATTACACAATATATAAATGTTACAGATATATCCGTTAAATGTCCTGAACATCAAAAAATCATCTACGGATATATTCTGGTAAATGAAATCAGGAGCATCAGAACAGCCAAAAAATCAATGTTTTCAGATTTCAATAAAAATTGGAGCAAATATTTGTTTTTACACTGATTTTGAGTTTTAAAAGTTTTTATGTAGAAATTCACTAATCTTCATCTGAAAGATTTTATAATAAATGATACCACTAACAACAAGATGTTTATAGTATACAAAATTTAAGCAATCGATTAATTTATTATTTTTTTACTAAGAAACAATTTTTTAAATGATGTTGACTGGTAATTTTAGACTTTGAAGGTATAAGAAATTATGTGATAATGCTGTTACTTGTTGAACTTGTAATGGCAAAAAAGTATTCTGATTCCACTTTTAAGTTTTCAATTTAGCGAGTTTGTAAATTATGTGGTGCTGCGCTCATCCACCAAAAGTAATAAGTTAGGTGTTTCCCTGGATCAGTATTTTACACTATTACATATAACAATGAAACGAAAAACTCACTGGGAGTCGAATATTTTAAAACAAGCTCGGCACTTGAATTTGTGATCAATTATTTTCTTCGACCCAGGATGTTTTGTGGCATGGTCGGCCATACTGCTTGTTGCCACTGCTTCATAACACTCTGGGCACATTGAGTACGACGCGTGGCACTTCGACACGTGTTCCTTCAAAACCATCCCATTCGCAACAATTTCAGTGCACAAATTACACATTTTTGCAACATGGTGGAGCAATTTGTGGGAGAACATCGACTCTTTGCTTTCAAAATGTTCTTGACATTGTGAGCAAAAGTGTTCTTGATTTGTCAATGTGTTCGATAGTTCTTTACCCAGCTTCTGTAACAAAATAATACAGTACTGATATTTCTGTAAATATACTATATATGGGTCATTCCACATCAAATCAACCACAACAAAATCATTTAACACCCCAGTGGGGTGACAGTTCTCAGGATTTGATGAAACTTGGTACATTTGTTCCTTTAGTATAGATAAACAATCATGCCAGTTTTATTGACTTAACAGTTTCCATTTTATAGCCCTTTAAAGTTTTTATTAATATGCCGGCCGCCGCTCATCTGAGGCCACGGACAGACTGTGTCGTATGCAAGAAAAAAATCATATCTTCAATATTTATGAATAGATCTTCATGAAAATTTGAAGTTTTAACTGATTGAACTATGGTGATTTCAGAAAAAAATGTATGAACCCTCTAATTCTTACTATATTCTTACCATAAATCATAAATTTTAATTTTTGTAATTTTTGAAAAGTAATTACAAGGTTTTGCGGTCAAGGTAATATCTACCTAAGGGATTGGAATAATCAAACAAAACCTTTTTATTACATGATCTCAAAGATATTATCTACCATATCAAACAATAAAATTAATGGTTTTTTTTATTCCTTCATATTTAAAAGTAATTACAAGGTTTTGCGGTCAAGGTAATATCTACCTAAGGGATTGGAAATAATCAAACAAAACCTTTTTATTACATGATCTCAAAGATATTATCTACCACATCAAACAATAAAATTAATGGTTTTTTTTATTCCTTCATATTTATAAATTAACATATCTCAGAAACAGATAATTTGTCAGACAAAAAATACTTGTATGCTAATTTATCCCCTTAGTTATTTAATAATTAGTTAACAAATATGAACTGTTTTAACTATGAATTTAGTATTACCACTTTGATGAAACAATGTAAAGCTAAAATGTCAGTTTTTGTTACATTATTATTTATTTAAAAAGTTTGATTTCTTTTATAATCATAGCAAAATGCCTTTGAATTCGCTATATGGTTTTAAATACTAAGAGAGGTAAAAAAAAATATTTTTTACTAGAACACATTATTTAATTAGTTTTGTTAACATACCTGATACATAACAAATCTCTTTTTAGACCCAAGTTGCTTCGATAAGTTCCTTCTCACTTCATTTTCTACTTCTTTCAATGTACAGTAGAAATCCAATTATCCGAACCCCAATTATCCGAATATCCAATTATCCGAATCGATTTTGAGTGAAATAATAGAAATATAAAAATCAAGAAAATAACAGCACGAGCCTGTGTAGCGATAATGCGTCGTGAGCGCTAAAATAAAAGCCCGCGCTGTAACCTTCCGGACGATATTTTCGCAGGGAACAATGGGTCATACCCCCTTCTCGCCCTGCTCATCATCAGTCGCTACTGTTCTTTCACCAAAATTATCGTTCAAAATGAGTACAAAACATAAACGTGTTGTCCTTTCGCTAAGTGATAAACTCACTTTACTCGAGATATTCAAGTGAAATAACCAACATTGAACAGTGAAATACGTACAGCATGTATTGAAAAGAGCAACTGTATATAGCCTACTGTATTAAATTTAACTCCTGTAATTTAATTTTTATGACGTATATTCTTGATACAGTTCGCTCACTTTCTGTTCATTACATTTATAATAACTTTGCCAATAAAATTCTAATTTTTGATGTATGGTGATGTATTTTGCTTAATTACCAAGGTATATCTGATTATCCGAATTTCTGCATATCCGAATCGGCCCGATCCCCAATTAATTCGGATAATTGGAGTTCTACTGTACCACTGTCATCGTAATCTTGAAATTTTGATTTTAAAATATTTTAAAGTTTGTCTTTTGGAGGACATTTATTGCTGTGCCATAAAAAACACCCTCTACTAGCATCTTCACATTTAACAACGTCTTTTTGAGCAATGTCTTCATCAACACCTGTTGCCTCAAACCTGTTGTGTACTACCGGTGGTACACGTCAGAATTTTTTAAATGATTAAAAATATGACACAGCAAACAGTAATCTGAACAAAAAGACGAAACTAAATTAACTGGTAATTTTAACAGTATCGTCAAAATCTCTATTGATATTGTCTCGCATACACTGAAAATTTATTATGGGAGTGAATTTTTGTAATTTTCTAAGTGTACCACCGGTGGCGCACATCGGCCGGTGGGTATTCTAGAATCCCCACCGGCCGACGTGCGCCTTATGTGGTACATGCACTGTTTGTCGATGGCACGGCGCACGGCCAAGCGGCGAACTACGTAGTTAGTTATTGAAATCGAATGAGAGCAGCACTTCCCGGGTCTTCAATTCTTACATTTGGTAGTTTGCCTTGGCAAAAAAGTAAAATTTTTTATTTTCAATAAAATGTTTACATTTTTAAAATTAAAATTATTTATCTTAAAACCTATTAGGTAAGTTTCAAGGTAAAGAAGTAAGTATACAAAATGTTCTCAAATGGAGCATTATTTTTCAAAAACATAATTCTGACAAAAAAATTACACATGCGCCACCGGTGGCCATGGTGTGTCTATATAAACCTAAACCACGAATTCATAGTTTAAATAACCCAGCAAAGCTCCGAATGCACTTTAAAAAGGCATCAAATCAAATGGAAACAGTGTGCCACGGGTGGTACACGTCGAAGTTTTAGAAAGTTTGCCGTGTTCCACTGGTGGCGCACGTCGGGATTTCTGGGAGTTCAAAACTATCATTTCCATCAGGCTGAACGTGTAAAAAGAAGAATACATTTCATTAAAATTACTTAAAATCAAACGTTTCCTTTCATATTGTTTTTTCCAATACTAACTACATCTTTCATGCCCGGTAAAATTTAGACTGTTCGTCATATTGATAAAAAAGTCTCACTACGTCGATTGTTTCAGAACTTAATTTCTTGCCACGTTTAGGGCCAGGTTCACCTAAAATCTCTTTAAAAAGCTTCTCAGCCTGGCGAACTGCGTAGTTTGAGACTTCAAAGGTTTCTCCATTTTCCTTCCTAGTACACTCAGTTCGCTCACTTTCTGTTCATTACATTTATAATAACTTTGCCAATAAAATTCTAATTTTTGATGTATGTATTGTAGGTACCTTTGTAGGTAACTTTGATTTCTGTAGGTATTGTGAGGATTTGGATCTGATTGGCCTTACTAGAAATGTTCAGCTTTTTTGTCATTACTTCAATTAACTTGTCCTGTCATCTGCACTTTTTTTTACTTCACAATAATATGAACAAATTGATACGTTTTTACTAGATAACTATGTTTAATGCCTTTTCAAGTTTGTCGTTACTTTTCCTTGACAATTTTCTAATTTCCGTTTAACATAATAAATTTTACTACATTTACCAAGAGCATGAAACTTTAAAGGAGAACATCCAACTTCAGTGAGATGAATTTAACTTATCAACAGTTTCTTATTTTTTCTAAATGTGTGATAACTTGTGGGGGTAAAGTTTCATCATCAGTAGTATTGTCATCAGACATAAACCATACCTTCATCACTGTCATCTTTCTTATTGATTAATAAACTCCTATATTAACACAATTTCTGTCCTGGCTAACTTTGTAGCCCTTAGAAATTATTTGTTCGCAATGTTGCTAGTGACAACTGTTTTTTTTTTTTTTTTTTTTTTTTTTTTAGAGGATCAGAACATACCCTTTGTAAGAGATTCAAATCGTGTTAAATACAATACTTTATGGTGCAAACAGATGGTGTATAATGAATTTTCTGAATCAAGTCGTACTTTTAAAAGAGTTTTATCATCATCGGTCAGCTCTTCTACATTTTCTATACGGTACCTGTTTTTGATAAGTATGTTGACTTGTGACACTTGTAAAAATAAAATGTTAGCTAACATTGTTTCATCAAAGTGGTAATACTAATAAATTCATAGCTAAACAGTTTATATTTGTTAACTAATTATTACTAAATAACCAAGCATGCAAGTATTATTTTTGTCTGGAAAATTATGTGTTTCTGAAATATGTTAATTTATAAATACGAAGGACTGAAAAAAACCATTAATTTTATTGTTCAATGTGGTAGATAATAACTTTGGGATCAAGTAATAAAAAGGTTTTGTTTGATTATTCCAATCCCTTACATAGATATTACCTTGAGCACAAAACCTTGTAATCACTTTTCGAAAATTACAAAAATTAAAATTTATGATTTATGTTAAGAATATAGTAAAACTTAGAAGGTTCATACATTTTTTTCCGAAATCACCATATTTCAATTAGTTAAACTCCAAATTTTCATGAAGATCTATTGAGGTCCGTGGCCTCGGATGAGCGGCGGCCGGCATATTAATAAAAACTTAAATGGCTCTAATATGGAAACTGTTAGAGATAAGTCAATAAAACTTGGTATATATATATATATATATATATATATATATATATATATATTTCTGTAATATTTCTGTAGGTTCAGTAGCAAATTGTTTGGAAAAAGACATGCTTAAAAGCAGTTGCTATATCGGACACTAACTTTCAAAAAATTGTTTTAGTTACTAAATTTTATAGTTGAAACAGTTAACTTGTCAGTTATTAAAAACAATCAAATTAGACAAACCAAAGCCCAAAAGTATTAAGAACTGAAAAGTATAACTTCAAATGTTTTATTTATTAAGGAACTTTTAGTATGAAAACAATATGCAAGTAGAACTTCCCAGGAAACCTGTATAGTTCAGAAAATGTTCAATTAAAGGTAGACAAATTTAAAATGTAAATCTGTTGTATCCTACTAATATTATAAATGTGAAAGTTTGTAAGTTTGTTTAAATATTTGTGGTTCAATCAAGCTCTAACCACTGGACTCACTGAGCTGAAATTTGGTAGAGAGGTACTGTTAAGAATACTTGGTAGGAACTGCAAAAATCCTGTAGGGCTTTGCCGCACAGGGGATCAAAGTTCCCATGTATTCCTTATAGACATTCATTTTTGTCTGAGCTTATGAAAATACAAACAGCTGATCTTAATTCATAGTAATTCCACGGGCTAACCACAGAATGCAGCACACACATCTGTCATAGTTTTTATAAATCATTTGTGGGGCGAAGTTGCGGGTAACATCTAGTCTTATGTAACTCCTGTTTCTGATAGGCCTACTGATAACTTTGTTAGTGTTTGTTGATGAATGATGAACAAACACTTTCCATATACTTCTTTCTAGGGGTGTGCGAGTAGTGATTTTTTTAATCGAGTCGAGTAGTGCCAATTATTTTTGAGTTTCGAGTATTTTCGAGCGAGTATTTCCTATCAGTTGGTAGTTTAAAATGGTGTAATGGGATTTGGGATACCACCCTAGATTTTATAATAGAAACATGGTTTCTAGCTAATATATTATGAGTATCAATACAAAGTTTTGGCCAGTACAATCAAACTGAATTACGTATTGTCTATCTATAAAAATGGCCCAAGAAACCAACCGCAACGCTACTGCCGAATTTCAGTAATCCCAGTGATAGGAAAATTGATTGAATTAATAGTTTATGACCAAATTTACAACTTTTTGGAGTCGAACAACGTTTTAAGCAAAGATCAGTTCGGCTTTAGAAGAGGAAAGTCTACCGCTGATGCCTTGGACAGGCTGGTGCGGCAGGTAGCCCGGGCATATGAGGATAAGGCTTATGCTCAGGTTACTTTCTGTGACCTGAGCAAGGCTTTTGTTTGTGTTGATAAATTAGTAATTAAATTAAAACATTATGGCCTCCAAGGATCAATTTTAAACTTTGTTCAATCTTATTTAGAAAACCGGAGACAAATCGTCATTGTTAACGGGAATTGGTCAAAAAAAGTATGTGTGGAGTGGGGCGTCCCGCAAGGTTCCGTTCTTGGCCCCCTTCTTTTCTTAATCTACATTAACGACTTACCTTTGGCTATTAAATCTAAAACCATACTATATGCAGATGATACATCATTTTTAATACCAGCAACAATCTTGATTTAGAAAAAGAGGTTTCTGATACGATGACTGAAGCATCTAATTGGTTTCACTCAAACGGACTTTTGCTTAATAAGGATAGAACTAAAAACATGTCTTTTCATCTAAAGAAAATCTTAAATTCATCAAACCATAACACAGTCAATACTGCAAAATTTTTAGGAATTCATTTAGATAGTCAACTGTCCTGGAACTCACATGTAGAATATATCAGTTCTAGACTGTCACATGTGATATATCTCATGAGGCGTCTCATTAACCCATTGGCTTACCTGAAATTTGCCACCTGACAAACCGTTCAGTTTCCTAAGAAAAATTACATAAATGTAGACTTTTACTAAAACTGTCACTATAGCAACAATTATTGCTCAATTTACTTAATTTTTGCACTAATCTTTAGAGAAATAGATTATCTACAAGAAGAATATACTTTTGACAGCATTTATGTATGGTAAATATTTTATATATATATATATATATATAGTTTATAAAAAAAATAAATTTTAAAAGGAGTTACATGTAAATAACAAAAAAAAAATGTTTCAGCCCAACAACTATTATGTACTTGTGGGTTATTTATTTTTTTACGTGAAAATAAAAAATGTTAGTGATACATTTATATTTGACTTAGTTATAACATATTTTCCAAAATCATATTTTTCCTAAATTTGACTAAGTTTCCCCAAGGATGGGCATATGCATAAAAAATACATTCAAACAAAATATGAAAACAAGTTAAAACAACAAATAAACAAAAAAGAAAAAATTTTAAAATAAATTTTTTTTTTTTTTTTTTTATAAAAAGTACTATCCCGAGTATACTCGGGGTTGCACGTCCGGGCTACTTTCGGCGGCCACGAGTATACTCGGGGTTGTGAGCCAATGGGTTAATGTTATCCCAGAAAACTATGTAAAAAGTGCATATTTTGCTTATTTTGAATCGATTCTGAGATATGGTCTTGTTCTCTGGGGAAACTGCACCAGAATTCAGGACATCTTAATACTACAAAATAAAGTGATGAGAATTATTGCTAAAGCTCATTTCAGAGAACATTGTAAGCCCATTTTTATTATTTTCCAAATCCAGACTGTAATAAATTTGTATCTGTTTGACCTCAAAATTTATATTCTAAAACATCCCGAGTATTTTAAATTTAATAACAGTAAACATGGCCACAATACACGAAACAATAATAAGGCAGACATTCCCTTTTTCCGCTTGGGTAAATCCCAAAACAGTCATGTGGTTTTATCACTAAAGGTATACAACGCTTTAAAGCACCTGATTGACCAGTATACCCAAAATCAGTTTTAAAATAAACTATATAACTGGTTATTGAACAACCCTTTTTACAGCCTAGAAGAATTTTTCAATATCAGAAAGATTTAATTTTAAGGCAATTCATTAATTTAATCTCATAATATTCATGTATTTCTTTGAAGGTTAACTTTTATTTAGCAATGTATTTTGAAATTGCAATATGTTTAATTTAAGTGTTTGTATTATGGCTTGCATGACGTAGGTTTCACCTGATATATGACATTGTCAATGATTTGTAAAAAATTAATAAGCCAAATAAAGAATTTGAATTTGAATTCGAATTGACAAACAAAACACGGTTTGACATTCGTTTCCAGCCGATAAAACAAGGGCCCGGATGTCATTTGGCCAATTTCATCTGGTCCAGACATCGTTTATAATCAATATTAGATGACGAACTCGACAGTTATGGCCGAAATTACGCGGTCCGATCGTCATTTTCGGCCGATTTTACGTGATGCGATCGCCTTTTGCGGCCGTTACTACGCGTTTTGGCCGGTTGAAATCGTTCACGGTCGTCATTTTCGGCCGATTTTACGTGATGCGATCGCCTTTTGCGGCTGTTACTACGCGTTTAGGCCTAGGCCGGTCAAAATCGTTCGCGGTCGTAATTTTCGGCCGATTTTACGTGATGCGATTGCTTTTTGCGGCCGTTACTACGCGTTTTGGCCGGTCGCAATTGTTAGCGATCGTCCGGAAATCGGCGGGAAATACTCGCTCGAACTTTCGAGTAGTTTTTAAAACTTCGAGTCGAGTTTGAGTATTAAAATACTCTGCCGAAAACTCGAAGTTTCGAGTACTCGCACATCCCTACTTCTTTCACATTAAGTGATTCCGCCTTTGTTTTACACTTGCAACGACTGACAGCAAACTTCTAAGGAGGGACTTTTATAAATTATAAAGGACAGATTAAAATTCTAAAACACCCTGCAATTTTTAAACATGAATGTCGACTAAGCTTTATTCAAATTTAAATGGAAACTCCAAAAACTGTTCAATATTTTTTTTTCTTCTTTAATTTCCTAAAACTATTAAATACCCCATATCAAAACCAAATAAAGGCCTATTGGGAGTTGGTAATAAACAGCCATGTATAGCTAAGCAAGATAACCTATTAAAACTTTTTTAAACCCTATAAGAATTGTATTCAGTTGATCACACAAATCAATGTTTTTTCAATTGCAATGGAACCACACATAATCGATCTCAGGGTATTTATACTGTAAGGTTGGTATGATTGAATGTTAAATAACAGTGATCAATTCAAACTTGAACTCCTAGGTAACCGACCCTGTATCTAACTTTTCCCTTCACCTCTCCATTGCTAAAACTAGCCTTCTCTTTATTTGGATGGGTCTTCCATCTTACCTGTGAAGGCTTTAGAGGGATGTTGTACAGAAAACCAGGTCCTGTGGGAGAGTACACACTGGCAAATTGTGAGGCCAGAAAATGACTCCCAACGTCTTCATCACAATTTACATCAGCCTCCAGTTCTGGTCCGGCCTCAGAAAGCAGAGCTTCCACAATTTGATCATCATTCGACTGATCCTAGAAACATTAGTTAACATTACTACTGATCCTGAAACTGAGTTTTACAGAAATGCCAAATTACATGCAGTTCTTGCAAGATACGCACAGTGATCTTTCATCTACATTTCGATATTGAGAGAAGATATTGAATCAAGGTCAACTTCGGTTCTCTTCACTAGGGGCGCGGACTGACTATGAATCTATCTAACTTCGCTATTCAACTGGTCGTGATAGCCGAGTGGGATAAATCGTTGAAATACCTTGGTCAGGTGGTCTTACGAAGTTCGTGGATTCAATTCCTACTCATGACCAAAACTGACCAGTTGTGCAACTCTCAATGAGTTAACCGATATGTGGTAACGTTCATGGGCCGCCGAAGTAAAATAATCGGTGGCAGGCTTGCTTGGAACTTCGGGATTTGAATCTAATTGGAAACGACTAGTAAGGAACAGAACTAGCTCTTAGGTCTACGCCAATGGGTTAAAGGAAACTGAAATACCCCGAATAAATTTTGGACACAACCTCAAAAATCAAGACTGTCACAAAAAACCGGATAGATAGTTTGAACCTAGGATGACACTGTAAAATAAGTTTGTGTAACTAAATCATAAGCAATACCTTATAAAGTTTAATCACCAATCTATCATGGAAATCATTAACCACCAAAATTGGAAGCAATGGGAGTAAAAAGAACTCGGTAAATTGGTTTAAGGGTCATTCCTACCAAATGGGATAATTTAGGTTAAGGAAAATTTTTAAAATTAAAATTGTCAAATTGTCTTCTACTATTGATTGTTTAGTCTCATACATTTTTGGGAACACTCCAATGCTGCAGCAGAGCACAATTTTCATTTTTTATATGAAAAAACAAACATTTTCAGTGATCGGTCACACTCACTTAACCTCCCACAAAAAATTAGTTTAAGACATTTTATGCAAACAACTGACAGAATGTTTAATTAAATAAACAATAACAAAAACATAACGTGTATTTATTTCCTGATTCCATCATTTTAACCTTTAAAAATTAGAAAATGGTATTGAAGTTGGAAGTGTATCATAATTTGGTACCTAATACCTAAAATTTATTCATTGGAAAACATTTTTAAATAATGATTTTACTATTGTGAGATGTGAATACATTTTTTCATCAGTTTTATGTAAATATATATATCAATAAAAATATATTATAGTCGTTTAGTTAGTATTTTTACCCCGTGACCGGCCTGTAGCAGACGTGACCGGTCTGTAACAGACGTGACCGGCGGGTAATAACAGTGACCGTTTGGTAAACTCACGTGACTTATACCACTAAAAGATAACATAATACATCTAAAAGACAATAAAACTTACTCATTACTATAAAATATGAAACTTACTATTAAAGTTATAGATTTCCTGAAATATCTACAAAACCAGGGAAGAATTATATCGTATCTCAATTCACAAACAGTACGGTCACACTTATAAATCATAACATGTTAATCTTTTATGAAAAAGCTAAATATATCATAACAAGTTAACAAGAACTAAACACAACCTCAAAACGTGGTTAGCCTACAAAGCTTAACTGAATGACTATTAAACATAATGTCTCGGATATACAGATCGGTCACACATAACAGTACCGGTCACGTGAGAGATCTGTTTGTGACCGATATGTATATTCGAGACATTATTTTTAATAGTCGTTCACTTAAGCTTTGTAGGCTAACCACGTCTTGAGGTTGTATTTAGTTCTTGTTAACTTGTTATGATTTTTCATAAAAGAATAACATGTTATGATTTATAAGAGTGACCGTACTGTTTGTGAATTGAGGTACGATATAATTCTTCCCTGGTTTTGTAGATATTTCAGAAAATCTATAACTTTTTCTGAAAAAACTACACTCATAAAACAAACTATCAACTGTTAGAAGAATAGATCAGATGTTTCCTGCTCTTTTTACCGCCACACCTTTTTCTGGACACTCCGTTAGTTTTACGCGTCCTTGAACCACGGACATTCGGAGACACTACTTGTCAATAGGAAAAAACCATTTTCCCACTCAACTTTCTCCAGACCGATGTTAACGTGTAGAAGTACAGGTTAAATTGTCATTGGTTATACACCACAGTCGTTGGCAATCGTCTGCTTGACATATTTGTTTTGATCAGCATAACCTCCAAGCCAGTTGGAGACAAGTGACCGATGGGTAAATAAAGACATATTTAATCTTTTACACTTTATTTATTTATTATTTGGAATGTACGATAGGGTTGAAAGGTAGGAACAAAGGTTGTTTAATCAAAGCAATAAAGGTTTTTAAAATATATAATTTAATTTTTCATTTTTCTCATTGAGACCTAAGTTATCCCATTTGGTGGTATTGACCCTTAAATGTTTAAATCCTATTTGTAAAACAGTCAACAAGTCAATGGGAGTAAAAAGAACTCGGTAAATTGGTTTAAATCCTATTTGTAAAACAGTCAACAAGTTCTACAAATAGGTCTAAGTAACATTACAGCCAGGATTGCATTATTTAAATAAGAGTTCTGATGTAAAACGATTTAAATTCAGAGTGCCCCAAGGATCCATTTTGGGACCTCTACTTTTCCTTTGCTATTTCTGATCATACGGGAAAAAATATAAAAATCTTCACTAGCTAAAACTTTATGTTAAGCTCATGATTAAAATTTGAAATTATCTATATGGTTACAGATTAGAAGATATCGGTATTTTAAGTACAATAGAACTAGCTAATTTAGATAAATTTTTGATCAATCATAACTGAGATTAAACTCTGATAAAACTAAATTTCTGGATTTTAGGACAAAGTAGTATAGGTTAGAGAATACAGTCAACTCCCGATTATCCGGGAGCGGGTTAATCGGGTTGCGGTTTAACCGGGGTCACAAAAGATTTATTTTTATTATTTTTATTTATCCCCTTCTAAACATAAATAGAGCAATAATAACAATTTATTTTGCTAAATTATCTCCAGAATCGTATTTCATTTACTTTATTTATCAGAATAAATACGATACAAACAATTCAGTAAACGCAACATAATCTCAGAGTCTGTCATCTCGCTAATGAGCCGTGGGCGTGTGATGGGGAGCGATGACCTTGACACTGCTCTAGACACTGCACCTGGCTAGCTGGCAAGGCAGTGTGACAGACGGACGGACGGACGGTCGGTCGGACGTCTAAAAATAGAAACATCTCAAAACAATCACCCTTCCCGCCACTGTTCACCCTCAGCGACGGACGGACGGAGAGACGGACGGTCGGACGCGGACATCTAATAGAAATATCTCAAAACAATCACCCTTCCCCGCCGCTGTTCACCCTCACGGGGTTTTCTCTCAGTGCGAAATTAATTAGCATTCTGTTCGGTGTAGTTTAGAGAGTTCGGTGTTAAGATATAAATATAATTCCTATAAATATAATTCGACGTTTTGGATAGTATTTACTGCTATCAGCCATTGCTAGTATTAACTATTGTATTATTATTGTGATTGATTTTATCACAATTTCAATATCTTTACAAGTATTTAATTTACATAAATATATCTTAAATCACATTAAAACACAATATTGTGGTATGAAATTGTTAATAAACCTTTATTATATTTGTAAAATTCAATTTATTGAATCACTTTGTTTTAACCGTGGTTTTGGGTTATCCGTGACCCTCCAACTGGTTATTACCCCGGATAATTGGGAGTTGACTGTATTTGATAAATTTAGTATTGAATTTAACTGATGAACTTTATAATGGGTTGTGAAAAAACTATTCTGGGTTACTACCAAAGTTTCATTTCAAAATTCATGCATAATTACAGGTTTTCCAGGTAAAATTCTCAAAATTCCCGATAAATGTACACGACATTTGATTTGTTTATGCGTCATGTTGTCTCCGACAATCCCGACTACATTTCATAAAGATTTTTCAACGATAGCTCTAACACTCACATCGGTAGTTCCGCCGGCGATAAAGACTGCGTCGCGAAAGTCGCTGACAATCGATTCAACATTGCTTTAACGCCAATGATCGCTACTGCCTCTCTGATGCCGCCATCTATTGAGAACGCATTGCTTATGTCGTCAGCAATCTACAAACCTACCCCTAATGTCATTGAGAGTGCATCGCCAACAACGCTGCAATCGAGAATGCATTGCTAGTGTCGCCAGCAATTGAGAACACATCGCTAAACCCGGTGGAAAACGAGAACTTTGCCAAATATTCAGAACGCGCCAAGCTGTCGATTGCATCCTGAAGTTTCCAGTTCGGCTGAAAATTCCCGCATGATCCCTAGTCTTCCAGGTTATCCAGTCGATGGCAACCCTGTTATCGTAAAATAACAAGGGGATTTCGTAATAGTTATAAAGGGTGAACTTTGATCTGGGTCATTCCATATCATAAAAAAAAAAACATTTATCCAAAACTTTACCTGACCATCTCAGATTTGAATACAATTTTGGTAAATAAAAGCAACTATATAAAATCAGCTAACTAAAAGCAACTATATTAAATCAGCTAACTAAAAGCAACAATATTATATGAGCTAGAGAAGTGGGAGTGGTGTCTATTTTTGGAACCGGAAGTCTAAGTTTTAATTTTGTATTTTTTCTATTCTCCATACTGTATACAAAATTTGAGATGGTGAGGTAAAAATAAATGTGTTGATTTGACACAAAATGACCCATCTGTTATATTAATTTGAAATAACACAATAGTGTTATTGTACCTGTCCCCCACTGTACTGTAGCCCACTGTCTATTGTACCTGAGTGAAATGCCGGTGGTGGACTATTGCCTACTGTTTATTGTACCTGAGTGATATTTGCTGGTATTGAACTATTGTCTACGGTCTATTGTACCTGAGTGAAATACCGGTGGTGGACTATTGCCTACTGTCTATTGTACCTGAATGATATTTGCTGGTACTGAACTATTGCCCACTGTCTATTGTACCTGAGTGAAATACCGGTGGTGGACTATTGCCTACTATCTATTGTACCTGAGTGATATTTGCTGGTACTGAACTATTGTCTACGGTCTATTGTACCTGAGTGAAATACCGGTGGTGGACTATTGCCTACTGTCTATTGTACCTGAGTGATATTTGCTGGTACTGAACAATTTCCCACTATTTATTGTACCTGAGTGATATTTGCTGGTACTGAACTATTGTCTACGGTCTATTGTACCTGAGTGAAATACCGGTGGTGGACTATTGCCTACTGTCTATTGTACCTGAGTGATATTTGCTGGTACTGAACTATTGTCAACGGTCTATTGTACCTGAGTGAAATACCGGTGGTGGACTATTGCCTACTGTCTATTGCACCTGAGTGATATTTGCTGGTACTGAACTACTGCCTACTGTCTATTGTACCTGAGTGATATTTGCTGGTACTGAACTATTGTCTACGGTCTATTGTACCTGAGTGATATTTGCTGGTACTGAACTATTGCCCACTGTCTATTGTACCTGAGTGAAATGCCGGTGGTGGACTATTGCCTACTGTCTATTGTACCTGAGTGATATTTGCTGGTACTGAACAATTTCCCACTATTTATTGTACCTGAGTGATATTTGCTGGTACTGAACTATTGTCTACGGTCTATTGTACCTGAGTGAAATACCGGTGGTGGACTATTGCCTACTGTCTATTGTACCTGAGTGATATTTGCTGGTACTGAACTATTGTCCACGGTCTATTGTACCTGAGTGATATCTGCTGGTGGTGGACTATTGTGGCCCCTATCTGCCTCGCTTGATTCAGAAGTGAGTGCTCCACTAGAAGACCCTTCTTGTGACTCTTCTGACACCAAATCATCTAAAACTGGCAGGCTCTTGCCTGGCCAATCCTATGTGGGAGCAAAACATAAACAAAATTACACTAACATAAAAATTAGCAAATAATAACTAAATAAAGGCTAACAAATGAATTATGTATCTAACTATTATTGACTGAATATAAAAATATTCATCTACGCCACTTATCATAATCTCATGATTTTGAAAAAAGACGTTTGTGAATTTTAATATCGCAGAAAACTATAAAACATTACTGAAGACTGACTGGAATAGAAGAGATGCGCTCAGCAACCTGCTACGAGTCAGGTCGCCGTGGCTCCCGTGGTAGCGCCACGAGTCAGGTCACCGTGGCTCCCGTGGTAGCGCCACGTGTCAGGTCGCCGTGGCTCCCGTGGTAGCGCCACGAGTCAGGTCGCCGTGGCTCCCGTGGTAGCGGCACGAGTCAGGTCGCCGTGGCTCCCGTGGTAGCGCCACCAGTCAGGTCACCGTGGCTCCCGTGGTAGCGCCACGAGTCAGGTCACCGTGGCTCCCGTGGTAGCGCCACGAGTCAGGTCGCCGTGGCTTCCGTGGTAGCGCCACGAGTCAGGTCGCCGTGGCTCCCGTGGTAGCGCCACGAGTCAGGTCGCCGTGGCTCCCGTGGTAGCGCCACGTGTCAGGTCGCCATGGCTCCCGTGGTAGCGCCACGAGTCAAGTCGCCGTGGCTCCCGTGGTAGCGCCATGTGTCAGGTCGCCGTGGCTCCCGTGGTAGCGCCACGTGTCAGGTTCCGTGGCTCCCGTGGTAGCGCCACGAGTCAGGTCGCCGTGGCTCCCGTGGTAGCGCCACGTGTCAAGTCGCCGTGGCTCCCGTGGTAGCGCCATGAGTCAGGTCGCCGTGAGGGGAGGCAGCGGGTGTACACGAAGGCACTCCCACCTAGCACCACTAGCGTTCAAAGCGGCTGGTGACCAAACTAACCATTTTAAGTGCAACTGCCATTAACATGGAAGTCAGCCTTCTTTAGTGTTTTAAAGTTTGCTGTGTTAAAATTAACAAAATGGTTTTTAACGCTCCGACTAAAATAACTTCTGGTCAGGAATTCGGTTGAGTTGATTTATACAAGAATCTATGTACAGAAAGTTCATTAACTAGGCCACAAGCAGAACCCACAAGATGATAAATATCTCGATACCAATACCAGATTTAAAGGAAAAGTTATATATGAAACTTCAGTTACCTACTTTTTAATGACCATAATAAATATGAAATGAAAACGTTGAAATAAGAGTGCCTTTTTTATCATGATAGTCAACTCCATAATTTTATTGGATCACTATAATATTTGTTTGCATTTCTATATAGTGGATAAACATCAAAACAATGCTTTTGCTTGGTCATAACTTGTTCTTACTCAGCAACGTGTGATAATAAATATATATATATATATAAATACACCGTGTATATAGAAATGTAATGTTAGGAGTGTATATATTAGTTAGTGAAAATGGTGATAAGAAAATTACCCTGAAGATGCTGCACCTCCGCGGCGAAATGCGCATCGGGAAAACTTAATCATCAAGAACTCAAGGCTAAAACAAAGGTAAACAAATATCTTATTTACAGTTCTTGAAACTAGAAGATTTAAATATTTAATATACAGAATAACTATTACCTGTTTAGATGCTACTGTAGAATGTGTATCACTTTTATTTTTACTGATATCTTTGGTTTTATCTTCTTCACAAACTGATTTGTCTTCCTCTCCCCTACAATTGTCACCACTATTGACTGTGGGGGATGCCTCAGAGGAACTGCTATCGGAACTTGAATTACTCAAGGGGGATGTGACTATTTCCAACCCAGAATATAAAGAGTCCTGAAAAAAGAGAAAATAATATTTCTACACAATTCTATGGAATAATTTCTTGGTCTTGTTGGGTGAATTTTAAAGCTTTAACTCATGTTACTGTTGCTATTTATAGTAGGTTCCTATTTAGGAACACTTAAAATTAAATAGTAGGTAAACTAAATATTTATTCAGTCTCGAGTGGCAGACACCCAGGCCGGATGGTAAATATCTGGATATGTGGAAGGTGAATGTGTAAATCATCCTCGCAGTACAGTGATTATTTAACGTCAATTATCCGAGTCAATTAAGGTCATAAAGTGGAAGCTCTCTTAACCAATCTCGGATCAACCGCCCGTCTTCCAAGAATAGACAAACTTATGCCACGGCATCCGATGTCACGATATTGTTCCGCAAGTAACTTTCAAGTTACTACAGGTCGATTACATTTTACCGAGGAAAGTAAAATTCAGGCAGTTGCTCTCAATATGTTTACCATACTTCACAAGTTTGATTATTTTTAACACTTATGTGACTGTGATTATTCGGTTTAACCGATCTTTTTCGTTTTCGCTCCCGGTCCCGTAGAGAGCTACGACACAATACCTACCAAACAGGGGTTGTAGCGCTACGATGTATGGTCGTTAAGAGTTTCTACTGTACACGATTTCTCAAACACGATACAACCCGGTTGGGAGTTTTATCCAACCCTGTATGAGTTGGGCTGCAGTTGGATAGTGTGTTGGTTGGGGATACCAGGTTGGTCCAACTCCCAGTAGGGGAACTCGGCTGTAAAATTGCCCCAACTTCCAACCCATTAAATTTTTGGAACTTCACAAAACTGGACTTTGTTTAAATGGTCCCGACCAGGTTGGTCCCAACATCGGTGTACGCCTCTAGGGCGACCAGATCGGCAGCCTAAGAAAATAAGACACCTGAAACAGGAATGATTGTGGGAGAATGGAATCTGCCCCTAAATTGATCAGACAGCATTATCAGTAAGTGGTGTCTTTCCAAGTTTCATTAGCATACAAATTTCGCTCAAAGCACTGCTAGGAGGTCTGAGTTTTAAAAATAATTTATATAAAAATCGAATTTATTTTTAATTTTTTTTACATTAGTATTTATAATTAACGCATATTTGCAATGCAGTGTCCTTATGCTGGAAGCCACGACAGTGCAGTAAGATAGGGGTCCTGTCCATGTGTTCGATAAATGTAGAATTTGTTGTGTGGTTTTGAGAACTTTTAATGACATATCGACTGAAATAACAATGCAAGCTTAAAAATTGAACCTACGTTATCATGGCTTAACTAACCACCGAAACCAGGTTGTGGTATTTCACTATGGATTGAACTGCTGAGAATAGGTAACTTAAAACCATATAATAATAAACACATTTTTTATTAGGGGTGTGCGAGTAGTGAATTTTTGAATCGAGTCGAGTAGTGCCAATTATTTTTGAGTTTCGGGTATTTTCAAGAGAGTATTTCCTATCAGTTCGTAGTTTAAAATATTGTAATGTGATTTGGATACTACCCTAGATTTGCCTACGTAAACATGGTTTCTAACTAATACATGAGTAGCAATACAATGTTTTGGCCAGTACAAACTGGATTACATATTGACAGACAAAACGTGGTTTGAACTTTGTTCCCGGCCGATAAAACACCGTCCAGCTGTCATTTGACCAATATCAGCTGGTCCAGACATCGCTTATAATTAGGGGTGTGCGAGTACTCGAAACTTTAAGTTTTCGGTGTGCGAGTACTCGAAACTTTAAGTTTTCGGCTGAGTATTTTAATACTCGAACTCGACTCTAAGTTTTGAAAACTACTTGAAAGTTCGAGCGAGTAATTCCCGCCGATTTCCAGGCGATCGCTAACGATTGTGACCAGCCAAAACGCGTAGTAACGACCGCAAAAGGCAATTGCATCACGTAAAAAAATCGGCCGAAAATGACGACCGCGAACGATTGCGACCGGCCAAAACGCGTAGTAACGGCCGCGAAAGAGGCGATCGCATCATGTAAAAACGGCCAAAAATAACGACCACGAACGATTGTGACCGGCTAAAACGCGTAGTAAAACGGCCGCAAAAGGCGATCGCATCACGTAAAATCAGCCGAAAATGACGATCGGACCGCGCAATTTCGGCCGTAACTAACGATTTCATCATTTAATATTGATTATAAGCGATGTCTGGACCAGGTGAAATTGGCCAAATGACAACTGGGCCCTGTTTCATCGGCCGGAAACAAATGTCAAACCGTGTTTTGTTTGTTAATACGTAATCCAGTTTGTTTGTACTGGCCAAAACTTTGTATTGCTACTCATGTATTAGTTAGAAACCATGTTTATATTATCAAATCTAGGGTGGTATCCAAATCCCATTACACTAATTTAAACTACCAACTGATGGCAAATACTCGCTCGAAAATACTCGAAACTCAAAAATAATTGGCACTACTCGACTCGATTAAAAAAATCACTACTCGCACCCCCCACTTATTAGAGGACGAAATTGTTAGTTACGGCTAAAATTACGCAGTCCGATCGTCATTTGGGGCCGATTTTTCGTGATACGATCGCCTTTTGCTGTCGTTACTACGCGTTTTGGCTGGTCGCAATTGTTAGCGATCGTCATTTTTGGCCGATTTTACACGTTGTGATCGCCTTATGCAGCCGTTACGAGTTTTGGATGGTCGCAATCGTTAGCGATCGTCATTTTCGGCCGATTTTACGCCTTTTGAGACTGTGACTACGAGTTTTGGACGGTCGCAATCGTTAGCGATCGTCCGGAAATCGGTGGGAAATAGTCGCTCGAACTTTCGATTATTTTTCAAAACTTCGAGTATTAAAATACTCGGCCGAAAACTCGAGTACTCGAAAGTTTCGAGTACTCGCACACCCCTATTTGTTATGCAATAGACTGAATGTGGCAAATGTGTGTTGCCTTTAAAACTAAAACTCATACAATATGTTGAACATTTTAAGTTATTATGAATAAAATTGGTCAACTGAATGATGCTGAACTTTTATTATGTCAACCATACTACTCATACAGTAGACGCTCTTTTATCCGGCATGTTCGGGACCACGCCCATGCCGGTAAATCGATTTTTCCGGATAATAGAAGTTTTTAGTTATTAATGGGAATACAGTAATCTGAGAGTCTGTCATCTCGCTACACTAATGAGCTGTCGTCGCGTGCGTTGGTTGACCTTGGCACTGCTCCAGAACACCTGCATTTGTGGACTGATAGACAGACAGACGGGCGGACAGACAGACGGGCGGACAGACAGCCGGGCGGAAGTTGGCGTCTAAAAATAGAAACCAATCAAAACAACCAAAACACGGTTGAATACAGTAGTGTACTGAGCAAAGGTTACGAACATCACTGAACGTTACTGCTTGAGACGTAAACAAACAACAGTAAGAAACGGAAATGACCGAAAATACCTGGAAAAACCCGGGTCGCCTGGTGCCGGTTAATAGAATGTGCCGGTTCATAGAATGCCGGATAAAAGAGCGTCTACTGTACTTTGTTTAATGTTTACTGAAGTCTGTGGAAGTTTAGCACCAAGAAACCTTGTCAAACAGCACATGGCAATTATAATGAGACACCAAGTTGTTTTACAAACTTGTAATAATTACTTACGTTAGTTTTGTTTGAAAGAGGCTCTCTCACAATCTGTTCTTGTATCTGAGTTTCATTATGAGTTTCTTGTAAGGCTTGAGTCAAAGCCTTTCTCTTTGCTTTCATGGATAACATTTTTAAGTCCAGAGCCTCTGTGTAGTTTTTATATTTATTTCTTATAAATGCCTGTAATCATGACATACATAGGGTGTTATATAAAATATCATTATTAAATACATTAAACTCAATTAAATTACAGGAATAATTAAATTTATCTAGCATAAAATAAGAATAAGAATATCTTTATTGTTATAAGTTACATTCTTTTACAGCTAGCAAGGCCAGCACAGAACATATAACATTGTCAAATTTCTAATACTAAACTGATCTAACAATAAGTAAATTATTACAACATTTTCCAAATAATTATAATGAACTCTAGGAAATAAAATTCATTCACCCCCCCAAAAATTCATCCACTGAGTAGTATATGTTTTATAGAAGCAATTTTTTTAATTCAGTTCTTAATCTATTTTCATTTACTATACTCTTTAAGTTGCCTGATAATTTATTAAACAAATTCCTCCCCATGTACTGAGGAGTTTTTTGAAATAGTTTCAAACGGTGTCTTGGGTACTGGAAATCATTGCAAAATCTAAAATTATAATTATGTTCATGTTGTGTTTCTTTTAAGTTCTGCAGATTATTTTTAACAAAAATTAGACACCTGTAAATATATAATGAGGGTACTGTCATAATGCTGAATTCTTTAAAAAAAGGTTTACAAGATTTCCTTTTTGATGAGAATGTCATAATTCTGATGTATTTTTTTTTTTGCATTTTAAAAACTAATTTCGAATGACTTGAGATTCCCCAAAATTCAATCCCGTAACTTATGATTGGAAAGAAAAGCCCATAATCAGCATTGTTTGAGTCTCAACAACTTCTCGTAAAATAATCATTTGAAAACAGATTGAATTTAGTTTTTTAATTAATTTACTAATATCCAGTTTAATATCCTTCCAGTTTAATTGATAATCAAACAAATAAATAAATAAAAGTATTATTAGGTACGGTACTTCAGTGGAACCTCAATAATTCCAATTCCTTGATAAATCAAAGTTTTGTCATTTTTCTTTAACTTGCCTCCCTTTTATTTCACTTTTATAACTCAAAGGGTTGGCATGGAACATCTTAATAACTCAAAAGTTTTGCAGTCTTCTAAGCCTACCGCCACAACTCTATAGCTCAAAGTTCTAGCTGGAAAACCATTTCAACTAAAAACTGTAAAGTCGCCAAACCTCTACACGTCGAAGTATTGACTGGAGAACCTCTATTAGTCAAAGTTGGTTCGGATTCCAAAACCCCAATTACTAAATATCTATTTGAGCAACTAATTTTCACTTTGTAAATGGAAATTCCAACCCTCCCCCCACTTACACCTTCTTTTGTCTGGTGTCATTAGTCCAAATTTTAAGGTTCTAGTGCATGGATGGTGGATGAAGTGTGTAATCATTTTTATTTTGTTTTTACTAGGGATGAGTCCATTCCAATTTTGTTCGTTTCTGGTTCCGATTCTTATAAATCGATTCTCGATTCCAATTCCATCCATTCCTAACAACAGGTGAAATAGCAAAGTAATGCTTTAAAAATTATTTAAAGATAATAAGTTAGTTAGTAATTGAATTTTATTTAATAAATAGAGACAATCGGTTGGTGATTATTTTTAATTAATAATATAAAATAAACATACAAAAATAAATAATATAAAAAAAATAAGTAAAATTGCATGTTTATTTTTCATATAATTGTTATGCTCTAATTAACTTAAATCGCCCATGATATTTTTGGAAATTGGTTTGTTGCGTTATAAAACAATTACTTTGGATGTTAACCATCCTTGACCGATAAATATTCATTTGTAATGTTAAATTTAGGATTTTAAATTTTGTATAAAAATTAGAAAGCAAAATTAGTTTTTAAAATAATTATTTTTTAACGATTGTAGATTAATGTTTTTAGGTATACTTTAATGTTAAATTTCTACTTTAAATAAATTGAATACCGTAGCAATAAAGTTTATGTCTAGCAGTCGAAAATGTTGGGAAAGTGGGAAATTTAAATAGAAAGAAATAAAATGTCAGGAAAGAAGGAAATCAACTTAGAAAAGTTTGAATAGTCAGGGAAAATAATAAAACTGATAAGCATGATTGTATTATCCATATCTCTTGAACAGGAAGTCACACAACTGATTGACATTTTATTTTATTTGTGGTAATCGGACGAAAAAATTGAGCTGTAATTTGTCTTTATACGACAATTAGTTTTGGTTTTAGCATTTTGAACTAGAAACTCTGATCTCTTGAATAATTTACCGGGACCCTCGACCTGAAACCAAACAATAGACCAGCCATTAAGAATGGGACAAAAAATATAGGGTCGCTCGGCCGACTCGGGTAACTAGCTTTGTTTCCTTATCGGTTATCCTCATTCAGTTCATCCATGAATAGAACTCCTGTCAATTCTCCTTTCGTGTTAGTTGAGAGTTATTTTGGGATTGGAAAGGAAGTGATTTAATTGTCGGGAGGAGTCTTATTTCAACCACTTATATGTTAAACGTTGTTTAGTTTATCTCTGTTTGTTTTCCCACACTAAGTTGTTTTTTTTTTTGGTACTGACGGCCTGGAATCGATAGAACTGGAATCGACTTTGGACCATCGATTTTCGATTCCGATTCTAAGCCTGAGAACCGGTGGAACTGAAAATCGACAATTGTAATCAAGTCATCCCTAGTTACTGACGTTTTATTGTACAGGTCTGTTCACACTGTGCCTGGCATGTAGAGGAGGTAGTGAAAGATGGATGGTGAATAATCCCTACTGCTATTGTGTATCCCCTCTAACAGTTGCGAACAGTCAACTAAAAATTTTGAATGGACAGTTGTATGACTTAACTTCTGCTATGTTTTCCAAATAGTTTTTCATCAGAACATCAGTTTGCCTGCTAATTTATGAAATTTGTAACATCAGACAAATGTAAACGATGACAATACAGATGTACAGTCTATTACTTTTTTGTATCCTGCGGTTTGATTTTGAGCAACATGTTTCCTAGTTTAAGTTATTAAGCTAGGATATCAAATCAAACCTGATAATCATTGTCTAAAGCCTGCAGGCCATCAGTCAACAGCCAAGGTTTGTTTTCTTTGAATTTCATCAAATTTTCCTCAAAGAGTTCTTCTCTGGTCTCAACTTCCTTTAACAGTCTCTAAAATAAATTTTAAAAAACAAGTGTTACTAAAAGGTATAAAAATCATTATAACTGGATAAACAGACATTGGAAGTATAAGTATATTGGCCTAGATCTAAATTGAACTACAGTAGAAGCTCTCTTAACCGACCCCTGCGCGACCGGGCCATGATCGGATGGCGAAAAAGGTAGGATTAACCGAGTAATCCTGGAATAATCGAGATATCAATTTTAATTATTCTCCATAAGGATAACATTGCACAACGTACTGAGTTCAGCACTTTGAATATCTTGGCAACGGTTGGACGTAGAATCACAATTTAAACACCAAAATGATTGTTTTGTGAAGATGAACTGATTGGTAAAAGCAAATGTGAAGTTTACAACAAAATTAACCATTTTCCCATAAGATTAATATGGGAGATTTTATGAACACGTTTTTTGGATTTTATCCGCAACCACTTAACCTAGGTTAATGATTAATACCCCTGTCGCAGCAAACCTGCGTACTCAGCGAATTTCCAATGCATATATATTGGTATCATTACTACCTAGAGCCACTCACCAAGTTTCACAAAAATACATTCATTAATAAGTGATATATAGAATTTGATTTATTCTCCATAAGAATGACATAATTGAGTACGCAGGTTTGCTGCAACAAGGAAGATAAGAAATGTATTTTTTTGAAATTATCAATATAACTCAACCAGGTGAAGCTACATACCAAGTTTTATTAATTTGGGTTCATAGCTAAGGGAGATATAAAACTTTACTTATTATCCATATGAATAACATGGGGTGCGAGTATGCAGGTTTGCTGCTACTGGGGAAAATCAAGGAAAAGATTTTTTTGTGCTAATATCAATATACCACAACTAGTTGAAACCACATACCAAGTTTCATCAATATACATACATAAATAATCAAAATATGACATTTTATTTATTCTCCATAAGGATAACATTGGACAACGTACTGTGTTTAACACTTTGAATATCACTGCAACGGTTGGACATAAAACAACAATTAAAACGCCAAAATGATTGTTTTTTAGAGCTAAACTGATTGGTAGAAAGAAATGTGGAGTTTTTAGTGAAATTATCTGAGGAAAAGCTAAAAACCGAATTCCCATAAGATTAACATAGGAAATTTTATGGACACATTTTTTGACTTTTCTCCACCACCACTAAACCTAGCTTAATGATTCAAAATACTACATGACCGATCGATCTGGTTTTCAAACTTAAAAGTCATAAATGTTACTCTCCACATTTGTGCCAAATTTCATCAAAATCGGGTGCTTCTTTCCAAATTTATCGCGGTAACGGACACACAAAAACAAATATATATATATAAATTTGAACGAATAGTGTTTTTGGCATCTGGGGACCTCAAAACAAAAAGTTGTCATGGTCTCGGGCTTAAGTCTTACCATGCCACCAACAGTAATAGCTTCTTCCCTATAGGGGAAATTCGCTAAAATGGGGATAAGCGGATAAGCTCTATAAAATGGTCAAAACAAAAATTGTAGGGTAAAAATGCAGAAAAAATAATTTTTGGAAAATGTTGAAAACCCATAAAACCCCCTTTTCCCATGACCTGATTTTTCTGGTTTTCGAACTTTTTTTTATCCGATGTCACGTCATATACTTCACTTTGCCGCTTCAACATCAGCTTTCGTAGATCAGTCGATAGCGCGCCGGTTAGGGAATCAAATCCCAGACGATATTTTCAATCCCGGGATTACGGGATTGGAAAAAACAATCCCGGGATCCCGGGATTGGCCATAATTTACAAAAAGCCTGGAAAAATATGCGATTAAGTCTACTTTTGTATATGTTGACGATAATATAGTAAATTAATACTATTTTGTTGATATTGATATTGATACAGACCCCTGGGCGAACCCAGCTACTGTATCATGGGAAAGGGAGGTGCTTTGCTGGTTGAAACCCAGAAGCTTCAAACACCTTGGGGATAGGAAGGAGGGGGGTTACACCTGAAATGTTTGAAAATGGTTACCATTCATTGCCTAATTGTATTCCATTACCTGATGCTAGCTCCGCACCGTCCACACACCCCTGGAATGGAGGAACTTTTGGGGTTCTCACCTGGGTTACAAGATTGAGCCCTCCACCGTTTCCCTTTCTTAACCTAATTATACTTAACGTTGTGAGAAACCAGGGGGCCTCCCGATTTGTTTTTAACCAATGTTCCTCCTTCCATTTGGCTCGTGGTCAGCACGGAACTCCATCATCGACGGAGGCGGTACATGAAACAGACAAAAAATCATTAGATGTTTTTATTTGACACCGCATTGGCTAGACACCTAGCGCGGTGCAATGGTGCCAGACCATCCCCGGGTGAGTGCGCCACTACTCGGACCCTGCGAAGTGGGGACAGTAAATTAATACTATTTTGTTTATTAAAAATACAAAACAATTATTTAAATAGCACAAAAGATCAACGGTGAAAGATAAAAATCTGTATTACACTATTAGTACTATTACGTTTGGTCTCACACTGGGTAGGGCTTCAGGTATGCAATAATCTAATAATAAAGCAACTCCAGATTGGGTTTTTAACACTACGATATGTATTTAAATTGGCAGAAAAATTATTACAAAAAGTATCCATGAACAAATATTTCCACCTAAAAAGCAGAAGTACATTTTTTAATGTAGCTGCAGCCGCACATGAATGAAACTATTAACTTATTACTAAGACAAGTTATGAATAAATCCTACTTGATAAAACAAAACTAGAAACAAAACTATCCTTTCAATAAACACAGTACTTTCATAATAAAATCTTGTAACAATTAGTAAACGATCTAAAATTAATCGAGTAAACGTCACTTTAAAAAAAATCCAATGTTGTTATTTTAATGAATTTACTTATTATTGTATTGGGATCAAAACAAACTAAATTTGTTCTTGCTTAAGTCTTTATCATGAGACCTACGGTAATAGCTTCTTCCCTATAGGGGAAATTCGCTAAAAGGGTCAGTTAAACCGACGAATACTGGAAATAGTCACAATAAGTATTAAGACCAATCAAACTTGTGAAGTATGGTAACATATTGAGAGCAACTGACTGAATTTGACTTTCTACAGAAAAATTTAATCGACCTGTTGTAATCCGAAAGTTATTTGCGGAAGAATATCGTGACATCGGCTGCCGCGGCGGAAGTTTGTATATTCTTGAAAGACGGTCGGTTAATCCAATGAGCGGTTGATCCGAGGTCAGTTAAGAGAGCTTCCACTGTATACTCACTTTAATATCTGACTTTTTAATTCCTCTTCAATTAACAGTGGACAACCTATAACTAGCATAACTAACAAACAGTAACATGTCATTGACAAATGATTTCTGGTACCTCTTTGATGACTGCGCTCTCTGGGACAGTCTCCAGCACCAAAACATAGGAATTAAATTCCTTGATTAAAATTTTCATTGTCTGAACACGACCCTGTAATAAGAAACACATTTTTAAATTACATTACATAAGACTCATTTCAGCCATTACGCAATACAATTGTTGTAGTAGGAATACTCATGTACAGTACATCAAGACAACTTACATTTTCTCACAATACACAGAATTTTACAACAAATCAATATAATATGATACATAAAACCACTTAGTTAAAATCCAAAGCAGATATAGAGTTTGACTTTGACAAATATAATTGGTATTTATACTTCAATTGAAATCTTAAATTACCATAAGTTTATTGCTTGTTAAAATCAAATTAAAATTATACCCAATTTCACATAGTTTTGAAAACAGTATAATAAATATCCTTGAGTAACCTAAAGGAAATTAATTTGTTAGTATTTCGTAAAATGTTTGTACTGCACTATTAAAAATTAGCCTTTAAATAATCTTGTAAAATCACTTATTTTCCCATTTTTACTTTCTCCCCCTTACACATAGTATATGGAGAAAGTATTGTTTTCGTCAACATTTTTGAATTTGAGTTGTTAGTGGAAATACTCGTTTTGGTGCTACCTGAACCCAAAAAAGTGGTTTTTACGTGATGCCTGTGTGTCTGCCTGTCTGTATGGATGTGTAGGCCTACATAGCTAGAGCTCTAACCAATGGTCCGATTTTTATGAAATTTGGTATGTAAATCCACATACACTAATACTAATACATATACTACATATACTACATATAATACATATACTAATCCACAATATCTCCAGGCTTTTTTTCCATTTCTTGGAATTTTTTATTTTTAAGGGTAACTATCCCCCAAAAAACATGAAAAATCAAAAATTTCTCAAAAACAACACTACGATTTTATTAATTAAACTTTAGTCGTTTGTAGAGCTTTAGTTTTCAAACAAAATGACACCACCTGCATTTCTGTAAAAATTCAGGTTTAGAAATTACAGGACTTAAAACATCAAAAATTAAGTTTTTTTTATATTTTTCATAAAAAAACATAGATATAAAAAAATATTACTATTCACCATTAAAAAGAACTTAAAAAACTAAATAATTTGGTTTTTTAACTACTATTCTACGATTGCTGGTTGCGGAGAAAATTTAAATTTTCATTTTGCGGTAAACGCAGTACGTTGTCCAATGTTATTCTTATGGGGAATACAAAAGTTACTATTTCTCTCTTATTTACTGATCAATTTCGTTCAAACTCGATATGCTTGTAAAGTTAGCATTGACCAACAGAGGCAGATCGAAAAACTCAAAATAACTTTTTGATGACTGTAGATACTAAGATATTAACTTAACTAATAAAATAATTTGTTTTATTACATTTTCTTAGAAAATTGGTAATATTGTGATTGTCATGTGTAAAAAGTATACAAAGCCTCAATTTGTCTAGAAAGCATTGATGAAGTTAGTCACAGTAACAACCTTAAAATTTATTTTGTAGGACAATTGTTTGCTAGGTTATATTTTCACTAAATTATTAACCCTTTGAGTGCCACACAACGATATATCGTTGTGCATGGGACATCCGAAAAATACTTCACAACGATATATCGTCGTCGGTGGTCTTACCGAAAAATACATTGCAACGATATATCGTTGTTATGGAAAATTTTTCTTACGTCATTACTTTTTATTATTTCTTTCAGGTGATTTCCAGGATAGTTTCTAGCTCTATAAATCTAGTAGTTATTTGGTGAAAATCTTATATTTGAACCATGTTTATTTATCTGAAAAAAATATAAAAAATTTCCCGCATGTATAATATGTACCTATTAAAATTTTTTAATTTTTAGATATTATATATGTGCATAATATCATAGCTAAACTTTAAACTTACAAAACAAAAAAAGTTTCATAATAATATCTTACCAAATAAAAAAGTTATTGATTTTATGTACAAAACCCTTGCAAAATGTTGATTTTGTGTATCGTTGTTATAGAACATTTTTCTTACGTCATTACTTTTTACTTTCTCCCCTTATACATAGTATATGGAGAAAGTATTGTTTTCGTAAACATTTTCGAATTTGAGTTGTTAGTGGAAATATTCGTTTTGGTGCTCCCTGAACCCAAAAAAGTGGTTTTTACGTGATGTCTGTCTGTGTGTGTGTGTGTGTGTGTGTGTGTGTGTGTGTGTGTGTGTGTGTGTGTGTCTGTGTGGATGTGTACAAAGCTACAGCCTTAACCAATGGGCCGATTTTTATGAAATTTGGCATGTAGGTACTAATCCACGATATCTCCAGGCGTATTTTTCATTTTTTTGAATTTTTGGTTTTTAAGGGTAATTATCCCCCAAAAACCACCAAAAAACATGAAAAATCAAAATTTCTCAAAAACGGCTCTAACGATTTTCATTAAACTTTAGTCGTTTGTAGAACTTTAGTTTTCCAACAAAACCCGCCTGAAATGCGGGTTTTTTTCAGGGGACCACCCGCATTCCTGTAAAAATTCGGGTTCAGAAATTACAGGACTTAAAACACCCAAAATTCAGTTTTTTGGATTTTTCATAAAAAGACATAAATGTAAACAAATATTACTATTCACCATTAAAAAGAGCTCAAAAAACTAAATAATTTAGCATTTTGAATTACTATTCTACGATAGCTGGTTTCTGAGAAAATTGAAATTTTCATTTTGCGGTAAACGCAGTACGTTGTCCAATGTTATTCTTATGGGGAATACAAAAAATACTCTCTCTCTTATTTAATGGTCAATTTCATTCAAACTTGACATGCTTGTCAATTTAGCATTGACCAACAGAGGAAATTCGAAATATGTTGCCCTTAATAACCCTGGGGGGGAATAGGGGGCATTTCCCCTCTTAAAACCACGAGTGTAGCAATGGATTCTGTAGTGCCTCCAAAGCAGGGATTTGGGTGGATGTTTTTTTAAACAACTTGTTTACAAGATTTTCTGTACATTCGACCGTGCTTTGTATTCTATATTTAGTAGATAAAAAGTAATTTATTCATTGAAGTTGGGCTAACAGGGAGAAAGTATGTGTCAGTTTCCTGATACCGTTTATTATTATTTCTTCCAGGACATTTCCAGGATATGTTCAGGTAAACATATACTCCATAAATATACGAGGCCTAGTTAGTTTGCTTTATGAAATAATATTGCAATAAAACTTAAACCCTTGAATAAAGTTAGGCTACTGTCTTGTGTACTAATTTACCGTTTTTATATTTTTTTACATTTGTGGAAATAACTCGTCCGCCTACAGCCCAAATTTGATGAAACTTTCAGGAAATATTTTGGGAAACATGTCCTCTATAAATCTAGTAGTTATTTGGTGAAAATCTTATATTTGAACAATGTTTATTTACCTGAAACAAATAAAAAAAAATAAAAAGAAATTTCCCACATGCATATATGTATTCAAATTGTTTATTTTTTATTTTTTAAATATTATATATGTGCATAATATTATAGCTAAACTTTAAACTTACAAAACAAAAAAAGTTTCATAATATCTTACCAAATAAAAAAGTTATTAATTTTTTTGCAAACCCTTGCAAAATGTTGATTTTGTGCTTGGCACTTTTTGGATATACTCTGTTAAAAACTCTGGCACTCTTGGGATATGACGATCGAAAAACTCTGGCACTCAAAGGGTTGATAAAAATTGTCTTCATTACCTAAAATACATTACCAGTAATGTAGTAGGTAACCACAATAAAAGCTATAGATTATTCAAACCGAACAGCCTTTTTCGGAAGGTTATCTTGAATGATTTGACATAGCCTAGGGTTGGATTACAGTAAGAGTAAGCAGACATTAAACTGGTAATACAACTTTTGTAAAATATTTTAAACACATTACCAGGAATGTTGTAGCGAACCAAAATAAAAGCTTTAAACTATTCTAACCAAACTAAGCCTTTTATACAGGTTATCTGAAATGATTAGACAAATCCTAGGGTTGGATTATAGTGAGCTGTTTTCATCTTAAACTTGGACCTATGGCTATAAAATGTAGGCCTATACACTTAGGCTACTTGCCATTTTAGAAGTTTCATGTACGGCCTTGGACCAACCCATGTTTATAGAATTTAATTTCATGATAGCCTAGGCTATGAAACAATATATTGAAATATCATTTTGTAAAATTAAACTGTTGTAAAATACTTTAAACACAGTACCAGGAATGTTGTAGCGAACCAAAACAAAAGCTTTAAACTATTCTAACCAAACTAAGCCTTTTGTACAGGTTATCTGAAATGATTTGACATCTCCTAGGTTTGGATTATAGTGAGCTGTTTTCATCATAAACTTGGACCTGTGACTATAAAATGTAGGCATATACACTTAGACTACTTGTCATTTTATAAGTTTCATGTACGGACTTGGGCCAACCCATGTTTATAGCATTTAATTTCATGATAGCCTAGGCTATTGAAACAATATATTGAAATCTCATTTTTTCATCTAAATAACTGGACCTGACGATTTATTGTTAATCCTTAAGGATATTTGGACTTGGCCTATAGAAATTGTTAACATTAGTTCATACAGGAAACTCGCTGATCTCTTAAAAGTTAAATTAACCACACTGCTAAAGTCACTGCTTAGCCCAAAATACTCTGTTTGTTCTAAGATAACACACCCATGCCAATCCTAACAACAAACCATGCCTGAAATCTTCAATTTATTTTAAAAATAAATAAATTTACGTATTTATACAACATTTACTTTGATAAAACAAGTGATAAATGTATGTATGTTTTTCTACCGATAAAATGTTAGGTCGGCGGCGGGATACGAACCTGCGACCTTACGCTCCAAGAGCCAGTGCGATACCCTCTCAGCTACCGCGCTATCGCGATAATTGATCCTCAAGGGGGAAGAGACTAAAACTATAGCTAGATAGACATAAAACCCAGATTCTGGCGGCAGTTAAATGATAACGGAATGTATTCTGATGTTACTCAAATCAGATATTGAATTTTTTATGACTCGATTTAAGTTTGATCCTGTGTTTCAATTATCCTTATACGCGAGGAATGAGAGGTGAATTGTTACACCTAGTAACAATTTTATAAATAATTCCAATTTTAATAATTTTTGCTTATTTGGTAACAAAAGATTTGTTCAAAAACAAATTCATTTTGAATTATTTTTAGATATTTCCCATTTTAGATATTTACAGAAGGATTTTATTTTATTTGGCAACTAATTATTTGTAAATCTTAAAATGATCTCCTCCTAGGTAAACTAACAGTCTAAAGAGTTGTCTGGTAAGTATTCAATTTTACGAGGCGAGACAGTAAAATGTTGCCAACTGTTTATAGTAATTACTCTCTTTTAAGCCTTTGCTGTGCTTACCACATCTATTTCCATGAGAGAATCTTTTCTGTGGAAATGCATGTCACTGTTGGTGTCTTCCAGGGTTTGAGAAACCTATACAGAGGAAAAATTTATCTTTTACTGACTTACTTCAAGTACAAATGTAGACCAGAGCAAATTATTGTATTAATAATACTTCTCAAAATACCGTGGAATATAAATAAACAAATGTTATCAACCTCCTCAATATTCAGGCCTTAAAATTAACCTAGCTCCCAATAGCATTAAAATACTGGAAATCCCTAAAGTTTACAATCGTGGAATCATACTGACAAGAGTATAAGGAAATTAATGTTATTCAATAACGGATTACTTGGATAGAGATACAAATTAGGATGAATTACGATGAAAAACTTGAGGATTCAGCACACTGTTTTAAGAACCCTGCCTGAACATGTTTTAAAAAACATTAGCTGTCATTGCCTTCCATACACGCATAATGTAATGAAATTGAATGGTTAAATATCTGCAAAAAACTTTGGCATTTCATTTTTTAAATTTTATTTATTTGTTTTACTTTTAGACGGGAGGGGATTTGTTTGAAATCTTGGCAAATTTAAGTATAATCTTTCCAGTCCAAAACGTATTCTACCCCTGTCACAGCAAACCTATGAAATCGACAAATTGTTAATGCATATACATGTACCTCACTACCAAATAAGCCACTAAACAAAATATATCCATAAATAAGCAAGACAGAGCATTTTGTTTTTCTCTATAAGAATAACATTACAGCTAAGTATGCAACAAGGATGAAAAAATTGGTAAATATCATTTGATCACAAACAAATGAAGCCATAAACCAAGTTTTACCAATATATACATAAAAATAAGGAAGGCATACCTTTTTACTTATAAATAAATAAATAAAATGGTCTTTTAATTAGAGCGTTTTTCATGAACATTACATGGTTTTCAACTCGAGTCACATATAATTGTTAACACAAAGCTAGTTACAACAAAAAATTGTTAAAACAAAGCTATTTACAACAAAAATTATCTAATAATATTATACAATGTTATATGACTTAAAAATAACAAAATTTACCTGATCAAAAACAAAATCTTTTAAATCTGTCCACTTAATAACGCATTTTGCAATCCTTTTTTAAAAGACTTTGACTGACCAATTCATGGCCGAAACTGGACGACAGAGAGTTATGGAGCTTTAGGGCAAAATAAGAAAACCCCTTACGAGCGGACTCACAGCGCATACGAGGCATTTCAAGCATGTTGTCCTGCCTGGTACACCGGGAACGCATTTCGGAACGGATTCTGAGCCTCTCTCTTTCTCTCAAACATTTTGGTCTCTCCTCAGTCAGAACTCTACGAACGAGACAAGAAGTGCGGAGAAAGCATAAGTCAGCCATCGGCAATAAGCCAAGGGTTTTCCGCTCAAGTGAAATATAGTCAAATTTCCTCAGTCAAACAAACGTACCTGACACAAATGTTCTGCACTCTCTGCAACCGGTCCATGTCATCTTGAGATACAACATTGCCATATACCGAAAGACAATACTCAAGTATAGAGAGCACCAAAGCCTGCACAAGCCAAAGCTTAGCAGGTGCGGAGAACAAGTACCAATACCTGTACAACATTCTCAAACGGGCCATAGCTCTCTGACATACAATGCTTACAGGTCAAGAGAAGGAAAGTCTGGCATCAAACTGAAGTCCAAGAAGTTTGGGAGGGTTACACTCGTTCAGTAAAACACCACCGAGGTGAATAACATTAGACAATGTACTGTGTTTAGTACTTTTAACTAGGGGTGTGCGAGTACTCGAAACTTCGAGTTTTCGGCCGAGTATTTTTATACTCAAACTCAACTCGAAGTTTTGAAAACTACTCGAAAGTTCGAGCAAGTATTTCCCGCCGATTTCTGGACGATCGCTATCGATTGCGAAAGGCCAAAACGCGTAGTAACAACCGCAAAAGGCAATCGCATCGCGTAAAATCGGACGAAAATGACGACCATGAACGATTGCGACCGGCCAAAACGAATAGTAACGGCCGCAAAAGGCGAGCGCATTTCGTAAAATCGGCTGAAAATCACGACCGTGAACAATTGCTACTGGCCAAAACGCAAAGTAACGGCCGCAAAAGGCGATCGTATTACGTAAAATCGGCTGAAAATCACGACCGCGAACGATTGCGACCAGCCAAAACGCGTAGTAACGGCCGCAAAAGGCGATTGCATCACGTTAAATCGGCCGAAAATGATGTTCAAACCGCGTAATTTCGGCCGTAACTAACGATTTAGTAATTTAATATTGATTATAAGCAATGTCTGGACCAGGTTAAATTGTCCAAATGACAACCGGACCCTGTTTCATCGGCCGAAAACTAATGTCAAACAATACATGTTTTGTTTTTGTGTTATGTGTTTTGCATGTTATGTTTTGTTTGTCAATACAATACGTAATCCAGTTTGAATGTAATGGCCAAATCTTTGTATTGCTACTCATGTATTAGTTAGAAACCATATTTAGATAATCAAATCTAGGGTGGTTTCCAAATCCCATAAAACTATATTAAAATACCCACTGATGGCAAATACTCGCTCAAAAATACTCGAAAATAGGGAATTTTGGGGGCAAGTCAAAATGTTTAATGTAAGCCCGCTTTGAGTGACCCCTCATTTTAAAGAACTGTAAAAAGGTAGATGATGGTGAAAATTAGGGATTGCTAACTCTTTCCTAACTGAAATGGTAGCCAGTCAAAATTCTCAAATATTGTATTCAAATCTGGAAGGCAAATCTTGTGGGACATTCAAAATTTTGAATAGTGGCAAAAGAAGGTACACCTGAAGTTAATATTACAACGCGAATGTGATAAGTTCATTTTAACTTAGTAAAAGTAAAGATAAAACCAAAAAAATATTGCCTTCCATTTTAATGAATACAAGGTTTTTTTGGGAATTTTGACCCACTGCCATTTTGGTTAGGGAAGAGATTGCGGTCTCTAATTTCCACCATTTATCTACATTTTTATAGTTCTTTGAAACGAGGGGTCACTCAAAGGGGGTTTACATTTAAACATGTTGAGTTGCCCCCAAAATACCCTAAATTTGAGTTAATCAAAATTTTAAATAATGTCAAAAAATACTACACCTTAAGTTACTACCACTAACCAAAATATATTAATTTATATTAACAAATAAAAAAAAAATAGAGGGGCGATCCTGACTTTTTATCCACCCTGTATACATTGTAAATGTACAAACAACTGAATAAAGGAAATTTTGATTTGATTTAATTTCATTGAACCATACCGGTAATAGCTTCTTCCCTACAGCGAAATTCATTAAAAGGTTAAATTACCTATTGTTTCCAGACCAATCTTATGTACTTTTCTTGTTACTTATTTACTTATGATTCTAAATTACTAACTCTTAATTAATTATCTGCTCGGATGTGATCGGGAAATGTGGATATAAAAGTGACGCTATCTGATCTGTGGGCAATGGCTACCATGTGCTGAGCCTAGCTTGTCTTCACAATAATGAGCGTTACTACCTACAAAATTCACTAGGCTATTTAAATATAGCTCACAAATCACTTTACTTGACTTATCAATAAATATATTTCTACCTATGGTCTTCTTTGGTTTATTTTAGTGAGTAGAATGTGTGTTGTAATTAATCTGGATATCAACAGAAGGTAGGTGTACAATTTCTAAAAATGTCTTAACTATTTGAATGAAATACAAAGTTACAGAGGAACAATATAATATTTATTTATCTAGTATTAACAATTGTGTTTTAAAAGTTATCAATCAAAGGGGATTTACAAATAATCTACAATTCAGGGGAACAGTTACAGTGAGTGGCCTAGGCTAAAAGGTGGATGGCAATAATACATGTAGGCTTAAGGCTAAATGTTCATATTTTGATTCTAAATGGGTTCTTTTATAAATGAGGGCTCTTTTTCTCAGGGGGGAGTATCGTGCTGACTTGAATAACGTTGAAATTATAGGTGAAAGAATATTTAGTCCAATTAGGCTTATGTTGTTTACAAATTGCAACAATGATAAATTTTGGTGTTTTCCAAAAGGAAAGTCCAATGGTTTTCACTGAATTTACTGATAATTAAAATACTCAAATTAAATTTAGAAAAGATAGTTCAATGTAATAATATACTCTTGATGTTAATTTAACTTTCAGAACATTAGACTTGTTCTATTAAATGTCTGTATTCTTTCAAGTCCCTAATAGAATACACAATGGAAGTGGTTTACCAATCAGCTTACAATGTTCTTCGCTCAATACAAATTTTTGGGGATAAAACAAAGAAAAGGGAGTGAATTTACAATGGTATTATACTGAGCAATAAGTCCCTAATAAATGAGCACTAAGCAATTCAAAACTTAGGCCATACTGGGTAAATTTAAGTAGGAACTGTGTCCTGCACAGATTTTAGGTCTTAACACTATGGCATCTGGAACAAGAAGGAAGATCTAGCAGAGATGAGGTCTGGAAGCATGGTCCATTGTTGAAAGCACATGGTACACACAATTGTTAACACTGGTCACTGTAATTTAGATTCCTTAAGGACTATTTTTGAAAAGTATGTTATATTAAATTTTAATTCTATTGCAATCCTCTCACATAAATTATATCTAAAATATTATTATTAGCAAATATATTAAATTAAGTGAGTAGTCTATTAGATGTGGATAGGCTGTGAATAATTATTGGTGATTAATTAATGAAATACATATTATTTTACAATTGCACAGATAAATAAACATTAAATACATAGAGAGGAATGATTTTCTGAGGAGTGTTGATAAGGATGATTATTATTGGGCATGAACATAGGGCAATTAATACAATAACACATTTAGGGGAAATTAATTAATTAACACATTGATAGGGAAACTTAAATATAAAATAACACATAATGGGAAAATTATCACTAAATAATGAATGGATGACATGTAATACTATATCAAGTTACACATAGGTACCACACAAGGGGAACCACACAGTTCTTTCACCAGTTTTATTTTGCCACAAAGCAATTTGTATGTTTCAAGTTAAATTATAAAAAATGTTTACTGAATACTACTTTACACAAAACTGATATTCAAGCTACACTTAACTATAAATTACGTTATCATCACTTACGATCGGAGGTGCAGATTCTAGCACTGATGGCACATGTTTTTTTATTATCCCCATCACATGTCCTAGATTATATGAAGTCTCTTTTAACATTTGTTTGCATTCTACAAACTCCTCAACGGCCTTCTGAAAACACCAAAGCGATTTAGAAATATGTAATCAATACTTATAAAATCATTGCTTAGATAAAATAGAATTAAAAAACACTTATTTGTTTAACGTTGTCAACAAAATTTATGATTCCAAAGACAATATTTTTTACAAATTTGTAAAAATAACAACTAAATAAACAGAAAAACTTGTCAAATAAACAATTTACAATGTTACCAAAAATATTTAACATGCAATACAATCATGTATTCTTTCACTGAGTAGCATATACAATTATTTTATTATTTTAATAATATTTTTTTAACATCCATAGCTGATGTTCTTAATTCAACTTTTGGTAAATTGGGTTATCCAATACGATCTACGCTAATATAACCTAATGATGTATGACAATTTGATGTATTTTTTTACATGCTAGCTGATACTAGAGGTGTGCGAATAGTGATTACTGGCTCGAGCCGAGCTTTTTTTCAAAGTTCTCGAGCTTTCTCGAGCTGAGCTTTTTTCATGAGAATTTTCTCTAGGAGTGTGGAATATACCGGTAGTGATTTTCTGACCCGAGCCACGCCGGACAGAATTTTTTCAAAGTTCTCGAGCTTTGAGAATGTTTGATTAGGCCTACATGTATTCTTTATTTATATTATGTTTAAAAGAATAAACATTTTATTTATTATGGTAATGTAAAATATTTTATAACTTTAAATATTTGTCATCTTTCATTCACTTCTTCTAAATTCATTATTCCTACGTTAAATAAATAAAGGCCTACAGTGGGAAAATAAATAAGTACGGTAGGCTTCTAAAGAGGAAGATTTATTGAGACCACTTGTTAATAGTAACGAACAATTTGTCTTTCAATATAAAGTAGGTAGCCTACTTGGAGAACAAATAACGTAAAGGAAGAAAACTAAAAATTGTTAACTAGACTGATAAGCCCACAGGTTAACTAATGCAGATATTACCGTATTTATTAATAGCCATAATAATAATAATTGATTATATGTCAATATGTACTCTCCATGTAACCAAAGACTTAAGACCCTAGCCTTGGGAATTGCCAAAACCCAGTAGCCTATCTCTCATTCAACCAAACAGTAAATAGTAAATATTAGGTAATCCTTTTATAAATATAAGATAGTTAAACCAGTCTTTATATCTTATTGTATTCACAGGAATAAGTTAATAATCGTAGGCCTAGCTTATGTTCTATCTAACCTATTACCTAATAGACTTAATCTATTATATCTGCTTCTGGAACAGAAGGTTTCAGAAGCAGAAGGTGGAAAAGGATCGTCAATGCATTCTTCTTCCATCACAACTTTAACAATTTGATAACATACAATTACAAAATATGGTTTCTACTTCTACTGACGTTTATTCATAAATTCAAACAAACCCGCGGAGTTAACAATATGATTTTAATCGCACAGCTGTAGCGTAGTGTAATAAAACACTATGCCATTTTGATCGTGTCTTGCTCTTGGTTAGGGCCTTCGGCGTACATAGAATATAATCAACCTTTAAAATAATATGACCACCGGTATTATAAACAAGCGTTACGTAACCAATCAGAATTTTTATAAAATCCTTAGATTTTGTGAACCTCGCAATTCGTCAATTTTTTAACTATCCCATTTTTGGAGAGTACTAATTCTTCTGCACATTATAACACCGTCATGTTTATTAAGCGTTCATCACCCAAGATGAGTGGAGTAAGGATGAACACTTGCTCTACTCATCTCGTTCATCACGTACACCCTTGTCGCTAGCTGTTGGTCACGTTAAATCATTATTACATCATAATAACCATCTTCACTCAACGTATTAAGGCTGCTCGCAAAGTGGGTATGCCAATAGTGTTGCCAGACATGATTTCAGACTCCAGGGAATATAATTATTGTGTTATGTACGAAGTTATAAAAGACTGTACCAATGTAACAATTAAGACAAAGTGTTTTAATGGATTTTAGTTTTTTCCTGTGGTACTTTTTCTGGAACAGTATGGTTGTTGTATTTATTATTATTAACTGTGAAATATTGCACAACTCAACTGGGTAACGGCAACTGCACTGCAAACTGAATAGTGTGATAGGTCCACTTGATGTGATTGAGCGTAGAGAAAGTAGCTCCATTGCGTTGGTTGATCACTGATCAGGTTGGCAGTTAAAAATATTACAGTACTTAAATGTTTGGTTTTTTTTACGAAGGACCGAAAGCATTAGCATTGCAGAATTATATTTGTTATGGAATGGAACTCTACCGATGCAAACTACGAGAATTCTAACATTGATTCTGGAAAGTTGTTTTTTTAATTTGACTTTTGTAACGACTATATTCACTAGTTGGCGTTTTAAATATTCGGCTCGAACTTCAAAACTTTTTGCAAATCTCGAGCAGAGCCGAATACTCGAAAAAGCTCGAAGTTTGAATACTCGCACACCCCTAGCTGATACCATTGATTTTGAATACCAGAATAGATATCCCAAGATTGTTCATTTTTGGAGCCAGAAAAATAGACCAACTGGTCCTCTAATCACTCAACCATATCAGCTGTATCCGAAACAAAAATAACAAACCTGTTTTTCACACAAAAGAAATCCCATTTTATCCCTTTAAATCATCTTAACAAATCCCTTTCTATCCCGCTTTTAATCTGAGATCATTGATATGTTTCCCACTCGATTGCAAAATAAAATAGTTTTCTATTTACTATTACCAGCTGCTCTCTTTTAATTGTATATGTTCATATTCTGAAATGCAGGTAGTTATTCTAACTTGTGAAGCGGGACTAACGAGGAAGATAATATTGGTGTTTTTATCCTGCATCCCGTTTTAATCCCGCGGAGGGTTCGAAACTCCCGGAAACGGGATAAAAATCCCGCAAATTGAAACATTGGTTGCCAGCGCCTTCTCTTGAGATGGTGTAGCAATAGTTTCATGGTGTATTTTTCGGGTTACAGATCGGCCATAAGCTCTGCTCATCTATTCTGGTATTCAAAATCAATGCTGATACCCGCTTTGCACAGCTGATTAAACATATTGCCTATAAGAATAACATTGTAACTTTAAGGGCCACTGGGGCCCTAAGGGGTTGCCAAGATGAGTTGGGGTTTTGAATAAGACCAGATAAATTATCTACCTATATGCAAATTTTCAGCTCAATAGTTTTTACGTTAAAACGGAACATAGAAGTCGACAGACAGACAGACACCACCTTTCTTTTATAAATGTATAGGATTAATACTTGCTTACTACGTCAACAAAGGGGTATTTTGGGGGGTTTTATACCCCAAAAATGGGTTTTTCGAATTTTTTACATATAATTTTGGAAATAGTCAAATTTTAGTTTTTTCCATTGGATTCAGCTTAAAAAAAACACACAATTTGGTATTTTGATCATTTCTCTACGTCAATTGGTTACCGAGATATTGAAAGTGCTAAACACAGTACGTTGTCTAATGTTATTCTTATGGAGGAAAAGAACAATTTTATATCTCGCTTATTTATGAACGTATACTGACGAAACTTGGTATACGGCTTCATCTGGCTGTGGACCATTGATATTTGCTCAAAAAACAATTTTTTTCCAAAGGCTCCCGTAGCAGCAAACCTGCGTACTCAGCTCCATGTTATTCTTATGGAGAATAAGTAACGTGTTATCTCCCTTAATTATGAAAATAAATTAATGAAATTTGGTATGAGGCTTTACCTACATGAGTTATATTGATATTTGTATAAAACCCCACTTTTCGTGTTCCTTGCTTCAGCAAACCTGCATACTCAGCCGCCATGTTATTCTTATGGAGAATAATTAATATTTCATAAATTGTTTGTTTATGAATGTATATTGATGAAACTTGGTATGTGGCTTTATGTGGTATTAAGATACATATATATGCATTGGAAATTCGCTGAGTATGCAGGTTTGCTGCTACGGGGGTATTTAGATTTTCCTCAGATAATTTCACTAAAAACTCCACATTTCTTTCTACCAATCAGTTTAGCTCTACAAAACAATCATTTTGGCGTTTTAATTGTTGTTTTACGTCCAACCGTTGCAGAGATATTCAAAGTGCTAAACACAGTACGTTGTCCAATGTTATCCTTATGGAGAATAAATAGAATGTTATATTTTGATTATTTATGTATGTATGTAGATGAAACTTGGTATGTGGCTTCAAATAGTTGTGGTATATTGATAATAGCACAAAAAAGTTTTTTGTTGATTTTTCCCGGTAGCAGCAAACCTGCATACTTGGCCCCCATGTTATTCATATGGAGAATACGTAAAGTTTTATATCTCCCTTAGTTATGAACCTAAATTAATAAAACTTGGTATGTAGCTTCACCTGGTTGAGTTATATTGATAATTGCAAAAAAAAACAAACACATATCTTATCTTCCTTGTTGCAGTAAACCTGCGTACTCATTTATAATGTTATTCTTATGGAGAATAAATGAAATGCTATTTATCACTTATTAATGAATGTATTTTTGTGAAACTTGGTAAGTGGCTCTAGGTAGTAGTGATACCCATATATTTGCATTGGAAATTCGCTGAGTACGCAGGTTTGCTGCGACGGGGGTATCTTTAAATTAACGTGTTTTGAACATTTTAACTTAACTCTTAAAATGATTAATATCGTTAATTTTAAATTAATTAATGTAATTAAATGGGAAATGCTAAAATAAATATCAGCCCCATTACATGCAACACTTCTTTTTGATAAAGAATGAGAATGATAAAGAGTCCCCCCACACTACGGAGCGGAGGTGTGCGTATTGTACATCGCTTTATCAGAAGCTATGTTACCCAGTTGCCGGTCAACATATAATTTCCTTGTTCCATCCAAGCAAAGGGTGATTCGTCTGCTCCTTGTTGCCGGCTTGTGCATGAACGGTGCTGTTGCCAAATCGCTCAAATGATTTCTTTGTTTTGACTTCTCACGTAGTTTTAACAAAATGTTTCAAAGCGCTTTAAATTTAACTTAGTTCAGGATACAAATAATGTGAATGGCGATTTGTCTGTATAATTTATAGGCAGTAAAATATTAATCAAGTTTAATTTCTTTCCTTGTAAAGTCTCGATTGATGGATGTTACGCAATTATTTGGGAGAGAGGGAAGGGATACATCATGTTTTTGTAACATCCTGGAAATTTGGGACAAAAACCAAGACAACAATCTCTTTGATCTTTTTGGTTTTGGGGTTACTCTTGACAAATGACCAGTTAATTTTATTTTGTAGTGTAGATAATTTATCAGTTTTAAATATTAATTCCCAATTTTAATCCAAATTGGAACCTTTAAATTGCCAAATTTCAGTATTTTACACCAGCATTTCTTTGTGCCTTAGGCTATAGAAAAGAACTCCCATCTTCTAAAATGTATTAAGGTGCAAGTAACTACTTAATAAGTTAAAATTTACTACTAATCTCACTCATTAGTTTTATAATTCCTAAAAATAAGTACAAAGTAATATACATTGTAAAATAACTTTGGATCCTTTGAGAATTTTTGTGCTCATACCTGGAGGGTGGATTTTAATGCATCAAGGTCAGGCTCACTTACTTCCCCCACAAGTTTCTGCAAAATAAAAATGTTTAGAGAGCAGATTAAAATTAATTTGGTCACCGACAGATTGTGCTGCTGTAAACTATTTATTTTAGTTGTTTACTTGTAAAATATCTCCACCCAAGAAAGCAAGTGATAATCAACTTATGTTTGCTTTCTGACACACCAACGTTGCATTATCCCCTCCTTGAGAGGATAAGTAATAGTTGACAGCAGTATAATCTGTTGGTGATAAGTGAGAAATACGTCCTCTTTGAATCCTGGCACACACAAAACTAGGGACAGATTTTACAATGGCAATGAGAAGTCTACTGCAGTATTTCTAATCAATAGATTTAATGTTATTAAATTAGTTTGAAGGGATTATGTGGATACAACTAACTGTAACCTTGATTTAGATAGCAATTTGATTATTTTTTAATTTTAAAAGATTTGTAGCATCATCAAAAGATATGGGAGTGAGTCAGTTCTTTGGGTTAAAATCTGTAAGTTACAGATACAGAAATAACAGAATTTTGCATAGTTGATCCAAACCCCCCCCCCTCAAACACATGACACAGCATGATGCTAATTCATACCCCCTCTCCCCCTTAACTGCGTTATGTAATATATGTATAGCCGAAAACGTTTGATAAAATCACAGACTAGAATATGTTTTATCACACTAAAACAACGACTGACCTGTGTATTAAGTGGAAAAAATGGCAATTTAACCATGACTAATAGTACTGACAGAAACTGGGATAACATTTTACTGGCCAAAAAATACAACCAGATTTCTTTCTATAGAGGCAAAATCGCCGCCCAAAATATGTGTTACTGGTCACAAACGACATCTGTACTGGGTTTTATCAGCTAAAAATGGAGTTTTAGACAAAATTCTTGTATTTTTCACAATCTTCCCTTAAACTCTTGCATTTTTCTGGAATTCTCGATCTATGGATAGACTTGTAAAAACCAGCATGTGGGCTACTCCCCACATCCCTATAAGACAATAGTTCAGACGTAATAGGGGGCAAGGTCGCAGCGGGGATGCACGCGCACCAGGCGACGGAATATCTGGCCGGCCCTGCATCTTCACCCTCCGGTAATACCTCAGGTACCGAACCATGTTTCACTAAAGGTTACAATTTGGGGGTAGGGTAAGTCTGGGGGGGAGAATTGAACCATTAGAATGTAATTCTGTAATTATCAAAATACATTTCATTTCCATTTATTTGGCACTGTTGATTAACTTGTCTAAATTTAATGTTTGGTAGGGACATGAAAACTTACAGGAATAAATTTTGGGGGCAGACTCTTAGTTAGAAAAATGAATTCAATTCCAATTAAATATTAAAACATCAAAGCTGGCAAGGCATTGAGGATTGTAGCTGTAGCATTTCCGGAATTTTGGGTCCAGAATTTGGTAAAGGGCGTGGATGTGTCGGGGTAACCGGCCTACCGCCGCAAGCAGACTACTGGAGGACCGGACACATGCAGTGTTGAACTACAGAGGGTCCACTCTAAGAGCTAAAAGGATAATAAGAAAATATCTACACACATACCTAATTTGATTCTGATAAAAAAAATATTTTTAACCCAACAACTTTTTGATATGCGTTACTGATTAAATTCTTAAATTGATCATGATTGACCTGTACCTATATTTATCAAAAGAAATATAAATACCCCCACACAGCAAACCTGCATTCTCAGCAAATTTCCAATGCATGTATATGTTTCTCACTACCACGTAAAGCTATTTGCCAAGTTTCATAAAAATACATTTATAAATAAGTGATATATAGCAATTTATTTATTCTTAAAAAAACGTTTATAAAAAACTTCACTTTTGGTACTAGGGATGAAATATACTATTTTTTAATCCATTGTACTTATTGCACCGTACTTCAGAATATCACATTTAACTTATTGTACTTCAGACTAATAAAGAAATGTTCATAATTTTGTTTATAGAAAAAAACACGTTTTATTTATTTGTCCGCTATTAGACACAGTAAATTGTGAACTCAGTTTTGGATTCAAGTTGAACGATTACTAACTTGAGAGTCTGTTTGTGAACATCTTGTATGTTTGGTGCTGAGAGGAGAGGCTGCCTTTTGAGGTAGTGTTGAATCTGTAGGCTTTATACATTCTCTGTTGAGTCCATGTGGCTTTTTTTCGCCTGAGTGTGAGATAGTAATCTGATTACATAATCCACTTTTGTTTTCAGCCGTAACTGTTCTAGCTTTCTTGACTCTGACTGGCAGTCCTATTCTCCGAGAAGATTTCTGATCCAATTGCTGTGGACTCTAAAACATGCAAACAATTCAAGAGAATTTGGTTTAAATTGTTTACATGATGAAGTTATAATATAATTATTTAACCTGCTTCACCATACAAATTTGTCCGAATTACATTTTATTATTTCTTCACTTTATTAGTGAATTTCCTATGGAAAAGTGAACTATTAGCATGACCCGCACGGTGAAACTTAAGCCCGTGACCACCATAGAATATTGTAACGTGACCCCTTGAACATGTTTTGGGGGGTCGCTAACAACTTTATATATATACTAGCTGTTCCCGCAGGCTTCGCCCCGCAAATAATTTATAAAAACTATGACAGTTGCGTGTGCTGCATTCTGTGGTTAGCCCGTGGAACTAATACGAATCAAGATCAGCTGATTGTATTTTCATTAGCTCAAACAAAAATGAATGTCCATAAGAAATACAGGGGAACTTTGTCGGGATCTCTGGCGGAGCCCTAAGGTCAGATCAGGATGAAAACCATTCAGTTCTATTTTATGCCTAAAGAATCAGTATACAAAATTTCAGCTCTCACCTAAATAGTAAGGTGAAGAATTAGTGATGAGTGAGTCAGCCAGTCAGTGAGTCAGTCAGCCAGGGCTTTGCCTTTTATAGATATAGATATAAATATTTATATAGGTATATATTCATATATATATATATATATATATATATATATGCGTTCACACTCTAGCGGTTGCATTTGTTGTCCGATTTTTTTGAAATTTGGTGGGAACCTTCCCTTCTGTAAACAGTTGGACATGTTCATTGGGCAAAACAATCGGACAGCTCTAACCCCCTTTTTTGGGATTTGAATCTTTCAAATTTTGAGTTTTTGGGCCCAAAAAGGGTCAGAAAAGCCCCGAATGTAAAATTATTGCAAGTAGGCAGATGGAGATTAGTAAGGCGAAAGTTTTAAGCCCTCTCTCATCATTCTAGCACAAATATTTACCGAGTTATTAAAGAAAATTGTAATTGTCTTAACAATAAGTACGTTGTCTTAAGGGGATTTTACACTGGCAAAGGCTGTTTTTCATATCTTGATGATGTTTATTACCCCCCATATCACTATACCAACTTGTTATCCTGACTATACCTCCTCTTAACCTTGTAATGTACAACACTGCCAACCTAATAGTGAATTTAAGTATAACCAGGAGCATCAGAACAGCCAACAAATTACATTTTTCAGTTTTCCACGAAAATGTTACTGGTACCAGTGTTGTTTTAAACCCTTTATTAGATTTTTTTAAGATGTTAATGCGGAAATTCACTTCTCTCACGTCAGCGTGCTGGATGCGAACTCGTTTAACTTTTCTTAGGAGACAAAATTCCCAAAGGTATTTTCTTAACATGATAGTATTGTTATTAAGTTATCTGGGTTATACTGGATTTTAGGAAAGTAAAGTGGAGTTGATATTCGATGTAATGTATTGTGTCAACTTATTAAGAATCTTTAAAAATAAGTAGTATTTTTCTAAAGATTGTGTTCTCTACAGAATTCATTTATAGTCATTATGTTAACTACTCTACTTTTGCACATAATCATAATAAACATGGTGCATTGCAGACAGCATGTGTGATGATATGTCACTTATATCACTTAAATATTTTATTAACATTGTATTTTTGATCACAAATAAATACTTATTTTAAATTTCTCTTGTAAATAAATTCAATTTTAAATTAATTGTAACATTGTAAATGATTCTCAAACAAACAGGAAACTAGCTTCAATAATTCCTAATACAGTGATTGGTTGCTCAAAGTGATACGCTGAGTGTTAGCAGTTTGTTGTGCTACTTGCTGACGGCTGTTTAATTGCAAACAATTGCAGTTCACTGGCCTAACCACCACCCCAGATATTCTAGTTCAATACCACCAGTGGCCATCTTTTTGACAATTAAATTAATTTCGACCCCAGGACACCAGCGCCAGCTGGTCCAGGTAAGGCCGTTTTATATTTTCTAACTTAAGAGTTTTGAAGTCAGATATTTAACTAAAGCACATTGATAAATTTACTATAGTACTTGATTACGATACTACAAACACAGTTTAACCATTTATATGTATACTCTCTTGTTCCTTTAATAAAATATTATAACAAATTGTCAATAAGAATTTGTGATCAAAAATACAATGTTAATAAAATATTTAAATGAATATTTAAATGATATAAATGACATATCATCACACATGCAAATATATATATATATAAGTGCTACTAAGTGCTTTTTGAATGTGTTACATGGGTTAGGAGCAGAACAACAGCAACAAATTTGAAAAATGTTCTAATATTGCATAAGAGATCCATCAGAACAATCTGTGGACAACATAGGGAAAGCTGCAGAAAAGTTATCATGGATCTGAAGATCTTAACTGTGGCAGACAATATTGTGTGCACTGTTAATTGGCCAAACTAGACATACCGACCGCCACCAGTATAAAGCTATGGTTCCACAGACTGCGGAATTTACGGCAGGAAGTGCGGAGTTTACGGCAGGAAGTACGGAATTTACGGCAGGAAGTGCGGAATTTACGGCAGGAAGTACGGAATTTACGGCAGGAAGTATGGAATTTAAGGCAGGAAGTGCGGAATTTACGGCAGGAAGTGCAACATTTTCTGCTGCGGAGATTCCATCACGTAAAATCCGGAGAGGTGGTTCTTGTGACTCCGTAAATAACGGTGCGGAAATTCAGTTGTGTCCAAACTAGTGACGAGTATGGACAGGAAGAGGAAAGCCCTCGTGGCTTTGATGCTTTGTGATGACTTTGATGATGATGTTGTCGATATTTTGTCTTTATTAGTGCCAACTCATAGTGATCGATATTGCTATGATATCGATATCATAGAGAGCGATATTTTTAAGAATAGGGGCAGTAAAGGAGCTTACAAAATACTCGTTCGTAGACATTTGGTAGACAATTAAACTACATTTAAGCGCTACTTCCGCGTGTCGAAAGACCAATTTTTCTTTTTGGTTAAACTCATTACAGATTACTACTGTTGTTATTATGATTTGTTTAATAAAACTACTAGAATACCCTTAATTCATTTTGTTTATTCACTGACATGTGTTGATAAACGGTAATTTTATTTTATAGATACATATTTTTAGGTATATTGCACACATATTTGTTTCGTTAAAAGCATCTATTTTCAATAAAAAAGCGCAAGCTTGATTTCAGAAGAATAGACATTTAAATAATTTGTCCATGTAACAAGGGGGAAATACCCCCTTGATCCCTATTGAGTCTAGGCCACTGGAACTTATAACAACTAATGATAAATTAAGATTATCTGTTTCTCAAGTTTTTCTCCTATTTTATTCCAAGTTGCGTATTTTTTATATTTTGGAAAACGTCATGGCCTGACACCAACTCAACGTGTTCCTCCTCTTCGGTCGATGAAAAACGTTCAACATTTTTTTTCGATGCACAATACATAATATTACAACAAAACCTGCCCAGTCTCAATGATAGAATGCTTCTCTCCGCTGGCAGATTCCGGACGGGCACTGCTCTCAGACCAGTATGATTTATCCGCCGGGCGGAACCGAACATTCCGGATGCGTAAACGCACGTCAGTGGAACCAGTCAACAGGGAACTCCATTGAACCAGTGACGTTATAATTACGCAGCGGAAAATTAAATTCCGTAGTCTGTGGAACCATAGCTTAACACGAGAAAGAGACAAACTGCGCTCCCACAACATAACCTGAGCCTATAAGGAAAACCACCATGTACAGAGGAGCAGTCTATTTTAATGGTCTACCAAACCAGCTGAATAAATAGACATCCTAAAAGAGACGTGCAGACAATAGTAACCAATTCGATCCTGAAGCACCCACCTAAACCCTAGACAAAAATTAATGTAGCAAAAAATTAGAAAATTTATATGAATAATTAGCCTAACCCTTTGAGTGCCACGCAACGATATATCGTTGTGCACGGAACATCCGAAAAATACTTCACAACGATATATCGTCGTCGGTGGTCTTACCGAAAAATACATTGCAACGATATATCGTTGTTATGGAAAATTTTTCTTACGTCATTACTTTTTATTATTTCTTACAGGTGATTTACAGGATAGTTTCTAGCTCTATAAATCTAGTAGTTATTTGGTGAAAATCTTATATTTGAACAATGTTTATTTATCTGAAAAAATATAAAAAATTTCCCGCATGTATAATATTATGTACCTATTCAAATTTTTTATTTTGTATTTTTTAGATATTATATATGTGCATAATATTATAGCTAAACTTTAAACTGACAAAACAAAAAAGGTTTCATAATAATATCTTACCAAATAAAAAAGTTATTGATTTTATGTACAAAACCCTTGCAAAATGTTGATTTTGTGAATCGTTGTTATAGAACATTTTTCTTACGCCATTACTTTTTATTATTTCTTCCAGGACATTTCCAGGATATGTTCAGGTAAACATATACTCCATAAATATACGAGGCCTAGTTAGTCTGCTTTATGAAATAAAATTGTAATAAAACTTAAACCCTTGAATAAAGTTAGGCTACTGTCTTGTGTACTAATTTGCCGTTTTTATATTTTTTTACATTTATGGAAATAACTTGTCCGCCTAAAGCCCAAATTTAATGAAACATTCAGGAAATATTTTGGGAAACATGTCCTCTATAAATCTAGTAGTTATTTGGTGAAAATCTTATATTTGAACAATGTTTATTTACCTGAAACAAATAAAAAAAATTAAAAGAAATTTCCCACATACATATATTTATTCAAATTTTTTATTTTTTATTTTTTAAATATTATATATGTGCATAATATTATAGATAAACTTTAAACTTACAAAACAAAAAAAGTTTCATAATAATATCTTACCAAATAAAAAAGTTATTAATTTTGTTGCAAACCCTTGCAAAATGTTGATTTTGTGCCTGGCACTTTTGGGATATACTGTGTTAAAAACTCTGGCACTCTAGGGATATGACGACCGAAAAACTCTGGCACTCAAAGGGTTAATTACCTGTCAGTTTTAATGATGGACACAATTCTGTACTCAAGGTGTATGAATAAAGACTGATTGATTAATTGTATCATGCTTACAGGACTACAGAAAACACTGCAAAAATTTAGCTGCCAGGCAGAGGGCTAAGTGATTAAAAGCTATTGTTATAGGCATCAAAAGTTACTTGGTCTTAAGATGCTACTTACTGTAGCAATAGTTCTCACCCACTAAGGAATTGTACCGATCATTTGGGAGGCAATAAATGATTCTTACTTACTGCACCACAGTCAAAAATCTTACCTTGGGACAAGAACGCAATTTGAATTTCTTTTTATCAGGAGTATATTGTAGGGAGTCTTGGGATACATCATGGTTCCAAGTTGTCCATATTCTTTTCGACATCTGAAAAGGAAAATACTGACTTCTGAATAATACCTATGATAAAAGGGGTTATCACAAATTCCAGGGCTACAATAAGGAAAATGCCAGAAGGCGAAGAAAGCTCCAACATCATGGGCACCCCATTCAAGTTGGAAAATATTGAAGACGAGAGTTATTTTCCAAAATGAGCGTGTGTTATATCATCGTGATTATGACAATGGGGACACATAAGCGGGAATAGATTATGCTGGTCACTAAGCGGATTGCAACACCGCTGGTGTTTTGAGCTCAAGCTTAAAATGTGTTGATAAGATCAAACAGTCTCTTCTATCCAGTGTTAAATAAGCAGGATGATCTGTAAATGGAATAGGCAATAGTCAAGGCACTCTTGTTTAACTTTTTCCGGTGGAGTTTAGACGTTTCCATGGCCTTGACCATCACAAATGTCTGACCACAATTCCTGGACTTTTAGTGTAGCCTAAATACTACGACTAGCTATCTTACAGAAGACAATATAACAGCGGGCAATTAAGTTGACAGTTGTGCTGTAGCCAATAGCATGGTTATACGCTGTCACTGTTGCCATTTTGCCATAGAAAAATATCACTCGAATATTATTCTCATCAGCTGGTGTGGAGATTTGGCAATGCAACACGTCTACTATTGGCTGATCTTGGTCGATAGCCCGGCAAACCTTGCCCTTAACTGGCAACTTCATTGTCCGCTATTATAAGAGGGGGAAGGGGAAATGGATTAGCGCTAGGCTGTGTTATTTGGGGTAGGGGGGTCTAGGTAAGCAACAATTACTCAACAATTTTAAATTTTATAGTAGAAATCTTTTGAAATAAACATTTTAGAATTTAGAAACTCATATCCTAACCTATCCTGTACTCTAATGTGAGTAAGGTATGCTAGCTTGCAACTCTGATCTTAAAAATTGCTCTAAAAGATTTTCTTCAAATGTTGGAAATGACTAATTTCTGGGATAAAAATAAGTTCTAGACAGGTCTCGTCTTCAGGAAAATTAAAAAATGTAGAAAAATGAAAAGAGAAACATTGGGCTTATGGAGTTTAAAATCAAAAGAAAAGAATATAATAGTTTGTTTATAAAATAGGCCTACTCTTATTATTCAAAAGGTGTAAAAGCATAAATAACTTGTAATTCCAAGTAAGAAATACATGCAAATACAAAACATATCTTTAAATAAACAAAATTCAGCTTCGCTGTCCTTCCCATTGAACTCCTCGTGAAATAATATATTTAGCTTCTAAATGATCGGATTAGCTTATTATTAAATACCAGAAAGGTATTTATTCAAAATATAAAACTGTAGGTGTCTAAAAATAGTCAAGTAATTTTACTATTTTCCCTTAATCCTTGCAAAATGAAATACACCGTCGCAGCAAACCTGCATACTCAGCGAATTTCCAATGGAGATATAAATGTCTTAATACTACATAAAGCCACTTACCAAGTTTCATAAAAATATATTCACAAATAAGCGATATATACAATTTAAATTATTCTCCATAAGAATAACATTGGGGATGAGTACGCAGGTTTGCTACAACAAGGAACACAACAAATTGTGTTTTATGCTATTATCAATATAACTCAACTAGGTGCAGTCGTATACCAGTTTTTATTCATTTATTTTCATAATCAAGGGAGACATAGCATTTAATTATTCTCCATAACAATAACATGGGGGCTGAGTAAGCAGGTTCGCTGCTACGGGAGCCTTTGGAAAAAATTATTTTTTAGAGCAATTATCAATAGACCACAACCAGATGAAGCCGTATACCAAGTTTCGTCACTATACGTTCATAAATAAGATAGATATAAAATTGTTCTTTTCCTCCATAAGAATAACATTAGACAACGTACTGTGTTTAGCACTTTGAATATATCGGTAACTAATTGACGTAGAGGAATGATCAAAATACCAAATTGTGTGTTTTTTAAGCTGAATCAAATGGTAAAAACTAAAATTTGACTATTTCAAAAATTATATGTACAAAATTTAAAAAAAAAGATTTTTGGGGTACAAAACGCCCCCAAAATACCCTTCCGGATGGAGCGATCTATCTGGTTTTCGAACTTAAAAGCCATAAATGTCGCTTTACATATTTATACCAAATTTTATCAAAATCGAATCATTTTTAGCGAATTTCCCCTATAGGGAATTAGCGAATTTCCCCTATAGGGAAGAAGCTATTACCGTAGTCGGCATGGTAAGACCTAGGCCCGGGACCATGATAACTTTTCGTTTTGAGGTCCCCAGACCCCAAAAACACCATTCGTTCGATACTGTATATATATATATATATATATATATATATATATATATATATGTGTCCGTGAGCACGATAACTCTCGTAAAAATGATCCGATTTTGACAAAATTTGGTATAAACATGTAAAGCAGCATTTATGACTTTAAGTTCGAAAACCAGACAGATCGACCTATCCAAAGGGGTATTTTGGGGGGGTTTTGTACCCCAAAAATGGGTTTTTTGAATATTTTACATATAATTTTTGAAAAAGTCAAATTTTAGTTTTGACCATTCGATTCAGCTTAAAAAAACACACAATTTGGTATTTCGATCATTCCTCTACGTCAATTGGTTACCGAGATATTGAAAGTGCTAAACACAGTACGTTGTCTAATGTTATTCTTATGGAGGAAAAAAAAATTTTTTTATCTCGCTTATTTATGAACGTATACTGACGAAACTTGGTATACAGCTTCATCTCATTGAGGTCTATTGATATTTGCTCCAAAAAATTGTTTTTGCATAATTATCCCGTAGCAGCAAACCTGCGTACTCAGCCCCCATGTTATTCTTATGGATAATAATTAAATGCTCTGTCTCCCTTAATTATGAACATAAATGAATAAAAACTGGTATACGACTTCACCTAGTTGAGTTATATTGATATTACCATAAAAACCCATTTTTTGTGTTCCTTGTTGCAGCAAACCTGCGTACTCAGCCCCAATGTTATTCTTATGGAGAATAATTAAAATTGTATATATCGCTTATTTGTGAATATATTTTTATGAAACTTGGTAAGTGGCTTTATGTAGTATTAAGACATTTATATCTCCATTGGAAATTCGCTGAGTATGCAGGTTTGCTGCAACGGGGGTATATGAGAGTTATCGTCCTCACAGACACATTTTATATACAGGGTGGTCTGGATCTAGCGTTAACAAATATTTTGGGTGATAGAACTACATAAATACAACTTAAATACACAATTAAAAAAAATTATAGCCCACACATCCACTAAAAAAAAATAATTTTGTATTATATTTTTTAACTGTACTTTTACCCAAAAATTTAGAATTTGTGGGATATTTCGAAACATTTGTCAAACTGTAATACTACCATCGTATTCTAAATTAAATTTCAAGTAAGGACAAATCGGTTTTAATGAGCAATACACTACATAATCATTTATGAAGTGTATATTCATTAGAAGTGTAAAGTTAACATTTCCTTTAAAAAATTAAAAATGAATATTTCATGCATAATTCTTTAAAAAATTTGCTAGAGAGTAGCAAATGCTATAAAAACTGCTTCAAAATGTGGGTTTTCAGAAGATATGGTACAACACTAGATTCGTTAACATCTTAGTACAGTAATGCGCGTTTGAATGGTGTAACACGCGGTTTGGGAAAATAATAATTAAACTCTGTCATACTAAAAAGACACATATGAAAATTTGCATTATTACAGCTATATCATGAAGTTAAAATTCCTTTTTTACCTGCAAAAGTACAAGATAAAATCGTAAATGTTAGATGGATCACACGAGATTACAGCTTCATTTCAGTTTATTTTCAAAATTTCCTCCGTTCTCTCTTATACAGGCTCTGGCTCTCTTTCGCATTGCACCAACTGTCACTTTATGGCTTAGTTTTTCCCTAACTTTCTGTGTTACATCTTGGATCCTGTTTAGAAGTTCCTCTTCACTATTTACAGGAGTTGCGTACACCTCAGAGTTCATAAATCCCCACACAAAAAAGTCCATGGGATTAAGATCAGGAGATCTTGCAGGCCAAGGTACAGGACCTCCTCGGCCAATCCAAGTTGGGTAGTTAGCACTCAACCAATCTCGGACGTCTGTAGTAAAGTGAGGAGGTGCACCATCTTGTTGATAAATAATATGTTGACGATGCGCAGGGTCAAACATATCCAACATTTGAGGCAAATTGTGTTGCAAAAAGTCAAGATACATAACTCCATTTAAACTTCCCTGAAAAATGTGAGGTCCCAAGAAACGATTGCCAACCACACCAGCCCAAACGTTTATATGAAATCTTCTTTGAAAGGACATTTATCTTGCTGCTCTTGGGTTTTCAGTATCCCACATGTGCATGTTGTGGCAGTTGAATACACCTTGTCTTGTAAAAATAGATTCGTCTGTCCATAAGATTTTTTTGAAAAAGTGGTATTGTTCAATATAAGAATTTAGTAGATAGCGGCAGAAATCTCGTCTAGCAGCAGTCATTACGTTCAAGGCCTTGAACTTTTGTGAAATGGTAAGGGTAGAATTTATTTTTGTGTAAAACCGTCAAAACTGCAGTTTTACTCACGCCTGTTTCACCTGCAATTTTTCTGCTACTAATCCCCGGCCCATAACTCCCCCCCGGTTCACGGTTTTCTCTAACTCGGTCCATAATTTGCTCTTCAGTGTACACATCCAAAGCTGCTGCACCCACCTCACTCCGCTCCTTGTGCACAGATCCACGTTCTACCAAACGCTGATGCAACCGCGTAAACACTTGCTACTGGGAACGTGCCGACCAGGATAGCGGACAGTGTACTCCCTTTGAGCCGCACTCGCGTTTCCATTACAGTAACCATACAAAAAATGCATTTCCGCATATTCTTGATTTGAAAACGACATCTTGACATCACTGCCACTGAGTAAATGGCCAAAATCCACTAGAAATACTTTGTCCAAACAAAACATAACATTGGTATCTGTGCGTGATAACTTATCTCATGATAAGGTGGGCATTTATTAGATATTGGAATTCTTTCAGATATCCTTGTAAATGATTTGTACATGACAATCACTGTCCCTAAATTATTATTTTTTTTTTAATGAGGATTTCATTGTCCTTTTTATCTGACCTTAAATAATGCTATTTAAAATAGTGCTGCAAGTTAAATTAGTGGTATTTTAGTTATCTAAAATCCAGACTTTTAACTAGTGTAATTTTGGCCTAACCTCGTTTTACACCACTCAAACTCGCATAACTGTACTAAAATGGTAACGAATCAAATTTTGTATCATATCTGCTGAAAGCCCACATTTTGAAGCAATTTTTATAGCATTTGCTACTCTCTAGCAAATTTTTTAAAGAATTATGCATGAAATATTAATTTTTAATTTTTTAAAGGAAATGATAACTTTACACTTCTAATGAATTTAATAAGTGATTATGTAGTGTCTTGCTCATTAAAACCTATTTGTCCTTACTTGAAATTTAATTTAGAATACGATGGTAGTATTTTTGACAAATGTTTCGAAATATCCCAGAAATTATTAATTTTTGGGTAAAAGTATGGTTAAAAAATATAATACAAAATTATTTTTTTTAGTGGATGTGTGGGGTATTAATTTTATTTAATTGTGTATTTAAGTTGCATTTATGTAGTTCAATCACCCAAAAAAATTGTTACGTTAGGTCCAGACCACCCTGTATATATATATATATATATATATATATATATATATATATATATATATATATATATATATATATATATCTCTATATATAATTCCGTAAGTCAAATTTTTGTAAAGAAATTGTGAGTGACTGGATGGCCGTAGAAGGATGGGAGGGGTATCATTTTAAAGGTCTTGACGTGAATTTTGAGGGAAAACTATTCATTTTTCTTATTTTTTTACCATAAATTCGCAACAGAATAAAACTTTTCCCATTAAAACAACATGGGGTTTAATTTGTTTACATCTTTTGAAATTAAAACAGCTGTGCCACAGAGTTAAATTAGCCTTTGATATTGATACCAGCTGTACTTATTCAGTTTGTTTACTTTTAAACTACAGCAATGTATAGTTGTTTAGGAATGGACATTTTATTAAAAACATAAGACAGTATAATAATATTATATTATAATGCTAGAAAATCAGTGCTTATTTATAAATGACCAATGAAGGTTGATAAAAAATTTATGTATTTTGGTTTTTTAGGGGCTTTTGCCCCTACAAGCCCCTAGTATATATATATATATATATATATATATATATATATATATATATATACAGTTCCGAACGAATGGTGTTTTTGGGGTCTGGGGACCTCAAAACAAAAAGTTATCATGGTCCCGGGCTTAGGTCTTACCATGCCGACTATGGTAATAGCTTCTTCCATATAGGGGAAATTGGCTAAAAGTTATGAGTAATTATTTTAGCAAATTTCCCCTATAGGGAATAAGCTAATACCATAGTCGGCATGGTAAGACCTAGGCTCGGGACCATGGTAACTTTTCGTTTTGAGGTCCCCAGATGCCAAAAACACCATTCGTTTAAAACTGTATAGATATGTGTCCGTGAGCACGATAACTCTCGTAAAAATAATCCGATTTTGACGAAATTTGGTATAAACGTGCAAAGCAGCATTTATGACTTTAAGTTTGAAAACCAGACAAATCGACCTATCCGAAGAGGTATTTTGGGGGGGTTTTGTACCCCAAAATTTTTTTTAGTTTTTTACATATAATTTTTTAAAAAGTTAAATTTTAGTTTTTCCATTGGAATCAGCATAAAAATACGCACAATTTGGTGTTTTGATCATTCCTCTATGTCAAATGGTTACAGAGGTATTGAAAGTGCTAAACACAGTACGTTGTCCAATGTTATTCTTATGGAGAATAAGATAAATTGTATATCTCGCTTATTTATGAACTCATCCTGATAAAACTTGGTATATTGCTTCATATCGTTGTGATCTATTGATATTTGCACTAAAAAACATTTTTCGGCCGATAGTTCCCGTAGCAGCAAACCTGCGTACTCAGCCCCATGTTATTCTTATAGAGAATAAGTAACTTGTTATCTCCCTTAATCATGAACATAAATTAATACTATTTGGTATGTGGCTTTAACTAATTGAGTTATATTGATATCTGTATAAAACCCCTTTTTATGTGTTTCTTGCTTCAGCAAACCTGCATGCTCAGCCGCCATGTTATTCTTATAGAGAATAATTAAAATGTCATAAATCGTTTATTTATGAATGTATATTGATGAAACTTGGTATGTGGCTTTATGTGGTATTAAGATACATATATATGCATTGGAAATTTGCTCAGTACGCAGGTTTGCTGCTACGGGGGTATTTTTTATATCTAAGCAATTTCTGTTCATACTGTGTTTGTGTTACGTAATGAAAAAGATTGGGGTGGGGAGGTATATGCTCAAGAGTTATAATGCATCCCCATGGCAGAACAACGGGTGACAGTGCGACATTGTTGCGGAAAGAAAGCGAAGGCTGCAGAAAGATCAGCGACATAAAAGTTCACGGCTGCAGACAAATAAACAATTTGTTAATAAAGTTATTGCTGCAGAAAAATTATCCATTCTGAAAACAAAAACTTTAGAGAACCATATAAGTTCAAGTACCGGTAAACGTAATATTGTAACCTCAAAGTTGCGCAGTCTATTTTTAGAGACAGATATATGATTATACTCGTAGTAGACTGAATGAGCTCAGACCTTGTGCCGGTTGGTAGTGAGCGATATCTGATACTACCTATCGTACTATTTCGTAACGTTGCGATATGAAAAGGTGCGATACAATATTCCGATGTATATGGGAAGCAATATATATCGTCCATTTTGATATTTCAAATTGCATCGGCACATAAAAAAATAAATCTTACTTATAATATTTTTCAAGTGCTCGTTTTGGAATTAAGGCACGGAATATAAGGGAACCCTGTAATATGTGAACGACACAATATGTCAAAAACTATGCAATGTTAGTGATACCGTTATATCGTACACTTACACAAGCCTGATCCGATACGGCAGCACGATATTTAGTCGATACGACATTTAAAGTAAATCGGGATGTTTATAGTATAGTGCCACTGCCCATCGCTCGGATAGATCACGAGATCTTGCGGCTCGAATTAGTGACGTTAATGCATAGTTTCAACCAATGGACATTAGCAATGTGTAGCGCTATTGCCTGTAGTTTGGTTAATATTGTTGTGGATCACCAATAAGATGATGACCTCATCCGATGAGCGGGTTATTTGCTCAGTTTGTTTAGAAACTTTTTTCTACAAAATGTAAAAACCCATTACGCAAGACATCCCCCCGGCATTGTCCATTAAGGGTGTTCCACACTTCTCGCTAACAGGCCTGAACATTCGGCCGAACATTCTCCCGAAAGTTCACTGAATATTCTGTCCTGTGTTCGTGCAGCTCCCACAAATGGCCACACTTCTTTGAGGAGTTGTTTCAAGTAACAATGAGTGAGACATAGGTGGCTGATGATATTGTAGTTGACGATGAAGTGGATGGAAAACAACTTACTATATCTAAAAAAAACTAACAAAAATTCTAAAAGCACCAAATTTGTCTTTGTTTTGTAACAGAGGGTGAACCCAAAAATTCCTCCTGTTTCTCCTTTTCCTCCGTTTTATTACTAAATACATTGCTTTAACATTGCCTTTTGCAATTACCGTATGGGGGGGTTTTGTACCCCAAAAATGGGGTTGGCCTATTGAAATTTTCTACAAAAAATGAGTTTTAAACCAAAATTTTAGTTTAGTGCACCAATGGATTCAGCTTAAAAAACAAAAATTTAGTCAACTTAATTATTGCTCTATGTCAATTGGTACTGAGATAGATATTAAAAGTGATAAACACAGTCCGTCCAATGTTAATCTTAAGGAGAGTAAGAAACATGTCTAATATATATACAGCCGCATATGTAACTGACTCACTCACTCACTCACTGAGTTATACGAATTCTAGACCACTTCTAGACTAGCTAGTTGTTTGCAAGATCTACAACTTTGGACCTATGACTTTTTGTCGTATCTCACCCCATTCACCCTTAGGTAGCGCTAGATTTTTTAATTTAAACTTTTTCCCAAGATTTGTTCGTGGTTTTTAATAGTTTATCGCTCTAATATAGAACTTAGAGGCCTAATATTTATCACACATTATTCCTACATTACAATTAGTACCAATCAACACTCATTCGACCAGATTAAATATCTTAAATACCCAGAAGAAATCAAAGTCTTTGAGCTTTTGTAGATTTTATCATGTTTTCAGGTATATTTTTTATTTTGACTCTGTCGAGGGTAAAATCCCTTATAAATCATGCCATATTTGTTGCAGAAGGCTTGTAGTCAGGGTTTAAGCTGCAGTCGCATTTGTCGCAAAATGTGACATGCACTACGAAAATGTGACAATATTTGGGCAGACTGTCGCTTTTTTGCTACAAAGAAAAGTAAACGAAATTTTGTAATTTTATTGCAGAAAATATGGTTTTAACAATACAAATTGTATTAAAAGTCCGTGATCACAATCCACAACCAAAAAGATTAGAAGAGTAGTTGGGATGTTGTAGAGGCTTAACGTTGCGTTGGTTGCACTACGTCATTTTACCGATCGCCTCTGAGCGAGTGGTAGAGGAGACAAGCCTACATTACGTAAACAGTTGCTGTCAATTTCAACTGCGTACCGTGTAAACGGAATGGGCGAGTTACTGAAATGACAGTTGTAGTGATAGTAGCTAACCCCCTAGCAGACGTCATGCGCTCTGCGCTGTGACTTGGTTTGGCGCACACTCTGTAGTAGCCGAGTCTAGCCGAGCGAATCGGCAAATGCAAGAATGTCGAGGGCTAGTTCGCCACCGAAGGGATGACTGCGCTCGCCTCGCAATCGCACCGATTCTTGTCGGTTTTTGTGACCCGAGTCAAAGGAGACGAGCGCAGGTCCTCCATACTTAGTGCCGCTCGCAGTCTCGACTCGCTGCAGAATGTGGACGGTTATTCGAGCATGAGTCGCTCAAAATCGCAACTATCGGGTGAAAGTGTAGAGGTACCCTAGCGAAAACAGACAACTCGAAATCGGTAATGCGCAAATGCGATCACGATATGCTTTGAGGTTATGTTTCAGAGTGTGTAATGTTTGGGGTATGTGAGTTTTAGTTGTTCTGGTGCCATATCAGGCCTATTCTATTAGAATGTTTAGTATATTCCCATTACAGACTCTAATGGAAGTTTATAAGAAAAGTAGACTCTGCTGAATTAAATACTACGGTATTTAACCCTTTGAGTGCCACGCAACGATATATCGTTGTGCACGGAACATCCGAAAAATACTTCACAACGATATATCGTCGTCGGTGGTCTTACCGAAAAATACATTGCAACGATATATCGTTGTTATGGAAAATTTTTCTTACGTCATTACTTTTTATTATTTCTTACAGGTGATTTCCAGGATAGTTTCTAGCTCTATAAATCTAGTAGTTATTTGGTGAAAATCTTATATTTGAACAATGTTTATTTATCTGAAAAAATATAAAAAATTTCCCGCATGTATAATATTATGTACCTATTCAAATTTTTTATTTTGTATTTTTTAGATATTATATATGTGCATAATATTATAGCTAAACTTTAAACTGACAAAACAAAAAAGGTTTCATAATAATATCTTACCAAATAAAAAAGTTATTGATTTTATGTACAAAACCCTTGCAAAATGTTGATTTTGTGAATCGTTGTTATAGAACATTTTTCTTACGCCATTACTTTTTATTATTTCTTCCAGGACATTTCCAGGATATGTTCAGGTAAACATATACTCCATAAATATACGAGGCCTAGTTAGTCTGCTTTATGAAATAAAATTGTAATAAAACTTAAACCCTTGAATAAAGTTAGGCTACTGTCTTGTGTACTAATTTGCCGTTTTTATATTTTTTTACATTTATGGAAATAACTTGTCCGCCTAAAGCCCAAATTTAATGAAACTTTCAGGAAATATTTTGGGAAACATGTCCTCTATAATTCTAGTAGTTATTTGGTGAAAATCTTATATTTGAACAATGTTTATTTACCTGAAACAAATAAAAAAAATTAAAAGAAATTTCCCACATACATATATTTATTCAAATTTTTTATTTTTTATTTTTTAAATATTATATATGTGCATAATATTATAGCTAAACTTTAAACTTACAAAACAAAAAAAGTTTCATAATAATATCTTACCAAATAAAAAAGTTATTAATTTTTTTGCAAACCCTTGCAAAATGTTGATTTTGTGCCTGGCACTTTTGGGATATACTGTGTTAAAAACTCTGGCACTCTAGGGATATGACGACCGAAAAACTCTGGCACTCAAAGGGTTAAATGTTAAACCTTAAAAACAAATACAAGCAAAAAACAACATAAGACCAAAAAATAGTATAATGACACGCGAGTAAAAATGCGAAAAGGAAAATATTTTTGCTACAAGTCTCTAAGAGCTTGTAGCATTTTTGCTCAAAGAATTTTTTTCCCAGCTGAATCCCTGCTAGTAGTTACCCAAAGTCATAGCATTTCAGGTAGTTATCGGTGGTCGTATTCCTTATAAGGTTCAAAAGATGCCTTATAAAGGCTACATCAGTTAAGGGTATTAATTTTTTCAAGCACTTAGGTAATACATAGAGGCTTAACATTTAACATTCTACGTCTCTATGCCAAGTAGTCTGATATGCAACAGGCATATGACCAGATGTTATAGGTTAATCCCTTAAAAATAATCAAAGCCTTGGAATAGTTGTAGAATTTAGGTCTTAAATAGAATTTGGAACAATTTATATTAAACTGTGGCCAAACAGCGACCTGGGGGCGGAGCCCCCAGCGAGCGAAGTGAGTTACTGTATATCTCGCTTGTTTATGAACAAATATTGGTAGACCTCGTGCGGATCTTCGTAAAGCCTGGGTGTTACTGGTAAAAGTGGTTTAAACCGATTTTTTTAAGGTGGGGGTGAGCGATTGACATCTGTTGATTAAAAATCGCTTGTGAGAATGTGCCAAACCAAAAACATTACAACCGCAAAGTGATTGTTATGCAAAGATCTTAGGTTAAGACTGTCCCACACATCTCACAAACTGGTCTGAACATTCGGCCGAATGTTCAGTGAACATTCCGTCCCGTATTCATGCTACCTGTCAAAATACTATGGTCCATCAAAGGCGAACTAAGGCAAGCGCGATAGTGTACTCAGTGTGCTCGTGTATGTTCGGGATCGTTCGCCTCGCCATGATTCGTGTTCGCCTGTGCTCCGTTTTTTGTCGTTTTTTTGGCACGAATCAAAAGAGACGAGCGGAAGCGAATGGGCGAGCATGGTATTGGGAGAGCGTGTACTTGATTAGTTTGTTATGCACATTTGGATTCGGTTGATTTGGTGCAAGACTCATTGTCGCGACTCGTTCCAAACATTCGGCGGGACATTCGAGCGAATCATTCGGCGATAGTGTGCTGGTACCAAAAAGCTCGTGCAGCTTCCACACTTCTCGCGACTACTCCGAACATTCGGCCGAACTCTGAATGTTCGAGAGAAGAATGGGACAGCCTTTATTGGTTAGGCCTAACACAAATTATTTTAATTTGCCTTCAACCTAGCGAGTTTGCTGCGCCCATATATTTAAATATTAGTGTTATAGAAACAAATATTTAAATTAAAAATAAAAATAGGAAAAGCAAATACACTTTTTTAAGAGAAAAACAGCTGATCGTATATGAACAAATATTCAAAAGATACTGCCTGCAACAGTGAAACAGTTCAATGGCTTATGTTGACTATCCCATTTGAAATTAAACTCAAGAAGCCTAATGTAATAATTTAGAATTTGTTTATACATAATTTAAAATACAATGCTCAAAATCATTAAGAGTATATTGTCAATTATGGTTTGAATACCATCCTCTTGTTTATAAAGACTATCATAAAAACGTAATTACCTACTACGTTCACCCAGTAAAATATATTTAATATACAGAGTAGCCAAATTTTTCCGCAGGAATAATGTTATGACACATGGTATTGTGAACTTCCCCTCCAACGCTGATCCCCCCCACTCTTCTGCTGGCACCCCCTACTCAGGCTTCACGAAGATCCGCACGAGGTCTAAAACGTATGTTGCTTCATCTGGTGATGATCCATTGATATTTCTATGAAAATCCGATTTTTGTAGTGCTTAACAGTAGGTATACAGCAAACCTGCGTACTCAGTCCTAATATTTGTTGTATGGAAAATAAATTACCACATTTGAAATTCACTGAGTATGCAGGTTTGCTGCAACTGAGATATTTCTGCTTTCAAGTGAGCATCACGATTGATTGATGCAGGCTGCGACGAGCCGCACGGGGAACTGCATCGCGTGAAGAGCCTTCCCTAAGGCGGCAGCAAGCCGCGCGCCACAAACCACTTCGTATGAAAGGGGCCTAAGCAACGACCAAAACTCAGTAGTTTTGCAATCGCATAGTTAGGTGCAATCGCATCACTGCATTGGAACCTCATCATCGATCAAATATCAAATTAAGGAGCAGGATGTTACATCATAAAACATCTACCTGTTGGTTTGTAGTCAAAACACGATAATTTTTAAAGACCTTTACAAAGTTTTAAACTTTGTAAATAAAATATAATGTTTTAATGCCCAATAAATGTTAAGTCTGTTCTGGGTTGCACCAGCGGCAACAGGTTTTTGGTTTGAAACTATAACCAGGCTATTACTGCTGCTCCGAATTTAGGGCATTTTAAGTCGCTTAAGTGATAAGAAGAAATCAGTGTAATACTAATGACACAATAGGTAATGTCAAGAGAGATACAATATGAGAACGACACGATATTTGATCACAATAGGTAATGTCAAGAGAGATACAATATGAGAACGACACAATATTTGATGTTGATAACTTACATATTATATCGCCATATCGCGATTTGCAACTGAATATTGCACACCATGTTGGTTACAAATGCAATTGGCATATATAAACACAAACACCTCAATTCAGTCCAGTACGTTACTCTAAGTCGTGCTAGGGAGTGATGACCAAGACAATGCTCTAGCCACACCTGTGCTGTGTGGATGATGGACGGACGGGCAGAAGATGACATCTAAAAATAGAGACCAATCAAAACAATCACCCTTCCCGCGTTTTTACCTTCAGTGCGGAATTAATTAGCATACTGTTCGATGTAGTTCTGTGACCCAATGTATTGGTGTTTGAAAATGCAAACGAGTTTAACTTTAACCTATCAGCACTATTATAATTATTATCATGATTTTTTTAATACATTTCATCACATAGAAAAATGTGAACAAACCTTTATAATTTCAATTCTTAAACTTAAGTAAGCCATTGTTAGGGGAGAATAAAAAACAGAAGTAGGAATGAAACTGCCAAAAGCGTTATTATTAGTAATTAAACCTTTATTATATTCTTAATATTCAATTAATTGCATCCCTTTGCTTAAACTGTGGTTTTGAGTTATCGGTGACCCTCCAAACAGTAACTACCCCAGATAATTGACTGTACTTAAAGTTTTAATTTTGAAATGTCGGTAAATTTAATTTCAGATTTTTCACTTTTTCCATTTTTCCGAAAACCTTCCGGAACATTTTCAAATCCTCCTGAATTTTGCAGATTAAATATGCAATTCACATTGGTAGATATAATCCTTTCTGCAATTTTTACTGCACATTTTTGAAATAATGTCTGCAAAACTTCAAAAATTACAAAGGCACCGAGTAGTTCACCATTGGGCCTAAGGGTTAGGCTTACCGGTAAGTGATAATAGGCTATATGTAGCCAAATATAGGCCAAGCTAAAATTTGTATTGAATTAACTTACAGTACCGTAATGGCATTTCAGTAGACCTGTTATTGGTATTGGTTAAAATATTCAAGATATTCAAGATAAGTGGGGCAAGAAAATCAACAATAATCACCCTAGGGCCAACGATTTGTTAATGAATAAAAACTTTTTATGGTGGAAGTCCAGATTGGTGATCAAAAGTTGGATTCTAGCAAGTTTTCTTTAAAATAGGTAGGCCTAACCTTTTAGTATCCACCGCCACCTGCCACCTGGTGAACCAAAAGTTTAACTTAGTAGTGCTGACCACGCGCACTGACTCGAGTCCCCTTTGTAAAGCAAGAAAACTCGCCGACAGAAATAACACGAGCCTGCATGTTTTAAAACACGTAAGAAGTAGCAAATGGGTGAAACATGTCAAATCTGAAGAAGCTTCGATAAATATCCGCAAGCTACCTCCTCATACTCAGCCTCCTCCTAACGCTCGCCCAAAACAGAAACCAAGGTCATGGAGGGAGTATTCTACACTAGGCTATCATCACAATGGCTACGAAATATCAGCTAGTAAAAGGTGGTCGGTTGGTTGCTAGGTCACTGCAATGAAAACCAAGGACCCACTTGATAGTAATTCCCACCAGGATACCTCAAGGTACCGTGTCCATTTCACAAGGTCAAGGTACAGAACGTAAAGGTACTATACATAACGTCAAGTCTCAGTTATTTAAATGTAAAATAAGACTGCTTTCAAAACCTCCAGTCTCAAAACATAAAGGTATTATTATAAAACATTTTAAAAACAAAGGTGTTTCAAAACGTAAAAGTAAAAAAAGGTCATTTGTTACACCGGTAACCATAAACGCTAAAAGCGATTTCACTCGTAAACCACATCTGGATCCACTCCGATTATAAAATCTACAAATAAATACATCTGTTTCAGAACGTTAAGGTAGAGAATGTCAAGGTACAGAATGTCAAGTAGAGCCAACTTCAATATTTTTATTGGGTAGACTTTCATAAGCGGAACGATATAAAGAATCAAATGAAATTGTTCTATATGGTATACGGTATTGATATTTTTATCGAATTATATTTTTTCGTTTGTATGTTAGTTATTAAGTTGTGTTTGTTTTGTTCAGTTTGTTTTGTTTCATGAGTTTGTTAAATCATGACAATGACATGACATGACAAATACATGTTTGTTCCTGACAATAGATGTTAATAACTGAATCAATGTTGTTATCTGGAAAAATGTCAAGACCCCTAAACTGAAACATAACATAACCGAAACCATAACTGGATAACCTAGATAATTGTTAAAGCCTATACCGTATTGAACGATTTAATTTGGTTTTTTATATCATCCCGCTAATGAGTTTTCTCTTTTTGTTTACCTCATCCAAGTGGACTGAAAGTGAGCGAGTTACTGACCTAGACATTGTGAAACTTTATGTTTTGAAACTGGTCGCTGATCATATATAATGTATTTATACAACTTTTACGTTTTGAACCTTGACTTTCTGAAACAGATAAAATATAAACATTCTAAATAAGAACCTTGCCGATCTTAAACTGCCAAACTATGCTACTAGGTAGGTTTAAATAAAAAGAGGACCTACTTCTGCTAATAAATTTACAGAGAACGTTCACGATGTCAACCATAGTCATTAAACTTGACAATGCGGACTTATTTTTGATTGCTGATAAGGACAACGCATAGCCTACTTATACTTACGTTAGTTGTTGTATTCGGGCTATCGTTCTTGAATAAAGAATCGCTCAACGAATTCATCATAACGAGTGTTTGGATGAAGTTATAATTGCAGCTCATCTCAGAAAGGCCCTAATATTAATGTTGGCATTTTACCTTATCATGATCTTGATAACTAAACAATAATTTCCAATCAAACTAAACTGTTAAGTTCAACTGTTGTTTGTTTTCAAGATAAGTTTCAAATTTTCAAGTCACAACGTGCGAGCGAACAAGCAAAGAGTCTCAGCTATCTATACATGGTCATCACTCATCATTTGATAAGAAGGCACAGAGTATATAACGTGAACTTCTACATAATCATACGTAACAGAATATTATTTAATTAATTATTGATCATTGTAGGGGCCATGCATAAATTGCGTTACACTATATTAAGCTAATTAAGTATTTGATTTGTTGGCACGGTATTTTATCACTCTGTTACTGACGATTTTGCAGGCTTTTACTGCATTAATTGTGACGCGCCAAGACGCCCTTGATCCCCCTCAATCGAGACACTGTCTATCACAATGTGCCAAAACGCCGAACCCCCTCCCACCTTGGAAAACATGACGTAATATATGCACGGCCCGTAATAATATTATAATAATATAAAGGCCCGTAATAATATAAATGCAATAATAGGTCCTATTAAATTGCATTTATACTATTATTGTTATTGTTATTAATATTATTAACACATTAATTGTAATTACATATTTGTTATTGTTAACCATATTATTGTTGTTTTAATTTTTATGGACACCTTGCTGAAGGACATAACGAATGCGTGCAAGGTCCAGAATAATGAGAACGGCACGGAGAAGGACGGAATTCCCGGCCTCGCCGAGCTGTTTGCCAGACTGATAAAAAACCCGCTCAAGAAATAGGACAAGGCCCAGGACAATTTCCAGCTGATGAGAAGCGGGAATGAAGAGTCAAGAGCATGCTGAAAAAGGTACCGGTTGCGGATATAAGGACGCCTGTTAAAAGATGCCATCCTTGCGGCCGGTGCCTCAGGCTAGCGGCAGGGGAGCACCAGTGAGAGCTCTAGCGACAAGCCCAAGGCGGCCAAAAAGGCGAAGAAGAATAAAAAGAAAAAATGTTGAAAGAACCATGGTGTCTGAGGCTCCTCCGGTGATAACGGTCACTGAACCTAGCCCGGGTGCTGTGGCCACGAAGCTGAGGATAAGATCTGGCCCGTCATCGGTCCTCGTAAGAGTGTGGCAGGGGGCCAAAACTACGCCGGCGTTCTGGGGAAGATCCGTAAGGATATTTACCTGGGCACCTGCACCGCAAAGGTTGCCTGTGTGAGACCGACTCCAAAAGGGGTTGGTCTTCTCCGGCTGGGGAAGGGCAAGGGCAGGAAAGCATTCGCAACTGTTCTAGAAGCCGCTGTAGGGCCAACAGGAAGTGTCGTCGCCCCCGACAAACTGGGGTTTCTGTTGAGCTGAGGGACCTCGATTCCCTCACTGAGACGGCTGAGGTCGTGGAGGCCTTAGAGAAGGTGACCAGAAACACCATCTTTCTGGGGTGTTGTGGGGCCCAGTGACACCCGAAAGGTGTCTGTAAGCCCACCAAACAAGCGGAAGAAGAAAATGGTGGTCCTGGACCTTTCTGAAGGAGAGGCCGCCAAGCTACTCAAGCTCGGCCATCTCCGGGTGGGTTTTGTCAGCTGTGCGGTGCCGTTGAGGACCGTTCGTAGTTTTAGAATTCCCACCTCCTTTAACCCTTTGAGTGCTAAAGCGTCGCCCACAGCGACGCGATGTGTTTACGCATAAATTGCCGAGCGTCGCTGACAGCGACTCTTGGTATTTTACGTAGTACTTCAGATCAAAACAAGGTACTGGCTTTCTAAGTATTTTGTTTTGATCCAGAAGCTTCCAGCTATCAGATCTATATAGCAATTTTGTTGCCTTTGGTCTGTTAACAGACCCTAATTTAGTCATCTCTGTCACAGATGTCGTCTGTATTTGTCGTTGTAATGTTATAGGCAGTGGCTACGTACACGTCCGACGTGAGCCGCTACTGGTCACGTCCGTTCCAAATTATGCACCGTACGTTACTTTCCTGTGATTTTTAAAACAAATTGTGAGCCAGAAAACCTCCTAACCTAACCTAACGTAACCTAACCTATCCTAACCTAACGTAACATAACGTAACGTAACCTAACCCAACCTAACCTAAGCGGTAGCGAAGTGAATTTGCCCTTACATTTGTTACATGCAAGACATTGCCAAACACGAAAACGCAAGAAACAAACAACAATGTAATCTCGACCGAGAGAATAAGCCAGGCAACCGGCGCAGTCACGTGACAGCCCGACCAACAAAACTCCTGGAAAACCGCGAAATCGCCCCATTCCTCGTAACTTGACCGCGTGCTTCACTTCGTTCTTCAAAATTAAATCGCTACTTTAAACTCTCTCAAAATTCGTCGATTTGTTTGCGGGTGCACCCCACCAACGTAATTCTATTTCGCGAATTATTAACGGGAAAGTATAAACGCGCGATTTAAATTAAATTCAATTCGGTAACTTTAAACAAATCTTGTGAGCACATTTCTTTTCAAAATTCAGGTCGAGTCAGGCATAAGTTGGGCAAAGGTAACAATTAAAGGGGATTAGTAATTTATTTAAAGTGCAAAATCATTTATCGTTATTTAGCTTATAGTGTGTTATTATTGTACATCAAATGTTTACGTAAGTAACTAGATTTAATATTGTAATTTTAGTACTTGGTCACAGTTTCTATAACATTGTAGTATATCATTGTTGACGGATATTGTATTTAAATCTTATTTGTTATATTGTTAATTCTCATATCTTTATTCACTGTTAATTCTTGAAATTTTATTGTTATATTTTTAAAACACTGTGAAATAATCTGGTGTGAACTCATCCCTTAGGAATCATATTGAAACATACAGGAAATTCAGTATTTAAAATTAAAATTGTTTAAATTGAGTATATTGTAAAGAATTATTGTAAGGGCTGTAAATCGTGCCAGTAAATTAAATCAAATCTGAATATCAAAGGATTCATGAGTTTGGTTGATTTTACAAAATAAATAATATGCACAAATAAGCCGATAGTAGGACACTCTTATGTCATCTTCGATCTAGTTAATGCTGTGAGTACATCAAATGGATTAGTGGCAATTGTTGAAGGCTAGAGTACTGGAGGTTAGGTGGAGATAGTGTACATTATATTAAATTCCCAGGAACTCGCTTGCGGCAGTGCCACGTGCCAGTAAGTATTATTCTATACCCTGTTATGTCCATATCTCACTGCTGACTCACATTGTGTAATTTACTAAAGTGCAATTAAACTCTTCAATAATAAGTAAATAGTAAGGCCTTAAAATCCGCCAAACGATTGAATAACCTAACTTAAAGTAATTATAATTCAAGATCACCCTTTATGGCTCTTTGTTCCTCCAAAGGACATGTGACAAACTTATACTTAATAAACTGATTTCCTTCAACTATTGTTTTCATTGAAAGCAACCCACACATATTCAGAGATCCACGAAGGTTTCCCGGGCCCAGCAGCCTTCCACATCTCTGTATTAGATTTTAAGTAAGTGAGTTAATTAAGATAAAGAGTTACATTTTAGTAGTTGTCAGCTAAGAGGGTATATACAAAGCTATTTTTCATAACAAGTGGTAGCGAGCTATCAACTGAATTGTGGGTTGCCAGAAACAGAAACGTGACCAAGTTATTGTTATTTAGTTTTAATCTATTTTTCTGTGATTCTTAGACATATTTAATTTAATTTATTTAAGTTGAACTATTTGATTTATAATGCTTCATGGACGTCAATATGTCACAACAGCTAGGGATCGGGCAACGAGAATTCAATCACGTAATCTAAGAATTCCAAATGTAGATGGATCCACCCCAGTTGTGATTAATATTGAACCCCAGTCGCAGGCCGTAAATAATGTAGATATACCACAATCTCCCGCAGCGCCACGTGGTAGTTTAGAAGACAGGTTACACAGCGCGAACTTAATGCCTCGCCAATTTGCACCGCGCGGGAATTCAACGCATCTAAGGCAAACTCTGTCGAACGAACCGGAATCAGATCTTCTTATCACGCGTGATTTTACAGGCCAACACTTGGACACACTTTCAACAACTGATCGCACCGTGGTAATAGAATTAGTTCGTAAATTACAGCCTTGTTCGGGAGAGGATGAAGCCCATCTGATACATTTTTTGAAGCAAGTTAACACAATTTTTCAAATAGTTCGTTTTGGGCACTATGACGTCATGAAGTTAATTTTGCCACAAACTCAAGCACTTCTTTTCGAGATTTGGTCACAGGGATTAGAATTAAATTACACATGGGACAATTTGCACTTTTCAATATTAACAGCCTTTTTTCCTGGCTTACAGTTAGAACGAGTGACAAACAGGTTTGTAAAGCGACTACAGGGACCTCAGGAATCTTTTTCGAGTTTTGTTAATGATATTATCTCCTCCGCTACAGCATTACAGTGTAATTTCCAGGATAGTTATTTAATAGAGGTAATACTTTCAAACATGAATCCGCGCATGCGCAGTAGCTTCACATTCCAGAACAAGCCCCAAACAGTTTGGGAATTGAGATCTTTGGCGAACTCAGTGAATGCGTCGATTCAGGCGGACAAATTTTATTTTCACACCTTCCCTGAGAATCAACAAGCGACCGCTGTCACTTCAGGAAGTCAACAGCAGTTTGCGCAGCGACCCCCTATCAAATGTTTCACATGTGGGGAACTTGGACACATCGCACGCAATTGTAGACAGGGAAACGCGAGAGGCAATTTGGCGTGGAGGTAGTTGAATTGCCGCAGATTAACACCTCTATTTCTGCTACTCCTTTGAATTTCTCCTTGCAGCTACCGACAGTCAAGTTTTTTATTCCACAGTGTTTAATGACAGATGCACTCATAGATTCAGGATCGACAAACTGTTTAATAGACCAGAATTTTTTTCAAAATATCAAGTCATCACCAGGTGTCAAGGAAATTATTAAAACAAGTATGTCAGTTAAATCAATAAATGGACAAAGCGCTACAGTTAGGAAAATAGTTAAGCTTCACTTCAAGATAGGTCATTTCTCTTGGACATTTGATTTTTTTGTAGTAAATTCGCTACCTTTCCCGATTATTTTAGGGGTTAACTTCATGCAGAAATCACAAATGAACTTAGATTTTTCCAGTAATACCATAAGATTTAACTTCAATAGTAATGTCAATCTTCCAATGAAAGATATTTTTGTCAAGCAATCACAACCCAGTAATTCTTTATTTTTGGAGTTATCGGAAGCAAATAAAGCACATTCACATCAAACAGAAGAATTTTTACAGAAATTAAAAAGTGATTTTCCCTCTGTTATAACTAAGCGCATCGGTCAAGCGAAGGTTGCTCCTTATCATATCAGCTGTTTGCCAACCAAACCAGTTTGTTCCCCTCCCTACCCCTTGCCCCCGGACAGGTTAGCGGCGATGAGACAGATCACAGACGACTTACTGAATAATAAGGTTATTAGGAAATCAACAAGTATGCACTGTGCCCCAGCATTTCTCGTTTCTAAAGCTGATAAAAATAAATACCGACTTGTTTGTAATTATAAGAGAATAAATGAATTTATTTCCTATGATGCTCACCCGCTACCTACCTTAAATTCAGCATTTGAATTTTTAAGTAAAGCCAAGTACTTCACATCACTGGACATGAATAATGCCTTTTTTCAAATCCCATTAGATTCTCAATCAAGACAGTATACAGCATTTTGTACTCCGTATGGTTTATTTGAATTCAACACAGTTCCACAAGGTTTAAAAATAGGATCCCAAGCCCTTACTAGAATCATGGATGAAATATTAGGAGATTTTAAATTCAAGTTTGTCTTCAATTTTTTAGATGACTGTTTAATTTATAGTGAAGATTGGGAAACTCATAAACAGCATGTAACACGAGTTTTAAATAAATTCAAGGAGTACAACATTACCATAAATCCCGAGAAAATAAAGCTAGGCCACACTTCAATTAAATATTTGGGACACATTATTTCAAACCGGACACTTTCCTTAGATCCCGACCGCATAGCACCTATCCTGCAATATCCTAGACCACGTAATTTGAAACAGCTTCAAAGATTTTTAGGATGCGTCAATTTTTATTCCCGTTTTATTAAGGATTTTTCTAAGATCGCACTACCATTAAATAACCTCAGGAAGAAGAACGTAAAATTTCAATGGACAACAGTACACCAGGAAGCTTTTGACAAACTAAAAAATTCTCTAGCAACATCGACAACGCTTGCATTGCCGGATTTTGAGCGAAAATATGTTATAACGTGCGATGCTTGTGATGAGGCAATCTCGGCAGTCTTACAAATGCGAGACGGGGACAATCTTTTACCAGTTCACTTCGCTTCACGCACTTTAAGCGAAACAGAACGCAAGTACCCGATGCACAAAAAAGAATTTTTAGCTTGTTTGTATGGAGTAGAGAAGTTTAGGCCATATTTAAATAGCAAATTTACATTACAAACCGACAACTCAGCAGTAATGTATATTTTGAAGGCTAATAAACAAGTTAGTAGTCAGTTATCCAGGTGGCAACTAAGGTTATCAGAATTTGATTTTGAAATAGAGAATATTAGGGGCAAGTTAAATGTTGTAGCAGATGCACTATGTAGGGTCTTCAAGGGTGATACGGACAAAAACGTTAAAATCACCGAAGATTCCGCATGTTGTACTCTGCAATTATTTCCAGAATTATTCACTTCAATTAGGGAGAAACAGGCTCAGGACACAGAACTTAGTTTAATTATTTCAGACTTGAGAAATAGAATTCCAGTTAAGGACTATTCATTGCGCAACAATATTTTATACTTTGGTAAACAGGGCAGAAAGAGTAAAATTGTAGTACCACAGTCCATGCACACTTTTATTGTTAAATATTTTCATGAGAACCCTATGTTTGCACATGCGGGCATAGCCAAAACAATCAATCACATACAGAAGCAATTTATTTGGAAAGGCATGATACAGTTTATTAGGAATTTTGTTAGGCAGTGTGAACAATGTCAACTCTCAAAACCGGCACAGAATCAGAAAATAGGTCAGTTAAGTTCCAACATTCCCACAAATTGTAACGAGCAATGGTTTTGCGACTTTGTTGGACCATTACAACGGACGCAGCGAGGTAACGAATCAATTTTTGTTTTGGTAGATAATTTCTCAAAATATTGTTTTTTATACCCAGTTAGGAAACAAACGTCAGACTCTGCTATAAATGTTCTTCGAAACAACATTTTTGCTCAACATGGCCTTCCGCAACGATTAATTACAGATAACGCCTCCATTTTCAGATCACAGAAATTTTTTTCATTTCTTTTTGGTTTAGGAATTAAGCATATCACAACCTCCCCATATAGACCTCAGGCTAATGTCGCGGAACGAGTCAACAGGAACTTAGTCACAGCTTTAAGAATTTTTCACAACCAGAACCACAAATCTTGGGATATTTATTTGCCATATTTAATGCTTTCGTGTTTGGCAATGTCTTGCATGTAACACATTGGACGTGTACGCAGTCACTTCGAATGTTATATGTTTATTGTTGACGTAAATATCACTTATATTATTGTTATTGAGGTTATATTTTAGTGTTTTTTACTTCCTATTTACTTATGAAATAAAAATAAGTAGCAGAATAGATAAAAACAACTTGAGTAACCTTCGGGAATTAGTTTACAATGATCTTGGAAACAGTGTCATTGTCGTAGATACTAAGTTTTTGTGAAAGTAAAAGATACACATACATATTTTGTTTTCTAGTTTGTTGTGCATTTCATTTACTTTGGTAGGCCTAATTCTTATATACTAGTAATAATAAACATGTTTACAACAAACTAAAAAAATAATATTTGTTTATATTACAAAATTGTACTTCAACGTTGCTTAGTAACGACATAGCCTAGGCGTAGGACCTTTTTTGTATTGTAACATATTTTCATTTATTTTTTTTGCAAACATTAACTGATATTGATGATTTATACATCAGTTCTGATCAGCATTTTCTGCTCTTTCTGCCTATTGGGTTGAAAAATATCAAATGAAATTTTTTAGCATAGTTTATGCAAGCCAAAGTTGAAAAAAAACAAATTTTTAATTTGTTTTACATAAAAAAATATTTTTTAAGCCCCAATTTATTTTCTGATTATAGTTAGTTACTTTATACTATTTCATAGAGAATTTATTCATAAACAAAATAAATAAAATATTACATGGATACCTCTAAAATTGTATTTTATATGATATTTTATGTAAACTACTACATTTTCCATTGAAATTAGCCCGGCAATTTATGCATAAGAAATGGCCATGATGCCGCGGCACTCAAAGGGTTAAGAACGTCCTTTTTTATGTAGTTATCAGTTTTAATTAATTACTGTCGTTTATAAATTTTCTTACTTATGTTATTTTTTGCGGCTGTTTATCATGCTATTCTATTGTATTTGTTAACTTAACTTAGTGTTTTTATTTTTACTTTCTCCCTCTATACATAGTATATGGAGAAAGTATTGTTTTCGTCAAAATTTTCGAATTTGAGTTGTTAGTGGAAATATTCGTTTTGGTGCTCCCTGAACCCAAAAAAGTGGTTTTTACGTGATGTCTGTCTGTGTGTATGTGTGTGTGTCTGTGTGGATGTGTACAGAGCTAGAGCCCTAACCAATGGGCCGATTTTGATGAAATTTGGTATGTAGGTACTAATCCACGATATCTCCAGGTGTTTTTTTTTCATTTTTTGGAATTTTTGATTTTTAAGGGTAATTATCCCCCAAAAACCGCCAAAAAACATGACAAATCAAAATTTCTCAAAAACGGCTCTAACGATTTTGATTAAACTTTAGTCGTTTGTAGAACTTTAGTTTTTCAATAAAATGACACTACCCGCATTCCTGTAAAAATTTGTGTTCAGAAATTACAGGACTTAACACATCAAAAATTCAGTTTTTGGGATTTTTCATAAAAATACATAAATATAAAAATACCCCCATCGCAGCAAACCTGTGTCCTCAGCAAATTTCAAATGCAAACTTTTACTGCTAAAAAGTCTTCTTACGATTATTAGTAATCTAATATATAAAAATCAATGTGTGTTCGTCTGTCCTTTCGTATTTTATGCGCTGCCATCCCGTTCATCCGATTGCTTTGAAATTTTGCATACTAACACAAGTTAACCTGGGAAGGTTATATGCCATTAACCATTGTCCTAGGACATTAGGGCTGAGCTGCCCCACTGGATTTCAAAGTTTCAACGTTAATCTTATGGAAGAAAGATTTCTTTTGATGATATCTATAACTTAAAATATTGTAAACAGCTGTTTATCATTATGGAAATAAAAAACCTACTTGAATGGCAACTCTCATAATAGAAATAAAAAACTACTTGAATGCCAACTCAAACTCTTTTTTTCGATAGGCAAATGAGCGAAGCGAATGAGTTCATATTGAAAATGAACGAATACTTGACATAAAACAAATTCAATATGCCTCTTCTGCGGCAGCAACGCACCGGGTACCAGCTAGTAAACTTTTAAAATTGAAACAGAATTTAAACTTAAATTTAAAAAAATCACAAATGTACTGTAATTATTTGGGGAGTCCATGCCCGTTCTGTACACTCGGCTTGGCTCCAAGAAGAACAAAATACACATCTATACCACAAGTCCTTGTTCCTTTTCTCTATTTTCCGCAGGTTGAGCAAAGGTCAGATAGCCTTAAAAACTACATTTGGGTTCAAAATATAATTTATGTCAAAGTCACTTCATACCATGTTTCCAGAGAATAGGCATGTTTTTCCGTCTTCCTTACATAATTTCTATGCATCTAGAATGAAGAATAGGATAAAACAGTTAAACCCATTGCATTGCATCATATGAGGGGGAAGCATGCGCACAGCCGCGCCCAGTTACCCAAAAGTGTCGTAAGGTATTTTGTTGGAGATATCTGAACAAATATCGACCGTTACTTAAGTTCTTTTACATATAAATATATATATATATATAAGACTCGTAGATAACGAATATCAATAACTTAAACTACTAAGCAAAAAAATAAATAAATAAAAGCATATATCCTCTCATTTTGTGAGCGGCAAAAATGAGTTCTAACAGGTTCTAACCACCTTTTCCAATCTACTGACCTTGACCATCAAAATGGTGTTGCCACAAGCAGTTCTAAATATGGAATATAATATGGTGCACCTACTTACCCGCTGCGCAAAGTTCCCCTACCCTCCCCGACTAATTTACGGTATATCAAGGTCCGTTTTAGCGAACTTCCTCTATGTGTCCGTGAGCATGATAAATCTCGTAAAAATAATCCGATTTTGAGGAAATTTTGTATAAACGTGTAAAGCAGCATTTATGACTAAGATCGAAAACCAGACAGATCGACCTATCCGAAGGGGTATTTTGGGGGGGTTTTGTATCCCAAAAATGTTTTTTTGAGTTTTTACATATAATTTTTGAAATAGTAAAATATTAGTTTTTACCATTGGATTCAGCTTAAAAATCACACAATTTGGTATTTTGATCATTCCTCTACGTCAATTGGTTACCGAGATATTGAGAGTGCTAAACACAGTACGTTTTGTCTAATGTTATTCTTATTGAGGAAAAAACAAATTTTATATCTCACTTATTTATGAACGAATACTGACGAAACTTGGTATACGGCTTCATCTATGGTTATGGTCTATTGTATTTTGTACTAAATAATTTACCGATGGTTCCTGTTGCAGCAAACCTGCCCCTATGTTATTGTTATGGAGAATAAATCAAATATTATGTCTCCCTTAATTATGAACATACATTAATAAAACTTGGTATTTGGCTTCACCCAGTGGAGTTATAATTTTTGTTATAAAAACCCATTTTTAGTTGTTCCTTGTTACAGCAAACCTACGTACTCAGCTTCCATTTTATTCTCATGGAGAATAATTAAAATTGTCATATATTGCTTATTTATGAATGTATATTAAAGAAACTGGGTAAGCGCCTTTATGCAATATTAAGACATATATAAGCATTGGAAATTCACTGAGTACAGGAGTACGGGTTGTAAGCATTGGTTTGCTGCGACGGGAGTATTTAGTTTTGTGACTAGCTGTATTGTGTGCCATGTATAAAAGTTCATTTTCATTATTTTTTAAAATTTAATTCAAGTATTTCATTGTTGTGGTTCTTTCAGGGTACTGTCACATCGGCCAAAATTAATAATTTATCCGTAGAATTTTGACGGGCACCTACTAGTCCATGTCAATTAAAAATTTCTGCTGTGTTTCTCTAACTCATCGAATAATATTGTATACATAATCTTGCTTAGAAAGCATCTAACAGATTTATATTTGGAATAGTACTGACATGATCAAATCATTGGCACTTACAGGTGAGGTTAAAATTAAACACTCTTTGACAAAAATGCTTACTGTCAACAGTTAATGGTTTTAATGTATTTCAACAGTGGACTGTACTGTACATAGTTTAACCCACACAAAAGTTAGTATTTTATCTTACTTCTATATTTCTAGGCACATTATACTTAATTATTGACCTATAATTAGCCATAAAATCATGGTTTTCTAATTTATAGGAATGCTAGTGGTCTAAGCTCGTATTTCAACAAGCTTATATGTGTGGTGTCTTACACCTTCATAAAAACACAGCGGAAGAGGGTTTGATTCATAATAAACACAGGGAAATGTACGTACAAAATATTTATATTTTTACATATTTTACAATAAATATCTTGACTGTTAACTTCCTAACTTGCAATTCTTAAGAAAATAGGTATACTTAACATTTTAAAGTCAATGCACACAAATTTAAATTGGAATGGTTATAATATGTTAATGTGTATTCTGAACAAATACTCTGACAACACACCCTTTACTTTTTTAACATTTAATTGGGATAGCAATTTGTATATCATGTCAATTAAAAATTGCTGCTGTTTTTCTCTAACTCATCGAATAATATTGTATACATAATCTTGCTTAGAAAGCATCTAACAGATTTATATTTGGAATAGTACTCACTTGATCAAATCATTGGCACTTACAGGTGAGGTTAAAATTAAACACTCTTGACAAAAATGCTTACCGTCAACAGTTAATGGTTTTAATGTATTTCAACAGTGGACTGTACTGTACATAGTTTAACCCACACAAAAAAACAAATAAAATATAACGATAAACAACACTGCCCATCATATAATAATCAAAGGAAACCACAGGTACCCCACTAACACACTTTTTTAAAACAGTAGAATATCAGTATACTAAGTGGATTGTCCAATTCAACGTATACATTTGTTTTACACTTAATAATTTCTTAACTTTTAAAATTGAAATATGGGTTCATGAATCTTCAGTCAACACTTCTAATTCCAATAGATTATTCAATTCAATTTATTTTCATCACAAAATTCCAAAAATGGCTGAAATTCAGCGGTGAATATATGGCATGTCAAATTGATTAAATAATTATTTTGGAGTGTCAGACCAAGAAAATCTGATGAACTACTCGAGAAAAGCTTAACATTTGTATCTGAACAAGGAAACATAAATTCTTTACACAAAATCTACTTAACTACTGGAGAAAAGCTTAACGTTTGAAACTGAACAAGGAAACCACATAAACATTCTTTACACTGATTCACTATTATAGAAAATTCTAATACTATGGTCTTAGCACAATTTAAGTTAAGGCCATTCTTGTTCAACCAGATTCAAAGATTTTTAACTGTGGATGAGATATTGAGTGCTAGTTCTTTTTTGTCTTTGGCTTTTACTAAGGCTCTCGTGTCATCAGCAAACAAAATTAAATCAGTTTTTATTAAAAAATAAATAATTTGCCTATAGGTACTGGGAACAAGAATGGCCTGACTTTTGAACCTTGAGGTACACCCAATATGACTTTGTTCCAATTTGAAAAGCATGAAGTGCCATCTGAGGTATGAATCTTTACTGGTTGAAATCTATTATGAAGATAACTTGAAAACCACCGAATGACTTGCTGACTTACACTGTAAGCCTCTAATTTTGTCAATAAAATGTCGTGTCTAACAACATTATCTAAATTAATATTCCTATTTCCTATCATTATTACTAGTTTCAGAACTCTTGTTCCATCATTAGGGACTTGCAAATATGTCCTTCTTGTAAAAAAAAACATTGTCTAAAACTACAAAAATTGAGGATTAAATATTAAAATCACAACACTCAGATGCACATTTTTAAACATGAATTACTTTGTGTTTGGGAACAAGCAGTCCATGTTTAAATGTGCATATGCATTTACGTGTGTACAATTTACGTGTGCATACATATGTTGTGATTCTAATATTTCATCCTTTTATTTTTATTTATACAAGTATTTTTGATATACAGAAGAGTTACATTTTTTGTAAGTCCCTCATGATGGAACCAGGGTTCTGAAACAGATGTTCTACTGGAACTGGAACTGTTGACTGAAGGTAAGTAAACCCAAGTAAACCTATAATTCAACTGTCACATAATAGATGTGGAGGCATTGAACAATGAATAAATTTAACTGTCGCATCAATTAAGAATAAAAATGATGCTATTTTATTAAACATTAGCAGTGGACAGTTTAACATTGTGATGTTGTTTAAACCACAATTTAATGGAGGGAGGTGCCTGATATAGAGAAAACTCTCCTCAGCTCAGATACCTTGACATTTTTATTTTCTAAACAGAAAACAAAAAAATTAAAACATTTTATTGCTCAGATAGTTGTACAGCTTAAGGTGACTTCTGGACCAGCAGGCAGCGCATTACCACATGATAGCCGTTGAATCTGAGACCTCACAATTGAAAGTCATTAGTTTTCAGCGCAACAGCAAACTTCGTTCTTCTCATTTTACATTTGTATAATGACGCATGTCTTGGCTAGTTTCTAGGTATGGCGAGGTTCTAGGTTGTAACTTACTAGCAAGCTCCAACCAAATCCTATAATGTTGGTTTAAAGAATTGCAAAAATAATGAAGTTGCTGCAGTACCAATGTTTATATCAGTTGAGTAATGCAACATTTTTTTAAAATATTAGAAAAATGTCTGGATATTAGAAGAGATCACCTACGTAACATTATATTCCAAAAATGAAAATGACAAAATTTTATATGTATTTTGGCTTTTATAATAGATTACTACTGTTATTTCCTATAATGTTAGTTTATTTAGAAAGCTGTCATGTTTTTTTAACTACCCAGTATAACAATAAGATTTTAAAATAAATGTTTAAGTTATAAATGAACGTTTAACATTAAACAGATTAGGATTAAGCAATTTCTTTATTAGCAAGATATGTATTAACAGAACCCTAATATAATTTTAATTTCAGTTCTAACTTGCAAGGTTCTTACAATATTAGATACTGTCTTATGATTCATATTAATGGTAACTTTATAAGAGTATTAAAAATGCACCTTACAAGAACAGTCTTTAATCACAATTCACAAGCTAAATGTAAAAGGTCTGTAATGATATCTTATGCCGCCTCCACACTCTGGCCAAACGTTTCGTCAAGAAGCTTGGATGAATAACTCATCATTTTACAATGTGAATAATAAGCTGGAATGACACGAGCGAAGGCGATCTACCCATCCAAGCTCTCGTGCTCGCCTCCACTCGCTCAGAGTGTGGAGATGGCAATACAATTAACACGATTCATGAAATTTTTTAGTGATAGATGACTTCTTTTCCTACTGATTTGGTTAGAATATTTCCTTTACACTTTTTTTAGAAGATGCAAAACATACAACAGTATAAGTATGTTCATGTAAGTACAGAAGTTAAAAAATGCATCTCTTATAAAAACTTCCTTTCTTGCCTTAAAAAGAAGCCTGAAAGTTTCTTTATATCAGCGAATAAGACAAATTTTTCATTACCACATAGCTTTTTACACTTACAAGTTATTAATAAATATTATAAAACTAAATTTAAAACAGAGAAAGGAGATATTTCACTTTATATAAACAGAATTAGTAAGACTAAGAAAACTTAAAGCCTGAATTTACCAACAAAGAAGACTTAGATTTCAGTCTGACTCTTCACTTTCTTCTTCTTCATCAACATTCATGTTTTGAGAAACAGATAAATTTAGTTTTGTCTGATTTACAATGCTGGGATCATCAATGTTCTTTGCACTGTTTGAACACGTAGCACTAGCAGCTGTATTTTTCTTTGATGCCTTTAGCGAGGCTTTGTTTTGTGAACAAGAAACCTGTTGAAGTTCTTTTATTTTACTCAACACTTCCATCAACTCGATGTTATTTTTTTGACGTGCCAACCTGACAGCCTCCAGAGCCTTGTTTATTAGACCATCCTCTACGGCCAGTCTGTGAAGTTCGTCATGTATGGATTCACTATCCATTCTCTTGGTTTTTGAGTTAGACATTTATCCCTGTAAAGGGGCAAAATCACGAATAATGAAAATACATAAACAATATAAATTACAGCAACAAACAACTTGCATGATGTACTTTATAAGTGAGTAAACATTTTTGGTAGTTGAATATTGATAAATCAAATTTCACATGGTTTCTTCGTAAAATAATTTAGTTGAATGTTATAGAATGATTTGTACATTTCAAACCTCAGTAAATGAAATAATAACCAATCGTATGGTTATGTATCGGCTTATACAGCTGCCTTATTTTGAGCGGCAGCTGACATAGCTGAGAGATAACAGGTATGATAGTCCAGCCACCAAAATATGTCTTTCGTTTAGCACCACCCGGGAAGTATGTGCAGCTTAAGGACTTTTTGCTGCGGACGTGAACAACATCATCCCATCACTAACCCTAGCAGTGGCCCTCCGACCAATTTGGTTGGATTTTTATGTCGCCTATTGTGGCCACCGACCAAATTGGTCGGATTTTACTGAAAATGTTGCAACGTTAATAAACCAATAATAATAAATTCAAAAGTGATCAATATATATATCATTCGAAAGATCACATTCTGAACTTTAATTTTACCTTACATAAATGAACCGTGTAGCAGCTGTATAACAATGTTACGACGATTAGAAATCTAATGAATTTTTGGCGCAACGCAATTGCTGCAGCCGACGCTCTGACAATGGCAAAACACGATATTTTTGAAATTACCCAGATCGGGTAATTTTTCTCGCAGGAAGATGCGGTTGGTACCAATGCACAGCTAAAGAGTAGCACTATACGTTGGTATTGATTTTTAGAATGAAATATTGATTGGACAGGTTATGATTTTCTGAAAACACGTGTTTTTGGTTTTTTTGTATAATGGCCTATCCGACCAAATTGGTTGGATCGAAAATGGCGTTTATATGCAGTGTATGTTATAGTTACTAGTCAAATAATATGTTATTTTGAAGAGGAAGAAATGTAGAGTAATTTAGTTTTGCTGTTGGTAGCACTGTTTTATTGCTTCATCACCAAGGAATTGTTTCATTACGTCACATTTTTGCCTAATCGGCAACTGCGCAGCTCTTTGCTGTTTACGAAGTCTCAGTCAGTTTGTTTGGCTCGCTCCAAAGTATATTGTATTTGGTATCACTGTAAATAGCAGATTTCTTCCTATATCTGTCTCGATGTGTTGTGTTTTTGTTGACAATATGACATGACATCTGAAATATGCAATGTCCAGTACTGGTCCAAAATGGCGCGCTATGTTATTGTTTGACCGATGTCAGTTGTGTAAGAGTGTTTTAGTTATTTATTTAGCCAAATTTATGCAAAAATGGATTGTAATGACATTCGGGGTGCTCTTGAAGAAAGTATTAGTGACATTGATGACAATTTAGAGGGTGATATAGGCAGTGATATTGAGGTGAACGACTTTCCTGATGTTGCGTCATAGGTGTCGTAGGCTAATTGGATTATTTATCTGGTAGGCCTAGTGGGGGAGTTATATATTTATATGTATATTCCTATGTATTCTATGTATAACATGTTATGTATTTCTATGCAGGGAATTAAATGTACTCCAACATGTTTATATTGATTTGGGGGTAAAACATTTGACAAAAAAGTTATATGCTAAATACTGTGAAATTTTTTTTCCAAATCCGCAAAGATAGCAAAACATTCTTTTATTTACATTTATTTATAAGTGATAACAATTTTTACCATCAACTTTATGACTTTTTTGGATTCCTTACTTCAAGGCTTTACAAATATGTATATATCATTATTAGTATACACATATATTACATGACTTATTTACAACACAAACTAACACCGTACAGTTTACACATATTTCGGGTTTCCGTTTATTATTATATTACGCCCCTAAAACTTACAAAAAAATTTTTCCGCAACATGTTATATATTTCTATGTAGGGAATTAGATTGTTTACAAAATGTATATAATGAATTTTCCATACAAAATCTGTAGAAAAAATTTGATATTTTGTTAGGAATCAATCTGACAACAAACCTCAGATTATGAAGCGACCAACCCATTTATTCACTTATGACCCATTGTCATTTCACTACCCAGCCAATTATGCTTTAAAAAATTATCCAGCGACTCTAAAGACTTCATATTAGAAACTGGGCTTCAATTTTGACCAGACAATAATTAATTACAAATGAGCCACTTCAGGGTTTCTACAGAATTTCAATTTTCTATTTCCCTGGCTTTTCACTGACCCTTCTGTAAAACTCCGCTGACCAACTTTCGAAATACGTCTTAGCATTTTCACTTTATAAACAAGCATGTGTGCACAATTATTATATATTTAATATGTAAAACATTATTTTCTATATCATGTAGGTATGTTATAAATGTTAGTAAAACAAAATGTTATAAATTTATCCCAATAAAAATTCAATAATTGAGGATTACAAGAGTAAAACAAAATGTTATAAATTTATCCCAATAAAAATTCAATAATTGAGGATTACAAGATGTTAAGAATAAACTCCTTAGATCATCAGCCAACCATTGGGACTCCACCTGAATAATACTGCTACAAACGATTGTATACAACATGGAGCAATCCCCTCACTTTCTTTATCATTGGGGATCAGATGGAATAATAAAAGCAGCGAATTGTCATGTACATTTTATATGATGACTCACAGGAAGTTATTATTGTTGTGATAATGTCCCTCATAACCTATTTTGAGACTTAATAAAGATTACAAAATTAATTTTGTGAAGTACCTAGCGTTAAGGTGGAATCGTAATCAATATTGTCTGTAAGCTACAAATTTATTTTCATATTTTCACGTGGGGTCGAGATGTAACAAAATAAGTTTTATCTCTGGGTTCCCTGACTTTCCCTGACCGAATTTCCATTCCCTGACCGTAGAAACCGTGTACTTCTATTACCCACTGTTTGTAACACCATACAAATTAATCTTATTGATCTTAATAAAAATGTCGCCGACAACCGCCACTGCATTTCGTAAATTTTCCTCAACAAATAGCTCTCACACTCACATGGCTAACGTCGCCGATCATCGGGAACGTATCGCTAACGACGCCGATCATCGAGAACGCATCGCTTACGTCACCGACTATCGGGAACGCAACGCTAACATCGCCGACCATCGGGAACGTATTGCGAACGTCGCCGACCATCGGAAACGCATAGCTAACTTAGCCGATCATCGAAAACGTATCGCTAACTTCGCCTACTACTCAAAACGCGTTACGCAATCGTCGACGATCGCGACCAGAAGTTCCCAGTTCGGCCGAAAATTCCCGCATAATCCACGCACTTTTCCCCGGTCACCAATGTTCAAGCATAATTCCCGGTTTTCCCGGTCGGTTGCAACCCTGAATTAACACAATTAGGATCACCCAAAAACAGATGTTGCACATCTAAAGCTGGGTTTTCCTAGGCGCAGAACTTTTCAACACCGGAGCGCGGAGGTTCTCTGCTCGTAGTTTCAGCTCAGCGGAATTCTATTTTCCTAGACGCAGACTTTTTCGACGACCGACTGCGGGGTAACCTTTTGGTTGTGACTGTTAAGGGGGTAACACCAAGGGCAATAAAATAAAATAATATGTTCTAAAACGTAGGTCTTTTTTAACACACAACATACGTGTTTAGAATTTTCAGTATCTCCTCAACCAATCGCCGCATAGCAATATTACATAAAAGAACAGAAAAATGGTTATAATTTGTTTTTCAGTTTTAAACAATGGATCATTTACTTTTAACCCTCCGAGTGGCAGGAACAATTTTGTCAGTGTTCTCTGAAGTGGCAGGGTCATTTTGGCGATTTTGCAGACTATTTTTTAGAAAATCGTATAAAATCCAATTTTGAAGTAAACCTATCAATATGCATATTCGTTTTGTTCGGAAAAGACAGGAGAATTTGAAAATGGTAAAATAAGTAAAATCCAGAGAGGTAATTTTCGAGAAAAAATGTAAAAACCGAAAAAGATTTGAAATATTTTTTATAAATTTCAAAAGTAAAACCTTACTGTAAGCAAACTATTTTTTTAGGTAAAAATAGTAAATGTACCAAATGTTGCTTATCTAACTCCCTACGTAGAAATTTATATAAGTCTTAGAAGGAAAATTTGTATATATGAATTATATTGAATAACTTAGAAAAGTGCAAAACGGCAATTTGTGCACGACCAATTTGGTGTGCCAAAAAAAATCTCTAGCAACATATAAATACATATAAACCTTATTTTCCTTGAAGGTTATGAAATTCTAAAGACAATTATATAAGAATAAATAGTCTAAAATTAGTTTTTCATAATATAATTATGTGTGAAATTATATATTTTTTTTTAAACTAAATTTGTGTTATTCAAAGTCAGATATTTTTTTTATATCACCTAATAATACTAAATGAGCTATGTTATATGATTTACTAGTTATTTCCCTTCAAGAAAATATATATTTATGTATCAAAATATATACAAATAAAAAAATTTACAACGTAATTTATGATAATGGAACATTTTGTTGAGATCCAAGTCCGATTGGTAGGCGTCACCCACTTTGCAAGGGTTTTTTGAACGATTTACAGCAAAGCACTGAATGCTATAAACCTATTCAACCTTATATTCGTTTTACTCGTAAAATAATGGAGATTACATAAATAGCGATAGATATTATTTCACAAAAAACACCACGGATTTACGACTAAAACACGGATTACATCGGATTACTTATACACTTACATTATATAAGCGTCTAATACGCAACGAGGTTGACGGAAAACAGGCAGTTTGCTTAGCTTCTGCACGATGACGTAATGGAGGATACTTGCTACCAACCTTAAATAACAAAATTCTGTGTTCTCTCCTCTTCAAAATGATATAAGAACATCCATGTAATATAAATAAATACTACATATAACATGTGTTTTGGTATGAAACTAATCTAGTCGATCGCCACTGAATCCAAACCTAAACATATGGCAATTTTCTAATTTCACCACAAGCCTGTCTGATTATATTTCCACGTTATAACACACACCACTGAACAGACAACATTTATATCGTTACAGTGGTACCACCCGTTTCTGGTTACGAACGAAATTGATCTCACTATGATTTTTCAAAAGTTACTCTATTCGGCCATTTCATGACTCATTCAGGGCGAAGTCGACGCGCGCCAAATTTTCATTCAAATGTAACTTTTGATTACATTGATCTACTGCTGCCATAAGGTTCATTTATATAATAAAATGAAAGTTTAGAATGTTATCTTTTGATTGATATGAAGATTATTCGATTCCAAGCGCTTTTTCAATGCTATTTGCGCAGTTAAAAAAAGTGACAAACTTAGACTAATCTAGTCGATGCCACTGGAGCCACGCCTTGACCTTAGACTACGGCTAGTCTATCGCCACTCGGAGGGTTAAAACACAATAAAACTTCCTATTTTTTTAGCTAAAACAATAGCATATTATTATGTACTGTACTTGTACATAACAAATGTTATGTTATTTTTAAAATATGTTTATTTTTGTAATGATTTAATTACATGTTGGTTATTATACCTGTCGTACTCCAGATAATTGGATGGCCTTGTATTCATTGAACAAGTTTCTCGTCATATGATGCCCTAAATTCTCCCGAACTCATTCTGTAACAGCACAAAATCACAGGACACCAGTATAACCTCAAGACTATTCCGCGGCGGAGAGCGGACTCCTCTGCTCCGGGAGTGGAGAAAGTTAAGCCGCGGCGCAGCACGGAACAATTCCGCTGTCTAGGAAAACAGCGCCAATTAATTACATGATGAGAGAGAGGCCAGAATTCTCCGCTCGCCGCTACTCCCCCGAAAAGTTCTGCGCCTAGGAAAACCCAGCTTAAGACTGAATCTCGGATCTTTACTCCACTTAGATGTGTGTTGCGGCAGCTGAAACTGGAACTATTTATTTCCAAAGCATGTTGTAAGTGAAAGCAGTTCCAACTGAACAATAATTTAGCTAGCTAACAGCGGTTGTTAGCGCTGCAATGATTTGTCCCAAAACAGCTTCAGCAGATAGTTCCAAAAACAGCTGTAGCACCCCCAAGTTAAACTAGCTGCAACCTTATCTGGTTTGGAAGCAGTTCTACGGGCTCTATGGAAGTATCGGGTGCAGTACAATAAGTGTCCACAGGAAAAATTGAATATAAAATATTGAACCACTATGATAGATCAATATCACAGATGAGAATATTGAAAACAAAATGAAAAAATAAAAATAACCCATAGCAAAAACAGTGCTCTGTGGGGTTAGGTTAGGTTAGTTTATCACAGTTTATGTTAACCCTCTGCCTGGCAGCCAAATTTGTTGCAGTGTTTTCTGTAGTGGCAGGACCATTTTGGCGATTTTGCATGCTATTTAAAAAACATTTCTATTACCGTAATTCCAATTTTGCAGTAAACATAGCAACGTGTACATTTGTTTTGTTCACAAAGGACAGGAGAATTTGTAAATGGTAAAATAAGTGAAATTTAGAAAGGTGGATGTCAATAAAAAAATTATAAAATTTAAAAAATTGGATCTTTTTTATAAATCTTGAAAGTAAAACCTTACTGCAAGGAAACCTAACTGTTTAGGTTAAAATTATAAATGAACCTACCAAATATTGCTCATCTAATTCCCTACATAGAAATATATATATGTCATAGAAAAACAAATTTACAGTATATTTGAATTACATTGAACAATTTGGGAAAATTGCAAAACGGCTTTTTATAAGTGACCAGTTCTGTAAGCCAGAAGAAAACCTCTAGGGCCTAACAATATATAAATATAATAAAACCTTATTTTATTTGAAGTTTATACAGTTATAAAGACAATAATATAAGAAAGAACAGTCTAAACGTTGTTTTTCAAAACATTACTATAGTATGAAATTGTAAAGTTATTTAACAAAGTATTTTTATTCAAAGTGAGATAATATTTGTATAACACATAATGCTTTCAAATGAGCTAACAAATATGATTCAGTACTGTAGTTATTTCCCTACAAGAAAATATATAGTTATTAATAAAAAGGTACCTATAAAAATAAAATTGTTATCGCGTTTTTGAGACAGATTGTATTTGTGATACAGCAGTTATAGGCCTAGACCTATAATTCACACTGCACAATTTATCACTTTTATTAATTTGTACGCATAAATAAACTTAATACTATTCAGACATACATTACACTTCACTACATATATTACACAATTCTTCACATAAACTACCGTGGATTTACAGCGAAAACATGGATTATAAATTCACTTACAATGAATAGGCCTAAACAAACCAATCGTCTAGCTGTTGGGGCCAAACAATAACATGCATCTTACATCATGTAAGTTTTTCCGATTGGTGAGACAGGCTGCCAATTTTAGGGAAAACATTCAGTGTTCTTTCCTCTTCAAATAGATGTAAGAACAAACATGTAATATGAATTAACACTAATATGTGTTTTGCATATCGTCTTGGAGATGATATTGCCAGTTGTCGAAGACGTAAAATATGACCACTTTTATAATTTTGCCACAAGTCTGTCTTAATATAACTAGGCATTATACTGAATTCCATCAGAACGGGAATTCCTCCCTGTTTCCAGAGGTACTACTCGTTTCTGGCTAGAAACAAAATTGACCACGCTGTGATTTTTGGAAACTTACTGTGTTCAACAATTTCTCAACACATACAAGGCCTAATCGACTTCACGCTAAATTTTCGTTCCAAATGTAACTCCAGATTACATTAATCTACTACTGCTATAAGGTTCATATATGCAAGCCTAATAAAATGAAAGTAACTTATCTTTCGATTGGTATAACAACTATCCGATTCAGATTCAAGGAGATTTTTTATTGCGATTAGCACAGTTGAAAAAAGAATGACTCATATCGTCTCCGGGAGATAACACACTGCAGAAAACACCCAGAAACAGAAAACACTTTGCATTCATCTCTCAGAGATGAATGCCAGGCAGAGGGTTAATTTAATTTAACCTATCACCATTGGCCTAGACTGAGTTAACATACTGTAAAGTAAAACACTTAGTTAACGAGTAATAAAAACTTAAATAGGAATATGGTGATCGACGTATCAATCATGGTAATATTCAATTGTTTTGGTGGGTGCTTATCAACTATAGGCCTATTTGAAGTAGCTTCGGCTGTTTTGGATAAGTAAATGCTTGGCACCTCAAACCCTGTTAGGTTAGTTCAAGGTTATTGGCACAATTGTCAAAAGTGTAGGTTGTTCAACAAACATTTCTTTAATGATACATTTTCTCTGAAAATTGGAAATATGAAGGTTGTAACCCTTTCAGTGCTGTGGATCAATGAAAGCTGGGTGCTAGAGACCTGTGACTGTGACAACTAACTTGGCAAAAACCTAGGGCTTAGGCCAGCCATCACTGGTCTCTAGTCTAGGTCTACGACTGCTATGAATTGGTTTAATTTACAGTACCCTAACCTAAACTTTAAATTTTAGAAATTGTTACATTACAATTTTAATATTCACCGTAGGCTGTTGAAGAAAAGGAGCAAAAATTCAAACTTTGAAGAACAATTGCTTGAAAATGTAAACAATGTTCAGACATTACAGACATACATGTACAGTGTTGCCAATCCAAATCTTCTAAATTCCCACCTGGCCCTGAAAAAATTACCACCTGTTACAACAAATTACCACCGCGCACAAGGATACCTATTTAGGACCAATGCGAAAGCGTTATCATCGACGTTATCGTATTAAAAACGTGTTGGTACTTTGTAACTAGCTTCAATATACGTATTATTTAATTTTTATTTTGTTGGTTTGGATTTTTAAAATACTGTATAATGGAGATATTTAGAGCTCTACTATACAGCAGAAGGCAAAAGACTAAAGACCTATAGTTAATCAAGTTAACCCTACTAATATTATAAATTTGAAAGTTTGTAAGTTAGTATGTTTGTTTTAATATTTGTGGCTCAGTCACGCTCTAACCATTGGGGTGGTTGAGCTGATTTTTGGCAGAGAGGTAAGTTACTTGATAGTCCTGAGTAACATATAGACATAAAGTTGCGAAAATCACATAGGGCTTTGCCCCTCGGGGGTTCAAAGTTCCCATGCATTCTTTATGGACATTCATTTTTGTTTGAAAATGCAACAGCTGATCTTGATTCGTATTAGCATAGACTAACTACTGTAGTTAGTCTATGGTATAGCTGTGAATCTATATATATATAGAATTCCCAAAATAGCGAATTTCCAAAATATTATATATATATAATATTTTGGAAATTCTCTGAGTACGCAGGTTTAATACAATGGGGCGATGTTTATTCTATTGTAACGTTCTGTAGTCGATGTTGGATATATTTGATTTTATCAACGTTATTGTTCATAATCTTCCTCATCTTCCCTTTATGACTGTAGCATGGCACTAACAATAACATATTCATTCGGACCTTTCTCCTTTCTCTTTCTCTTTTTACGTCTTTTCATGCAGACGATGTTTTTAAGTGCTTAGTTTTCTCTTAGACTTGCACATTTTCAATCAATTGGGAGAATTTATTGAAGAATTAGATTTTAAAATAACGTATCATTATGTCGCAAAGTATAAATTCTGAGGATGAACTAGGCAAGAAGTGGGACAGATGTGTTGTCGATGGAATTCTTAAAACTTGTAAGTCAACTTAAACTGGGGTTTATATTATTCCTATTAATTTTGTGTTATTTAAGTCGTAGGTTTCGTTAACGATTCTATAAAACAATTGAGCCTGTTTATAAGTCTCATTGTTCTTGTATTGTCTAAGATACCTCTTACTGGGTATCAGCTAACCTAAAAATACCTAGGCTTTTTAGTGAAGATACCGGTCCCAAAAATCCTGGACCTGTTTAACTATTTTTCACAATAAATAATTTGTAAAAAATACATTTCACTAATGATTTACAGCATCAAAAAGCTACTTGTAGCTGTATATGTTGTAAGTTATGTACCTTTACCCCCAAATTGAAATTTTGGGGAGTTTCTCCAATTTTTTTTAAATTTAGGCTTAAACCGCTATTGAGTGACCATCATTTGAACATATTGACTGCAGCAAATGTGCTTACGGAGTACAGAAAAGTCCGGGCCATGGTCCATTTCTGCTTAGTTTAAAAACATAAATTTAGGCATAATGCAGTTAAAATCCTAAAGACAGAACTTTATTTTCAAAAACCCGCTCTTAGACTGGGTTTTGAACTAGCCTACATTTGGCGCTACCTACTGTATCTTTCTCAATCTGAATCGTTAACGTTATGGGGGCAAGGGGGCATTTCCTCTCTCAAAACCACTGTGTGTAGCAACGGACTCTTTAGTGCCTCCCAAAAAGGGATTTGGGTGGATATTTCTGAAAACAACTATTGTAGACAATTTTCTGTACATTTATCTATATTTCATATTCTATATTTAGTAAATAACAAATATTTTTGTCATTAAAGTTTGGCTAAAAGGGAGAAAGTATGTGTCAGTTTCCTGATACCGTTTATTAGTTTTATAATATTGTGACTTTTTAACTGTCTATTTTAAAATTATTATTGCCATTTAGGGCCTCCCATTATAACTAAACTAAAATCTAAAATGTTTTGACTCGTAACAGGCTGTCGTTTTTGAAGATGAATAATTGACAACCCTCTACCCTCTTGATGGAGCCTAGGCCTCATGAGTAATTAAAAATTCCAAATTTTGGGCTCTTTGTCATTGGTTTTTGCTTGATATTGATTTAATTTGAGCCTTCAGGCCACAACAAATCCAGCCTTTTTCGTTACAAACAAAACAAATAGCATTTGGAAACTGCATGGATAGTTAATACAACCTACCTAATTTAGAATTCAAATTCAAATTCAAAATATCCTTTATTCATTTATATACAATGTATAAATAAATGACGTCAACATTTACAACAATCTAAAACTAATTACAGATTGATACAAAATTGTCATTTTACTTCTGTTGATTTAAAATCATTTTTCCAAAACTCACTAAAACTGTAAAGAGCTCCCTCAATTAGAAACAACTTTAGACTCTTCTTAAATGTCGAAGTATTTATTTGTTTCTTTATTGTCATTGGCAGCTGATTAAAAAATTGTATACCTATATAAGTTGGTTTTTTTCGGAATATTTCTTTAAGATGTCTTTCAACTTGAAAATCATATCTGTTTCTTGTTTTGTAATTATGATTGCTAACATTCTTAGGCAATGTGCTTGATATATTATTTATATGTAGTACTGTTTTATAAATATAGAGGCTATACACTGTCATAATTCCTAATTCAGAGAAATGATTCCTACAATGTTCATCATGCCTAAGATTTAACATGGTTCTAATAGATTTTTTTTGAAGGTGTAAAATTCTATTTAAGTTACAAATTGATGCAGCCCCATATACTTCAATCCCATAAGAAATATGAGAATGAATTAATGCAAAATAAGTTGTTTTTATTGTATGTTTATCACATAAAGTAGATAATCTTTTTAAAGCAAAAATATTAGAACTAATTTTAGCACAAATTTTATCTATATGGCCAGTCCAACTAAGATTATTATCCAAAACTAATCCAAGAAAAGTTGTACTTTCATTAAGACTAAGAGAAAGTTGCTGATTAAGATCTAAGTTGCTGATTATTATAAGCTTCTTATAATTTATTATAAGATTTTTTATTTCTACAGAATATTCTATAGAATGTTCTCTCTTCACAAACAGACCTAGGTATACATCTTTTTTTTAACAACACTTTTATTAAAAGGATCAATACAAAAAACGTATTTTACACTGTAGCGTTAACAACATTAGAACTATATGGCAGGTGTAACATGCTGAGGAAATATAAACTTGGCACCTCTTAACTAATAATTGCATGAAGTTCTTGTCAACTGTTAATATAATGTTCCGATTAACATAGGTTTTCCATGTCAATTTGAAGGTAGTAACTTTAGATTATCTGATCTTTGATTCTTATTCGTTTAAACCTCTTTTCTTCTGCGAGTGGTTCAAAAATACCATTTATAGTTTGATGATCTGATGACAATGATTTGATATAGTATTTTGTTGTTACTTGTTTTGTGAATTCTTCAATGGTCGGAATTTTTAGGTCTTTATGAATTTGAGAATTTCTAATAAACCACGGTGCATTTACAGATATTCGTAGAATTTTGTTTTGGAAAGTCCGGATCTTTTTTAGATGGGTTTTACTTGCGATTCCCCAAACCTTGCATCCATAAGTCAGAAGTGGTCTTAAAATAGATTTATAAATGAGTAGAGTACACTATTTCATGCTATTAGTATTTTACTTTTCTTCACCACATGTTTGTAAAACTGAAAGAAGTCTATGTTAAAATTGCCCTAATGCATTAAAAAAAAGTTAAATCACAAAATTCAAGCATTCTTTCCCTTTAGTGATTAGGGCCTACTCTATTCTTCTAAGTTATAAATTGATTATGTTATTGTTCAATTTATACCTTAAACTTGTTTTTAAAACAGTTTTTTTGTACCAATTACTTAATAAAATCTGTTCGCCAACTATAATTGTATTATTTGTTTCAGCTGGTGGAATTGGTCTGGGGCTCTTGGCTTCAATTCTCTTATTCAAAGGTACTTACATGAAAACAGTTTAATAACTTTAGTTTGATAATTTTTGTTCTCCAAGAGTGTTGGCTTTGTATAGAGACTGTTGCCAAATCCTCCTCAGGGAATACAGAATCAGAATACAGTAGACTGTATCTAATCCGGCAGATTTTAGACTTAGATAGGGCTAAGATATAGGAATAAGTTTAGTGAAAACCAGGATAAATGGGAGACCATTAATTCAAATACCCCCGTCGCAGCAAACAAATGTACTCAGCAAATTTCCAATGCATGCATTTATTTCTCACTACCACATAAAGCTACTTACCAAGTTTCATAAAAATACGTAAATAAATAAGTGATCTCTATAGCATTTTATTTATTCTCTATAAGAATAACATGGGGCTGAGTACGCAGGTTTGCTGCAACAAGGTACACAAAATCAGTGTTTTTATACATTTATAAATATTACTCAACCAGGTGAAGCTATATACTAAGTTTTATTAATTTATGTTCATAATTAAGGGAGATTTAAAACTTTACTTATTATCCATAAGAATAACATTAGGGCTGAGTATGCAGGTTTGCTGCTACTGGGATGATAAAAAAAAATCAATTGTTTGTGCAAATATCAATATACCAGTACTATGTGGAGCCACATACCAAATTTCATCTATGTACATTCATAAATAATCGAGATATCAAATTTTATTTATTCTTCATGAGGGTAACATTGGACAACGTACTGTGTTTAGCACTTTGAATATCTCTGCAATGGTTGGACGTAGAATCACAATTTAAACACCAAAATGATTGTTTTGTAGAGTTTAATTGATTGGTAAAAGCAAATGTGAAGTTTACATTAAAATGAACTGAGGAAAAGCCAAAAGCCTTTTTCCCATAACATTAACATGGGAGATTTTATGAGTAGGTTTTTTGGATTTTCTCCGCAACTACTTAACCTAGGTTAATAATTTAAAATACTAAATTGTTTGATTTTAAGCTCTATAAAATGCTCAAAACCAAAATTGAATGTTTTAAAAATTGTAGGGTGAAAAGTGCAGAAAACTGATTTTTGGAAAATTTAAAACCCCCATAAACCCCCCTTCCCATGATCCGATTTTTCTGGTTTTCGAACTTAAAGTCATGAATGTCACTCTACACATTTGAGCCAAATTTCATCAAAATCGGACGTTTTTTACTCAAGTTATCGTGTTAACGGAAACATATATATACACATATTTATATATATACATATATATAAATTTGAACGAATAGTGTTTTTGGCATCTGGGGACCTCAAAACAAAAAGTTATCATGGTCTCGGGTTTAAGTCTTACCATGAGACCTACAGTAATAGCTTCTTCCCTATAGGGGAAATTCGTAACACACAAAATTTGTGTCTCACACCTAATATCATAAAAAATACAACAGTTGTATTGTGATTTAATAATGCTATATTAGAATGACATATTTTATCTTGTCTTACTGTCAGTGGTCTATTTGTAATATCAACCTTATAAGATATAATACAATTCAGTGATAAATGAAAAATATAAAGGCTAGGTATCTCTATTAGTGATGTGGGCGGGGAAATACCCAGTGATAGGTAAATAAAAAATAGGTATTTACCCGAGTACTTACCCCAAGCACCGGGTAAATACCCAAAACGTGGGTATTTATGATTTTTATAACATTTAGGGGATTTTTACTAGGTTTATTGAAATTCCCATGCTGTAAGGATTATAAAATGACCATAAAAAATGTTTTGAAGATTATAACATGGTTACCACAAGCATTTAACTTCTGTAAAAGGTCGAGATAAGTACCCAGGACTGGGTATTTACTACTTTGATGGTATTTTGGACTGTTTAATAAATTTCAAATTTTGGAGGAAAAGAATTGAAATTCAATTACCGGTACCGGCACATTATGATTTTGTTCTGTATTGTCTAATTATTATGAAATTACATATTTTAGCGATTTTTCCCTATAGGCTATTACCGTAGTCGGCATGGTAAGACCTAAGCCCGGGACCATGATAACTTTTCGTTTTGAGGTCCCCAGACCCCAAAAACACCATTTGTTCGAAACTATATATATATACTAGTAGCCTGTCGCGGCTTCGCTCGCGATCATAACGTAATCTTATACTGACATTCCCGTATAAATATTGTGTTACCGTTTCAAAGCCAACATGGCCTGCTGATTAACTGTGTTTACTCTATCCAGCTGGTTGCTTAAAACTTATAGTTATTTCCCAATGTTAAGCTTATGGGAAAAAACTCAACTTTAAGGGACCCCAGGGCCTCACTCACAAATGGTTTTTTTTATAAAAAACGTTTCCTGCACAACTTCACGTTAGGCTCTTTCCAATGACACTGAAAACATGAACATCGGTTCAGTAGTTTAGGTGGAGTGATTGTCACAAAAAACCTGCTCGCCTATTAAATAAGTACTAGTAGCCTGTCGCGGCTTTGCTCGCGATCATAACGTAATATTATACTGACATTCCCCTATAAATATTGTGTTACCGTACCAAAGCCAACATGGCCTGCTGATTGATTAATCAACTGTGTTTACTCTATCCAGCTGATTGCTTAAAACTTATAGTTATTGCCCAATATTACGCTTATGGGAAATAACTCAACTTTAAGGGGCCCCAGGGCCTCAGACACAAATTATTTCTCTATAAAAAAAGTTTCCTGCACAACTTCACGTTAGGCTCTTTCCAGTGACACCAAAAACATAAAAATCGGTTCAGTAGTTTAGGAGGAGTGATTGTCACAAAAAACCTGCTCGCCTATTAAATAACAAAGTATAGATAGATATATGTGTCCGTGGGTGTGATAGCTCTCGTAAAAAAGATTTTGATGAAATTTGGTATGAACGTGTAAAGCAACATTTATGACTTTAAGTTCGAAAACTAGCCATATCGCTCTATCTAAAGGGGTGTTTTGGGGGTTTTGTACTCCAAAAATGGGTTTTTTGAACTTTTTACATATAATTTTTGAAATAGTCAAATTTTAGTTTTTACCATTGGATTCTGCTTAAAAAAACACATAATTTGGTATTTTGATCATTCCTCTAAGTCAATTGGTTACCGAGATATTGAAAGTGCTAAACACAGTGCGTTGTCTAATGTTATTCTTATGGAGGATAAGAAAAAATTATATCTCGCTTCTTTATGAACGTATACTGACAAAACTTGGTATACTGCTTTATCTGGTTTTGGTCTATTGATATTTGCTCAAAAAAACAAGTTTTTGCTAAAGGTTCACGTAGCAGCAAACCTGCGTACTCAGCCCCCATGTTATTCTTATAGAGAATAAGTAACGTGTTATCTCCCTTAATTATGAACTTAAATTAATAAAATTTGGTATGTGGCTTTACCTACTTGAGTTATATTGATATTTGTATAACACCCCATTTTTTGTGTTCCTTGCTTCAGCAAACCTGCATACTCAGGCACCATGTTATTCTTATGGAGAATAATTAAAATGTCATAAATCGTTTATTTATGAATATATATTGACGAAACTTGGTATGTGTCTTTATGTGGTATTAAGATACATATATATGCATTGGAAATTCGCTGAGTACGCAGGTTTGCTGCTAAGGGGGTATTTATATTATTTTTTCTAGGCAGTTGTAACAGTAGATTGAATGTGTGTTTTTGAAACATCTTAGTATGCACCTTAGTATGCTAAGGAATTTGAATACCAGTACACAATCCCAGTAAATCTACTCATTGCCTTACCTGCTGTCATTCTTGGGCTTCACTGGGGGGAGGGACCTCAAATTCATGCAGCAGTATAATCAGGACGTCAAAAATACTGGAGAGTATCAAATTTAACAACTGTTAATTCCGTGCAGATGCCATTCAAAAACAAAAGTTGTTCAGCGTCGAACCCAGCCATGGCCAGGTTAAAAAGTTTGTGGCGAAAACTGACCCAAGTGCATGCGTGTAGTCATGTTTACTTCCTAAAATATGAAATATGATTTACTGTAATCTTATAAATACCCACGTCGCAGCAAACCTGCGTGATCAGCGAATTTCCAATGTCTTAATACCATATAAAGCCGCATACCAAGTTTCATAAAAATATATTCACAAATAAGCGATAAATACAATTTTAATTATCCTCCGTAAGAATAACATTAGAGATGAGTACGCAGGTTTGCTGCAACAAGGAACACAAAATAATGGGTTTTTATGCAAATATCAATAGAACTCATCTAAGAAAAGTCATATACCAAGTTTCATTCATATACATTTATAAATAAGCGATATATAACATTTTAATTATTCTCCATAAGAATAACATGGGGACCGAGCACCTAGGTTTGCTGCTACGGGAACCATAAGTGAAAATTTTGTTTTTTGTGCAAACAATAACAAACCACAACCAGAGGAACCACAGCCATATAGTAATTTTCCGTCAGTTTATATTCATAAACTAGGCTTATTGTCGTTGGAGGCTTCGCCCCCAAACCCCCTTTCAGAGTTCGCTTCGCTCACTTGTATTCTTCAGTCAACTCAAGTTTAAATCAAACTCGTAGTTCATTAACCAAGGAAAAACTACATAACAATGACCTATGGTGAGCATATTAACACCTACACAGGCGGTCCCATATTGGTTCGATATCGAAACATTTTACCAACCGGCTGCTTGTTCGTTTTATCAAATTAACTCCCGGCTACGATGATTGTTTCGAGGTGTATAAAAGCAAAAAATAAAGTACTCAATCAAAGTCAATCAGATATAAATAAAAAGTTGTGGTTACAATGTTAAATTGGAGTTCAACAAATGGGTTTACGTGTAAAAAATATCAAAAAATTAGATTTCAGTTCACGACAAAACTATAGTAACCTAACCTAACCTAACTCCGCAGAGCGCTGTATGGTGGCTGTTCGTTGAGCAACATAATTACAAATAAATGAATTTGTAAAAACAAAATAAAGTCAAATTAAACATAAATTGCAGACCTCAAAAAGTAAGCATCAAAAGTAGGATTTAAACCTGTGACCACATGATCTTGAATCATCTGACAACATATCCACTGGGCTAAACTCATTCGATAGAACAACCAATCGGTTTGATTTCATTTTCCAATCTCGTAATAAACAATATTCGCGAGACTGAACCTCCCGTGTAGGCGATAATGTGCTTACCTTGTTTTGTAACAACTGATTTATTTACACCTTATGAGAGCAAATTAGTATCGCCTCTACTAAATAAATCAGCTGATACAAACGTGTTATTAGCCAAAGATAGTGTGCTTTAATCGGCTTTCCAAAACTGTACACATTTAAATGGGCCAAAATACTAAAAATTACTCCTTCTCCGATGAATAGCGGCTAAATGGATGATCGAATTTTAAATCTGTCATAAAATCGTTTGTTGGAAATTAAATTTTCTACAACTTTTGTATTTAACATTGTTTGCCATCTCTTACCGTTTCCGTACAAAACACACTCAAAGTGGAAAAATTGAATAAGTGAAATTTTCCCCGCCCCAAAAATGCCTCAAAAACCCAAAAATGTTAACCTTTGGCAATTTTTCTAGCAGTTTCTCGTCAAGAGCTTTAATTCAAGTATGTTGTTGAGGGGGTTCGATTACGGGAAGTGCCTCATAGTTTATGTCAGTGAATGAGTGAACCCATCTAGCTTTATATAAGTAGATAAGCGAGATATTTAATCTATTTTTCTCCATAAGAAAAGCATTAGACAACGTACTGTGTTTAGCACTTGCAATATCTCAGTAACCAATTGACATCTAGAGCAATGATCAAAATACCAAATTGTTTGTTTTTTAAGCTGAATTGAATGGTATAACTAAATATTTGATTTAAATAAAAATGACATGGGAAAACACAAAAAAAAAACATTTTTGGGGTACAAAACCCCCCAAAAACCCCCCTTCAGATGGTGTGATTCATCTGGTTTTTGAACTCGTTCAAATAAATGCTACTTTACACGTCTTTACCAAATTTTATCAAGATCGGACCTTTTTTACGTGAGTATCGTGCTTACGGACACATAAATAAATATATAAATATGTACAAAATTTGAACGAATGGTGTTCTTGGCAACTGGGGGCCTCAAAATAAAAAGTTATCATGGTCTCGAGCTTAATTGTTACCATGCTACCTACGGTAATAGCTTCTTCCCTATAGAGGAAGTTCGCTAAAAACCACACATTTCAGGCATTAAGCCTGTATTACTTTTAAAGTATTCTTAGGTTTACATTCTTTGGACACAAATACGATTACATCCTAAAGCTCCTTTAGAATTTAAATGTTTTAGGAATTATTCAAATGTTATTTATGTACAAACAGCAACTTGTTGGTCATTTTAGCTTCCTACCCAATCTGTTTGCGTGTGCAGCTGCACCTGTCAGTGTGATCTGAAGGCTCAAAGCATTCAGGTTTTCTTCTCTAGGTAATTATTCCAAAAATGGTATATTGCTGCATGAAGGAAACTTTTATGCAAGAAGCATGGTAATTATATGTCCCAAGAATATGGGAATAAAGTTCTGAGTAAGGAAATCAGTTGCGGTTTTCCATTAATGCATTTAATGTTATACTTGTAAATTTGTATTTTGTTTGTGGTTTATCATCATATCTTTGGATTTGAAAATCAAGACTTTTTGACAAGTTGAATGCTGTGGAATTTCACTGTGTCAGAACAGATTTAAACATAAATTAATAAAATTAAATGTGTTAAACTATCAGAGACAATGCTTGATATGGATGTTTACTGAATTGTTTCACCCCCCTTTGTCTACCAGGTATACCGCCATTAATCTGAGTTTGCATTGGTCAAAGCTGCGCAACCCCTGAGCCGAAGTGGGAAATTCGCCTCATTGACACTTTGTAGCACTTTGTAGGACAATACTGATTGTTATATAGTAGTTTTTTGTTGTTGTTTTCAGTAAAACGATGGCCCATCATCTTCGGTGGAGGTGTAGGACTAGGATTGGCTTATAGAAATTGTGAACAAGAAATTAATGACACATTAACGAAGGTAAGCGGTGGTAAAATTAAATGTTTAGTGTTTCAAAAGTTACTGTATAAACCAGCGAATCCAGTTGCTGGCACCCGAGTAGATATGTTTCGTTTTGGGAAACTCGCAATAGTTTAAATTGTGATGCCAAACCAAAAGTGAGTATCTAACAGCTGGTCTTGCTTCTGTGCTGTGTTTTGTTAGTATCAACAACTGCTGTTAAATGTCAAATTAAATTGATTTATTTTCTTCCATAAGATTAACATTGGAACTTTCAAACCCCAGGGGGCGTAGCCCTAGAGGGGGACACAAAGGCACATCTACACTTTAAGAAGCTTTCTGTTACCGGTAACATGGAAATAATGATTTAAGAACTATAAGTTTCCACTGCCATGTTTTATTACTGTCCACACTTCTTTATTAATATTAATTTATTTACATTTTAACGCTCTTTGTAAAGAGAAACTACTTATGATAAATATTTGTTTTTGAATCGTCTATTTTTATATATTTACTAGCTGGCCCGACAGACGTCCTGTACTAATATCATTGAATTTGTTTTATGTCAAATACTTGTTCATTTTCAAGATTACCTCTTTCGCTTTGCTCATTCGCCTCCCGGATGAGTTCGTTCGCTAGCTCACTCGCCCATTTTTATTTAGTGCTAACTTCGGCATCGAAAAAAATTTGAGTTGTCATTCAAGGAGATTTGTTATTTACATAATTAACATATGTTTATGCCTTTCAAGTATGTTTAGATATAATCCTTGTTAACAGCTGTTTGGTGTAACTAACTGAACTTTGAAGGCCAGTGGGACAGAGCCCATAGGTCGGATTAAAAATTTTCTTTTATAAAAACCTTGTCCTGACATTAACGAACACAAAAAAAATAATTATTCAATTTGGTGCACTCATTCTCAAGTTAAGGCTTGACCAAGGGAGATAGGGATTCATTTTTATATATTAAGATTAATTAAAGAACTAGGTATACAATGCAGTTGTCTACTTGCAATATTGAGCGGAGCGAGTATTTATTTAATCAATAATTTTCAGAAATGTATCGACAAACAAACAACTAAAATAAATAAAACAACAATTTCACAGAAAACTACTGTATTTACAAACAGCTGATAGTAACAGTCTGCATTTAAATTTGATCCATATAACAGCTGTATAATCAACACACAGTAAACAAACCAAATAAAATATTTCTCCTATTAAAATAACATGGTAACTTTAAAGGGCCGTAGGGCAGAACCCTTATGTCCAATTTGGAACATTTCAGATTTATACCTTCCCATAGATGGTTACGATGACCGAGCAAAATTTTGTGAGGATCACTCCAGCCGTTCAGGAGGAGTACGTGTACATAAAAAGCCAGAGTGTAGTATAGGAGCTCCGCTCAATAAACATAGACAGTTTTAAAAACCAATATTTATCATATTTATCGAGTTTTTTTTTTTACAAAGTAGGTAGAGAAAGAAGCTAATAAGCAATTGGGTAGACTTAACGCGGTTTAATTTAAGAGTTTATTTTGTTTAGATTGCCAATAACTGTGTTTCATATAAACATAAACGATGATATTAATAATTGTATTTAGTTTATTAATAAACAAGTAAAACACTTATTTCTTTACTAGTTTGACTTAAGTTAATTCTTGTCGCTCCTTGGAGCGTAGGGTGAAGACGAGGAGCCGGAGGACAATTGAGATTGCTTGTAAGGCCTTCACTTCCCTCAGACCTTTCCTGCATCCTTCATCACCTTATCTATGGTTCCTCTCCAGGTTTGTCTGCACCGGCTTGTTAATTTGTCCATCTGATAGGGAAGTAAACATTAGACGAGGTAAGGATAAGACATTGGCCTCAACAAACGGGGAAGACACAGGAGGTTGGTAGGCCTACAACTTTCCATCAGTGGAGGTGTAGCCTCATCACGAGTTTTTTAATATTTTTCTCGTGTTCATTTGTCAAGAGCACAAATTTTAATTTATGACAACCGTATGACGAGTATACAAGTTTTCAAGAATCAATTACTTACTGTATTTCCGTCAAACAGCTCAATATTTGCAAATCGTGTTCAGGATGTGTTTCGACGAAATACCTCACAATGATGTTGTTGACAACTTGGCTTTGTCAGGAACATTAAAAAACACAACACATTTATAGGTCTGTGGCACGAATAGTTAATAGGTCGAAACAACATTAAAAACAAATCTTAGACTGTCCTCAGACTTTTGAATCTGTCCCTTCCGTCGGATTGGCATGATGATGGCGATTTGTTCTGACAGGCTTGTCTAAGATTTTTTAAAATTTTTTTTCGTTTCATATTAACTAATGTTGTAGACCTGTAAATGTATTGTGTTTTTTAATGTTCCTGGCGAAGCAAAGTGGTCGTCAACTTCATTATGAGCAGTTGAGGATGACATATTAGCATCGAAAAATGTCCTGAACATGATTTACAAATATTGAGCTGATTGATGAAATTCAGTAAGTCTTACAAATATTCGTACAGCTCAAGGGCTAAAACCAAGGATATAAATTATATAATGTTTTATCAGTCATGCAGCTGAAGATGTGTCATCACTGATACAAAACCGCTCCTTCGTAGCTATTTTCTTAATGACACCATAAGGCTTTCTTGTAGGTGAATATTGAATTGCTCATTTAAAGTTTTACTGACCATTTATTTTATTTATTCAATTTTACAGTGTGAGTTAAGACCGACATTCACTGGCCCCGCCACCACTTGTTGTTTGCTGCTCCGATCACAGATATTGGGGCAGTGTCACTTACACCAGTTATTACAAATATATTGCGCAAATTCTAAAGAAGGTTGCTTACTCAGTAGCCCAACTATACTTTTCTAGTTGTATAGACGTCCTATTTTCTACAATTCAATTTTAAAATTCCATATCATGCCAGAAGTACACAATATTCCAACAGGCTGTTTTTTGTATTTGGTGTATTTGGACATGGTATTCACTCCCACAGCTTGGTGGGGGAGCCTCCTGAGCCTCCACACTATTTGTTGGAGTTGCTTCAACTACCAGGTTTTGTGGCTCTGCTTACTGCCTTGGACATGGCTTCCACACCAACCACATTTCAACCCCAAAGGACCCCACAATACTTTGTCCCCTATACTTAGTTTCATAGGTGGACCAACTCCTGCTGGCAGATGGTATGGTCTCAGCAGCTAGGTGAGAGTTGATGTGTATGCTATACTCCGTCCCACGTTCACTGTGACTGCACAGTATAGAGCGTCCATAAGCAGTGTATTTCAAATGGCAATTAGAGTTGTACTAGCCGTCCTGAAAGCATTTACTTGAACGCCATCACGCGGGATGCGAGGTCAGTTGATGCAACCGCATAACAACAACAATAATATGCTGAGTTCAAGTAGTAACATGGCTAGCACCCATAAGATCTGTCATGCACGGGAACCTGGGACAGATTATAGGCTGCCAGACCACCTATGTAATGAGATATGGTCGGAACGGTGCAACAAGGCACTACCAGTCCCCTAACACCCATACCACCCTTACCACCCTTATAGAAGATTTCGGTATGTTTAATACCATTCAGTCAGCCCAAAAGTGTAATGAATTGTTTTGTAGAATAAAATTACTCGTACTAGTTATTTCTCAAATATTTGAATAACGTATGTTGTGGTTTCTTTTGTTTCAGACATAATTCAAGCTGAAATTGTGAAATCGGGGTTAATATTTTATGTAAATTATTTAGATTGTTCTAAAATAGTATTGTGATTCATTTGTATTATTTAAAAAATAAATCGATAATGAAAATGTACCCTGCTGATTAATTTGATTAATTCTTTATTGACTTTAAACTTATTTTGTGTGGAATTTTGATTTAAGATTAAAAAATATTACAAATATACGTTGCATGCCTTTTATTCCATTTTTGATTTTCTGAAATTTAACATAGTAGTTTAATCTTGTTTTGTTTACTATTTATCATGTTTAGAACAACATGGCAAAATATTTTACCAATAATAATATTTTATATTTTCACAGGCTCAGTTCCCTTACTTAATTATTAATGATTTAATTTAATTTTTAAATATGGGTGTGCAGCCTGATTGCATAAAATTAAATAACTCAATCACAATCAGGCCACGAGTTGGACAGAAAAAGTCAAGTCGGGTAGCCAATGAGGGCTGGTGGCAGGTATACCCGAATGCACCCCCTTTGAGCGACCGAGCACCACTAGCGTTCAAAGCGGCCGGTGACCAAACTAACTGTTTTAAACACAACTGCCGTTAACATGGTAGTCAGCCTTTTGTAGTATTTTATAGTTTTCTGTGCCTCAACAATGCTTTCAAAAATCATCAGAAATCTTTCAAAAATGCTTTAGAAATAATGTTGAAGCTCCTGTGGAGTTGGTGAATCTTTGTAGAAATTAGTAGAACATTTACAGTAATGTAAAAATATTAATAAACATAACAAAAGTAAGATGTCTTTTAGGTGAAAGATAAGTTTTATGATTTCTCTATTTACTTTAAAATAACATATATCTATCACTATGGCTGGTAAAAATACTTTCATAAAAAAATGTCTAATAGAAAATAAAATGGAAGCTTGGTAAGTGGTGTATTTTTTCTCATAAATGATCTAGGTCAAATGGTTATTGCACTTGGAGCAGGTTCAAGACTAAAACTGCCGCATAGCAGAGTGCCAGCAGCCCCATGCTACTTTCCCGCTGAGTTCAGTACATACGATATAGTGACGAGGAATCACATTGTGTAACCTATATGGCATTTTCAGTCTTTAATCTGAGAAACAAATTGAACAAGTTTAGTTTCTCCATCACTGCAAGAAAGTTACAGAAATATACCAGAACCCACCTGAGGTTGCAGGTCTGCCTGTCTGGAAAACAAACGACGATTGTTCTCAGATGATAGGACATATTTTTTTAGTTGGAGAACTCTGTCCACTGAAAGTGATAAAACATTTATTTTTTCTTAAAAAGCTTATGTATACATTGTGCCGGGCATGTATGTATAAAGTAACTAAAAGGCCACTTTGGTAACATTCTACAGGAATTCTGGTTAATCTGACTCTAGGTGTTTAAATCTCATGTTTTGCTGTTCTGATAAGCCTGGTCCTGCTGAGTTGACAGTATAACTTGCAGGGTGTCCAAAGGCCAGGAGTTTCAGGAAAATTGGGAATTAAAATGGGGAATTTGTTCATACCAGGAAAATACAAGTAATATACGAGAATTTTTAAAAACTATTTTTATGGACACCTTGAACTTGGCAATAGGTATGTATGGTGGACAAGTGAGTAGAAATCCCTATTTCCTGAAACTTTTAGTTTATTTTGGGTGGAACATGAACAGCTCAGTGAACGGTAGTGTGCTAGAGGCATTCTCGATTTCAAATGAAAAGTGAAAACGATAGTAAATCATATTTTAGCTGAGTACTAATTGATAATTCACCAAACGTTTGTTCAGACGTTTTCAGCCCTGGAGAGCCCACAGGGCTACCAACGGTGCAGGACTCTTTACCACAACACAGGATCGTAGGGGTAAATGATGTCTTGTCGGCAATATTTGGGGTGGGAGGGTTTGAAAATCCTTTAGCTAGCCAATCTTTTTAAGATTAAATTTTAAATAAACTCACTCTTGAATAATGTTTTCCCTAAATTTGAAAGCTTTTGATTTTTAATGGGGATTTAAAAGCAAATTCTTAAAGATGCTAGGATGTTTGCATAATCATTTTATAGTTGTTTCACAAAAATTTCACAAGTGTACATTCGTATCAGAACCCCAAATACACTCTGCTGAAGTGCAAGCCACCAACAAGCACATCATCAGTGCTTCCCAGGAATGTTGAGGGGAGATAACTGTGAACCAATGAGGTCGATGGAGGTGTCCACAGCATGGCCACCAGTTGAGAGTCCTCAGGTCTTAAGAGGGTTTGCTGAGCGCGCAGCGAAACAGACGTTGAGCGACAAGCCGCTGACATCGGTCACTACCAGGACTGAGGTGCAGTATACCTGCGTACAAACCTCTTGAACAGATCAACTTCATAGTGAGAGGTGAGTCATTCTGTGAAACGAATAGGTACGGTAAAACTCTGAAATGAAATAGAGACTAGTATAGAGCCGAAAAATCTGGAAAGTAGGCAATCTCAAATATTATATTAGCTCAAATTTAAGAATAAGAGTTAATTTATTCTTAGTTTATTCAGGTACTAGTTGTACAATTTTTGCTACTGTTTGCAGTTTTATTTTGTTACAATAGATAAAATGTTGTATGTTCAGTTGATAAAGTTTCCTTTTGGGCACCACATAAGAGTTTTTCCGTCACACTGCTTCAAAAACAACTGTTTTTGACAGATGCGTTGAGATTCAAAATTTCTTCTTTTTAGTCTTTGGATAATAACATATGTTTTGATGATCATTACCGTACTAGTACTAAAAAGATCATTGTTGATGATACTTTTTATTCGAGGTCGTCATAAATCGATTAAAATTCATTTGATTATAAATAATCTAAAAATTCATTGTTATTATCGAAACATTCATTGTTGTATTGTTATTATTTTTGCGTTCGTTTCCCGTACACCACTGGTGAGTGACACGATGGACGAAGTTAGTAGGCCTAACGATTCCTATTGAAATATAATAGAAAAAGCCCAAACAATCATATTTCCATGACAACCGTGCCCAAATCGAATGTTTGTTTTGAAGAACAACCGATTGATTCGAACCACAATGATTGGTTTGAAGTGATCGACTCAACAACCGATAGATATGAATGAACCGAAGTTATGCATGTTATGCAACAGCTGATTGTTTCAAGAGACAAGCTGAAAGAAACATTTGAGGTTATGACGACACAGTACGTAAATTTTACTTTTGTTTTTATTTAAATCTTAAGTTTTTTGGCAGTATGACGAAAAATATAGTTCGTCTCTCGGATCAAACGTGTCTTTTTAATACTCGCTCATTTCCCAGCCTCGGCACTTAAACTGGAGCTCTTATTAAAAAGATCCACTTTTGATACTAGTGACGAAATATACTATATCATGAGGAGCTAGACTGATTAAGAGAATTTTAGTAACTATTAAAGTGTTATGTTTTGCATTTGTGCAACTTGAGCGTTTTTATTGTGGGGGTAAAACGATCATGATCGTGACTTTTCATGTGTTACAATATTTTCACCAAATTACTGAAGGGGCAACTGCCACTCCAGGACTAACAATTATTCTGGTTGGACTTAGCATATAGTTTTTTTGTTTTGTTTTGTTTTTTATTTTTTTATTTCCGGTCACACTACTCGATTAGTGGCCAGTTTATATTCTAACCACACAATTGTAAAGCCGATGTATTATAATCAAGGAAATAAATAATTTATTCATCTTATTATTAAATAATCACCGGTTAAAAAAATTCTGATGACCTGACGAAAATGTCTTGGAAGCAAGAAGTGCACCAGTCACAATATTTAAAACATTACTAGCTTGTTGGAAATGTAGATGCAGGAACATATTTTTAAGTTTGAAACTAAAAGTTCCACACAATAAAGAATTGATTACAAAGGTACGAATTTTGATACTAAGAGTAATAAGAAAATTTTTTTTCTACTTATGCCACTATTGTTAATTGGTTGCATTAAGCAAAAACATTTCTGTATTTTTAAGAAAATAGTTTCCGCTTTTAAAGGAAACAGCTGATGATGTAAATTAAATTTTGCAGTGGTAATTTATATCAAACGTGGTTTTCAGTTTTATAGGCCAGTATATAATTTTATTATTTTTATTTGCTTTATGATTATTCTGTAGTTAAATTATTAAACTAAACAGTCATAGTCCGTAAAGTTCTATGATTAGAGAGACTTTCTTAGTAAATCTTCTTCTTCAGTTAGTTGGCTGCAATGAGCAAACAGTAAAGTATTTGTAATAGTTAATGAGAAGAACAACTGATTAAAACAACAATTAAACTATATTAACATTAAACATTTAAATGCAATACTGGTATTGGTATTAAGAGAAGAGGTGTCATAACCACAGACCATATGTCACAACGCAATAACTGCAATCTCTTTGTTCACAACTATTTAAGAGTAGTAAATGCTTTTATTTGTTTTTAAAACTTTATTCTTAGTTTAATTCAATAACTGGTGATATTCTAAATTAAAATCTCCTGTTTGCTTGATCTTTCATGATACAAATGAAAAAATAACGAAATGTGGTGCCACATTAAAAATAAACGGTATCAGGAAACTGACACAAACTTTCTCCCTTTCAGCCCAACTTTAATGAATAAATTACATTTTATTTACTAAGTATAGAATACAAAGCACTGTCGAATGTACATAAAATCTTGTAAACAAGTTGTTTTCAAAAATATCCACCCAAATCCCTGTTTAGGAGGCACTACAGAATCCATCGCTACAAACGTGGTTTTAAGAGGGGAAATTCCCCCTACTCCCCCCTCAGGGTTGTAAAGGGGCAACATATTTTGAATTTCCTCTGTTGGTCAATGCTAACTTGACAAGCATCTCAAGTTTGAACGAAATTGATCAATAAATAAGAGAGAAATAGTAATTTTTGTATTCCCCATAAGAATAACATTGGACAACGTACTTCGTTTACTGCAAAATGATAATTTAAATTTTCTCCGCAACCATTAATCGTAGAGTAGTAATTCAAAATAAAAAATTATTTATTTTATTGAGCTCTTTTTAATGGTGAATAGTAATATTTTTGTATTTATGTTTTTTTTATGAAAAATAAAAAACTGAATTTTTAATATTTTAAGTCTTGCAATTTCTGAACCCGAATTTTTACAGAAGTGCGGGTGGTGTCATTTTGTTGGAAAACTAAAGTTCTACAAACGACTAAAGTTTAATCAAAATCGTTAGAGCCGTTTTTGATAAATCTTGATTTTTCATGTTTTTTGGCGGTTTAGGGGGGTTAATTACCCTTAAAAACCAAATATTCCAAAAAATGAAAAATGCCTGGAGATATCGTGGATTAGTACCTACATACCAAATTTCTTAAAAATCAGATCATTGCTTAGGGCTCTAGCTGTGTACACATCCATACAGACAGACAGACACAAACACAGACATCACGTAAAAATAACTTTTTTGGGTTCAGGGAGCACCAAAACAAATATTTCCACTAAAAAATAAAATTTCAAAATTTTGATGAAAACAATACTTTCTCCATATAGGCTACTATGTATAAGGGGGAGAAAGTAAAAGGATCACCCCATGTTTTGCTTGGGTAACAAAATATAATGATGAATATATAAAAGAAAATGTATTCGTATAAATTTACACCTTCTTTCACGTCAAAAGTTGCTTAAAAACAAAGGTCTAAACAATACTATCTATAGGCCAAAGTGAACATAGTAAAAATATGTTTAAACTATTATAGGTTTTGATTGCCGATAATATATAAATGTACACATTAATTTACATGTAAATTAAAAAATGAAATAGTAATCCTGTATATTAATACACTAGGGGTTTTTCTTCACAGTCATAATTTGACTACGGTTAGACGGATTTTAACGTTTGAGGTGTCAAATTAAAGATATTTTTACGTAGATTTGCCAATAAGTCTCATAATTTTAAGAAAGGACATCACTTAAATACAGTAAAGGGCTGATTTTAGAACAGTGGCGCTATCTGACGGCGGAAGTCTAAACTACGTGTTGATTGAAAGTACGTTATCCACATTATTCTCAGATGTTATCATCCGTTTTAGTATCAGATGTTTTGTTATATTTGTTTACAACTGAAGTAAGCTTTTGTTGGGTACAACCTTGCTTGGATTCGAGCAACAGGAAACCTTGTAATAATTAATTTATTAAATTAATGTGGATTAATTCTGGTTGGACAGACAATTTCTTGAAAGCTCAATTGAATGTTTTATTATTGTGGCTGATTCAATTCAATTCAAAATATCTTTATTCGTAATGTAACATAACAGTGTACATGAATAGTGTCACAGGTTTGGTTTACAATTATATATCAACTTATAAACTACAAATAAATTTAATCTTTTAAAGATTGAAACAAATAATATATATTTTGCAGGGATCAAAACAATAACATATACGTATTTAACATTTCTTTTTGCCCAAAACTTCCTAAAAGAAATTTGTCAAGTTTTCTCATAACCCCAAAAACAAACTGACAATCTCTATTTTAAATTTGATATTTTTCTTTGTATCTATGATCAAAATCAGTTCAAACATATCAGGCACAAAACTCTATGCCAAGCAATTTAAGTATTGGAGCTCATTACATCATAAGGGTGAGGTTTGATCCTATTTAGAAAATGCCAGAAGAGTCATATAAATTATTTAATAGTTTGGACACACTGACTGAAAATTAATATGAACACTATGTGAAAATGTGGGGCCTGTTAGTCCAAGGACGGGCATGCATAGAACCGGGATAGTATACAACTGAGAAATATATTATTGAAAGTTTGCAATGTCTTTCGCCAATTCTTTTTTGGTGCTCTTGAGAAATGCCAAAATATAAGAATAAAATCATTAACCGCTGAAGAGCCAAATTAATAGGGTTTGAAGTATTCAAAAAAGTAAGTGCTATAGCCGGAAATAAATCAATAAGATTTGATATTATAGCAGTCAATATAAAGTTTAATACAAAATTTATATTTGGTCCAATAATTTGTTTTTAAATTAATGGAAAATGAAATAATGTATACATGTTGTTGTTTGTTTGTTTTTGGGGGATTAGGAGGCCCCGGCATAGCCGGCTAGGCACGTCTCCCTTGGGATATTGTGCAGCCACCGGAAAGAGGGATGGGTGGTAGGATGGGGCTGGAGCGAGTCTGGTCTGCCTCGCTCCAGAAAGGGAGAGAGAACCTTACCTAGCTCCTGGGCTCTGTGGGTGACATAACCCCAGGACGATTCGCCCTCTAACCCGACGTCCCCTGGAGTTGACCTCCACCGCCATCGCAGAGAGCCTCCAACCTCTCAGGGGTTGGGTGGCCTCAGGACGGTTCATCCCCCAGCCCGGCAGACCGGAGACCATCGGGTAAGGACCCCTTACTCCCAGGCACCCGTCCCAGGCTGCAAGGAAAGATTCACTACTCCCTCCAATGACTTGGACTAGACTGGGTATCCAGGCTCAACTGGGAGTCAAGCACCTAGAAGAGACAAGGAGGAACCAAGGTAGGGAAGTTGGTCACACTTGACAGCCAAAGGCTTACCATACTGTGACAGCTTCATTTTGCTGAACCCAATGTCAACCTCTATACTAGTACAGACCAGAGAGCCGTCGAGGGCTAATGTATACATACTCACCGTCTAAATTACTTTGAAATTTAGTTTAACATTACAAATTATAAATTGGTTTGTTTATTGGTGCCATACGAACCAAATCATAATTTTTTGTTAAATTTTGGGACAAAGTTTAAACTCATAGAAAACCGTTTGGGCATCTCGCTAGCCTAAAAGTTAGGGACTTGGACTTAGGTTCATGGGGTCACAGGTTCAAATCCACAGAAATTTGAGGCATTTGGACTGCTTTCCCTAAAACTGTTTGTGTGTTCTCTTAACAAACAACCAAAATGCCATTGTCGTTGAAAAAGGAAAAAAGCTTTATATCTTTGATAAGGGTTGAATATTCAATTAACATATTAAGAAATCATTTATACAACAATACAAAAATTGTATACTAGAATTCTCTGTTTTGAACAATTTTCAGTTTCAAAAAGAAATGCATTTTAAAATAAATTATCTTTATATTTTACAGTGTAATAGTTGATTATGAATAGCTATTAGAATTTTTTTGTTTTGATTTTAAACTCCGTAATTTTTTTTTTTACTTTTCAAATTTGTTTCTTAACAAAAATTGATTTTTTCTAGGGGTGAGACCTGTCTTGAATTGATTTTGAACCCAGAAATTAGTTAGTTATAACTTTTGAAGAAACTCGGAGCCGTTTTTGAGATCAGAGTTGTTAGCAAGCAACCAACCAACCATATTGGATTGGAGCCTTTTCATAGTACACAACTTTAGTCGTGTGTATATTTACGGCGTTCTGGACCCATGTGCACACGACCACAGTTGTGATGGTGTATAACTAGTAGTATCCAAACCAGTCGTGTCCTAGACACATACAGTAGAACCTCGCTAATTCAAATCTTGATAATTCGAAAACCTCTATAATTAGTAAATTTTGTCTGTTCCCTTCAGAAAACCTCTAATATCAACAAATAATTTACCGATAATTCAAAGTGTTTTTAATGCATAATGTAGCCTCTAAAATTTGAATATGTTAATACTTGGGACTCTAGAATTCAAAATTTGTTGCTGTAATTCGAAACGTTACCTCTACAATTCAAAGTCAATCTCTACTGTACGAATTGTCGTACCGTAAGCCTCTGAAATTGGAACTATAAGTGCAAAAAAGAAGCCTGTTGAAACAAACTAATTTGTAAACACAGTTTCCTTCAGATCTGAATTCATTGACATTTGGATTCTTTGCCTCTATAATTCAAACTTCATTCACATTAACCTTTATAATTCAAACTCTCGATATTTCAAATTTCCTTTATTTCAAAATAAATTGGCTGTCCCCTGAATAAAGAATAAGTGAGGTTCTACTGTAGTATCCAAAACGAGTCGTGCCCTGGTCGTTCACCCCCCATGACTGCTGTCATATCAATACCCCCCGTCGCAGCAAACCTGCGTACTCAGCGAATTTCCAATGCATTTATATGTTTCACCTTACTACATAAAGCCACTTACCAAGTTTGACAAAAATACATTCATAAATAAGTGATTTATAAAATTTTATTTATTCACCATAAGAATAACATTAGGACTGAGTAAGCAGGTTTGCTGCAACGACGAAGATAAGAAATGAGTTTGTATGAAATTATCAATATAACTGAACCAGGTGAAGCTACTTACCATGTTTTATTAATTTATTTTCTTAATTAAGGGAGATAGAAAACTTTACTTATTCTCCATAAGAATAACATTAGGGCTGAGTATGCAGGTCAGTTGCTACAGGGACAACCAACAAAACGTTTATTTTTTGTACAAATATGAATATACCAGTACAACGTGAAGCTACATACCAAGTTTCATCAATATACATTCATAAATAATCGAGATATAAAATTTTATTTATTCTCCATAAGGATAACATTGGACAACGTACTGTGTTTAGCACTTTGAATATCTCTGCAACGGTTGGACGTAGAATCACAATTTAAACACCAAAATGATTGTTTTGTGGAGCTGAAGTGATTGGTGAAAGCAAATGTGAAGTTTAAAGTAAAATTAACTGAGGAAAAGCCAAAAACCTTTTTCCCATAAGATTAACTTGGGAGATTTTATGAGCGTGTTTTTTGGATTTTTTCCGCAACCATTTTACCTAGGTTAATAATTCAAAATACCATATTATTAGTTTTTTTAAGTTCTATAACATGGTCAAAACCAAAATTAAGTATTTTAAAAATTTTAGGGTGAAAAATGCAAAAAACTGATTTTTGGAAAGTTTAAAACCCCCATAAACCCCCCTTCCCATGGTCCGATTTTTCTGGTTTTCAAACTTAAAAGTCATAAATGTCAGTTTACACATTTGAGCCAAATTTCATCGAAATCGGACGTTTTTTACTCAAGTTATCGCATTCACGGGCACACACACACACACACACACACACACATATATATATATATATATATATATATATATATATATATATATATATATATAAATTTGAACGAATAGTGTTTTGGACATCTGGGGACCTCAAAACAAAAAGTTATCATGGTCTCGGGCTTAAGTCTTACCATGAGACCTACGGTAATAGCTTCTTCCCTATAGGGGAAATTCACTAATATGAAAGCCCAATTGAATCACTGCTTCTCAGCAAGTCGTGCGGTGACACGACCAAAGTCGTGCGGTGACACGACCAAAGTCGTGCGGTGACACGACCAAAGTCGTGTAATATGAAAAGGCTCTTAGAGTGTAGGACAGCCAGCTTTGCCATTAGCCCTGCTTATTTCTTCCAATTTCCTCGCCGAGACCGTTCATTCAAGTAAGTGGTTCAGTCTTGTGATTATCTCGTAAGTTCCTGGTATGGTTTGGCTATTTATCGATTTCAAAACATTTGTAAAATGATTTATATTTTGTATTAATATTGTTTTAAATATTATCAATATATTACTTAATAATATACAGGGTGATTGATATAAGTGTGCCAACTGTTTTTCTCGAAAAGTATAAAAGCTATTAAAACAAGTTAAAAAGCAACTTCCCTGGATTTTTGGTTCTGCAATTTTGATTTTACGGGTTTATGGGATTTTATAGCCAACTTGAGTTTTTCTTATAGAAATCTAATAAAAGGGGAAATTTTATTTCAACAATTTTCCCGCTATTTTTCCAATATGGCAACCCATTAACATTTTTCTAGTGAAATTTATCTAAGTTTTTTAATTAATGGGGTAGAAAATTTAATTTTAAAACGTTTTTATTCTAGGTGTTTCTTTCATAAACTTAACAGTTTAGCCTCTAGAGCTTTACATAAGGTGAGCTACTCATTGTTAAAAACAATACAATTTAACTTTAACAATACAATTTTAACTTTTTTTAATAGCTCTTATACTTTTCAAGCAAAACAGCTGGTATTCTTATATCAATCACCCTGTTTATTCAGATAATTTACTCAAACAAAATTAACATCTTTTTACACAACGTAAAGTGTCAAATTGACGAAGAATACATTAGTAATATTATTTAATAAGTAATAATTATAACTATACAAAATTGTTTTAATATAACAATTTTTTCCAACACTGAGTAATAATACTGATATATTTCAAATATTTTTTTGCTAGTACAGAGGTATATTTCTAAAAATATACTAATATAAAGGATTAAGAAAAGTAAGTAAAAATAATTAATAAACTTAATGAGAGAATCCAAAATTTTGTATGACGCAATGTTCGACAAAGCGTAAGAGTTGGTTGATTTATGTGATACGATTTCTCCAAACATAAATTAACAAACAATGAGTGACAAGAAGAACATCATTTATCTGACTTGGAGATTTTATTGCTATATTTAAACTGTGTCTTGAGAAGCAGATTGTGTAACAGCCATTTATTAGGTGGCCATTATTTAATTTCCTCTTCGTGTGTTCAGTGATTTGGAGGTATAGTTTTCTTTCTCATCTGTTATTTACTAGTTGTAATTTCATTCCTATTGTTTTCAGTTTGCACTTCAAAACTCTGTACTTTTTCATTAAAATCTTTCTCTAAATTACTGATTAACATAAAATGTGTATAGATTAGTGACAATAAAAGACTCTTTTTAAAAGACGTTGAATCTTCAGTTTTAAACTTTAGCCTTATTGTTAGGTCAACTCAATGTATTTACATAAAAAACGCAACATGTGATAAAGTTTGTTAACTGACCTTATCTTTACCCTCTTTTGAACAAAACAAAAATGCTCAATGACTTTTAACCAACAACTAACCACACTACAGCTTGAAACAAACGTTCTTCTTTACCAAGAATCTTCATAGTTAAAATTAATTACGTTGTGTAACTTGCTGTGGTCACTGATTTTTTTATGTAGATAAGATAGTCCTCTGACCTCAAAGCCCATATTTCAGTATTTTTCTCTCTTTTAAGTGCAAATTGTAGTAAAGTGAGTGGTAACCATAGATCAGATAGACAATATTCATTAATAAAATGGAACTGACAAGTAAGTGTATTGGATCTGAACTTAGTTTTGACACTCATAGACCTTACAAATATTTGTTTATTGTTTTTAGATAAGGTTTTATACAAGAATGGTTTCACACAAGTAAGAAATCTCAACCCAATTTACATTGTGCTAGTTTTACCCTCCATATGCTGAGCCAGTTAAAGTGCTGATACTTTTTTAAGTTTGGACGTTTAAATATGCATAGATCACTAATATAAACTATTTTCCAATTTCCAAACCTAAATAATTTTACAAACAATTTCTCATCCATATTACCTAGCATTATTTTCAGAAACAACATATTATTTGAAAATAGAGTCCTCACAATAATTTTTTTTAAATGAGTAAATATATATTATATATATATATATATATATATATGTGTGTGTTTGTGTCCGTTATCTCGATAAATTGAATTAGTGTTTTGTTATTGGTAAATATTAATTTCAACCGGTCCACAGCTACCTTACAAAACTACAATATTCATTGACACAGTTCAAGATTAAAAAGCACTAACAATAAGGGGAAGGGTCATATGGAGTCACATGGTGACTAGCATAATGTCTTACCACTGTGTACGTTAACGCTTATATAGAAATGGAAATATGATCTTTACAACATCAAGAGACCTTGTCTGTCAGACGTTAATATTTTTACACTTTATGTATGTAAGTACAGGTGCTCTTGGAAACATTGGTCTCTCAAACCCATGGTTTTAAAGAGTATATTATAGGAAAAATCTAGATATGAAAATGTAAAATAAATTAAATCAGGTTTAGGCCTGACAATTCCATTTACATTGGGAAGACTCTTGAAGATCGAAAAACATGTTTTATATGAGTCGGATTTCTGTATAGAAACTAATGAGTTTTATGAGCTTGTACGACTAGCTTACACATGTTAGCTACCTCACCTCACCTGACCATGTTGCAATCACCTGACCAAATAAAGTGATTGATTGGCACATATAAATATTGAATATTTTAAGGCCAATGGGGTGAAGCCCTGAGAGAGTTTCGGGCATTGTCTTAACTTTGACACATGTAGGAAATTTAATTGAACATTTTGATATGCAATATGTTAGGGTTTTATCACAATAACACCTTCAAATTTGAGACGGTGGATTTCCCATTTATTACATGCTTTTGAAAATTAGCGATTTAAATATTGATATGTTTTTTACAAGAGGGGTTTATAAAATAATAATGTTGAGTTGATAGTTTTAACTTAAGTAGAATTTATAAAAAAAGTATTAGATGATGTTTACATTTAATCAAATCTAAATTCTTTTATTAACGTTTTGCAAATATGTACATCAAATAGCGTCAGTCATAAACTTAATCTATAATATACAGGCTTAGTCTATCAATTACAGAATTCATCTAATGTTTTTTTCTATTAAATGCTACTACTACTGTATTTCTACACTATATTTCTCCTAATATAAGTGCTAAACAAATGCATAATCACAGTGTGCTTCCTTTTGAGCAAATGTTTAGTTGCCATTCTTCTTTATCCAACACTTATTATTACATAAATGTAGTACTTTCATACTTGGATCCCAACTTTTTTTCTTATTTCACATTTTATAAATCTTCAAAATTTCTCTAAACTATGTCCTAAAGCTTGAAGAACAAAATCGTTTCAGTTAAAAAAAAACATAAATAAATGGAAGTTATAATAAACATGCTCTGAAGTTATAAAATGTATTTCAATTCAAGAGTAATGGTTTTTAATATTTTAATTGAATCCATACCATGTACTACCATATTTATAAAAAAAGATGATAGAAAAGAAAACTTATAATATTTATTTTACTATACAGAATATTAAATTCAAATTAAATATAATATTCAAACCAGCGCTGTGTTATAACAATTTCTATTATATTGTAGGTTAGTGTTTGTGTTAATTTAAGTTTGTACAAACATAAATTTGGGTATACAAATCCAACTATTTTTCATTAACTTAAATAAACAGTAATAATAACAAAATTATGAGTATAACATTTACTAGGGTCTTTATTTTTCATAATGTTTACCAGGTCCTGAGGAAGAGAAACAAAGAGAGTGTGAAATACAAACTGGCTGTGGCGTTTTAGGATTTTACCCTCAATGGCTTCAAATATTTGCAAGCAAAAAAACCTATGTGGTCTTATTCGGACTAGTTGGTCTAAACCAGCTTGCTATCGGATCATATGCTGTCGCTGTAATAACAACTTTAGAAAAGAGGTTCAAAATCCAAAGTCAGACTTCTGGTAAGTACAATTAGTTTTTGATGACAACTTTCATATAAATTCTATAGGATAAAGTTAAAAACAAATGTTTTTAATCAAGAAAAATGAAGCAAAATTGTAAGGTTTTCCAATAAAAACATTTTAAACTGTTAAAATGTTGTCATTGTTTTAACTGAATCATTTACAAACAAAGTTTCCTTCCTGAGATATTTCCCTACTTAGGACATTCTCTAAATCTCCTTACTGTTATACACCTTAATTTTTTAACATTTACACACAAATTCTTTATTATCATAAAAACACTCTGAACAAAACATTTGTTTAAATCTTGTGTGCCTTGTTTTGATCAGATTCTCTTGCAAGAATAATAGAAACATAAATCAGAATTTTTTTTATTTTTATAAAAAATGTGTCACAAACTAATGAGTTACATTTTACTTTACTTAAATCGTACTTTATGTTAAGCACCATGTAAATAGTAACACACCTTGATTTCAGGATTGATAGTAGGAGGGTGGGACATCGGTACGATGTTCTCTTCTATCACAATGGCATACATCGGCAGTAAAGGTCACAAGACGAGATGGGTGGCATTCGGGACCTTGTTGACCAGTATTGCATGTTACTCTCAACTGATTCCATATATTCTATATGGACCAGGACATGATGCTATTTCTATAGCAAAGTCTCCAAATACAACTAGATATTCAAGTAAGTAAACAATTTGAACAGTTATCGAGTCCTTTTATTATAAAAACACAATTAAAATAAAATGTATATGGGATACTAAATAGAATTATTGATCTTATTATTCTCTTCAATGGCCTCTGAACATTTAAGGTTAAGCTTGTACTTTACCAAGAGGTATTGAGGCTGTAAACCTATTCAATTTCTAAACGAGGGACTAATACACGATTAAAATGTTAGGGTCTATGTAATGTAAATGGCCAAAATAAGCTTCATTATATGATGACCTAATGGTTATCTTGCAGCCTTGGTTTGTATTGCAATCTAAAAATCACACGTTACACATACATATCAAATGTTGTGGCTGAGCAAATAAAGAAAAAATATCAGAAACTAGGTTGTGTGATAGGTCAAGGTCTGACTAGCTTTCAGTTTCTTCCTCAGAATCAACAAGTTTTATGATACAAACCACACTATAGTTATTGATTTAGACCAAGAACGACATCAAACTTTAAAATAAAAAATGATAACATAAATATTTCTTTCATAAATGAGCCCCCTACTTTGCAAGAACTAAGAACACAAAATAAACTCATTTGCCAATACATTATTTTAGTGAAACACTTTTTTTTAATTACCCAAAAATCCTTCTATTATATTATAAAACTGTATTTTTAGCGAATTTCCCCTATAGGGAAGAAGCTATTACCGTAGTCGGCATGGTAAGACCTAGGCCCGGGACCATGATAACTTTACGTTTTGAGGTCCCCAGACCCCAAAAACACCATTCGTTCGAAACTGTATATATATATATGTGTCCGTGAGCACGATAACTCTCGTAAAAATTATCCGATTTTGATTAAATTTGGTATAAACGTTTAAAGCAACATTTATGACTTTAAGTTCGAAAACCAGCCAGATCGCTTTATCCGAAGGGGTATTTTGGGGGGGTTTTGTACCCAAAAAATGGGTTTTTAGAATTTTTTACATACAATTTTGGAAATAGTCAAATTTTAGTTTTTACCATTGGATTCAGCTTATAAAAACACACAATTTGGTATTTTGATCATTTCTCTACGTCAATTGGTTACCGAGATATTGAAAGTGCTAAACACAGTACGTTGTCTAATGTTATTCTTATGGAGGAAAAGAAAAATTTTATATCTCGCTTATTTATGAACGTATACTGACAAAACTTGGTATACAGCTTCATCTGGTTGTGGACCATTGATATTTGCTCAAAAAACAATTTTTTGCCAAAGGCTCCCGTAACAGCAAACCTGCGTACTCAGCCCCATGTTATTCTTATGGAGAATAAGTAACGTGTTATCTCCCTTAATTATGTAAATAAATTAATGAAATTTGGTATGTGGCTTTAGCTAAATGAGTTATATTGATATTTGTATAAAACCCCATTTTTTGTTTTCCTTCCTTCAGCAAACCTGCATACTCAGCCGCCATGTTATTCTTATGGAGAATAATTAAAATGTCACAAATCGTTTATTTATGAATGTATATTGATGAAACTTGGTATGTGGCTTTATGTGGTATTAAGATACATATATATGCATTGGAAATTCGCTGAGTACGCAGGTTTGCTGCTACGGGGGTATTTTGTATTTGTATAATGTTTCATTGAGCTGACATTTTGTATGGACCTGAGTAAACAGGTATATTCTTGATCCATAAATTCTTTAGGGTTTTACTATTTGGCCTTAGTCATAATACCAATGTTGGTCTTGTAGTCCTTATTTGATTACTCAAGTGTTTGAGTGCAAGAAAAGCACCCATTCTAAAGGCAAATAATCAAAGTGAAGAAGGCTCATGAATGTTAAATGCAGTGAATTAGCTATGTATAGTACTCAAAATGAAGCTGGTTTACAATTTCGACACATTAACAGTTACAATGTGTTCTACTTTAAATTTTGTACACCAGACTTGATAATGAAACTAATAATCTGCTAGTAAACCAAGGACTGATGACAGAAAGCTATGTAAACCTCTGCTTTATTTAGAGTCAAACTTCAATCGTAGAGGCAATATGAATAAAATTCTATTTATAGAAATCAATTACAAAATCTTTCATTGCCAAGTAAGGAGCTGGTGGTGAATGAGATTATAATTTGGTTGTTAGTGAATTTCCTATGACAGTTTAAAAGGTGAGCTATTAGTATGATGAATTAGTATATAGATGATTAGTATGATTAGCGTATGACCTAAGCCCGGGACCTCCATAGAAGTTCCTAACGTTACCCCCTGAACACGATTCGGGGGGTCGTTAAAAATTATAATGCTAAAGTGTTTGCACTCTAGCAGGCACATTTTTCTGTCTGATTTACCTCAAATTTGGTAGGGACATTCCTTTAAATTATCAGTTGGAGAAGTTTGTTGGGAAAAACTATCGGATAAACCCAACACCCTTTTTTGGGGATTTTAATTTTTCAAATTTTGAGTTTTGGGTCCAAAAGGGTCAGACAAGCCTCAGATGTAAAGTTAATGCTTATAAAGCAATATAATGTAAAAAGTCAAAATTTTAAGCCCTCCCCTCATCATTCTAGCACAAATCTCTTCCGAGTTATTATTAAAGAAAATGTATTGACTAGATACTAGTATGTTGTCTTATGGGGATTTTACATTGGAAAATGATTATTCATATCTTGTAGCTTTATCACTCCCAATACCCCCATATCACCAAAGCATCAGGAGGATTCTGATGTAACCTCCTCCTAACCTTATAATGCACAATACTGCCATCCCAATATTGCATTTAAATAGAACCAAGATCATCAGAACAACCAAAAAATCAAATGTTTCCCATTTTCCAAGCTAGGTTTGAACCTGATATATGATTTTTTAAAGACTGAGTGCGTAAATTCGCTTGCTTCACGTTAGTATGCTGCGTGCAAAGTCGTTTATTGATGCTCCGGTGTTCCAGACGGAGCGTCCTCGTGGTGCGGCCCCGGAGCGCTGCTAGCGGAGGACTGTGATGACGGAGACATATCTGCTGCACCCTCCATCCTGCTGTTCATGTCACAGTTCTTCCTGGGAGTCGGAACATCCATGTACTGGACCCTGGGGATCGCCTACCTTGACGACAATGTCAGGAAAGACCAGGCTCCCATCCTTCTAGGTTTGTTTTGTTACTTAATTGTCTTAACATCCTAACACTAGTGGATTTTTTATAAATTCAACAGGAATGATACAAATACTGTTATTGTTTTCATACAAGGGTGACCTTTTCTAAGAAAGCTTTAATCGATTAATTAATTGTTGTAGGAAAACATTTTAATAAATTTGTTAATCAATTTAACAATACATATAACTTTCAATATAACACACTACTGTCTTTTTGAAACTCATAATAGCGATGGATTTGAATTTCTTGATTTATTTGGACTTTACCTATCGCTTCTAGTGTTTAAAACTACACTACGTTTCGGGAGGTAAGGATACTCCTCCCGTTATCAAGTGAACCCTACTTACATCTAAATATCAAGTTCTTACACCTAACTAACCTACATTTTTTTTTGGATTTTCTTAATTTTTTCTTTTACATTTTAATTACACTAACACAAAAATAACAAATCCTATACAAAAAATAAAATACAATACACTAACACATCATTTACATACACAAACAAATGGAAAACTGATTATACATTACCTGTTCTGCATCGTTGTCTCCAAGCTGACGGCAAACACGGGAAACCTCACTTTCACGTCCGCTCACCATCAGATAGTGCACTCGACTAGTGGCTAGCGGTAGTGGAGGGGAGTGGAGGGGAGTGGAGAGGGTAGTGGAGGGAGCTAGCCACTAGTCGAGTGCACTATCTGATGGTGAGCGGACGTGAAAGTGAGGTTTCCCGTGTTTGCCGTCAGCTTGGAGGCAACGATGCAGAACAGGTAATGTCAGTTTTCCATTTGTTCGTGTATGTAAATGATGTTTTAGTGTATTGTATTTTATTTTTTGTATAGGATTTATTATTTTGGGTTTGTGTAATTAAAATGTAAAAGAAAAATAAAGGAAATCCCCAAAAAATGTGGGTTAGTTAGGTGTAAGAACTTGATATTTAGATGTAAGTAGGGTTCACTTGATAACGGGAGGAGTTTCCTTACCTCCCGAAACGTAGTAGTGTAGTTTTAAAACACTAGAAGCGATAGGTAAAGTCCAAATAAATCAAGAAATAAATAACACACTACATTGTTTTTTTTGGATACACTATATTGCTCAATCCATAATACAAGTCTTTTTGCAAATAATTTACATTATCTGGGGAAGAAATTATATAAAAAACTTCCTGGTTAAATACAAGAATCAAAAACGGACACATTGTTTGTATGTAATACTGAATCTTTTTTAAATACAAAATGTTTTTTACAGTGTTGAGAATTGTTTAAACTAGGTTATAGTAATCGAATGTGATTGGAGATAATGGGATTTATATATTTTTATATTTTAAATTGTAATGGTTACAATTCGATTTTGACTGTAAGATAGTTTAAAGATTGACGAGTCATCTACCAAATGAGCCTATTACTCTGATGTATTTGGTGTTATGGTGTTATGGTGAGACTATTGTAAAAATATTAAATAAATCGTAAATGGCGGTTTTTTGGCAAATTTAGAACGTGGAAATATTTTCAAGATTTTGCTTAAGATCGATCTAGCAATCCTCAGAGTATGAAGTAGTGATCAAATTTAGGGAGGTTGTCAGGGACTGGGGATTTAATACTACAATTTTCATTGTTTCTGTGATATTCAATAACTCTCAGTATAAGGATTAAATTTCTAAAACTTTGTTGATGACCAGACCTGTGTTCACTGAGATAATGATTGGTTGTTAAAACGTTATAATACAGGCTATGGACTAGAAGTTACAAAGACAATGCACAAAATAAAAAAAAAAAAAAAAAAACAGGAATTATCTACAATTTGTTTAAATTTGTTTGTACCAACAGGTTCTGTAATAAACCCACCTTTGTTTGATTTAATTTTCTCAAATGTTACTACGTAAAGTTTCTCACTTGTAATACAATGTTGCAGCAATATCCTCGACGATACGGTTGCTCGGCTCTCCTATCGGCTTCTGGGTGGCTGCCAGGTCTCTCGGCCTCTACGTTGACCCGTCCTTGTCACCTTCAATAACTGACGAAGACGCACGCTGGATTGGTGCATGGTGGATAGGTATGTTTTCATTTTATTTTCTAATGAATTATAATAATATTTATTCCGTGACAATTTTGAACAATGTATTGGAATTTAACGACAAAATATTAAATTTAAAGGGGAAATCTTTTAACCACGTAATGTAGACCTGAGTCCTATCTTTCTGTTAAAGGGCAAGGGTACGGCCCTTTTTTGGAACTACTCCGGCATTTGCCTTAGTGAGATGAGATACCGTACTAACTCTTCTCAGAATGGCCGGCCTGGGATGGAACCCGAGGCCTCCCGAATGTGAGGTGCAATAATCATTACATTTGCATTTTTTTGTTGCATTTTTTAAACATTTATACATTACAATTTTTACATTTTAATATAGAAAATAAGAAGATTACATAAACAACATATTATATTTAATTTAAAATTATAACACTCACCAAACTTTTATTAAATTTGTATATTTAGTGAGGCCTTTCGCCAGCAATCCTGGCCTTTTTAATATACAAATTTTAAAAAGTATTAGTGAGTGTTATATTTTTAAATTAATTTTAAACCAATATTACGGCTCTTTATTGAAGATTAACATGTTATATTGTTTATGTAATCTGTTTTCGTTAGTTAGTTGTGTTTGACTTCTTCTCATAAAATGTTTTTCTTGAATAGTCTTGAACGTAGATAACAGTTTCTTCTTCAAAAATGACTTGAATCATTATGAAGTGCAAGAAAATATAAACTGGATATGACCTTCAGCTATGCATTATGCTAGACTTCCCTTTTACCTGGGTGGTAAACATGGGTGTTCCTCCATGTTTACAGACAATAATATGAGCTACTAGTCTGTAGTCCCTTGATGAACTGAATCAGTCCAAGGAGTCTGATAAACATCATCCTGGACTGTGAAGGACTCGGGGCAAGGAGAAGGTTTGGTCGCAAGAAACTAGGTGCTGAATGTGAAATGAGCATTGGGAACAAATTCCTGGATCTTTTAAAGGGTATGGGAACTGGTTTACCAAACTAATGTTAAGGGGCTCACAATAAGCTTTGGTTGATATGTGAGGAGCTCTGAATCCATCCCTTCAACAACACAAAACATCAACCTGATCAACTGCTAAACTAACTAGTAACTACTTAGCATGGGGAGGGTAAAATCTATTGTCTATCACAGTTTGGGTGCTGATGAGTGATGAGCAACCATCGCTGGAGTCAAGAGAGGTTATTGACCAGAAAGGTTATGAACTTACTCCAGAAAGTTATTATTTCTTTCCAACCCACCTTTCCCCCTGAATTTTTTTTTCTTTCTGGATACCTGTGCTGGATTCTTATTGTCAAAGATATTCCCAGGGGCTCTCTAGTACCTCTCATACCTCTCTAGTAACAAATGCAGTGCAATAGTTTTGAATGTCCAGATCTAGCACTACACCAAATTTTGAAATTTCTGACTAAATTTTAAATTGGATGTACAGAGTAGTTAGATGTACTCACAGGTAGAGGATGCATTCAAATACCCATTCCTAATCAAACACAAATAATTGAATTCATTTTTTTCAGGTTGGATCCCTTTCGGTGTAATTGCAACTTTCTACTCGGTTTTCCTCACATTCTTCCCTCGGGTCTTACCTAGAGCATATCTCCGCATGAAAAACAAAACCCAAGAGGTTATACAAGAAACGGGAAAGAGCACAGCAAAAGTTAAGTGTTCTATTCCTCTTTCATTTTGCACTATTACTACTGATATAACAACTTAAAAGATTACAATTATAAATAATTACAAATAATTACCACTTTATACGACTTACAGTTTTAACACTGTAGTTCCAATAATTCTGAGATGTTTAATTCTGTTTCCAAACAGCTGAACTTTGATTAAAGTTGGTTTGTGGCTTCATGACATAGTGAAGAACCATTTGAAATTCGCTGAGTATGTCACTTTGCTTTGCTTGTGTCTTGTATGACTCATTTCCATCTCTGGAAAATCCAGATTTTTATAAATCTAGACTGGCCGTCCGCCACATTATACGAATCCTATATATGTATTAAAAGAATCTTTTTTAATCCAATAATTCTGAGTTAACAACTCGACAGATTTCCGTGATTTTTTTAAGGAAAGGCAATTTTGAATAGAATTTGATGTTGAAGCATAAGTCAAATTTAAAGTTTATTATCTTACAAATTTTATTTTAATTTTGAAAAGATTAAGCTTTTAACTTTCCAAACGTTTTAAGTTTGCTTTCAAAGAATTTTAAGTTCATATTGTGTTCATCAGTTACGAAAAATTAGATCCATGAAGTAGTATGGAGTGAGGGTAAACATAAGGATATAGAGTAAACATCACATGTTAATAATCCTGTGTATGTGTAGTTTATACGGGCAAGGCCGCAACAAGCAGCTAGTATAAAGAATATGATACACAAGAAGTTCAATGATGGCTTTCTTAGCTAATTGTTAAGTTCTGTTGTTGCACAACAGGCCCAATAAATTTGTTGTGAATAAAACTGGAAAAATTATCAAACTGAAGATAAAGTATTTCAACATTTCTGAAATATCAACCGAGTTTGTCATCACTTCTGCATTTTTTGCTAAGAAGGCGAAGACTGTGCAAGTTAGTTTTTACTCTTGAAATACCAATAAACAAGAATTTTGCAAAAAATCCCTACACAGCATTTATGATACGTATACAAATAGAGTAGACTCTCAGAAATCCGGAACGAGCTAGTCCAGACTTCAGACTATACTGGGTAATCCAGACCGATTATCATGATTTAAACAAATTAAAACAAAAAACCAAACAAAGTTTTAGCGCCTTCAGTTTTCACGCCATTAGCCCGCATTGCAGAAACATAATGTATTTTACATTGTCGGTCGCTCTGTGTTTCAGTAAAATTTTGATTATCCTTTATGTCTTTTACAATTTACGAGGCAGTGGAAGAGTTGTCGTGTGGTGGAGGAGAGGGCAACAGAGTCTCAGTTTACTTTTACGCTTTGTTGTAGTGCAGATGTCACTTTGCTTTGCTTGTGTCTTGTATGACTCATTTCCATCTCTGGAAAATCCAGATTTTTCTTAATCTAGACTGGCCGTCCACCACATTCATCCAGATATCTGAGAGACTACTGTATTTTATCCAACTGATATTCTCCACAGCAGGTTTTGCTTGGGTCTTGGTTCTGAGTCAACCTCACTCGCTTTTACACCCAAACAAAAACACTGTTGTTACACTGAATTTAACAAAGCTTTATTATCACGTTGCCTTCTTGTTCAGGTTTCGTGGACATGCTGCAGCGTCTGTTCAAAAACCGTTTGCTGCTCTGCAACACCTTTAGCTATGTGTTCTACATGTTCGGTATCGTCGGCTACTGGACCTTCATGCCAAAATATATGGAGACTCAGTTCCATCTAAGTGCCTCTGAAGCAAACCTCATCACTGGTAATTCCTCAGCAATATTTCATCCCTCTTATTCTAAATCGATGTAACCATCAAAATAGCTTACTTTGATCCCATTGGTCCAAAACGGGACATCTTATTACCAGGGGGAGGTGGGTACCACACCACGGACAAAAATAATCAAATAAGGGAGGAGCGGGATCTGGGGTAAAAATGTGTTTTGTGTTTTGATAAATTATGAAATGAAATATCTATAAAATGTATCTACCTTTGACTAAATAGGTTTTAAGATTAGTTTTATAAAGTTGAAACAAACATAATTGTTTTTATTTCTTGATTTATTTGGACTTTACCTATCGCTTCTAGTGTTTAAAACTACACTACGTTTCGGGAGGTAAGGAAACTCCTCCCGTTATTAAGTGAACCCTACTTACATCTAAATATCAAGTTCTTACACCTAACTAACCTACATTTTTTTGGATTTTCTTAATTTTTTCTTTTCCATTTTAATTACACTAACACAAAAATAACAAATCCTATACAAAAAATAAAATACAATACACTAACACATCATTTACATACACAAACAAATGGAAAACTGATTATACATTACCTGTTCTGCATCGTTGCCTCCAAGCTGACGGCAAACACGGGCAACCTCACTCTCACGTCCGCTCACCATCAGATAGTGCACTCGACTAGTGGCTAGCGGTAGTGGAGGGGAGTGGAGGGGGTAGTGGAGGGGAGTGGAGAGGGTAGTGGAGGGGGCTAGCCACTAGTCGAGTGCACTATCTGATGGTGAGCGGACGTGAGAGTGAGGTTGCCCGTGTTTGCCATCAGCTTGGAGGCAACGATGCAGGACAGGTAATGTATAATCAGTTTTCCATTTGTTCTTGTATGTAAATGATGTGTTAGTGTAATTAAAATGTAAAAGAAAAAATTAAGAAAATCCAAAAGATGTAGGTTAGTTAGGTGTAAGAACTTGATATTTCGATGTAAGTAGGGTTCACTTGATAACGGGAGGAGTTTCCTTACCTCCCCAAACGTAGTGTAGTTTTAAACACTAGAAGCGATAGATAAAGTCCAAATAAATCAAGAAATAAATTCAAATCCATCGCTATTATGAGTTTTTAAAATACAAACATAATTGTATTTTATATTTATTACTAACACAAACAAAAAAACTGAATAATGGATCAATTTTAACGAATTCTTAACCTAACTTAGCAGTTGAAATGGAACATGATACTAAAATGTTATCGTACCTAAATTTTAAACAAATTTTTAGTTATGGTATATTAAATTAAAATGCATGGTGGTTATTGACTTCAGTAAAAATTTCAACCAGTTAGGTTGCTTGAGGATCCTGCCTGTTGTTTAGTAAACAGTCAGTTGTAGTACAAGCATCTAAAAGGCAAAAGAAGTAACATCGTAAAAATTACAATTTGATATGCATGCTGCACACTGCACTCAGAAACAGGAAGAGTCGCAAGCACGGCGGCACTATTATGAGAGTTGCAGTCAAACTACAGATGACTGCAACGCAAGCAAGTAAACACACAAGTCCTTAAGCTTGAAATGCCACTAAAATGATGAATTTTTAAACATATATTAAAGTTAACATAAATATTTGACATAACTGTGGTCTTATAACTTTTAGTCAATGCGAATTCTCATAAAACCAAGAAGTATTGTAAAATTGATGTCAGTAAAATATATTGCTTAGTAAGAAATGGTACATTTTCGGGAACTGACGTGACTCCATCTAAAGCTTGAAATAATGGGAAAAATGGGATGTAAAAAAAGAGAGGTATGGACACACTAGGCTTATTACAAATTCTTTGTAGCACCTCATTTGTCCAATGTTACTCGGAACATCCACATTATCAGATTACTGCAAGGATTTAAATCCTATTCAGCTTGGTATTTAAAAGCTGAAGGCTCTGAGACATTTCCTAATGTATGTTTTGACAGAAAAATGTAGAGTTGATGTAGATAACCTGACTGTACTAAGGATACATTGAGAGCGAAAGTCATTACTACGCATGTATAACGGCTCCAAGCACTCTGAAAGGATGTGTACCTACACTTTTTTTGGAGTTAGTCACATCAGTTGCATCTTAAAGAAATAAGGTTCTAAGTATAAAATAACTATGGATAGGCTTCTGAGGCAAAGAGACTTTGTAATTGATGAAGCAGACCGATGGTTTGATATGATTTGGGCGTAGCGATGCTTCTGGGTGGCAAACGAGGCAACTCAAACCTCTCGTGGATCACAGACCTCTCATATATTTGAGATATGTCTCCTAAAAACCATACAAAAACTGAACAGATTTTATTTGTTGAAAATATAACAGTGATTATCTCCATCAGGCATAATGGGACTGGTCAGCTCAGCTTGTGGAGTGATTCTGTCGGGATTCGTACTATCAAAAATAAAGCCTTCAGCAAGGAAGATAGCAGGGTGGAACTTATTCGTGGAAATGCTGGGTGTGTTGTGTGTGCTGTCTTACACCTACCTGGGATGTTCACACAGCGACTTGCACGGCAGTTGGAATGCTGATGGAAGGTGAGTAACCCAAACTGTTGTTACTAATCTACAGTAACCCAAACTGTTGTTACTAATCCACGGTAACCCAAACTGTCGTTACTAATCCGCAGTGACCCAAACTGTTGTACTGTGGATCACCATGCATTAGTTCCTTCTCACATCCTCTCCTTCCAACTATACAATCAAAGATCAATCAACTACAATCAAGTTGTGTTTTGTTAATCAAAGTGGTACAAAGTAATTTTGCAGTTGTACATTTTTACTGTGTACACACAGACTGTACATACATGTTGTGGTTATAATTACGCCCTTCCCTACATATTTTTAAAACATTGACACATATTTTATTGTGTGTCAATCGATACTTTTTAGTGGCACTTAATGATTCATGATAGACTTTTTGACCTAAGACGAGTTTCAGCTACAGAGATTGTTATTTTTATTTTAATTAATTGTGCTACTGGGTTTATAAAATACCATACAAGACAGTAAAAAGTAAATATACAAAATCAAAACAAATAGCAATTACTTTATTTCACATTGTAATTAATTACACTTTACAACATAAGATCTTGAACAACTTAAGTTAAAAAAAGCATCTTATATCAAATATATCTATAGTTAAAAACTGCAGAATATTTATACTGTAATAAATTGTATTAATCCTCACATGGGGAACATTCTGTGTGCGAGAATGGGTATGATACTTGTTTGTAAGTATAATGTGTTACCCCCCCGTATCATGGTGGGTCATTTGTGCCTTAAAATAAAAATGGCCAATGCTCTACCTGACGACCAATCTTACTAATTTGAGATTTCTGACCTAAACTACTCCACTTGTTCACTCGTTAGTGCTATTTTAATTGCCAATAAATTACTTACAAGAAAAACCATTCACAAAATTACCTTGTACTGTTATACAGTTGGAACCTGATAGAAGAATGCAACAGCCAGTGCAACTGTGGCCCCACTGTCCCATACGAGCCTGTGTGTGATCCCGTGAGGTCTCTCACATTCTACTCTCCATGCCACGCAGGCTGTACGGATATGGAGTATAATGATTTGGGGAAAAAGGTACGGTAGAGATAGATTAAAAGAAAATTATTTTTGATAAAAAAGAGGTTAGCAGCCTCTTTTTTCCTAGACTCTGCCCAGCCACTTAATCCATAGGCCTGTACATGGGTGGTACCAATGAATGTAAGGGGTGGACCATTACAGTGCAAGTTAGATAGTACTGATAAATTTGCCAGGACTTTGATTTGAACACATCCAGGGACACTGATATGGTTCCGAAGTCAGTCACCTTGACCTCTAAGGCAGTTACTCATATTTGGAATTTATTTAAAGACATCAAAATATGCAAAATATCATCATTCAAAAAGTGTACATTATGTCACAAAATATTCACTTAAAGTAAACCATAACAGGCTTAATAGTCTCGTAGCTCCCAGGAGACACTGAAGGCATATTGATATCTAAAACAGTAATTTTTATCATGAAATCAAATGTAAAATCCGCCACACTAAATTTAAAGGTTTTATCATGGCAAAGTTAACATATTGCATATCAAAATGTTTGTTAGGATTAGTGTACATGTATTAAAATTATTAGTGTATTAGTGTATTAAAATTTAAAAGTCTGACATTTCTGCAGGGATTCCCTTCAATGGCCTTACAATTTTTATGTATATAAAATGATGATTTTATATGGCCAGATAAAAAAATCTGTTTATGTTAGTGTAGAAGCTCATCATTTTCTCCAAACAGGATGCAGCACCAATTATTTTCCCTCTTGACGACATTAACAAGGGTATTCAGAGGTTAATGATTTTTGATTCTTAGTATAACAGGGGTCATGAGGCCTATTTTTTAATAACATTTAACATATAAAATGCACAGTTGTATTTCTGTTCAGATATTTACAAACTGCAGCTGCATCCCAGACACGTTCACAGCCCTGGATGCCTACTGCCCTGTCGACTGCCGCACCAACCTGACTCTGTTCCTGGTGCTCTACTCGGTAATGAGCTTCCTCTCCTCCACCGCACACTCCGGCCTTGTCATCATTCAGTTCAGGTCGGTAAATCATTATCACTCCTATAATTATGACTGAATTTTTCCAAATAGTACCCCTAGGCACACTAACTGTTACGCCCTCCTTAGGGGCGCTGAGGCAGTTTTTCATGATTAAATCCTAAAAGTATGTAAAACACTTTGTACGGTGTGTTGTGTCCCAATGCAATGGCAACACTGGCTACCTTGCTCTCTGGATTGTACTGCTATCTATTGGTGCTTTGTAGAACTACGTCTATGCTATGTTGTATCACAGTACAATGACATACAGAGTAACTTTTATTGGTTCCTTGGATTTTAATATTTGACGGCGCCCATCAAAGCGTTTGCTGCACCAGGAGAACATCGAGTCTCGCGGCAGCCACAGTCAACGTTTTATTTTTTCTTTGAGCCCCTTTTAATTTTGCACCCTAGGTACTTGCCTATTTGACCTAGTGGAAAATGCGGTTCTGCCTGTAATCCATAGTTGTGAAAAAGGTCAGTAAAAATTGTAATTCTAGGTTTGGTGCTATGTAACCCTTCCCATGATCCAAGATGGTTAGAGACAAATACACAGAGACTCTCATGTAAGGTGTCTCAAACAGGTTACAGACAAACTATTTGATCTAGAAGTGTAAAAATAAATTATTCTCAACTAAATCAACCTTAAGAAATAACGTACAAATATTTTAAACTTATTTAAACACAGAGTGTTCAAAAAACTGAGGGTCACAAGTGTAGTTCTCTGAATTTTCAAATCAAAACACATGTCATGTTTTAGGTATTTGAACTATCCTGAGTTTTTTGCATGTTAGAAAAAATTGAGCATTCATAATTATTCCAGAGCAGTTGACCCTGAGGACAAGTCTGTGTCCATAGCCCTGTCTGAGATGATGTGTAGCGCCCTGGCCTACATCCCGGGGCCCATCGTCTACGGATACCTCCTGGGTACGTAACTGTCACTGGTTGGAAACATGCCCCCACACGGCACAACAACAACACAGAACAAACTGTACTGTCACTGGTTGGAAACATGCCCCACACGACACAACAACAACACAGAACAAACTGTACTGTCACTGGTTGGAAACATGCCCCACACGACACAACAACAACACAGAACAAACTGTAAAATGACCTTTACAAAACTTAGTTGCAATCCTGGTTTATTGCACTGCCAATATACATGTCACATCACATATTGCTTCTCTTTACTTCAACACCTTCAGAGTTCTAGATAATGTCTTGGGTGTTGTAGCACATTAATTTGGAAGCATTGTCTTAACCCATTGAGGTAGTAATTTTATTCTATTTATGATAGCATGTCATTCTAAGCCAATGGGTTAATAGTATTGCCTCATTATTTTCGCACAGCCTCCAGCACAGATTTAAAAATGACTCGAATATCTACCTCTGCTAAAGGTAGATGTTTATTTGAAAAAGCCCCTTCTGTTTTATTATTCAAAAAAGCATCACATGTATTTTGTCTAACTGCAGATTTTCAATTATTGTGAAATTAACTCAAAAGTCGTGTAAGCTCATGCTCTCCAAGTAATTATTTCCCTAAAGAAATTTTAAAAACTTCTCCCCAGCATGCATGATTGCATTTGATTTGGTAAGACATGTCGCACTTATACAATAACAATTCATAATTAGAATGATGATGCAGATCAATTACAGAAACATCAGATACTTTTTCTTTTAGCAGGTGCTTGAAACCTTCAAGCACAGTGTTACACCTTCAGCACTGCACAGTGTTGTATTCAAGAATTTTATAAATGTTATATTTAAAAAATATATAATATTGTATTAAGTATATGCAATAGTGATGGTCAAAACCAGAAATTTCGAATCTCGAAACCGAAACCGAAACTTACAAAATCGAATCTCGAATCTCGAAACTCAAATCGCGAAACCCTATTTACTTGCCTGGGTATGGTTATGAAAAATAAATCCATAAAAATTAATTAAAACTAATTATATATTTTGGTTAGAGTTGTTCTTTCAGAAATAAAAAATCAATAATCCAAAAAAGGTGAAGGTAGACGACCAAAAACAGTAGGCTTTTGACCTTTGCATTATTGATCGAAACACGGGCGTGATTTCTGTTAAAAAAACAACAATAAAGACACAAAAAATCTCAGCAGTTTTGAGTTTTGATTCTCGAAACTCACCGATCGAATCTCGAAACCGAAACTTTTCCAAAGTTTTGGTTTTGACACATCACTAATATGCAAGTAAAAACTGTTATATTAGAATTGTCACTAATGATATTTCCATTGTAGACCAAGCCTGCATAGTGTGGGGTGACTCGTGTGGAGAGCAGGGTAATTGTTGGCTCTACTTAGGCCAGACGCTTCGCTACTACCTCAACTATACAGCAGCAGGTACGCATTATACCCAGTGTTACGTTGACCATCTATGCGAGAGGTTATAGTAAAAAAAAAATTGAACAAAACTTTGGGGATATTATTGTTTAGGCGAAAAATGTCATTTGTAATGTATGTAACTGGGTTAAGTTCAACCCAAAGGAGTTCTAATTTTGCACTTTCATCCAATAGATTAGAGCTTTTGGTTTTGATCAAGAGCCATTTAGTTCATTGAGCAACAAAGTTTATTTTAAAGAATATTCTCTCTGATTAACCTTTTCATTGCTATGGACTGAAGTATCAGCATTTGAATCTGCCTCCAAAAACATAGTTAATTGCTAACAATTTTACTGTTAGAAGCACTGTATACAGTCTGAGTCTGACATGTGGTAACCTGGAGGACAAAAACGGAACTAGCACGACTATAGTGAGCTAGTTTGTAAAGTGCACAGACCGATACCAATGTATACATAACCCTATAAGTAGGGACACGCTTACGGAAACACGATTTCTAGAGAGAACGCCACCCCCCAAACACAGATAGAGCCACACTAGCTTATTCAGTTCAATAGGTACGTTGTTAGCAGTTTACGGATCAAAAAGATTTTCACAGTTCAAACAGCTGGCTGGAATGATTTTACAGTTATTTGTTATTGTTTTGTTTGGTTGAAAATCGTTCCGCTTACAAATTAAATGTAAACATGGCTAGCAGAAACTGTTTTTTCGTATAAATTTCGTTGAGTATTCAAGAATAAAATAAGATTTGGAAATGATTTGTAGGCTATGATAACCCAATGCCATGCAGATTGAAATATTCAAAAGACAAATTATAACAGCAAAACAAATGTTCTTTCATTCTACGTTATTCGAGACAGTATTATCTAGTTACAAAATTCTGGGGCTGCAAAAGATTCTCAATTTGGAATTCATTGGAGGTTCCGGATAATTTTACAAATTTCAAAATCCATTTCATCCATTCTGTTTTTTTTTTCTATGTGAGTATTGCAACTGATTACAATACAGGTGTCTTAACTACCACCAGTGAAACGATTTTTGGACTATACATTTTACTCAAAGAAATATAATAAGAATCCCTGTCAAGTAAATCATGTTATAATAGTTCCCAAATATGAATACAATTTTATAAATTAACTAGCTGGCCCGACAGACGTTGTCCTGTCCTAATGTCATTGAATTTGTTTTATGTCAAATACTCGTTCATTTTCAATATGAGCTCGTTCGCTTTGCTCACTCGCCTATCGAAAAAAAAGAAAAAGTTTACGCCCTATTCTCAGACCTACAGAATATACACACAAAATTTCATAAGAATCGGTCAAGCCGTTTCGGAGGAGTTTTGTTACAAACACTGTGACACGAGAATTTTATATATTAGAAGGTAATATGACAAACAGAAACTGAATTTGCAGATCTATATAAGAAGGTAATAGTAAAGCTATAGTAGTCATAGTAATAATTAACTTTATCACATGGGACATTATTCCATGTGTTACAATTTTGACAAGACAAAATAACAAGTGTTGGTTACACAAGTTAAGAATTTCAGTTTATAATAGACTTCCGGTTTTTTAAAACAAGTTTCTATAAAATATGTCTTCGCAAATCTCGTGAATGGTTGTGTTGTAATTTGTAATAGTATGGTATTACACAGTCCATTACGTACTATGAGTGAGACTATGCAGAAAACTGTGTGAAAAAATTGTATTTTTAATTTCCTCACAGAAATGGTTTTTAAATTCTCTTTATTTTAATGTAAGAAACTAAAGCCACATAACAAATTTATATTTCAGGATTCCTTTCATTGGCGGTTGTGTTTGATTTTGGCATTTGGTATTACTCAAAGAATCTGGCCCTATACGAGAAAGATGACGAGAAGATGGCAAACAATAATGGCACCACGAATCTAGAGGGGAAGGAATCTAACTCATGTGAAGGCGGCGATGTCATAGCCTTACAAACTCTATCAACGTAGCGGATGTAGTTTGTTAGAATTTTAATTTATGAGCTTTAAAATTATTAATTATTTAATTAAATGTTGTCACTAGATTTTTTTAATAAAGTGTGATTATTTTTCCTTTTATCCTCTTTTATAATTTAATGATTTATAGCTAATAGGATGTGTCTTTACTATTTTCAATTTATACAAAATATAAGAGTGAATCATATTGTTTTGTATGACACTTTATTCATTTATATTTAAAAGTCCTGAACAACAACAAAAAAATGCAATATTTTACAAATACTTAAAAAATTTAATTTGAAGGAAGTAATATCAAGAGACTGCTTGGATTAAATTATCATAACAAAATAACCGTGAAACATTTAAAGTTTAACAGTGATACATTACAATGCATTCACAAAGATTGAATGCAGAACAACAAAAAATTTCAATAACCGTAATATTTTGGAGGTTTAAAAATCAAACTTAAAAAAAACATGCAGCTACAAAAACAAAATGCCTTTTTATAAAAAATTAAAACAAGTGATATGAGGCGGCGGAAAAACACCGGTATGCTCTGCAGTATAGACATGTTAGTTGAATTGTTTGGCAACCTAGCTTTCACACCTATGAGTCGATTATCTCTGGAAAGATAACTGTTATCCAAGATGGGTTGGGTCCTTATCACCTCTCTTATCTCAGTCTTGTTTTCCCCCTTTGTGATAATACATTATGTTTGGTGTCATAGTGTTTGTGTGCACTTTCAGAGAGTTGCATATTATAAAATGATATGTCTTTTGAAAGAGCTTTGTTATAGAATGTTTACACTGAAATGAGTTTTATTCAATAATTTGTTCATTGGTGCATTCTTATCAGTCATAAAAACCTACCGTGGATTCTCATTGTGTAAGTATTTATTGTCTTGCACCATACCTATGTCCCACACAAGATTATTTTATAAATTATTCACTACAACTGAGTTTTACATTAGAAACATTCACACATTATTTAAAGTGATGAATGAAAAAGGTGAGTATTACATCTTATTAGTAAATAACTAAACTGGGTGGCGACTGATCTTTTCAATATTTTCAACATAGTAAAATATAGATACATATTAAAAGATAAACCAATTTGCATTTATGCTGCAAACGACCAGCAATCATCAGCTCATTGCATTTTTTATGATAAATAATTGCATCAAGATGCAATCTACATTCAGTTTAGTAAAATACCTAGTCAAAAAAAATTTAGATAAAGAGAAGCAAGACTTTAGAACAGAAAAGTCAACTATAACAGCTGGAGCGTTGATAAAAAAACAGTTGGTTCAATTGACAATAGAAAAAAAGTGGTAATCATTTTTCTTGATTCATCCCGCCTTGATTATCACATACAACATTAGTTTCTCATACAACATTCATGACTTTCTGGATAAAGAATTTTGATTTGATTTGATACTTTTTTCTTGAAAAATTAAAGTCACTAGGTTTACGGGGAACGTTTCATAACCTCCAGGTACAGAACGCCAAGGTTCTCTTTTATTTAAACTTAGTAATTTTTGGCTGTTTCAAATCGTCTATAAATTCATTAGATGTAAAACCACTAGTTTCAAAACGTAGTTTCCAACGTCTAGGTCAGTAACTCGCTCGCTTTTAGTCCACTTGGAGGCAAACAAAATATTTGAAACCAGTCGATCCGTAAGCCATGTTTTAGTTCTGATGCGGAGTAGGCAATGCAAATTTTCAGAACGTCAAGTACAGTCTGATCTACAGTGTGATACAGCCAGCAACTGAGAGTCACAGCAGCCGAGAACGGTTTTGAAGTTGCCTGTTCTTTATGTTCAGTACCTTGACGTTATGAAACAGATGTTTTTACAAGCAGTTTGAAAGGAGTGGATCCAGATTTAGTTTGGAGTGAAATCACATTCAGCGTTTACGGTTACAACAAATACTACCTTGACGTTTTGAATACCTCGGTTTTTAAATTGTTTTATAATAATACCTTACGTTTTGAACATGGAGGTTTTGAAAACAGTCTTATTTTACGTTTAAATAACTGAGACATGACTTATGTACCTTTACGTTCTGAAACCACACATTATTTTTAAACCTTAACATTCTGTACCTTGATGTTGTGAAACGGACTCGGTGTACAAGGAAAGGAATCTGCTTGGTTTTACTCCTATTAAAAAAATAGACAACAGTATATAGAAATAGAACATATGGAAGAAGGTAAGTACTGCAACTACTAGTGATGTGTCAAAACCAAAACTCGAATCTCAAAACCACCAAAACTTTGGAAAAGTTTCGGTTTCAAGATTCGATCGGCGAGTTTCGAGAATCAAAACTCAAAACTGCCGAGATTTGTTGTGTCATTGTTGTTTTTTTAACAGAAATCACGCCCGAGTGTTGATTAATAATGTGAAGGTCAAAAGCCTACTGTCATCGGTCGTCTACCTTCACTTTTTGTGGATTATTGATTTTTTATTTGTGAAAGAACTCCAACCAAAGTTTATAATTAAGCTACAAATAATTGGTTCACTAGTAGTTCTGAAACTAATATTTTTCTAGGATACTTCGAGAATGGCACTAAGTTAACTGGTTTATTTGGAGTAACTGGATTTATTTTTCATAACCATAACCAGGCAAGTAAATAGGATTTTGGAATTTGACTTTCGATTTTTTAAGTTTTGGTTTCGGTTTAGAGATTTGAAATTTCTGGTTTTGACCATCAATAACTACCACCATCACCACTAGCAACCACCATCACTAGCAACTACCTAAAGAATTACAGTTTGGGGCACAGTGCTTGGCGCCTGGTTAGCGTATGCTCTGGAATGACTTTTCGCCTCTATATGGCTTAGTACCGTAAGTGTTACAGAATACTTTTGTCAACAGAAACCAAAATTAAATAATTTAATGTTAAAATATTGGTTTTTGTTATTTTCGTTATTGTCTGCTTTTAATTATGAGAAGTTTGAGTTGGTTCTCGCCTTTCCCAGGCGTCAAGCACCGTGGCGCGAACTGTACATATGTCAACCTTAAACAATACAGTATGGTATCTCTAAAAGGTCAATATTAGGGTTCTTACTGTTTCTGTGTTACATGGGGGCCTGCCTCAGAAGTTTAGTATGGGTTCAGTGTGTATCTACGCTTACAAAACTAATTTAATCATTAAAGGCAATTTTGTGTGTAATAGTTTAGAAATATCATCTAACCTTGATTTAACTATTTGTTTAAATCAAAATCTCTTACTAAATGCCAACTTATCAAACATTATAGCTTTATCTCACAGAAAAAACAAAATCATTATACTAATAGGCAAGCACAAAACTGTCCCTCCTTTTTTCTCACCTTGTATGCATCACAGGAGAAATTCACGCATACCGTTAGAAAGGTATTCTCGTGTAGATGTGCAGATAACCTTGTAATTTACATCGGCCCTCAGGGCTACGCCCCAGAGGCCTTCAAAGTTGCATTTTAATCCTATAGAAAAAGAGTAATCAATTGAATTGTATATTTGACAGCTGATATAATAACAAATGCTAGCAAAAGAACAAGAGCAGATGTTTCAGGACTAATTATGTAAATAAAAAAAACAACTGACTGCTGGCTATTAATTAGTCTTATACATGAAATGACTGAACTTCAGGAGATTAACAAGGACAAAAATACCCCCGTCACAGCAAACCTGCGTACTCAGCGAATTTCCAATGTCTTAATACCATATAAAGCCGCATACCAAGTTTCATAAAAATATATTCACAAATAAGCGATAAATACAATTTTAATTACTCTCCATAAGAATAACATTGGGGATGACTACGCAGGTTTGCTGCAACAAGGAACACCAAATAATGGGTTTTATGCAAATATCAATAGAACTCATCTAAGTAAAGTCACATACCATGTTTCATTCTTATACATTTATAAATAAGCGATACATAACATTTTAATTATTCTCCGTAAGAATAACATGGGGACCGAGTACCTAGGTTTGCTGCTACGGAAAACATATGTGAAAATTTTGTTTTTTGTGCAAACAACAACAAAACACAACCAGATGAAGCCATATACCAAGTTTCTTCAGTTTATATTCATAAATAAGCGAGATATAAAATTTGTATTTTTCTCCATAAGAATAGCATTAGACAACGTCACTGTGTTTAACACTTGCAATATCTCAGTAACCAATTGACGTAGAGCAATGATAAAAGTACAAAATGGTTTGTTTTTTAAGCTGAATTCAATGGTATAAATTAAAATTATATTAAAATAAAAATTACATGTGAAAACCCCCAAAAAAAATTGTTGGGGTACAAAACCCCCCAAACCCTCCTTTGGATGGTGTGATTCGTATGGTTTTCGAACTCGTTCAAATAAATGGTACTTCACACATTTGTACCAAATTTAATTAAGATCGGACCTTTTTTACGAGAGTTATCGTGCTTACGGACACACACATATATGTATTAGCGAATTTCCCCTATAGGGAAGAAGCTATTACCGTAGGTCTCATGGTAAGACTTAAGCCCGAGACCATGATAACTTTTCATTTTGAGGTCCCCAGATGCCAAAAACACCATTCGTTCAAATTTGTATATATGTATATATTTATATATATATATTTATATATTTATTTATATATATATATGTGTCCGTAAGCACGATAACTCTCGTATAAAAGGTCCGATCTTAATGAAATTTGGTACAAATGTGTAAAGTACCATTTATTTGAACAAGTTCGAAAACCAGATGAATCGCACCATCCGAAGGGGGGTTTTTGGGGGGTTTTGTACCCCAAAAATGTGTTTTTTGGGGTTTTCACATGTAATTTTAATTTAAATCAAATTTTAATTTATACCATTGAATTTAGCTTAAAAAAACAAACAATTTGGTATTTTGATCATTGCTCTACGTCAATTGGTTACCGAGATATTGAAAGTGCTAAACACAGTACGTTGTCTAATGTTATTCTTATGGAGAAAAAGAAAAATTGTATATCTCGCTTATTTATGAACATAAACTGGCAAAATTAGGTATATGGCTTGATCTGGTTATGGTTTATTGTTGTTTGCACAAAAAAACAATTTTTCGCCTATGGTTCCTGTAGCAGCAAACCTAGGTACTTGGTCTCCATGTTATTCTTATGGAAAATACTTAAAATGTAATATATCGCTTATTTATGAATGTATATGGATGAAACTTGGTATGTGACTTCACTAAGATGAATTCTATTGATATTTGCATAAAAATCCATTATTTTGCGTGCCTTGTTGCAGCAAACCTGCATACTCATCCCTAATGTTATTCTTATGGAGAATAATTAATATTTTAAATATCGCTTGTTTGTGAATACATTTCTTATGAATCCTGTTAAGTGTTATGTTATATATTTATGGGAAATTCGCTGAGTATGCAGGTTTGCTGCGACGGGTGTATTTATATATAGATAAATACTCCCGTCACAGCAAACCTGCATACTCAGCAAATTTCCAATGAATATATATAGTCCTTATAACACCATTAAGCCATTGTCCTTATTAAGCCATTTACTAGGATTCATAAGAAATATATTCACAAATAAGCGATATTTAAAATATTAATTATTCTCCATAAGAATAACATTGGAGATGAGTACGCAGATTTGCTGCAACAAGGTACGCGAAATAATGGGTTTTTGTGCAAATATCAATAGAACTTAACTAAGTGAAGTCACATACCAAGTTTCATCCATATACATTCATAAATAAGCAATTTATAAGGTTTTAATTACCCCCATAAGAATAATACGGGGGCTGAGTACCCAGGTTTGCTGCTACAGGATTCTTTGGCAAAAAATTGGTTTTCTTTGGAAACAACAATAAATCCCAACCAGATGAAGCCATATACCAAGTTTTGCCAGTTTATGTTCAGAAATAAGCGAATTTAATTTTTTTTCTCCATAAGAATAACATTAGACAATGTACTGTGTTTGGCACTTTCAATATCTCGGTAACCAATTGATGTAGAGCAATGATAAAAACACCAAATTGTTTGTTGTTTTGAGGTGAATCTAATGGCGGGAATTAAAATTTGATTTAAATAAAAATTACATGTGAAAAACCCAAAAAACCCGTTTTTGGGATACAAAACCCACCCAAAATATCCTATCGGATGGTCCGATCTGTCTGGATTTCGAACTTGTTCAAATAAATGCTACTTTACACGTCTGTACCAAATTTCATCAAGATCGGACCTCTTTTACGAGAGTTATCGTGATTAAGGACACACACACACACATATATATATAAATATATACACACACATATATACATATATACAAAATTTGAACAAATGGTGTTTTTGGCATCTGGGGACCTCAAAACGAAAAGTTATCATGGTCTCGGGCTTAAGACTTACCATGCCACCTACGGTAATAGCTTCTGCCCTATAAGGGAAATTCGCTAATATATATATATATATATATATATATATATATATATATATATATACATATTTATTTTTAACATATGTTTGTAATTAATATAAAAGAAAATTTGTTGAGGTTATGTGACTCTGAAGATGGCCATTATGGTTGAAACTAGTCAGTCAAAATAAAAAATGTTTCAAAAAAAGGGTACTCGTTAGTAATGATTTTAAAAATAATATATATACATATATAACAATTTTAACGAATGGGGGTTTTGGCATCTGGGGACCACAAAACAAAAAGTTATCATGTATAGCACTGACTAGCAGGCTATAATATTTCTTGAGGTTAAGAAGTGGTATTTTTAAATAAAAATTAACTAAATAAAATCTTCTTGTATTGATTTAAACAAACAAATTAAAAGTCTTTCTTCTCAAATTAAAATAATTCAAAATTCAAAATAAAATTAAACTTGGTTTTGCTTATCACTTCAATGTTTCAAAATAAAAGTTAACTGTTCGATTATTGATATTACTGAACTTTAATTATAATTCTTCTTTCCGTACTTTAACAGTCTGGTTTTTAGTTTATCTTCAACCCAACTATCAAAAAGAAACGCTTCGAACCCTGAAAAAGAAATAATTGTTTTACAGACTGTTCCCCTTTTTGAAAAACAACAAAATGAGAAATGGAGCAATGATTTAAATTAAGACTCTAAATTTTAAAACAACTTTTGTACCTTCCAATCTGAAGAAATTCACGTTTCGCTGGGTAGACTCACGACACCAGAGGTATACGTAAAATGCCGCAGCCCCCCAGCGACCGTGAATATATAAGCTTCTCGAAAGTTCTCGAACCCGAGTACCATCACGTGAACCGGCTCCAGTTCCTTCAGGCCAAGCAACAATTTAAATCATTGTCTCCAACTCTTTCTGACATCCCCGAACAAGAAAATCGCGAGTTTGCCCAGACTTGCAAAACCAAGTAGCACCAGCAATTCTTGTTTGCAACTGTCAGCAATTATTCAAAAAACTTCTTTTATATTATATACATTATTTCTTTTTTACATCTCATAAATAGTATATTAAATATATATTGTTTCAATGGCAATTGGGACGCTATACATGGTCTCGGGCTTAAGTCTTACCATGAGACCTACGGTAATAGCTTTCTTCCCTATAGGGGAAATTCGCTAATAACAAGGATAAAACAAAGCCAGGGACAGCAGGATACCAAATTTCAAACTTCATGTCATAAATGCTTCTTTTCATGTTTGTACCAAATTACATCAAAGTTGTACTATGTTTACGAAAGTTATCGCACCCACTAACACACAGAATAAAAAACAACTGAAAACTGAAATTTCTTTTCCCATATAAACATTTAGTAAACTATCGAAACACACAGTGTTTAGTCCAATTAGTGAAGAGTTTTCCACAAAAATTTGTTTTATTTCTTATATTTCTAGATACAAATATATCTATATGGCATTTTAAAGTTTTGCTCATTACATTTTAACCCTTCCCAGGCTAAATTAAGTGCCGGGCTGGGACGTAATTTTTTCAAGCCAAAGTTCAGGATATAAAGTTGTTATGTTATTAATTTGTTCAAAATAATTCATATGTTATAACAAAGTGTTTCTAGTGCTGAAATAATTTTTTTACAAATGCTACAAGGAAAATCAAATTCCAGAAGTCGGATATAGTCGTCTTTGGCCCGCAAAAAAACTTAGGTGGACGTATATATCCGTCCGCCGCCCGGAACGACAATCAAGAAATAAGAATACCTAAGCATATGAATGATAATCTTGAGTATTTTTGCAGGCGGAGGACGGATATTTCCGTGAATCTAAGTCGCTTTGTTGTTTTATTTGCTTCCTGCAAAAACTAAATTATCGTTCATAAGGCAATATGATCTTTATTATCGTAATGTATACGACTTATAATATTTCGTATTCTTGGACGGATATATCCGTTTTCAGCATTCAGAAGCGATATATATCGTCCATTTGGATATTTCAAATTGCATCGGCACATAAAAAGATAAATATTACTTATAATGTTTTTGAAGTGCCCGTTTTGGAATTAAGACACGATATTTAAGGGAACCCTGGAATATGTGAACAACACAATATGTCAAAAACGACACATGTTAGTGATACCGTTATACCGTACACTACACAAGCCTGATACGATATGGCAGTACGATATTTAAAGAGAATCGGTATGTTTATAGTGCCACTGCGCATCGCTCGGATAGGTCATATGATCGTGCGGCTCCAATCAGTGAGTTAATGCATTGTGTTTCTGATTCTACCAACCAACCAATGGACGTTAGCAATGTGTCGCACTATTACTGTAGTTTGATTAATATTGTTGTGGAGCACCAATACCAGTGAGATAATGACCTAATCCGGTGAGCGGGTTATTTGCTCAGTTTGTTTAGCAAGTTTAATCTACAAAATTTAAAAAACCCACTATGCAAGACATCCCCGGCATTGTCCGTCAAGGGTGTCCCACACTTCTCGCTGATAGGCCTGAAAATTCGGCCAAACATTCTCCCGAAAGTTCACTGAACAGTACGGCTCTAGGGCAGTACGAGCCGTGCTCCAACACAGGGCGTGCGGGGTCGGCGCTTTTGGGGAGGGCGGCGCTCGGCGCTCATGACGGACGGGTCGTGAGATGCGTGGTGCGGGGTGGGCGGCGTAGTCCGTACTGCTAAAATAAAGTATTTATATAAACCCTACTGATTTTGCAATTTTTGTTTATTAGTCTTATAAAATGAAAGGCATTATTGGAAATAAAGTGTTGAATTCATTATGTTGCACCTTCATTATACTTAAACTTTAAATTTACATATCAGATAACACAACTTCCGCTCCCGTCTAATCAAAATTGAGAAGTTTTTTACCTCTATCGTTTTGTGACAACCTCAGGGCATTCTGATTGGCATTGAGTGTAAATAAAACTTGCAATACGATGCAAGAAAATTGCAATGTTAAAATATCAAGTTACACGAAGGAAATAATTGTTTACCGTCCTTGTCGATTATTTTAAACTACTTCCTAGATGAGGAAAGACATGCATGGTTTGGGCATTGGAGAGTATTGAATCGGGATTTCATCTTTAATTGAAGTTACAGTAAAATGATTTGAATTTTATTGGTATTATATGTGATAAGGAGGAAAATATAATGCGCCCCCTCGATTGTTGCTTATAAGGTCCACTCCTTCAGCTTACTTTGAAAATATAGTTTGTTGTTCCGTCTGTTTAATACCATGTCAATCAAGTCCTTATTTGTAAACTGAGACATTTCGGAGCATCGGAAATGGAGTGGAAAATGTTAAGTATTAAAAATACTTCTCGTCTTTACAAACTATTTGCACGAAATCAGTATCGAACGAAACCAGAAACAACGCAAACGCAACAAAACCGAGGGAGCGAGGGGCGCATGTGTCAGTCTTATCTCAGAGCTATGGGGGGTAGGTTTTGGTTCATGGGGAGGGGGCAGCAAGTTCGGTCTTTGCACGGGCGCTGAAATACTTGCCACACTTGTCACTGAATTTTCTGTCATGTATTCAAAAGTTCGTGCAGCTCCCAGTGGCCACACTTCTTGCGAATACTCCGAACATTCGGAGATCGGTTAAATGTACAAGTTTAAATGTTTGGGTGTATTCGCAAGAAGTGTGGGACAGCCTTTAAATATAAGTTCGCTACAAGCGAAAATATCGGGAATTATTTACAATGCAGTGTCCTTTGACAAAATATGGCTCTTAGTACCACAACCATTTCAAGCCAGTTTCAAAAAGTAAACTAAATTAATGTCTGAAATGGTACAGTGTAACATCGAAAGTTGTTAGGAGAAAACAAGAATACCTAAATATTTGTTTGTATTGTTTTAAGTGGTATGGAATAATAAAGTAAATTTGTTATATCAGTGCAACTTAGGGATGTACTGGGTCATTTCTATATTTACAAAAAAACCTACTCAAGAACATTATTTTTTGTTTTAAAGAGCCAACTGTGTTTCCATTAATATGTTATCATTAAAAAAAATTATTTGTTCTAATACAGCAAATTATGTCTATAGTCCTTGAGTCTCAGTCTATAAGTTAATTTAGAAACAAGTGCTTATTTTAGACTTTGGTTATTTATAATGTATAGATAATTAATATTATTATTATCAACACTATGTTGATATTAGTTTAATATCTTCAGGCTATACAGTATATTGTAATTGTTGCAATTCAATTAATTTTCCTTTGGATTGCCAAAAAGATAATTATTTGGAGAGTTTTCCTCAAAGATTGGTTTATTTCAATAAATTTCCTAGTTTCTAGTTTTTTACAAGTGGCTTTATATGATTCCAATGGTTGCGGTAGGTGTATGAAAAATCGCATTAGGCTTGCAGAAAGTTTTGAGATTTTACATATTCTATTGCAGAAAGAATGAAAACATTCTGCCTTGGGGTTCTTAAATATAGGAAATTATTCCAGCCTGTGATGCGGGACTAACGAGGAAGGTAATATTAGTGTTTTTTATCCCGCATCCCGTTTTAATCCCGCGGAGGGTTCGAAAATCCCGGAAACGGGATAATAATCCTGCAAATTTAAACATTGGTTGCCAGCGCATCCTTTGAGATTGTGTAGCACTAGTTTCATGGTGTATTTTTCGGGTTACAGATGGGCCATAAGCTCGGTTCATCTATTCTGTATTCAAAATCAACGTTAAAACACACTGCCTGAATTAACACAAAACACATGTGACATAAGCCAAATAAAACTCCACTCCATATGAATAACATGGGGGCTTGGAAGTCCCATGGGGCAGAGCCCTGAGGACTTTTCTAAATGGTAATAGGCCTGTGAAACTCCTGGCCAAATATAGACTGTATTTGTGCAAAATTTCAGTAGAATTGGTACAGTGGTTTTGGCGTAATGGAACAATAGACAGTGACCACCTCATTTTTATAATAGTAGTGATAGAGCTCATTCATGTCACCACACTAACATCAATGCATTGATTGATGTGGCACTAACTAGTATTGTTGAATATTGAAACAATAAACGAATAAACAAATTTTGAGGTTAGCATACGGTACCATAAATTCTCAAATTGTATGCCAGCCTACTTTTCACAATTAGGACGAAAAACAGTCATTTTACAAACTATATTGATTTATCACTTCAGGTATTTTCATGCATTACAATAAAAAAGGTTTTTTATTTACAGGGTAATGCTGAAACTTAAGAAAATAAACTTAGAATGTTATGGGAGATCGCAGTGATCCTTGGTATTTTACAAGGAGCGAGCAGCGAATGCCCCGGTGGTTGTTTTTGCACGGAGCATTCCATCGACTGCTCTTCTAGAGAGTTGGCAAACTTCCCTCACGATCTCTCCTTCCAGGTTTGTGTATCCATTGGCGTAATGTTAGAAAGTTGTCAACTTATAGATAAATACAATTACTTTTACAAATAAACCTAGAGTATTTTGATTCTCATGCCTTTTTAGAATCATCCTTCTGCTGGTAAGCGTGGCTTCCTCCATGCATCTTTTACCACCCACCTTCATCCCTTATCTGATGGTAAAATGCCATATGATATGAGGATTCAGTTATAATATGGATTACTTAGCATTAAAATTGATTTCACGTTATTGATTTGTTGATAGATAAAACATTAAATTATCTCATTGGGACTGATCGGTGCGAAACTGATGAATTTGACCATCTTTCAGGTGTATTTTTGGCATCTGCATGTGAAAATAGAAACAATATCAATATTAAATATAACTCTTACGTTGTAATTAACAATTTTATTAAAGTATCCTTTTTGGAGAACTTGTGTGAAGGCTCAAATCCAATTGCACCGGCGGTCGATGGAATTTGCAAGGGTCAAAACATTCCTCCGTCCAAAAAGTGTCTTAATTGCACCGGTGGTCAAAATCTACCCTCCCCACTTCACATTGGCATGAAACGTTCAACGTTATACCGTAAAATAATAATGCGCACGAACACACGTAATAATAATAACAATGGAAATGCCCGAAATTTGTTTCTCGCATCTCTGATGATCTCGATTGACGTTATTTCTAAAACCTCTATATATTTTAACCTAGTTTTATTCTTAGTTGAATAAAAAACATCTTCTTAAATAATTTTAATTGACCGCCACCAGCACACCGGTGCAATTGGAACACCCCCCAAAAGGGGCGCCGGTGCAATTGGACCCATCAGTTTGGGGCTGATCCCTGACCGCCTATGCAATTGAACATCTGCGTGTGTGAAAGAGAAGCAATGAATGGCGCGAGGGAGAAAGATGATTCCTGTCTCCCTCCAACCACCTACATTAACTGTTTCTATAATGTTTCAAATTATATGAAGCAATATTTTTTTTCTTTTAATATTTCCTTTTAGTAGAGATGTGCGAGTACTCAAAATTTCGAGTTCGGCACTGAAACTCGAAAATTTCGAGGGAGTTTACTCCCGCCGTTTACCCGCGCTACCAAAGGTTGTTCGCGGCCGCCCGTCTGTAAATTCAAATTGAGTGTGAACACATTTGAGGTGTTGAGTTGTGATGTGGATTTTAGTATTTTATTAATAAATAAGTAAGTTGTGGCTTATAAATTTGTGTTACTCTACACCAAAATGGAGGATTTACCAGGACCTTCAGATTGAGTTGTATGAACACTGACTGTATAGTCCACTTTTGGGTTAACCTACCTTGTAATTTTTTAAAGTAAAATATCAAAAACATATTTGTAATGAAATGTAATTGGTAAACATAAGAAGTTTGTTTTTTGTTCCATAGTAATCAAAATTAAGTCAATCCATTAATTTAAGGCTCAACTGTCCTTTGGCATTGAGGTGTTTTTAAGGACAAGTGATTTGTTTTGGCCTTGTTTAAGTTTCATTAATAATTTTTTTAAATAATTTGTAATATTTTGAAACTTTAAGACATGGCTTAAATTTCATAAATTGATTTGCCAGGCACTTCCAAACATATCTTCATGTTGTTACTGATTGTTCTTATTAGAACTATTAGTGTTAAAATGAATGCTAAGATATGTTAGTAAATACATTTTGTGTGGTAAGTAGGCTAATGTTTTATCAAGTTATAGGCCTTTTAAATATTAAAATAAAGTTGATTTTAACTTATAGGCCTAAATGTAATTTTATTTTCTCCATTCGTAAAAAGATGTAGCTTAGGCCTAAACATGATATACAAAACATAGGATAAATAAAAAAGAGGAAAAAATAAAAAACTGAGATTATTTTTTAATGAAACTGTTAGTTAATACCTTATAGGCTATAACAACCTTAATACCAACAGATTAAAAATATTTTTTCTTCATGGTAAAATGTTATGCGATTACTTTGGTATGATTTATTTTAAGATAAATGTACTTACCTTTTTCCAATGAAGCAGGAATCCATTTATTTTACTTACTATTGTTATTTTCAGGTCATATTGACTAGAAAAGCATATTTTAATATCAACATTTATAAATGGAACCCTATACGCGGTTTTGATCCAATCCAACTCGACTTATGTTTTTTTTATTTGTATACTCGAGATTCAAATCTTTTGCTATTTACTCGACTTGACTTAAAAAAACCTGTACTCGCACAACTAGGGTTTGTTTGTTTCCCACAAGATAACGTGGGAAGGTTGGTGGTCAGTGATTTTAGTATAATTTAATTGTCAAACAGCTATTTACATGATAAACCACAATATTGATGTGGCCATGAGTTTTATAAAGTGATATCAAGAATAATGGAATAATTGCTTTGGGCTCATATATCCAAGCTAACAAGATTTTTACTCTACAAAAAGGAGCAGTAAGACTGATGGGCCAAAGTCCCTCAAATTACATATGGTAAAAAGTTTGTATCAAGTAAACTTCTCACCTTGTACAGATCTTATATCAACTTTCATTTATGGTTAAGAGTGATTATATATTTATCTTACTCCAAGGATTGTTGATTAAGAATCTTGACTAATCACCCGCCAAGCATATTTGATGTAATGTGATTACCGGTATTGTAAATAAACAACTAAAGAATAATAAAGATGATTACTACAATTAGTTATAAAAACACATCTGTGTTTCGTATCATTGTACAATCAAGTATTAATAATTTGTAAAGAGTGACATTTTTTGTGAATTTGAAAAACTATGAAGCCTCTATTTCAGAGTTTGTTTAATGCAACGTTAAGTGTACAAGTGTTTCAGAACAGATTCTAAACATACATCGTAACAAAACCCCTCTGCAACCAGAGGACATGTGCAACACAGTCTCGCACCAAGTAACAATGGTTAAAAAGCTGTGATAATTTCCAGTTTAATCTCTTTCAGTTAAATAAAATTATATTCCAGAACTTTACAACAATATGTGTACATTACATAACAGCTTTACATGAGTATATTTATGTTAATGAATGAGATAGAGAAAGTAACTGGCAGTAGGTTCAATGATTTAGGTTTTATGAACTGATAAAGAACAATTTAGATAATGTTATAAAAGTGATACTATCGTTTGCCTTTAACACACGCCGAGAAGCACAAACATAATTTTTCTACATAAATCACATACTTGATATTTTTTCAATCGCAAAATGTTATATTCATTTTTAAAACTCCATCATTCATAGATAATATAATTTTGTTAAGTAATAAACAATCGTTAGGAGTTAAAATTACACACTTCCCTGATATAACTGCTCCATATAGTTTTTTTTACTAAGAATAATGTTTGAGTCTTTTTACCTACACCAAGAAAAAATCACCCTTGAAAATGCTTAAGTTATAATTACATGATAATGTTGTAATCAAATAAGAAATTAATTTATTTTAAGATTAATTTCTACAATTTCTTTCTTTCAGATATTGGAAGACACAATCGACACTCCTTACGGACTAGATAAAAAAGCCATAACTAATCTGAACTTGGCGAACAATGAGCTGACAGAGTGGCAGGGGAAACTTTTATCTGATAGTCTACCAAACTTGGTCAGTTTAGATCTGTCAAATAATAAAATAGCGCAAGTTTCAAACGCTCAAAGTATTCTCCTCAACAATAAGCTTCTACATTTGAAATTATCTTACAACCTTATTCAAAATTTAGGACACAATCTAGACACAATCCTGTGGAGCCGTTCTATTTCCCATCTAGATGTGTCATACTGCAACATAAATTCTGTGACAAATTCAGAGTCGATAATGTATTTGACAAACTTGACCCATCTTAGTTTATCAGGTAACCCAATATTTGTGGTTGACAACCTTCATTCGAACACTCTGACTTATTTAGATTTGTCGAGTTGTCTTTTAGGCATCAGCGGCAAAGGCATTAGAGAAGAGGCATTAAAAAATCTGCCAAAATTGCAGCACTTGAATGTGTCTTTGAATGGTCACTTGATGAAGTTTTCATCATCGAGGCCTCTCTCTTATTCTCTCGTACACCTTGAAGCATCCAACTGTGCTTTTGAGACCCCTGATTTGTGGTTGTTTCCGAATTTACGACGAGTCGTGATGAAAAGAAATTCGATGAAAACATTGCACAATGAAATTCTTTTACACAACAGTGACTTAGAAAGTCTCGATGTCTCAGAAAATTCAATTCACCACATCGAAGAACATGCATTATTGGGAAGTAGTTCCTTAAGAAAGTTGGACTTATCTCAAAATTTTTTAAGTAGTTTAGATTGGAATATTTTCTTACAAACTCCCAAACTGGAAGTCCTAAATATCTCAAGAAATTTACTCAAATCTCTGGACGAACTTCCACTGCCTTCATTAGTGCTTCTAGATGCCAGTAGATGTGAGATTTTTAGATTAAGCCCGAACATACTCGGAAAAACAAATAACCTTAGATATTTGAACTTGTCGCACAACTTCATAGAGATTTTGCCACTGAAACTGTCTTCAGTAAAGTTGCTAAGTTTAGATTTAAGTTATTGTCGACTAGCAGACCTCAAACACGAATCATTTAAAGAATTATCATCACTCCGAAGATTAAACTTGATGGGCAACCGACTGACCAATCCGCTGAATCAAAGTTTACTGGAGGAAGTCATAGAGTTGAATTTGCTAGACAACCCGTGGCATTGCGACTGCTCCGATCCAGACTTCAGGAGAACTTGGCAATATCTTTCGTTGTATCCGAAAAAGACTAGTAATTTGAGAAATCTAATATGCCATTCGCCAAAAGAACACGCAGGAATGTCGTGGGAGAGTAGCTGTTTCAGAGTTTTAGGCGAAGGTAAAACGTCCAAAACCGGAACCTGGTATTCCTTTCTAGTTCCCTTGCTAACGGTTTGCTGCATGGTAGCTGTTTTTACCGTAATTCGCCAAGCGTACGTCTCACATGGGCTCGAAGTAGAACAAAGAGAGATGGTGAGTCAAAGAACTATACGTAGTTCCGAGACGAGGATAAATCCTCGCAGAGCTGTACACCACTACTTTGACGAGGATTTAGAGAGAGGCATCCAAATGTCGGTGAATGAATCGACACAAAGATCTTCCATTCATGAGTTATCAAAGCTTCCCAGCTATGAGGAGGCATTACTGCTTCCCAAACTCCTAAGCCAAGATGATTTAAATAATATCATTAAAAACTATGAAGAGCGAGACAGGTTTGAACAACCTGCTTTAGATGACACTAGAGCGCACTTGACAGAAAACAATGAACAGCCAGAGGACCCTCTCAACTGTCCATCCACTTCCAGGAATTCTTATACTACTGAAGATCATTAACGTGACTCTCCCAAAATGTGTAAAACTCTTGATATTTTATTTATATTTGCATTCTGTGTGTCTACTTGAAGTCTTAGCTTTAGAGACCACCTGTTAAGTTTAATATATCCCAACTTATAATAACATAAACTTTATCAGCACATCACACCATGTGACAGTTTATACGATGTACTTATGTGTTGTGTTGTTCATAAATGTGAATTGGAAGGTAATATAGCTTGTGTAAATAATAAAAATTACCCTTTTTATAGTTGATTTGATAGCTTAATTTCACCAAATTTGTTAATTTCTCGATGGTGTTAAATGTGAGTTAAGTAATGTTAGTGATGGTTGTCAACACGTTCGCTGCTTAAAATTCCATAATGGTCGTCCCAAGCAGCTGAGCCACACATGCTTCATATAGAAATATCTACAAATTTACCACCTATTACCCTCTAGTAGGACTTTTTCATTTGTAAGTAGTAACCATTTAATCTGCAAACCCTTTTTTCAACTAATATTAAAGGTTTAAATTTATTTAAGCCCATTTTACACAAGCAAGGCCATTTGTCGTCTTTAACCTTAGTTTTTAAGGTGCTCTGCTATATTTTATAATGTTTACTTCCATAAAATAAAATAATTTAACGTGCTGTTATACATCTACCTCCTGGACAGATGCTAATTTTTACTTTAATCCCTTCAAGAAAATACATGTTCACTTCTACCAACTGAAGTTGGATAACTCCGGCATACATCCCAGTACCACCGTTACTAAACCGTTACATAGGGCAGAATAGCTGAGCGATTCACACACTGTTTTCTTACCGTTCACCCGTGGCAGTCAAACTACTCAAAGAATGCACAAAATCGTAAAGCAGTCAAGTCGACAAACTACCCACCTGCTAATTACCCACTATAATATCGGCCAAATAAATTGACAGTTGGGCTGTAGCCAATAGCATGGCTGTACAATGTCACTGTTGCCGTAGAAAAATATCACTCGAATGTATTCCGATCAGCTGGTGTTGAGTTTTGGCAATGCTATTTGGTCTACTATTGGCTGATCTCGGTTGATATCTCCGTAGGGAGGTAAACCAAGCCCTCAACTGGGAATTATTTGGCCACTATTATAGGATAGAATAGGCTTTTAAGTCCTAATTTTAATAAAAAGTACAAAATGTATAACATAACTAACACTACAAAAACACAGAAAAAATATCTCCCGAGCAGCGAAAAAACTACTCTATCTAAATTGAGTGCAAAATACACACTGACCACATTTCAGAGCAAAGTGTGAATGATAACCGATGGCAGCAGACATGATAAACAGATAGATACCCTATTCACTCTAAATTATAACTCTTACAAATACAAGAGGAAATCCGGTATTTTACGAGGGGTTATTTTCAATTTCAGTTTTTGTATATATATATATATATATATATATATATATATATATATTTAATTCTAATTGTTGTTTAATGAGTTATGAAGTACTGAGAAATTGTAATTAACAGCACAAAAATAATACTTGAGTGAAACCCCTTTTAAAATTGTAAATAAATAATGAAAATTGTTTGTGAGGATTATCTTTCTATCTTAATATATAAAATGCAAATACCACTGACTGACCTATCATGAAATCTCCATAACTAGAAGGCCTACAGAGTTGAAATTTGATATGTAGGTTGCTCTTTGGCCCTAGGTGCTCGCTAAGAACGGTATTACAAAATTCCTCCTGAGTTCTGCCCCGCTGGGTCCCAAAGTTACCATGTACTCCTTATGGACAGACATTCACTTTGATTTGAGCTGATGAAAATTCAAACAACTGATCTTGATTCGTATTAGTTCCAAGGGCCAACCACAGATTGAAGCACACACAACTATCAAAGTTTACGAGGGCGAAGCCACAACGGGTCGGCTAGTACACTATAAAAGAACAATGTCTAGAACTGTTTTATATTTATATGTTTATTTTTCTTTAAACTGTTTGCTGAATAAATAATAATATATTCCCTGATGAAATATTTGATTTTCGAATATACAAACCTATTTTTCAGTTTTTAAAAATCCAAAGGGTAATAGACAAACAATTTTAAAATGAAAATGAATTTATTCCGAGACATTATTTTATGAGTTACATTGTTATAATTGTTCAGAATCACAGAATCCAAAACATTACATTTAATATAAACAAAATTATTGTAAACCGAATAAATACACATAATACAGATTTTGACCAAGAGAGCTACTGAAAACAGATCGTTCTACAAAATGTTACAGTATAAAGACTTAATTGAAACTACAGTAGTTTGATAAAATATTTCAACCCCACAAATAACTATAAACACGCCCACAATGGTAGAGCTAATTTGACATTCAAGAATACAACACAGAACCAGTGTAAGAACACAATTTTGGAATGCTGGAAGAACAAAAGTACCCGATGCTAGTGCTATTGGCTAGATCACACAAATATATCCGAGACTTAATTTCCCTGAGCTGTTTGAAAAGCTTAAAATATATTCCCATTTTTTCTTAATAACACAGTGGATGAGAAAGTATTCAAGTAAGGCAGATGCCAATCCAGATTTGCTGTAATAGAATATCTGATAAGACTAGGTAGGTAGTAGGAATGCAACCGGTTAAATTTCATGAGAAGAAACAATCACTAATTTAAATACACAGACGCTAACAATGAAACAGTGTTTACAAATACATTTATTTTGTGTAACGGTCCGCTTAAAAATGACCAGACAAAAGGCTAGGTTGAAGTAATACAATATACAATCGTGTAAATAACAATTTGACGTTTAATTTGGATGTTACATTCCTAAAGAAAAGTTGTTGAGTTCAAGGAGGAAACCAGCGGCTTATGGCTCTACCTTGAGTAGTTCAACGTCGAATATCAGCGTGGCGTTCGGAGGGATAGTACACAGCAGTCAAGGAAAATCCACTGTTTGCAACTTACATTTGGAATACACTGCGATAAATTGTTAATCAAGTCTACAACAAAGGTTACGATAAACAGAATGGATTAGATGAATGAAAAAAGGAAAGCAGTAATTTTTGTTAAATTTTGTACTTAGATCACATTGTTTGTAAGGGATAACTGTAGCCTACAGGTAATATGCTTACAAGTTTTATTACTGAGATCGAATTATCATTTATAAATCGAACAGAGAGGCCTAATTAATGGTTTTTGAAATTTTGTATTGCAATAGTAAAAATATAAGGTATTGAAAAATGTAATTCAAACCAAAAATTTAATTTAATTTGATGAGTTATATGCCTTTTGGGATTTATATTCAGAGGCAGTTTACTTAAACACTAGGGATGAGTCAATACCGAAATTTATCGATTCTCGATACCGATACCAGAAAAATCGATTCCCGATTCTCGATACCGATACCATCGATACCTACGATTATTCAGTACCTATAGTTGTTAAAATTATTGTTAAAAACAGTTACAAATTTATAATACCATTTAAAATTATTTAGTAGTATTTTGTAGTTAATTATCAAACAAATTTTTTAATGCAATTTTTTACATAATTTAATGTTAATTTCACTAGTATGCTATAGTAATATAGAAAAACAAAAACTATTTAATATAAGTTCATAATAGGGAAAAACTTGGTTGTAAGATATTGACTCAAAGAAATAATGTTGGTCAGCCGACTGGTTTATTGCTTTCAACCAGACCCCACACATCCCTCTTCCTTCCTTATCTCCAAGGCAAGACTTTTGCCGCCGACCCAAACACTCCTCGTGCCTTTTGTAGAGCGGGTAAACGGGGGGAGTATCTCTTCCCGTGCACTTTGTAGCGCAGGTAAATGGTATAGGTATCGATGGTATCGGTATCGACATTGAACGAATGAATCTCGAAACCGATACCAATGTCCAAGAATCGGTATCGAGAATCGACTCATCCCTATTAAACACATTAAAACCGTTATGCGGACTGATAGAAAGAAAGGGGTTGATTCAAGAAAATTTAATATCTCTATATAGTAACATTTAAAAAATAAACCAGAAAAGGAGCAGGGTTGTTGCGTTTAAAATTCTGTTTGTCGAGACACAAATAAACAAAAATTGATGGAATAATAAAAACATGACATCGATAGTCAGATAATTTTTTTTAAAATAAGTTAGATTATTAATTAGTGCTATTAGTATTAGTGGAGTGTTGAATATAGTAGACCTGTAAATATCACTGTCATATAGAAAATCTATAAAACTAGAATAAGTTATTTATTTGTTATTTACAAGACAATGCAATGAAAAGCGTAAACTACATAGAACCGTTCATCCTGGGTTGATAACAAAATGACATAACACCATTACTATTTACAGCACACAGTAGATGTTTTTATAACGTTTTAGTTTTAATTAACTTTAATTAGTTCTATTTTAAACTTTTCCTCTCTACCTTCGTTGAAACGCAACAAAATTACTATCCAAAAGTGGGATTAATAAGAATAGGCTAGTAAAATTCTATACTCTAATACGAGCTATGTCTGTTTCTTTGCTTGTTTGCAAAATTTATCTCGAGATCCAGCGGAAGGATTTTGCTGAAAGTTTGGGTCTAAAAAATGGATTGGTGAAAACCACTACCTCAGGAAAACTCGTTTGAAAATTGAAAATTTTAACATTGGGCTTATGGAGTTGGAAATCACAACACCGGTTACTATGAATAACAAAAACAAACCATTAAATCAGCTTCTATAAATTAAAATATTGTGAACAGCTGTTTATCATTATGGAAAAAAACCACTTGAAAGGCAACTCTCATAATGGAAATAAAAAACTACTTGAATGGCAACTCAACTCTTTTTCCGATAGGCGAGTGAGCGAAGCGAACGAGGTCATATTGAAAATGAACGAGTATTTGAAATAAAACAAATTCAATGCCTCTTTTGCGGGATCAAACACCGAGCATGGCTCGGTTCACCGGTACTATTAAATTATTTTGAAAAAAATTGCATTCACATGATGAAGAAATTTAACCCTTCCCAAGTGACGACTGTGGGGCGAAGCCCTACTCTGTATGCTATATATTTTTTGTTAGGATAAAAAAATAAATTTTGAAATATTTATTTTTTCCACAACCATCTGATGGTTAACAATAAAATTGTTTTATCCCGTATAAACATTTATTAGTAAGAATGGGGTTATGTTTTTTCCCCCATATATTTAACTAAGTAATAATGAACGATCGTTAAAGATAAGAAGAATTGAGAGACGTTTTATTAAAATTTAAATCCCCTATGCTAACATTGAAGGTTTTCAGCGAAAATAATTCCGAGCTGCAGGGAGCGAGCCGCCATGATAAATGCCGAGGTGACGCGTAGTGGGACGTGGCCAGTACAGCTGGCCGTCCGACCGTCGGAACCAAGTTAGTACGGAAAGAATTCCGACTGGCTGCCGAGAGTTCGGAGACAACCTGTTGAAATTAATTATACGCTGTCCAGGATCAGATTGTAGTTGACTTACTCCTTCCGCTGCAAGACTCACTCACAAGGACGCTGGAGATTAGGATTCGAATGGCCTCCGGCCACTTCCAGGCAGTATGACTCCACCCACTTTGAAGTTTTAAATCATTTATTTTAATATTTATTTCAAAGTAACAATGATAGATGCTTTGAGGTTCAATATACAGTAGAGTCTCGATTATCCGGCCTAAACCGGCCGCGGAAAGCTCGGATAAGCGGGAAGGACGGATATCACGGAAAATAATAAAAACAATGTAACAAATTTTGATTTTTTTTGTCTAAGCGCGCGGAAGTCGATGGTTTGATTGTGCACGGGGACGGTTTGATTGAACACGGAAAATTATAAAAACAATGTTAAAAAATGTTGTTATTTTTCTTAGGTGCACGGAAATTGATCGTTCGATTGTGTACGGGGGCGGTCGGATAACACGGAATGTCAGATAACCGAAGGTCAGATAATCGAGACTCTACTGTACTTTTGTTACTTCAATTTTGCTTGAAAAATGTTATAAGAGCAGATGTTTTCAAACATCTAATTAAAATGATGCCAAAATTCATATAGTTTTGATACAATATTAACTAATAGTTAGCTGTACGAAAGAGTAAAAATAACTGTATTTTTCTAACAATGAACAATAACTGATCACAACTTAACTCCAACCAATACCCAATACTTGTCAGCATTCTGTCACACACTGGGATCGTTACCAATACCCAATACTTGTCAGCATTCTGTCACACACTGGGATCGTTACCAATACCCAATACTTGTCAGCATTCTGTCACACACTGGAATCGTTACCAATACCCAATACTTGTCAGCATTCTGTCACACACTGGAATCGTTACCAATACCCAATACTTGTCAGCATTCTGTCACACACTGGGATCGTTACCAATACCCAATACTTGTCAGCATTCCGTCACACACTGGAATCGTTACCAATACCCAATACTTGTCAGCATTCTGTCACACACTGGAATCGTTACCAATACCCAATACTTGTCAGCATTCTGTCACACACTGGGATCGTTACCAATACCCAATACTTGTCAGCATTCTGTCACACACTGGGATCGTTACCAATACCCAATACTTGTCAGCATTCTGTCACACACTGGGATCGTTACCAATACCCAATACTTGTCAGCATTCTGTCACACACTGGGATCGTTACCAATACCCAATACTTGTCAGCATTCTGTCACACACTGGGATCGTTAAAGAAATTCATGACTCTCACAATAATGGGTAGTAATACTAAAGAGGCTGTATATTCTCAATAGAATAACCATGGGTATTTTTTGTACAGTTTATCAAAACTATAAGAAATTTGGTATAATTTTAATTAGTTTATGACGAGCAATATGGTAATAAACTTCTTGATTATCACTGTGTTATTACTTGCGGGATGTAATAAAAGACGTCTTTCAACGGAAATATATATTTTTAAGTGTTCTTAACTGTATTTTACTAATCCTATAAATATGGCAATACAAGGACCAAAGCATCCAGTAGGTGAGTCATACTGCCTGAGAGCCAGGGCCGCCACATCTCTAGATCGGGCCCAGGGCCACACTCTGACTGCTGGGCCCCCTCTCCCAATATTTACAGGCCCTAGCCTCACCACTAAACTATACACCATTTTTTCGGGGCAGTGGTCCCGGTAGCCCCCCTCCCCCCATGTGGCGGCCCTGCGAGAGCGGCCGGGTGTCATAAGTCCTACTTCCAGCCTGGGTGTGTGAGTCGTGGGGTCGTAGCAGATAGCAATTGCCATCCAATCCTGGACAGTGTACAAGTTTAAGGAGAGAACCAAAAAATGAATTGGTACTAATAATTTTCATGCAAGTAGTATAGTTAGTTGGTATGAAAGGATATATTCCAGGATGTCCAGAGGACCCGTAAGCGAAGTCGGGGGAGCACGTCAGCTTGGCTCTTTGTCCCACGCTCAACTGGAACATGAAACAAGGACTGTTATAAGGGTGAAATCAAATTAAAACCAAGTAACGAAATAATAGTGGACAAAATAGTTTTTTTAAACTTTATAATTGGACTAATTAAGAGAAATAGAACATAGCTGTTCAGGAACCCAAGGAAATAGTCAATAGTCATTCATATGTACATATATATAATGCAGTTAGCAACATTTTTAACTGGAAATTGTGGGCGTTTGGCAAATTGTAGGATGATGAGAGATGGTTCAAATTAAAGGTCTTGATCCCAGAGACTCGGGAAAAATAGATGTATTTCCAAACAGTAATCAGCAAACGAGAAATAAGAAAAAACATCCCCCACAAGAAAAGCATGGGGATTTAAAAACATCTGCTTTGTTTACATTAAAAAATGTGATTATGGGCGAAATTCACGAACGCTCCTCCAAGCTTCTTTTACCTTTAACCTTCCTTGATCTGTCCTCTGACCTTCCTTCAACCTCCCTCAAGGAACTGTTTAAGGAGCGTTTAAGGGAGGTTAAAGCGGTTGGAGGATGGTTGGAGGAAACGGTCTTACAGCTGATTCGTTAAATGAAAACAAAGCTTAGTTAGGTTATGTTGTTGACAACAAATAGATGCTCCGTTGGTACCTATACCGTTTCTAACGGTTTAACACTAAACCTAGTGTTATTAGATCCATTGTCCGTACATTTTACTGAATTTTTATTTATATACTATTTTGGTATATTCTTACTTCTACATGATTTTAAATTTTAGTTAATTCATCAAGGTAAATCGTACTGCTGGCTTCTGAATTGGTTGACAATACATCGGTACCTTTTGATGGATGTTTTTCACAGGACAATATGGATTAAAATTTCCGAATGTTTATACAGTTTTTATCAGAGAGTGTCTTATTATTAGTTTGAAACCTTAACCCATTGGCGTAGACATACGAGCAGGTCTCATTCCTTACTTGTAATTTTATTAACGTGTGAATTGGAGTATAAAATTGGTGTTTTTAAATGGATTAATGGCATATTTTAATTAAAATATTGTTTTCTTTCAGTTTAGAGAGTCGCATTGGCACACACACAGTAGACATAAGTAAAAATTAGCAAAATCAGTGTTGACCATGTGCAAGTCTCAAAGAATTAACCGATCCCGTCAACTTCCAAGCAAGCCTGCCACCGTTTATTTTACTTGGGCCCTCCCACCAACGTTGCCACAGACTGGTTAACTCATTGAGAGTTGCACAACTGGTCAGTTTTGGTCGTGTGCGGGAATCGAACATCGTATCGCCACCTGGCCAAGGTGTTTCCACGACGTAGCCAACGTAGCTAACACGACCAAAGGCCTGGCGGCGATATTAAGTGTTTTCAGTCAGTCCGCGCCCCTAGCGGATAGAACCGTAGACGCCCGCGGTCATTAGTTACATATTTTGCTACTAGAGTGCAGCACCAATCAATTCCCGTTATAGGCTACTAAAAATAGAATAAAATTACTACCTCAATGGGTTAAGTTATGCATTCTTATGATTCATTTTATTTTAAGATTCATTTTTTTAAATGATACATGCTCGCACAAAATATGTATAATGTTGTAGACTATGTAAAGATTAACTGCGGGTATGGTGAATTAAGACTATAAGATTGAAGATAAACTAACTGATGCATAAGTTGTTGAACAAAAAGCATAAATAGCTTTTTTAAGAGGAATTTCCCAAAACTGTTACACTAGAGATAGCAGGATAAGTACAGTTGTAACATAAAGAAAGAAGGGCGAAGGCCTAATTAAGCTACCTTTGAAGATATAAACTATCACTGACGTACATTTAGGCTTAGGCCTCACGTGTAATATTATGAGATATCATATAGTCTAGCAACAATTTAATAAATGTATTAGTGGATGCTCATATTTCTATGAGACGAGTTTTAAAATAAAAATTTAACATTGTTTAACTAATGCCAGGATATCAGTTAAACTCCTCCTTAACCCTTTCTGCTCGTTTGTCGGGACAGCCCTGCCGGCCGCATTTAGCAATGTCGTCACATTTAAGGGCTCACCCGCCCATGCGTTTTCAGTTTTTTTAAAATTTTTTATTATGATTTTTTTTGTCCCCAAATTATTCGTATAAAAAAAACAAAAACAAAAGGCTGTGTTTTTAAATGCAACTAGATAGGGATAGGCCAGTCTGAAAAATGAGAGTGGAAAGGGTTAATTTGTAAATATGCAATTTTTTGAGTGCAGGAAAATCAAGTTTGACTCTTTACTCTCGATGGCACTTTTATGTTTGCAATCAAAGAACTTAATTACTTTTTCTCCCTAAAAACATTGTTTAATAACTCGATTTCTGTTGATTCTTTTCACTTTAAACATTGACGTATAATATGTAAATAAATAACGAGTTCGCACGCAGCACGCTGACGTGAGGGGAGTGAATTTCCACATACAAAACTTTTAAAACTCAAAATCAATCTAAAAACATACATTTGTCCAATTTTTATTGAAATCTGAAAACACAGATTTTTTGGCTGTTCTGATACTCCTGGTTTCATTAACTTGCAAAGCTGGGAATACAATTTTGTGCATTATAAGGTTAGGAGAAGGTCCAGACAGGCTTGAAAGTAGACGTGAGGTTGCTGGGGATGGTAAAAGTACTCTAACAAAGGAATAACAGGCTTTTCTAATGAAAAATCCCCATAAGACAACGTACTGTGTTTAGTCAATACACATTTTCTTTAATAACTCGGTAAATATTTATGCTAGAATGACGAGAGAGGGCTTAAAACTTTCGCCTCTCTAATTCCCACCCTTTTACATGCATTAATTTTACATCCGGGGCTTTTGTGACCCTTTTTGGGCCCAAAAACTCGAAATTTGAAAGATTAATCTCCAAAAATGGGGTTTAGAGTTTTCCGATTGTTTTGCCCAACGAACTTGTCCAACTGATTACAAAAAGGAACGTCCCTACCAAATTTGAAGTAAATCGGACAAAAATTGCGACCGCTCGAGAGCAAACACACATATATAACAGGGTACTCACGGTTATTTTCATGTTTTTATACTTATATATATATATATACACACATATATATATATATAAAATTTTGAACGACCCCCCAAAACATGTTCAGGGGGTCATGTTAGGAACTTCTATGGTGGTCCCGGGCTTAAGTTTCACCGTGCAGGTCATGCTAATAGTTCACTTTCCAAAGGAAATTCACTAATAAACAAATGTGGTATTGGGCAATTCTCTAGGAAGTGGTCCTGCTTTGTTATTTTTTTAAACTGGGTAAAATTTGGTGAAACATTGTTTCCAAGTAAAATAATTATTAAATTTCATCAAGCATAACTTTTCTTAAAAAAAAATATTTTTCCTGAAATTAAGCTTCTAACACAAGCAAGTTCCATTACATGAAAGTGGGACATTTTTATATATTTTTAAGTTATAATTTGAATGGTAAAACTAGTTAATCTATTTGAATAATTTACATTGATAAACGATTGGAAATCTAATCTGCTAAACCTCTGAAAAGAAAAAGTTAAACATTTCAAGCAATTGTCAAATTCCCATCCCATGTTTGTTTGTCCCGTGCAACACACAAAGATGAGATTTTTATTTTAAAACTCAAACGAATTAATATTACATACTGCAACTTCAAAGCCAAATACAAAAATATATAAGAAAGGCAAACATAAAATTTCAAAGTTTTTTAGGGGATTAAACAAAACTGGTGTTTATGAATGAATACCACTTATTTTCTGTTATAGGTTTTAATAGACAATTAATAACGTATTAACATTGCTATTAGATTTCATAACAAAAATTAAATTACAGAAATAATATCACTTATAAAAATAACAAATAGTAAAAATCGACTCCATGTTGGAGCACTTTATACTTTTTTCAAAAATGTCTATGGGTTGTGGAAATTCATAAAATATGCGCTCTCCTTTGGATTTAAAATTTGGGGTGTCAAAAAGCTTCAATATTTGTTCAAATCCAATGTATGATTTTTCATTTTCACCGGGAATAAATTTCTGGCCATTTTTAATTGTTTACCTTTTCTTACACCTCTCATTTTATCTCTATTCTCCAAGTTAACCTCATCTCTATGCTTCTCTTTGTATTTCTTACATCTTTCAGCACAGGAAAGAGGTTTAAAGTTAATACTCTCAAAATTGTCTTCACTTTCACTTAAAACCACACTTTCCATTTTAGTTGATATTAAATGTAACTAACCACAGAGAAAACAAAGAACATTTCAACCAACACTAGCCTAATCTTTATCACCAAACTGTTGATTTGGAACTAACCCTTTAAGTCACTGGTTCCCCACCAATTGTGTTCCCTCAAAACAACCACTTTCTCGCTATTTTTAGGCAAAGAGTAAAACAATATAATTAAATTATAATGTGACATTTTTATGTCAGGGAATATAAAACTAAGCATATTTGTCACTTGCAATATACTTAATTGTAGCAGATAGATAAGATACTAAGATAGATAGGATAGATAGATAAGATTTACTAATAAATAAGACATTTCTTAGTAAAAATCAAACGACATGTATACCACTTAAATTAATTGTTTAGAAATAAAATAAAATAAAAACTACAGCTTTAGTACTTTTTTTATTGTCACATTAAACAAATAAATCACAATATTCATGAAGATTATGTTTTATCTATATATTAATACGCCAGGGGTTTTTTCTTCAAAGTCATAACTCGATAACGGCTTGACGGATTTTAACGTTTCAGGTATCAAATTGAAGGTATTTTTACGTATGTTTGCCAATATGTCTCAGAATGTTTTGTTATGTTTGTTTACAACTGAAGTAACCTTTTGTTGGGTACACCCTTGCTTGGATTCGAGCAACAGGACACCTTGTAATAATTAATCTATTAAATTAATGCGGATTAGTTCTGGTTGGACAGGTAATTTATTAAAAGCCCAATTGAATGTTTATTATTGTGTCTGATTCAATTAAATTAAATTCAAAACATCATTATGCTGATTTCCTTTGCTGCGGCCTTGCTGGTCTCCTATGACTGGGGTGGCCTGAGGGCGCATCCAGCGGCCGGTCACCAGTGACCGGCCCGCAATCAACGTGTTAAAGATAAGGAAACTTGGAGGAGCGTTCGTAAATTCCGCCCAAAGTGTCTACTTTGTTTACGAACTGACATGTGTTCCTTCTTGTTTTATTATCCTCAGCATGTAAAGACAAAAAAAAACAGATGAGGCAGAGTATTGGAGCAAGGTTAGGGGTTATGGTCCCTTCAAGCCACTAGTTTATTCATAAAGAAGTAGAGGACAATATCTGAAATAGTGAAATTATATATAAACCTATCTCCTTCTTAAAAGCTGTCAAAATAGATAATTCAGTTAATCAGTAAGAACACACATATAATAAATACAAATTAAACCAATTAAATGCATAATTAATACTTTTTAAACTTAATTAATTATACCACTACTAAAAATAGTAGATATTAGTGGACTAAAACAAAAATTAGCTTAATCAGACCTAGGCTAATACATTCAATCAGACCTTAGAAAAATACTTTATACAGACCTGTGCAACACCTTGGTCCCATCCCTTTATCACTTCTCCTTTTCCAATGCGAAACTTGAAAGGGGCGCCCCGATCTCGCGAAGAATCAAATTTAACTCCATTCTCAAGTGTACCTGACAAAAAGAGAAACATCACAATGGTATAAAGTTGTTGACAAACTAGATAAGAGGATGCTCCAACTGGATAAGGATGACTGAGAAAATTTAAGAAAACCTACAAAGGGCTTGACAAACCTGAATGGTCTTGTCCAGACATTGCTCCAAACCTTTGCGTCTACGAGTCGTAGTCCTAATCACCAAGATTAGAAATAATTTTTCCAGATTGTTAATGTGGCATTGTTATCATATTGTCAGGGGCGAGATTTTGCTCAGTTATCTCACAATTACATACCTAATAATCCTTTTCCAGACAGAGGATAAAAGAAAAGTAAAATATAATAATTGTAATATAAGTCTATCTCTTCTGCCACTCTTCTATTACTAATGTGACTTAACTCACAACATTTATCAAACAAACATGAAGTTGCTAGTATATAAAACCTCACAATGTATTTTGATGTTTCTCCGTTATACTGCTAGACATGATGCCAAGTCATCGCTGAATCAAGAGACAACCACAGGCCTGTCTACTGTCTTTTGAGTTACAGCAAAAATATACTAAATAAATTCATCCCAACAGTATCACTGGTATTCAGTGATTCAGCAATCAGACTCTTTTCACATTCCCTAAACTGGGATTCTAGATAGTACCGTATTTAAAAATATAAATCATTTACAGTTTAACATCAAAGAAATCAGAAAATACCTGCTGCACTCTAAAGCCATTCTGCTATCTAAAGCTGAACTTCTGCTAGGGTTTGAGGTAGGCCATTATAAAAACTATTATATATATATGCAAAAAATGTTCATTTTCAAACTGACATATCCAAAAAAGCCTACAGAAAAAATCTAAATTTCTTTACGGGTATGTTATGGTACCATAAAAAGTGAAAAAGGGAGACAAAGTTACTTGTCTGGACTCAAGTACGAATAACCATAACTTGGTAGCAGAGTATACAAGTTTGAGTGAAATCAAGCACAGCCTTTACATGCAGTGGGCCACCTGCTATCTGCCATTGGGCTATTAATTAAAGATGCTTTTCAAGAACAGATTGACCTTAGATAAAAATGAAACCAGGGTTTAGACTGTTCCCTATTAAAACATTAAAACGTGCTAATGGAAACACACAATACCCCTGTCACAGCAAACCTGCGTACTCAGCAAATTTCCGATGCACATTTTTGTCTTAATACTACATAAAGCCGCTTACCAAGATTCATAGAAATATATTAACAAATAAGCGATATTTTAATTATTCTACATAAGAATAACATTGGGGATGAGTATTTAGGTTTGCTTACACAAGGAACACAAACAATTGATTTTGATGCAAATATCAATACAATTCAACTAGGTGAAGCCACATACCATGTTTTTTCAAAATTCATTCATGAATAAGCGATATATAACATTTGAATCATTCTCCATAAGAATAACGTGAGGGCTGAGTAAGCAGGTTTGCTGTAAAAGGAACGAAAAATATGGGTTTTCACTCAAATATCAATATTACTCAACTAGGTGAAGCCACATACCAAGTTTCATCAATCTATATTCATAAATAAGCGATGTATACCATATTTTAAAAGAATAACATGGGGGATGAGTACGCAGGTTTGCTGCAACAAGGAGCACAACAAATGGTTTTTTATGCAAGTATCAGTATAACTCAACAAGAGGTAAAACTACATACCAAATGTTATTAATTTATGTACATAATTAAGGGAGACATAAGATTTGACTTATTCTCCACAAGCCTAACATGGAGGCTGAGTACGCAGGTTTGCTGCTAGGTTCGGAAAGTATCGGTAAAAATTGCTTTTGTGCAAATAAGAATAGACCACAACCAGATGAAGCCACATACCAAGTTTCATTAATATTTGTTCATTAATAAGCGAGATATACAATTTTACTTATTCTCCATAAGTTAACATTGGACAACGTACTTTGTTTAGCACTTTTAATATCTTGGTAACCAATTGACGTAGAGAGCGATAATCGAAATACCAAATTGTTTGTTTTATAAGCTAAATTTAATGGTCTAAACAAAAGTTTGGGTTTAAAAAGAATTACATGTAAAAGTTCAAAAAACCAATTTTTAGGGTACAAAACCCCCCAAAACCACCTTTAAAATAGAGCGACCTGTCTGGTTCTCGAACTCATGAAAATAGATCCTACCTTACAGGTTTGTACCAAATTTCATCTCGAACTCATGAAAATAGATCCTACCTTACAGGTTTGCACCAAATTTCATCAAGATCGGACCATTTTTACGAAAGTTATCGTGCCTACGAACACATATATACCTATATATATGAATTTGAACGAATGGTGTTTTTGGCATCTGGGGGCCTCAAAACTAAAAGTTATCATGGTCTTGGGCTTAAGTCTTACCATGAGACCTGCGGTAATAGCTTTTTCCCTGTAGGGGAAATTCATTAAAATTGAGTATATTCTGTAACTTGTATGAATAATAAGTTAAAATAAGTAGAGGATTCAAGAAGACAAAAATAGCCTGTATTACACAAATAAGCCAAAGTTTTAACAACAGGCCAACCTCAAAACTGAATATAAGGCTTTTCAATAAAAATATAATATTTTTAATTGCAAGCAATTTTGGATGGTTCTTCCTTTCATGACCAGCTGACATGACCGGACTCCATCTGTTAGGTAGTCATGTTGAATCCCATTGTGAAAATATGATTAAGGACTACTGTTGTTGTTTTGCATAAACAATTTCAATTAATGAAGAACCTGATAATAATAACGTACTATATTTTTACAAAAACAGTTTAGTAAAAAACTTTACCATTACGGTAAGACTAAGCAAAAAACATACCTGTATAATGCACAACTACGGTCTGGCCATGTTTTGGAAAGGTTTGACCTAAAAAAACAAACAAATAATTACATACAAATTCTAGTTAACAGTTAGTAAAATTATTTAAAAAAGACTAGGCCCTATATATTTTAAGTACCTATCTAGACCTTTTGATAATGGAAATTCATAATATATTGATAAGAAGTACCGGGAGAGGTACAGCGCTAGGCTTAGGTTTTAATATTTGTTGTTTTAAAGACAACTGTCGTATGGATCAATCCATACATTACATCATGTGAAAAGAAGAAGTTCATTGAATAAGGGTTCAGATAAAAATTCTAATGAGTTGACTTCAATGAGCAGAGGAAGAGGGAAAATCCTGTAATTAACACGTTCGGTGTGGTTGACGATAATTCTCGTCATGCGACACTATCGCTTGGTGCGCGTGCCGGGAATTCTCGTCACTGGCTCCCTCCCAATACATTGCTTCAGTTTGAGCTCAGTTGTTGCCAGGGAAAGTCGCGTCGCTGCCCGGGTGTAGTAGTGCCAGTCTCGTTTTTATTTTGGCGCGCTTTGTTGCTCGGTCGGCCATTTTAGTGATGTTTGCTGTTTGCAGAATTGTTTAGTTGTTACGTGAGTTGTGTTTAGGATTAGTTTATATAGTTTTAGTGCAATGGAGGAAGGTACTGACAATGAATTGATTGAAAATGAATACTCCGATGCATAAGACCTATGTTGGCAAATAATATACACTGACAACTGTTACATTCTGACAAATGGCGGCGGAAGAGGTTGTATATAAATTTTATATACGTAATTAGGTAGTTTTAATTTATTTTTTAGTTGAAAAAACATGTGGGATGCCAGTGTGTTTAAACTAGAGTGATCTAATAACTATTTAGTGACATTTTCGACCGAAAAACCGTAACGAACACGGATGATGGCAACCGAAACTGGCACCAGACACTGATGACGGGAATTCTTGAAACGGAAGTGACGTCACAGCTTGACATCAAAATGGCTGCCATTCCATCTCCTAATGAAATTTTGGAAATCCGGACATCATTTATTCGGAAAGTCATCAATAATAATTTTTTAGCAGTTTAGGGGTCACAATATTAACCATTTTCAGCAGTGATCGTGTTAATGAATTTCATAAATATTATTCGTAGGCCCTAACAATTCAATTTGACATAGCTTTTGGCAATCTAGTGGCACAGTCGTACCATGTCCACGTCACCAAGTCCACCATATGACTACATGCCTATAATATTAATAGAAGTATGCAGAAATGTTTAAAATCTCAGAAGAGCATATTACAGACTTAAATAAATCTTGCTATGCTTTTATACGTTCAACTATTTTTGATCACAAAAAATCATAACAGGCCTAGTTGGTATAAGAATGACTGAGAAGATAGAAATTAATAAAAGAACCAACAAAGAAATGTCTAAGTGATTGAAATTGTATCCTACTGGCTACTGGTTTCCAAGCATGAAAGTCTTCATCTTCAGGCCCAACTAAAGAATCTTTAATGCTTTTTAACGCTATTATAACTTAAGTTAGTGTGAATATCAAAATAAATCGAGGCGTCTGAGTCAAGTACAAACATTGTTTTTCATAACCTCGTGGAAACGTAAAACACATGGTTAGAAATATCTAATAAACGTTATTTAACAGCCAGTTAAACACTTTTTTACACATGTTTCAAATATTTCGAATCTTATTCCAATGAGTTTATATCGATAGTTATATTTATATAAATTACACACACGGTCGCTCCGCCAGTCACTTTCTTTTGATAATCGCACTTTAGTATTGTTTTCTTCCTGTTATTGCATGACCATTAAAGTTCTTATACAATGTTGCATTCTGGTGAAGGATGTCCTAATATTATAAACCCCACGCAGAGTGCTCTAATTGCATCTTCCAGCGTGCCAAAGCATGCCATAATCATAATCATAATCATAAAGCGTGCCAAAACATGAAATTGATATGAGTTACCGGTGAATCACGTCGCACATAAAGACACTCATAACAAGTCCCAACCGACGCAGGCAAGCAAAAACGGACAGAAAGTAACATGTACATGACACAGTGAAGGTATTAAAAATGTTTAAAAATTATTAAAGTAATATAAAAATACATTAAGTTAGCTACTGGCCAAGCAGAGATGAAAAATTAAGAACAATCTTCAGAGCATACCGGTAGTTGTTATGTTAATATCTTTAAAAATTCTGAGATGATAAACAATGTCCGACCAAAGAAACTATCCTTGAATTGGAATATATTTTGATAAAATACATTCATAGGACTTGACAGGGTACAATATGATATACCCCCGTCACAGCAAACATTTAAGGGGGATGTTAAAAGCATTTTATTTCCAAATTATTTTGTTTTACATCGATAACGATTTTCAACAACTCTAACCAAAGGACCTCATACCAAAGTGAACTTCTATACATATTGTTCTCCTTATTTATACCATATAAATATTCTCAAATATTGTACACATTTGTAAAATGTTTATAGAATAAATATCTGTACCTGTATCTGTTCACAACAGTTGCACTGCAACAACCATTGGTACTTTGGTATTATACGGATGCCACCCTTATACAGCGCGCTGCGGCAGTTATGTTAGGATGGGTTATCATAAAAATGATTGTAAGACTTTCCTTGTTTAGTTACTAATTGAATGATACCTGATGAGTCATACTTCCGGCCGCCAAACCCCCCCCCAAATAGGCCAAGGTCAGGTCGTTGACCGGAGCGCGCGCATCACCTGTCACCGCCTGTATCTGGGTCAGTGTCATGAGTGATTTATTGCCGTGCACTACGTTACATCTGTTTTCATAATGAGTGACGTTTTTTTGGTGTGGGATTTCCTCGAAATGAATGAATGAATGAATGAATGAATGAATTTATTCCAGAAAAACAAGAACAATAATAGTAACAAATACAAAATCGTACAGCACATATATATAATAAACAAAACACTCACAAAAAATATATATATATATATATAAATAACATTATTAAGTTTTTTGTTATTTTTTAATAAAAGAAAACTTTGAGCTAAGAAAAATTATAAAATAACCTTAATTGATATAAACAAATGCATTTACGGTCTTAGGAATAAGCTGACATAGGCGCTAAGGCCTGTGCGTCTGCTCTGAGTTGTGTCCAAAAAGTAAAAATGACCAAATGATAATTGAAATGAAGTAAGGAAAAACAAAATATAGCAAAACAAAACAAAACAAACAAGCTGGCAGCAGCTGAAAATGTCCCTGCATGATGGCGAGGGGCAGGGGGTGGGGCTTGTGGAGGGGGGGGGGGTAGATCAGTGGTGAAGTGGTGACGGGCGGCAAGGGTACAAGGGTCAGTTCAGTGCCGCCTGTAATCTGCTGCAATAATAGACTCGGCCTCGTCTATTCCCAACCTGAGCAACCATTCATTAACACGTCTTTTGAATATATTTATGGAAGGGGAATTAAATAAATCCAGGTCTTGAAAATGATTACATAAATTACGGTACACGACATGAGAAATGAAAAATGCGTTAGTTGTAGAAAATGTTTTATAAATTTGTAACGAAGCAATTCCAACTCTAGATGCATACCTGGTGTTATGTGAGTGAGAAATTTGAAGAAAAAGATCGTTGTGATTCTTAAAAATATGAATTAAAACGTTTTTTATAAAAAGTTGTCTGATAGTTAAAACGGAAGTTTCTCGAAACAGTGCGTCAGTCGGGTATCGTTTACATTTTCCAAAACCTATTTTTAAAATAAACTTTTGCGTAATACTCAGTGGTTCCAGAATACTTTTAAAACATCCACCCCAGACTAGAATCCCAAACGATAAGAGCGATTGTACATATGCATAGTAAACCATTTTTATTTCATGATCATTGAGAAAGTAATTTAACTGTCTAAAGGCAAAAATGAATTTCCTAATTTTAGCGTTTACAAATTGTATATGACTCGACCACTTAAGACGTTTATCAAAAAATACACCTAAATATTTATATGACTCAACCCTTTCAATTGATTCACAAGAACAAATTAGGTTATTATAATTCCCGCAAGTATGTATTATAAGATCCTGCAAACTATAGTCTGACATTTTACTAAGGGAGATGGGCATGAACTTAGTTTTTGAAGTATTAATGAAAAGGAAACCGTACGTATTTTTATGATAACCCATCCTAACATAACTGCCGCAGCGCGCTGTATATTTGGCGGAGTACATGTGGCGATCGGGTGTGGCCTACCTGTCACTAAACATTGCGTTGCGCCATGCCGATGCATTGTTTAGTAGGGTAAGAGCGATAGACCGTGGTGCTGCCAACGGTTGTTGAAAACTGCCTGTTTTGCACAACCATTTAGCTCTACAACAATTCCTGCTTCACAACCGTTGTAAAAGAACCAGTGCGTTGTTTTCGCTTCATCTCTATTCACTAGACAAGTAAGTTCTGTTTGTGTCCATCAGGTTACAACGCATTTCAGACATCTCAACAGTATAATTTCTTGCGTTGTAAATATGTCATCATTATTTTATAGGTGGCAGATTCAAAAGCTGGTTATACCAGTCCTTGGCGCTTAAAGTATTATTAAATACCGGTAATACAACCTTAACTTGGTAAGCTAGTCCTGAAAATGAAGCTTTAATGCCACAGGTAAATCCAAACTGGTAGGATTAGGCTATGTATGATAATTTAATCCTGGTAATTCAACCATTTTTTGTTTCATTACCTAGGCCTATTCAGTAATTGGGAGCCTCAACAATGTAAAATGGAGAACATAGGACTCAGATAATTTCAAATCTATTATCACGAATTGAAAAATAGGCTAGGCCTATTAAAAAACTTACCATCACCAGGAGATATTGTTTGAACCTCAACACCCATGTCTAAAATTTAAGGTAAAAGATTTACTAGCAAAGTAAAAATCAGAATACCAAGGAATTCACAACACCTAAGGTTAGCACAACGCCTAAAAAAAACTGTCAGGGGTTGAAACGCTCAATCACTTGTGACTGTAACAACAGTAAAGTAGTAGCAGACCGGCAGAGAGCGAAAAAATTACTTCCTCCTACTCGTCCCTAAAATGGCGGCTCGGCGGCTGTAACGGCAGGTGAGCACTTTTTCGCCTACACAATTTAGAGGTTGTTTGGTCGATATCGAACAGACGATATCGCAACAATTCATCAACCGATTGTTCGTTCATTCTACTGGATGATTTGAGATTGCCGACTGCCGAGAACCGGAGAAGTTAAACTTGGAAATGGAAACCACTGTGGAAGTTCTAAGCTGACTCGACTAGGGTCTGTTGAAGTATAAGTTTGGCCATTGGACAATTTGAAATTGAAATACCTTACATCCACTTAATATGGCAAAAGATATACCCAGTTTAAATAAACTTTGTAATGCTAAGTTAATTAAGTAATGTATACAAGGTCTTATGATGCCTTTAAATTTACAAATTGGTTGCAATCATAAATACAAAGACCCCGAGGTAGGGTTAAGATAATTAATCGGTCTCTCTAAATTACTTGTGATAAGAGAAAAATTGTTCATAAATTAAACTAGTATGAAATAAAACTCATTCCTTGCCCAAGTAATAGGCTTAATTATAGCTAAGGACTTGAAAGGCTCAGTTATTATGATGAGTTATATTAACTTTACATATCCATAATTTAAAGTACCTATAAACTCTTAAACTCCTATAAAATCTTCGAACGTTTCAGCTTCATAAAATCTACTAGCGCTACTCATTTTGTATTCCAACAACACCATTTTCCTTCCAACTTCGAAAACATCTATCTACTATCGTTATCGTAGTCAGTCAACATTCAATCGATAAAACAACCGGTTGGTAAAATTGTTCGATATCGACCAAACAACCTCTAAATTTTGTAGGCGAAAAAGTGCTCACCGTAACGGCATAGACTAACTACTGTAGTTAGTCTATGGTAACGGTTAGGTTGGCCAGCATCAACAGAGAATTTCTTAGTTTGTATGTACAATTTTAATAAACTCATAGTCTAATACAACTAATAGAAACTTTGGATTGTATGTTTTTAATCACGAGGTACGATAACGTTATCGGCAATAACAACGATTGTTTAGTGCTTATACGCCGTAGGCATTTTATATATTTTGATAGGAAACGGTCCAAAGTCCAAGCCCAGGTCTTGGTACTGTCATTGATTATGTAAACTTAATCAATGAAACCAAAATGGTACTATCGAAACTGAACGTTGCTTTTAGCGAGTTTCCCCTATAGGGAAGAAGGTATTACCGTAGGTCCCATGGTAAGCCCGAGACCATGATAACTTTTTTTGAGGTCCCCAGATAACAAAAACACTATTCGTTCAAATTTATATATATATGTCCGTGAATGCGATAACTTGAGTAAAAAACGTCTGATTTTGATGAAATTTGGCTCAAATGTGTAAAGTGACATTCATGACTAAGTTCGAAAACCATAAAAATCGGACCATGGGAAAGGGGGTTTATGGGGTTTCAAAATTTTCCAAAAATCAGTTTTTTGCACTTCTCACCCTGTAAATTTTAAATCACACAATTTTTGTTTTAACCATGTTATAGAACTTAAAAAACAAATAATATAGTATTTTGAATCATTAACCTAGGTTAAGTGGTTGTGGAAAAATAAAAAAAAAAGTGTTCATAAAATCTCCCATATGTTAATCTTAAGGAAAAATGGTTTTAGCTTTTCCTTAATCAATTTTACTGTAAACTTCACATTTGCTTTTACCAATCAGTTTAGCTCTACAAAACAATCATTTTGGTGTTTAAATTGTGATTCTACGTCCAACCGTTGCCGAGATATTCAAAGTGCTAAACACAGTACGTTGTCCAATGTTGTCCTTATGGAGAATATTTAAAATTTGATATCTCGATTATTTATGAAACTTGGTATGTGGCTTCACCTAGTACTGGTATATTGATATTTGCACAACAAATTGATCTTTTGTTGATTATCCTCTTAGCAGCAAACCTGCATTCTCATCCCTAATGTTATTCTTATGGAGAATACGTAAAGCTTTATATATCCCTTAATTATGAACATAAATCATTAAAAATTGGTATGTAGCTTCACCTGGTTGAGTTATATTGATAATTGCAAAAAACCCACATTTTTATCTTCCTCGTTGCAGCAAACCTGCGTTCTCAGCCCTAATGTTATTCTTATGGAGAATAAATAAAATGCTATATATCACTTATTTATTTAAGTATTTTTATGAAACTTGGTAGGTGGCTTTATATGGTAGTAAGAAATATATTCATGCATAGGAAATTCGCTGTGTACGCTGGTTTGCTGCGACGGGGGTATTTGGTATTATTGTCTGTCTAATTAGTCTATGGTATCTGCAACTAAAGAGGTAAATCAATCTAGAATGTTTGTCTCGAGGTAAAAAAGTGAAGTCTCACTGGAGGTAAATAATTTTTGTAAACAAAATCTGGCCAAAAACTAAAATATAACTTGTGAAGAGAGGATTTTTAAATTGGAAGTTGGGAATGATTTTCGTACACCCCCGCTCCCGCGGGGAAGTGTGAGACTCCTCCAAAAGAAACCTACCTCCCCCTCCAAAATGGATGAGACAGGAGGGCAACCACAGCATGAGTGGGTTATCCGTCGTGACTCCTGAATTGACGATAAGGTATTGGCTGATTCAGAAAAACATAGCTATTAGTAGTGACGTGACGGTTTTCCGTTAACCGCGCGGCTGCTCATTGTTGAAGGTCTTCTACGGTGGGTCATCAAGGATGGCGATAAGGTGGGGCCTCCAGTCTTCTGCGATTTCGAATCGCATGCAGAGCTCCCTTATGTGGTCGTGGTGCGACTCATCCACCCTCTGAAAAGGTGCCAAGTTTTTACTTTCGTGAAGTTCTCGAGGGTCGGGACTCCAGTCGAGTTTCGGATGGCAGAATTCCGGACGAACCAGGGCTGGCGGGTGATCCTTCTGAGCGTCCTTGATTAGATGACTTACAGGCGTTTCCGGTTTGTATTGCTGCCCTAGTAGCACACATCGTTGGCCCAACGGTGGGGAATGGTAGGGAGATGGTTAGAAGTGGTTGGATAATGGTCGGTTGGAAAATCCAACCATAGGAGACGTTGGGCCAACGAACCTATGGTTGGGTAACCCGCGTTGGCAAATCCAACCATATCAGACGTTGGGCCATCAAAAGGTATGGTTGGCAAATCATACTATATTATATTATTATTATTAATAGTAATGTATATATTATAGTATAACGTATTAACATCATATATTTTATTATTATAATTATATTAAATAAATATTAATTTGCTAATAATTTAGTTCATCATATTTCATAGCAAGAATAGACACATAAATCAAAAGAACCAAATTAGATTGTTCCAACTTTTATTCTCTTATTACAGTGATTTGCGCAAGTAGATTAATTTATAGAAGAATTAAAGGAGATATTGTCCATTGTCCTAGTCATGTAGGTGTACACTATTGGTAATTTTTATATCCTAGTCCTTCCAGTCACTTACACAAGTCAGATTGGCGCGAGGGTTAAGGCGAGTGTTCAGTAAGTCAAAGGTCATAGGTTCAAGACCTCTGACCATGTCACAATGTTTTTGCTATTCAAATCGTTTATAAAAATTAATATTATTGGTTTACTAAGCAAATTCAATGTGAAATTGTGTTTTTTAAAATACAAAATAACCATTTATATTCAAAATTATGAACGGTTGACATTTGGTTGTGTGTTGGTTGGCATTGTTGGCATTTGGTTGGCAAATACAACGTTGGCCCAACGGGGCGCCAACGGACATTTCTTACCATTGGCCAACGAACTGTGCCAACCATTTCCCAACGTTGGCCCAACGATTTGTGCTACTAGGGTGGCCATTATCCACCATATGCTTCTGAAGCATACATATATCATGCAAGAGCGAACAATCAACAGGAACAAAGTGACTTTTATCCTGATCGGCAGTGAGCTCCGTGCTGCGAGGAGCGGCAGCATCAGTCCGAGGATTGAGGTTGCTTGGACGACCATCTTGTCGACGTGTTGCTTGAAGCGTAGTTTGGAATCCAGTGTGTGACCCCCACTACCAGTCCACCAAATCCAGTGTGTATTTCACTGTAGGACTGCAGGGGATAGGCTCGACTTCCAGCTGCACCTCAGGGGGGCTGCTCATGGCATGCTCCGCCTTTTCCTGAAATAAATTGCGTTACTTTTGCCCACGTTGACTTTGACGCACCATTTCTCGAGCGATGGGGACAAGATGTCCATTTTGGATCGTATCACTCTCTCTGCCTGGTCTGGCTGTGCGCTTATGCAATAATGCAGGAGTGCATCTTATGCGGAGAGGAAAAGGTGTCCGAAGGGTTTGGAGATTACTGGAGGGAGGGATATAGGGCGATGGTTTTGTGGAAAGAGGTTATCTTTTTCGGGGTTGGGTATCATAATGGATTTTGTGGACTTCCAAGAGGCCGAAAAGAGACAAAACCTAAGAACAGCGTTGAAGATTATTAGCAAGCAATTTACAATGACAGAGTTGGAGCAGATTGCAGAGCATTAGAGCAAATTCCATCAACCCCTCTGGGACTTTCCGCGGCCTTAGCCTCCGGACCACATCCCGCACTCCATTACTCCATAGAGAATGTCTCCATGAAGCGATCAACCATCTTCTAATGGTGCCCGTCGCTGATCTCGTGGTTTATCTGAAATCGATCATGCATTGTGTTGGCAAATGTTTCTGCTTTGTCCTCTGCTGCATAAACGAGCCTGTGCTGTCAATGGAGAGGGCTTTGGCTCCCCTGATCTGCTTCGCAGCCGGCTAAACACTGCCACCTTGGTAGTCAAGAGATAGGAGGAATCGATCTCAGGACTCAGCCCTGTAATCGTCAATCAGTATATTCTGACGGTTGAGCCGGCGTTCAACCGTATATTTTGTATTGTGATCACTGTAACTAAAAAACGACAATGTCTAAGAAGATGAAATGTTGCATAGTAGTTCCGCTTATTCTATATATGTACAATAAGGCTAGGTTTGAAACAATATCGTACCTGGCTCTGCCCTAATTTACTTTTATTTCTGGCATTCTTTTGCATTAGTTCGAATTTTTAAAGTTGAAATTCGCTAGGAACATACCTAATATATCAGAACAAACACAAACCTAGTCCCGCGAAGAACATGTTTTAAGGCCCCACCCCAGAACCTTCAGAATACTTACTTTAAAAATCTTGCACCTGCAACTGGACTGATGGAGATGAAATTCGGTAGCGAGAAAGCTGATAAAAAATACTTAAGGGTTCTGCCCCAACACTATTGAGATTATTTCTCACTGACCTTTAATCACAAACTACTCAACCAAAATAGAGCTGAAATTTGATACTTCAGCAACATCAGCAACAACTCAACTTCCCAGTAAATTTGAAAATTGTTTGTTTATAAGATAAAGGGGTTGAGGAGTTGTATTAGGTCCTAGGTTTTAAAAGTTGCCAACAGGATATTGGAAAACAGGTGTTCTCATAAACATCCCTCTATCACTCCGTACAATCGACGAATAACAGGAACTACTGATCAACAGTTTTTCCCTGAGGTTCATAAACAGATTAATGTCGAAAGTGCCTTGTGCCATCCTCATGTACTTAAAAAATGTAAATTACTGTAAAAATGTAAAAAATGTAAAAATCAATTCCGTTATTATTATTTTCAAAAATTCATCTATTCTTGAGACATACAACCCGTACGAAGGACGGGTACACAGCTATTTATTAATAATTTAAATTCCTTTGAAAACCAAATTGGGAAATTTGAAATTCTACGTTTTATAACCAGTGAATTTTCTTTTATTGCTTTGGAGAAGGTGTCACAGAGTTGAATGAATTTTTCATTTTATCAGCAGAGTCCTCAAATAATTTTTTTTTGATTTTATATTACTATACACATTTTATAGGTTGCATTTCTTAAAGTTAAAAGATTCCCTAAATATTTTTTGTTGATTGGAAAGATAGTTAGTTTTGAACTGAAATGTTAACGTAGGGTGTGGTAAATCCCCTGATGTAATTATTTCCTCTGCGTGCTGAACTTGAACAGTGGAATTATAGGAGAATACTAAATATAATATTACAGCTCTGTTATTTAAAATTATGTTTATCTGCTTCATATTTAAAAATGATGCTAATTCTATTAGTGATATTGATGACTCGGTGTGAGGACTATTAGGAATATCTAACCAATTGACATGGGGTAGATTAAAGTCTCCTATGATGAGTAATTGATCATAACTTTTAATATTCGTACTTAATGTGTTTTCTATGCTATTGTAAACATTTGAATAAACATCATATGGTTGACTAGGTGGTATATACACCGTTTATGATCAATGGATACTTTGGACTAAATTTTATTTCGACCCAGATAATTTCAATTGATTCTTCAGAGGAAGGTATAAAAAATGATGTTAAACCCTTTTTCACTGCTATTAAAACACCACCACCATCTGACGTTTTACTAGTTTGTTTAGAACGGTCTTTTCTGTATACATTATAATTATATAAACCTAATTCGTTGCTTGAAATGCCCTCTTTTAACCGGGTTTCTGTTAAAACTATTATATCATAGTTTATGTCGCAATATTTTGTCTAACTTCAGCAGTCTTTGATCTTAAGCCATTAATATTTCGATAGTAAACTTCTACACAGACTGCCGAAAGCGGTTCCGTTTTTCCGTTTTCCGTGATGGGAGTATTTCAGGAACACCACACACATGTTTTATTATACTATCTTTCTCTCCTTGACTTTTTCTTTCACTTAATTATATTTTTAACATGTTCAGATGATATCGCTCTTGTTCTGTTCTGTCCCATGAAATTTGAAGTCCCGGATAATTTAAGTTGTCATTGTTGATAGAAAAACATTGAATGAATGTAACTGCAAAAGTCTCTGAGGGAAATACAATTTTCAATGGACGTAAATTATTTGAACTGTAAATTCCAATTCTGTATACTTTGACCGTACAGAGTGGAAGATCAAATTTTATTGAAGACATGACTTTCTCAACTAATTTTAATTCATATTCTTTTGTTGATACTGTAGGCATCCTTCCTTTAGTTATTTCGGTTAAACCATAAAGAATTAAATTTTGAGCTCTTATTTCGATCGTTTAATCTTCCAATATTGTTTCCGTCATATAAATATATGTTTATTTTTACTTTTATTGTTTGATTGATAATCACAACTTTCAAATGTTAGGAAATCTATATTTTTTCTTCGGATTGTGAGATGAATAAGGCATTTGGATCAATTTCAGGCGATAAAGACCCAAAAGACTGATCTGCTATAATGGCAGTGTTATTAAACACAACAGTGTCTAATTTGTTAAATGACTGTTCTAACAGCATAGGATATATTTTACTGATCATTTATTTTTTATTTAGTAGACCTGAATCATGATCTACATGCCTGATAATATATTTGAATTTGTCTTCAATAAGATTGCATATTTTTATTCTCCCACTTTTATTAAAATGTAACCCATGCTTTGTGAAACTTGGTCTTATTAAGATGTTGTTTGGAATAAATATTGTCTTTAAACGGACAACTTTGAATGAGATTTTTTATCAAGGCATTTGCTATATTAATTTTTGTATTTAAATGTTCTTTGTCAAATATGAAAGGGATGGCATTTACTATAATATTTGTATGTTTTGCATGAAGTAACAGTTTATTAATTGCTTCAGGAATTGTTTTTTCATAACCATTTGTTTCATCAAAGTCATTTGTCCCGCCTGACAGAACTATTATTTCATTCTTATTAAAAGTAGAAATGTTGTTTAGAGAAGGCTTTTAAATTTACCAAATTTACCAAGGGTGACACATCAATACGGTTATTGTAGCATTGTAGCATTTCGGTGAGTCAAATATTTTGCTAAAATTCCGTCCTTGACTATCACAGGGAATTAAAATTTTAAAATCAGTATTCTTTTCGGTTTGATTGATTTGTAATTTAATATCTTTACGAATTTCAGAAGACAACTTGGGGGACCCTTTTCTCATTGGAACACTTTTGTGTATAGCCTTACGCCTTTGTGTACCGGTATTAGGAATTACACTAATTATCAGGCTTATTTATTTTTTCACTAAACCTACCCCCATTGACATTGGGATTTACAGTTGATAAAACACTCTATGGATTTTTATCTAAAAATTCCATATCCTTGTTGGAATGCAGTGTCTGATCTGTTTTATATTTACGATTTCTTTTTTCTTTAACAACATTCCAAACAGGTTTTTCAATCGTCGTTGATGGAAGTGTAACATTATTAATAGATTCGTCAAGTATTTGTGTTGTAAAGTCTTGAACACTAGACAGGGGATCCTGACAGATGTTATAGTTCATTTGGCCACCTTTCAAAAATCGTTCATACCATTCGCTCATTGTAACTTTATGGTCGATGTTATACTCCGACAGTATCCATGAATTATTATTTTTGCATTAATTAGGACATTTAGACCACAATCAAATGAGTTTTTGCTGTGGGCACTCTACTACTATCAGTTGATTTCTCCTCATTCCAAAATTATTTGTTAGCATAATTGCTGATTTGATGTTGATGATATTTGAAGATGAATCAAAATTAAAGACATACTTTCGTTTATTATCAAGAATGATTTAACTCCAATGATTACCATTGCCATCTACCGTGGGATTATCACAGTCATTTACACAGCAAAATACATAATCATATGTATTCGATGAAAGGTCCTCCATGGTTTGTTTCACTACAGATTCAGATCCTAGTTTTAAAACTTGGGTAACAATTGGGCCGATACATAAAATGGTGGAACCAGTATCACTACTTTCAGAATTGAAGGAATTAAAGTAATATTGTATTATTCAATCATCAAGCCATTTGTTTTTATCCGATGGGTCAAACTGATTTACTTGTAGTACTGAACTTAAATATTTAGTCGGTTTTTCATGTTCATGATCCTGTTTAATTGGTTTCCTCATTTTACTTTGATTGGTAGTTTGATATAGTTACCTCGTTCCTGCATCCTCGATGGGTTAGCAGCAAAAATGTAGTTTTTTTTTCATCTGGTTTGCCTTTGCCAGGCTTGGTTTGAACCATGCGGTCCCATATACATAGAGGGTTATATATATATAAAGGTCTCATATGGGGTAAAAAAGGCGGTGCGGCACACGGGAGACATTTCAGGAGCCGTATGACGTCACCGATGAACACAAAAACAGAAGCCCTATGATATCACACGTACTGTAGCTAGAATCTGCTGCTCATCTGTAAGTTGAAGAGTCGTCCGCTTTGTTACGTTAACAACTTTACGCGTCTATAAATCGACTGAAAGAAATGTTTATGTATTTATTGTATCATAAATTAACCTGAACAATATCCCAGTAACTGGCCTTACATACGAATTTACATAATAATAATAATTTTGTCCGTCAAATAAATGAGAACAAAAAGTGTTTGTTTTTTTGGGCTTTGAAAACAAATTAATATAGGCCTACCTATATTTAAAAAATGTAAGCTACTGCACATTTACATAATGTTTCAACCTACTCGGAAACAGTTATTTTTCTTCTACTTACAATTAATTGGAAACATTATAATTCTATTTTTACTTAATGTGTGTTATTGTGAAGGTTCACACATTTTATTTTTTGTATGTAATTACACAAATTGTAAAGAATTTTAAGTAGATAGGCCAAACATAGTATAGCCTATGTGAATAAAGCATGTTCCTCTTCATTTTGGTGTAATGAGTCAAAACATTTGGTTATTCTCTTAATAAGCTAATTGTTTGCTTGTAGCTGTAAATAAGAGATATCAATTTGGAAAATTTAAATTTTACTACTAAGAAGATGCAATAAACTTTCTCCTTAATTGGACACCAAAGCTGTCCTCGATTGGTTGACTTAATGATAAAAGACGAATAATTAAATAGTGAAACATATCACGCAATATGTTAATATCTATGGAAAACCTGCCGAACATAATTTTACTAGGGCTATATTAATTAAGTTGTTTATGGTTGCTGGCCAGGTTGGATTATTGCCCATTAGATTGGATAGCGATCAGGATGAAATTAACGTGTTTAACTCTGGAAACAGCAAAAGTGGTATCAAGTTAATCTGTTAATGATAAAGGGTTGATTTCAGTAGTGAGTAGCTGTTGTTTTGATTGTAAAATCAGTGAAAAAACGATATTTAACTGCTGCCCCGCAGATCGCTGACAATCGGGTGAGGGAATACTTAGGACAGCAATAATAAGAATGTGGTTACAAGTACAAATATTGAACATATTATGAGATGATGATGATGATCCTGGATCTTGATTAACTTAGATGTCGGCAAAAATTGTTCTGGCGCTAGCGGCGGGCGATGAGGGAACCTCACCGATGACGCGTTTAGTGACGTCACACGGCTCCTTAAATGTCTCCCGTGTGCCGCACCGGTAAAAAGGTATCCTTAATGCTGATCACCATTTCCATTTTGCCACTCTGTCAACCAGAGGTAACATTTCCCCAGCAAAGGCAATACTGTATCACGATTCCATTTCCCCATAATCATACTAAACACCAATTGTATTAGGGTTCGATGTGTACCCTAGTTAGCATAATTTTACACAGCGCACCAAATTTTACATTATATTATTAGCAACGACTCCACCATTGCCTACCCCCCGTTCTAGTAGGGATTAAGTTTGATTTTGGGAGGGGTCCAATGTTATTCTTATGGGGAATACAAAAATTACAATTTCCCTTTTATTTACTGATTAATTTCGTTCAAACTTGATATGCTTGTCAAGTTAGCATTGACCAAAAGAGGAAATTCGAAATATATTGCCCCTCTAGGGGGGGGGGGAATAGGAGGCATTTCCCCTCTTAAAACCACGTGTGTAGCAATGAATTCTGTAGTGCCTCCAAAACAGGGATTTGGGTGGATGTTTTTGAAAACAACTTGTTTACAAGATTTTATGTACATTCGACCGTGCTTTGTATTCTATATTTAGTAAATACAAAGTAATTTATTCATTAAAGTTGGGCTAAAAGGGAGAAAGTATGTGTCAATTTCCTGATACCGTTTATTTGGGGACGAGTACCCCTGGGGTAAAAATGATAATTTTCAGTCTGGCCGTAAACTGCTACGATCATAGTGGTAAAACTGGTTCTAAAGGTTATGGTGTCCGACGACACCAAAAGTCAAAGTGTGAAATACAAATATGTGAGTTTTGATTTATTTCGAGTTCTGAGAATTTTGTTAGCGTTTAGTTAACTTCAAAAAATACAGTAATAAAATAATTCAATTGGTTTCAATGAAATGAACAAAAATAAAACGTGTCTGTCGCAGTTAACTTATAGATTAGGTTATCATATTATTGGATCAACCAGGCCTATTATAGTTTTGTGCACTATCTTAAATTTATAATTTTACCAGGAATATTTTCTGAATCTCGCCCAAAATGTTTACACATTTATCATGGATTTTATTTGAACTCACTGAAGGTAAGTTGCTATTTATTACTATAATTGTGTGATTTCTGTCAAACGCCATTTGGGAGGGGTCTTTTAATATAGGTTAGGTAGTTTAGCCTAGCTTTCTAGATAGTAGGTAAAGTTATCTGAATTTCAATTATTAAAACAAGAATGTAATTAAGGAGCTGCCTGAAGTATTTTAATAGAGGCCTAAAAGAGTTTAAGCTTTCCAGGTAAGTGTTGCACAGCTTAAATTAGGCTAAGCTAACCAACGAGGTATATATATATATATATATATATATATATATATATATACACCTATAGGGGTCTTGTTTGGGGTAAAAAACTGTCCCTACATGCTGACTGCCATTTGACCCTCTAAACCCTCCGGTCTCCATGGCAACAATATGTTTAACCAATCAAATTCTTTTTTCTTTCTTTCTTTCTTAAGTTATGTTAGTCTATTACTCTTTGACCAGATGATTTTTTAACAAAAATATCCTCCAGTGAGGCTTCACTTGTTTAACACGAGACGAGAGCTCTATATTTGGGTGCAGTTCCGTATCTGGGCTACCATACTATCGAATGAAAATATCAAAGTTTTAACAATCGATATATCGATTACTCTTATTCGTCAAATTTTCTGTCGATGTAGCAAAAGCAGACTTCTCTACAAAATGACATCCAATCAGCGAAAGTTTTCCTGCTGGTTTTAGATGTTGATGTGCTTGTTTCTCTTATTAAAAAATCATAATTTACAACATTTATACAACAAATTAAACTAAAGTAAGAATGTTAATCAATCCAAACTTGGCATTTTCGAAAAAGTGTTTTCTAAAGCGTTCTTTCTTACATCGTGTTCGCCATTGACCTTTTTTTAGCATCAAAATTTGACCGAATTTTCACCGCATATAAGTGTTTTTTGTTTTGCCTCCACATCACGATTTGGATTATTAGGTATTAGTTCTTTAATTTGAAGAAAACTAACACATTTTTCTATTGGATTAAACACATGTTTACACAAATATGTAAAATTCACAAAATCACAATCACGTTCTACTTCTATTTTTATTTACTCTATTGTAAAATGTAAATAAACAATTTTAATTAATAATGTTTAAAAACATCTGATTATTAAATACCCCCGTCGCAGCAAACCTGCGTACTCAGCGAATTTCCAATGCATATATATGTGACTCACTACTACATAGAGCTACTTACCAAGTTTCACAAAAATACATCCATAAATAAGTGATATATCGCATTTTACTTATTCTCCATAAGAATAACATTAGGGTTGAGGACGCAGATTTGCTGCAACGAGGAAGATAAGTAATATGTTTTTTTTGCAATTATCAATATAACTGAACCAGGTGAAGCTATATACCACGTTTTATTAATTTAGGTTCATAATTAAAGGAGATATACAACTTTACTTATTCTCCATATGAATAACATGGGGGCCGAGTATGCAGGTTTGCTGCTACGGGGACTATCAACAAAAAACTTGTTTTTTGTGCTAATATCAATATACCACAACTAGTTGAAGCCACATACCAAGTTTCATCAATATAGATTCAAAAATAATCGAGATATAGAATTTGATTTATTCTCCATAAGGATAACATTGGACAACGTACTGTGTTTAGCACTTTGAATCTGCAACGGTTGGACGTAGAACAACGATTAAAACACCAAAATGTTTGTTTTGTTGAGCTAACACATTAATAAACAGAAATGTGAAGTTTTTAGTAAAACTATCTGAGAAAAATCTAAAAACCTTTTTCCCATAAGATTAACATGGGACACGTTTTTTGGATTTTCTCCGCAACCACTATGTTAATGATTCAAAATACTAAATTATTTTTTTTTTTTAAGCTCTATAAAATGGCTTTAACCAAAATTGAGTGTTTTTAACATTTTGGGGTCAAATTTGCAAAAAACCGATTTTTGGAAAATTGTAAACCCCTATAAAACCCCCTTCTCATAGTGCGATCAATCTGGTTTTCGAACTTAAAGTCATAAATGCTACTCTCCACATTTTTGCCAAATTTAATCAAATTTGGGTGTTTTTTCAAAAGTTATCGCGGTAACGGACACACACACATATATATATATATATATATATATATATAAATATACATATATACACATATACATATATATATATAAATATACATATATATAAATTTGAACGAATAGTGTTTTTGGCATCTGGGGACCTCAAAACGAAAAGTTATCATGGTCACGGGCTTAAGTCTTACCTTGCCACCTACGGTAATAGCTTCTTCCCTATAGGGGGAATTCGCTAAAATCGAATATAGTTTAATTATTCGATATATATATCGATTCTTAAAACTTTGATATTTTTATTCGATAGTATGGTATCCCAGATGAGGAACTGCACCCCTGTATTTATTTACATCTCTTCGTTAAGGCGAATCTTCAGACTCAGTTAATTAAATAAACATTATAACCTTATTATTGGTGATCTATTTTTAAACCTCTACACAATTTTATAGTGTTGGTGTGAAGGACTTTTGAGATAAGTTTGAAAAATTATTTATAGGCTAGCGGGGTTAAAATGGTCATTAGGTCTATGTTTTTGTGTTTGATTATTCAAGTTACTAGGCGCTATTTGGTCGTGTTAACTTACTCCTGGTCCCAATTTAGTTAGTTTGGATAGGTTAGCTGACTCTTTACTGTAATTGATCTGGAATTATGTAATAGGCTTACAAAGTCCTTCATTTAAAACTCATATCCTCCTTTTAAAACTGTACAGCTGCAGCATAGATTGTACTATCCCTTGGCTGTGCTGAGTTATAAAATGTTTATAAACCTTTGCAGTACCTACATTATTTATCTGATTATTAATCACCACGTTGGTAAATAGGAGAGTATCTACATTTATCTTAGTACAAACTGTATGGAATTACAAATACATCACAAATACAGCCTACCAGATTATATGGTTTGAAACAACTAAAAAGCATATGAATGCTGGCAAAGTATTATTAGGAGCAGACACAATTTTTGGGGACTATAACATGGTGGTAGTTCTGCCAAAAAAACTGCTTGGAATTTTATGCTGAACACGTAGCTTATATAAGTCATCCTATTTAACTATATGTTGGTTATCCGACCCATCATGGGAGTATTTTAGACCTAGGTAGGCTAATGAAAAACTCTTGGAAGTTGGATGATTGAATAGTTTTTGTTAGGCAAAGCTAATAAAGTTTAAACCGTCAATGTGTCAATTCATAGTTTTCATTTGTAGGCTCTAATTTTTTAGTAGTAGCATGCTGAGGTAATCAGGCTAAGTGTTGTAGTATTTTTAACACCAGGATTCATTGAAAGCACATGACCTCTTGATGTACCTATATGTTATTACTTTATTTACTTACTTATCTTTAATGCAAACTTAATTCTTAAGTGAACTTTTTTATAAGCTAGGCTAGTCTGAGTTAGCATAATTTTTTCAAGAAATTGAATCCACCAATCCTTTATCCATTTAAATTATACTTAGTTAGAGTTCTTCAGTAAGCTTATTAATATTGAATTAATTTGTATTTTCAGGTAAATGCTGCTTAGAGAAATGACAAACAAACAAGATTTGTTTGTAAGTAATGGATGAAGTTGCTTTCCATGTGTCTCAGCGCTTGGAGTCCCTTCAAGTAAGTTTAATTAGGCTATATCAATCAATCAATCATCAATCGATTAATCAATCTATTTTTAGGCCTATTTCCATAAAAAAAACAAAGAAAAAATAACATTAAATGTATTTGGAAATATTCCCCACATGGGCAAAGCCTGTACGGGGGGAAAGAGTCCATGTGATAAATATATATGGAATAATAATAGTCATTACAGTTCAGGGGCAATAATCCAAAAATGAATGAATATATATGGGGTTAGGCTAAAGTGTGGATACCCCATATTATCTTTTCGACGGGTCGAGATAGTCATATATAAATAAATTTTAGTTTATATACCTCAATTTTGTAATAATTCAATAAATTGAATCACAGAGGGAATGGTAAGAGTTGGAATTATACAATTTTTCAAATGATCAACTACATATTTCTTTTGGGCCTATTGAGCATAGAATCCTTGCATCATTAAGTGTTCTGCAGGCTGTTTATCTCATCAGTTCTGCCATTCTAAAAACTACATTTTTATATTCCACCTACTGGCATGAACTGTCAAATTTGATTCAACTAATGACACGGGATTGGAGTAGATGTGGGGGGAAAGAGGGTGGTGTTTCCAGTTGCAACATAAATAATAGATACTCAAATTCAGTAACTGATAATGTTCAATTTTGACTTAGAAAGGTTCTTCAGTCAGAACTTTGACTTATAGAGGGACGGCGACTTTATAGTTTTGAGTAATAAAGGTTTTCCAGCTAAAACTGAGTTATGGACGTGGGCGGTAGGCTAAGAAGACCACAAAACTTACTAGTTATCAAGATATTCCCAGACAACCTTTTGACTTATAAAATAGGTAAAACTCTGATTATTTAGGAATTTGATTTATTGAGGTTTCACCGTACACACCGTTCTATATTACATGTACTTAGAGTACCGTAAGATTAGTTTTGCAATTGTTTGAGCATTTCATGAATGTTTCAGGTTTTCCTGTACACTGCTGCCCAAAATGGCCACAGATGGGCAGAGCAATATGTTGAGAAAGGGTGGGAATTGGTGTCGTCAGCTTGGAACTCGGAGGAAATCGATGTCATTCATGAAATAATCAATCAAAAACTGAATTTGACGATCGAGTTTGGAAAGCATGTCAGTAGAACGACTTTGAAATACACAAATCCAACATTTTTATATGTTAAATTGACTGATCTAGTTGGCCCTGACTGTAAGTCTTTGGTTAGCGTACTTATTATTGAATTTGATCGTCCAATACAGTGGAACCTGGATAGGCCTAATTTGAACTTCTATAATTAAAAATCATCATTAATTAAAATTTTGTGCACGGTCCTTAGTAATATATAAACAATACTAAACAAAAGTTGTTTTTTTGAATTTTTGGATAGTTTGAATTTGTTTACCGGTCCCTTGAAATTACAATTATCCATGTTCCACTGTATTTTCAAAATATTAAATCATAGCACATTATTTTAAGACACAGTCAGATGTACTATCTTAGACTATCTGACATTCACTTCACTCATAAGTCCTACTAGCACAATTTAATAAGACCATTAAAAGTATTACAAGTAAGCTATAAAAGAATCTTTAATTTAAGAATTATGGTGTATTCATAATTTTGTATCAACCAACTTTATTGTATTTTTTTTGGAAACGTTTTTGGGAAAGCCATACGACCAGTACGGCACATGTGACCGGCAGTTAGCTCCAGCAAGCGCCAAAGTGGCTCGACCAATCAGAGAGTTCACTAAAGGCACTTTACAATCAAGGAGTGAAAATTTGATTCATTCATTTGGTGACATACTGATACTCATGGTGTTCTTAAGAGCGCACAACTTATTGGGGAGCCAGGTCCCAGATTCCTATATCATCTCTGAAAAATGATAGCGCCATGAGGCACTGATCCGTGTTGTTTTATAAATCACCTTTCCTTCTTGGACATATTAACCAATATGATATGCCAGGGCCGATACAGTATTTGGTTGGCAATGTGGTTTTAATACAGCGATGCAGTTCGGATGAAAGTGATTTTTACACAAAAAGAGTAACTGTTAAGGATTTTGCAACCGAAAATATGTTAAAACTAGTTCTAGAATTACTGATAAAATAGACAACAGATTAACGTACCAAAGTTTTACCAAAATAATCTATTTTACTCTCAAAGTGGTTGAAGCTTAATATTTCTCAGGTTTCACAAAATATATCAATTTAATTTGAGTGACCTGGTAGTTTTCTTTATTTTTTGAGGTTTTTGAATCTGAGAATTTGGCAGTCTGCTCTGTTTTCGCACCCTGCCATTTTAATTAAAATATTAATGAACTAAACAGTAGCCAATGCGTTTTGTATTAGCATTGTGTGCTTTCATTGGCAAGTAAGGTTTTACCCACTACAGAGCCGGTCGTGCGCTAAACCTGTCATATGCAATCATCCTGTTAAGTGAATGAGTCATAAAATTATGCTCACTATGTCCACACTCGTGCGCCTTCATTTTCAGTTTGCTTGCAACTTTCATTTTGTTTTGCCACACTCATTTTGTCGAGCATCTCTTATAAGAATCAATCAGTGTTTAATAAGTAAAATACCTTTTTCAGTTTCTTATACGGTAAGATAGGGAAAGTCACAGAGCGGTAGGAAGTCCTTAGTCCTATCTTACACTCAACCTGAAATAGGGTATAGAACTTTTGGGAACCATTCTGGCATTAGAAGTGAGAAAATAAACAGTAGAAACTTATCTCAAAAGGGTCAATCAGATTTTTTGGACCTCTCGAATGTGAGGTGCAAATATTATCACTTCGATATTCCATTCGGTCAAATTGATATTTTACTAACTTTTTTTTATGGTTTAGAAGCATTTTAAGCATGCGTGGTGCAAAAACACAATAGTGTGAACATAATTATTTGTATAAGCCTGGGAAAGCATGTTCTCTAGTCATTCAAATATTGATTAGTGATGATGGGACGTTTATTAATTTGTTTGTTTGTGCACAGTTGACCAGAGGGTAATAACTGCAGGATGTGTCGGCCTGCTGCTAGGTACGGGTATCGGCATTGGCGTCGGCCTGTGTCTACAGTCCCCGCAGAAGCCCGCGGCTGTTATGAAGGCCGTTACCCTCACTGGGTTCAACGGGATCGATGTGAGTATTTTTATAATTTTGTAAAACTTCCTACTTATCCTGGAGTTTTGTTAGCATGTTCACAACGGCTCCGTCAATTTGCCACAGCTTACCTGTTTGTTGCAGTTTCACATTTAGACTAATACAATTGTTGAGACAGCCAAAATTTAGCCCAATATGCAGCATTTAGGTTTGTTTAGGCTATCATCTAAAATTTTAAGCATATGTTAAGTGACAGTGAATTATACTGTTTCAAAATACAATCTAGAAAACTAACCAAACCATCTTTGCTCACTGTGGCTGGTTTGTGTTATACATAACTAAGCCTATAACTAACATTTACTCAGAAAACTGTTAATTTTTTTAACAATAACTCTGTTGAATGATGCTATGTTATATTAAAGTACTTGTGTTTGTCTGAGGCATAAAAATAAGTATGATAGAAAACAATGTTGTTTGACCATTTATAATCTTATTCTACTGTTTTGCAGGCGGTAACATACATGGAGGATGTCATAATGCCAACCATTTGTTCCCCAGATGATGTTTTGATCCAAATCAAATCTGGCTCTGTCGATCCCATTGATATCAAAATCTGCAGCGGATATGCTCGTGTACTTAGAAAGCAACTTAATAAGTACAATCCGGTGAGATTTCTTTCTGACTTCAGCTTTAGACCCAGTTTAACTGTTAACCCATTAAGTTAGTAATTTTATTCTATTCACAATAACCTACAGCGGGATCTGGTTGGTGCTGCACTCTTTTAGCAATATTTGGAACTAATGACTGCAGGCGGGTTCTCTCCGCTAGGGTCGTGGACTGACTGACTGACTGACGTATCCAACAGCTCTGGGCTACTGGTCATGGTAGCCAAGTGGGCTAAGTCTTAGATACACCTTGGCCAGTGTCTCTTACAAAGTTCATGTGTTTGATTCCTACTCACAACCAAAACTGACCAGTCGTGCGACTCTCAATGAATGATTTCTCTGAGACAACGTTGGTGGGAGGGCCTAAGTAAAAAAAATAGTGGCAGGCTTGCTTGGAAGTTGACGAGATTGGTTTATTCTTTGTGAGTTGCACATGGTCAACACTGATTTTACTATTTTTACTTATATTTTCTGTGTTCATGCCACTGTGACTCTTGGCAATGTACAATGGGTTGGCAATTAAGCCAGTGGGTTAATACAAACTCAATCATTCCACATGCAGTCCTAATACACCCATTATTTAACAAATTCTCTCTGTCAACCCCTTTCTCCTATTCAAGTTCATTGCCCCTGAATCGATAATAAAAGATTACTTACCCTGAAATGGCTGTAATTTCTATTGTTAGTACAGTGATGACTGTCAATTCAACCTGATAAGGCCATTTTCAAATCAATTACAATTATTATCATATATTGTATGGCATATATAGGTGCCATCTATTTCGGAGTTTACAAACGAAGAAAAAACTTTGATATGATCAACCTGCGTTAATTAAGTTCAGAAAATAAATAGAGGATCTCCCATCATAGAGCTAAATCCGTTGGGAAGCCGTTGGAGTCCAGCCTCAACCCAACCGTTCAAGGAAAACGCTCAGTTTTTAACTTTGTGGTCCATAGTTTGACGCTCCACGCCACAGTCACAAGACTGATTGTTTGTCATATCCTATTTAAATCAATTTCAACATGGTAACATGTAATCAATGACAGTTTCAGAGTAAATAATTCCTTATATTGAAGGGAAATATTGTGCTGTGTAAATAATTTCTCTTATTGAATTGTTTACTATAGAACGTGCGGGGAGAGTTGCCGCTGGTGCTGGGCCGAGATGTGGCCGGCATTGTCCGGGAGGTTGGCAGTGGCGTGACGCGGCTGGAGGTGGGGGACGAGGTGAGTAGATCGTCCGAAACTCACGGATAGAATTACAGTACTCTCTTGATAATCCGACAGTTGTGGGCCCTGACAGTTGTCGGATTACCAAATATTATGGGACCCTCATTGATCTGATTGACAGGTATTACAGCAGTGAACTGGTATTACTAGTTCATATATAAGAATCATTTCAAACAAAAACTGAGAGACCGTTAATTTCCCTTGATCTCTGAACTAAAGATTTTACCCATCCAGATCTCTTTGTTTTTAAAGTAGGCTATTACGTTTATTTTATGTATGAAGTAGGAATAGTAGAATAGAAAATCAAAAATGTTAAAAAAAATTCCTTTGTATACCTAGGTCCAAAGTTTTAATAATTCACTTTACTACCTTTTTGAAATTAAATCATGCTGTGGGCTAGGAAATTTTAAATTAACACAAAAACACGCTGGTTGTCTGCTGCTTTCGTTGGTTGGCTGCGGACCACCAATGGCGGGCAATCCCAGCGTGCGGCAGTGAACCCGATTGGCATAGAGGAAAACAAATATTTTGGTCTGACGAATCGCAAAACACTGTGCGGTGCTGTACTGCATTACCACAAGAGTGGACGTAGTTCGCTGAAACACCCACAGATAGCAGCGCTGCCTGGATAGTAACAAGTCCCCCAGTTTTGCTAATGGGAGGGAGAAAAACGGGGCAAACAGTGGTTTTCTAAGTATTGCCAGACAGGAATTTTACTGGGAAATTTATTACCAACCTAACTACATTGAAGAACACAGTAGAACAAGAGGGAAACAAGCAGCCTGTCTAGGACGAGTGCTGGTTTTTAGTGAATTTCCTTTGGAAAGTGAACTATTAGCATGACCCGCATGGTGAAACTTAAGCCCGGGACCACCATAGAAGTTCCTAACGTGACCCCCTGAACACGTTTTGGGGGGTCGTTAAAAATTTTATATATATATATATGTACCGGTATATATTTATATATATATATATGTATGTGTGTGTTTGCACTCTAGCGGTCACATTTTTTGTCCGATTTACTTCAGATTGGGTAGGGACTTTCTCTTCTGTAATCAGTTTGACAAGTTCGTTGGGCAAAACAATTGGAAAACTCTAAACCCCTTTTTTGGGGGATTAATCTTTCAAATTTCGAGTTTTTGGGCCCAAAAAGAGTCAGAAAAGCCCCAGATGTAAAATTAATGGAAATAAAAAGATGGTAGTTAGAGATAAACATATTACAGATGATTTAAACAAACAATTTATATCCAACGATATTGCCTCCTGTGATGAGCAACACCGGACAGCTTTGCCAGCCAGAAACTCAATGACTCTGGATATATTGGGAAATAAATGGCTTGAAGACGATCCCATAAATTATTACTATGAACTGCTCAGCAGCTCAGTGACTAGAAAAACAAATATCTGGCTAATGAATCCTATGATTTCTCAAGCCATAAAGTGTGTCCTTGATTATCAGCATTTGCTGTATGATGTTAATCTACAAGAAAAAACACACATATTGATCCCCATAAATGACTCTCCCGCAGTGGACAAGCCCGGGGGCTCCGGTTCACATTGGAGTTTGATGCTGTATGTTGCTGAGAAAAAAGAGTTCTTCTATTTCGACTCATTAGGACTATTTAACTATGAACATGCGGTAAAAATAAGCTCAAACTTGCAAACTATAGTGAACAAAAATTCCACCTGTAAAATCACTCCAGTAAGTGTTCCTAAGCAGTTAAATGGATATGACTGTGGCATCTACTTGATTATTTTTTCTGAAATAATCATTCAAGGTATCATGCAGGGCAAAGATTCTTTGGAGTCATTACAAGGCCTATTCCCTGATATTTCAAACGGTACTCTGATCCTTAAACGAGCACAGTTAGCGATGCTCTACTTTAATCCCGCTCTCAGTCTCAATCTATCCCTAGACACTATCAGTCAAATGATGATAAAATCCCCCTCATCAACAGTAACTCATCAGTGCAGTTGCAAAGCAGCACTAAATCAGGCACCAGCATCAATTCCTACTACCACTATGACATATGAAGCTTCGCATAGTGTAGGCAGTACCAAAGATAAACATGAATCTAGTTGCACTAGTCAGAAACGGAATTATAAAGTACAGGATCAGTGGGTAAAAGTTTCCTCCCCTAAAGATAAAGACAAAAATAGCATAAAAAAAACCTGGTCATCCACACAGTATTACTACTGGTTACCGATCAACAAAAAACGGAGGTAACCACTACTCATCAACATTTAACGTAAGTTTGAATAACCGTTTCCAGCCCTTGTCTACAACATCAACCAATATCACTGAAGAGGAGAGCACACCTTCTCAGAATAATAAAGGAAGTCAGAGGGAAAGAAATCCAAGGATGAATAAATATATCAAGCCTAAACATAATGTATATGACTTAAAAAAACGGGAAATAATGCATTTTGAAAATAAATTAAAGCTATCAATCTACTCAGATAGTCAGGGAAGAAATTTGACGTCCAGTATTGAACAACTCGACCCATACAAAATTCAAGCAATTTCATCTGTCATGCCAAATGCTGGACTAATTCAGGTAGTTGAAGTAGCATCGCAGTCGCCATCAAATGACGATATTACTATTTTGATTGGTGGTACTAATGATACATTAAGAGGAAACCTAGAGGGAATATATTCACAATTGGAATCTAAGTTAAAAGAATTGAGTAAGAATAAACCGGTTATAATAACAACAATACCGAGAAGGTGTGATAAAACAGATAAGGATTCTGTTCATGAAGAAGTAAATCTTCTTAATCTGTATATAAAGGAACTAGTCTACCGACTTGATTCAGTGTATCTTGTGGATCTGGATTCCCTTCACAGACAACATTACACTAAACACGGCCTACATCTAAATACTCAAGGCAAAAATAAATTGGCATATGAAATTGGTAAGACACTGCTGGAAATACCTAAGATTGCGACACCCATAAGGATTATTGAGACCAATATGAATAATATAATAAAGAATTATCAAGGTGATCACAAAACTGCATTTGCACACTGTATTTCAGCAGATCTGCTTGACGACAAGAACATGAGCGCTGGAATTGCAAAAGTTTTTAAAAGTAAATTTGGAAGACCTACTAATGATGATTTCATTGCCTCACATATTACTCGACAAAAACATAATGATGGCGTTACAATATACAGCCTCGTTACAAAAGGAAAGTACTTTGAGAAACCACAAATACCAGATTATGACTTGGCTTTTGAGCAATTCCTTATAGATTTTAAAAAGAAAAAACTTAAGCGCCTCTTTTGCTCACCAATGGGTTGCGTTCGTGACAACATCTCTGTCGAACACTTTGCAGCCAAGATAACGCATTTTCAACAACAAACGGGTGCTACTGTCTACATTGTCACCTACGATGAACTATCTCACAGAGTCCTCAGAGGTGGTGTACCATTTCCCCAATTCACAAGAAGACTACAGCATGTCATTTCTTCTTGTTCCCAGCAGCCTGCAGCAACTAATAAAACCAACCAATCCAACAGTCCAAACACCAACAAGCAGCTTCCCTCTATAGAAGACATGAACAGCTTTCCTCCTCTTCTCCATCATAGTTTTTGTGCCAGTGAAGTGTTAAATGGGCAATCTAGTGAGAGTGCTAAAAATAGTGTAATTACACCACAGACTGACGATATGACTAACGTGGAAAATAATCCGATCTCGCCCACTCAAAGCAGCAATTTTTTATTCCATGTCAGTCAAACCCTCAAATTAAGCTGACCAACAGTAGCAATGAAATAACCTTGATGCATCAAAACATCCAACACCTGGCATCCCGATTAGATATATTGAAAATAAATTTAGAAGAAAGTAAGCCTGACATTGTTGCTTTGAGTGAGCATAAGATGTCTCATTCCGATTTGCAAAGATTGAATGTAAATGGTTTTAAATTATGTTCACATTTTACTCGTAAGACCACAGTTGGTGGAGGAGTTATGATTTTATGTAAAACTAATGTAGTAGCTAAGAAAATAATTTTACCTAAAGTTGAAGAATTAATATTGGATAAAGAATTTGAATGTTGCTTTACATTAATAGAAGCTGACAATTTTTCTTTTGTTTTGTCATGTATATACAGAACTCCTGAATATAGATTTGAAAAGCCATTTTAAAAAAAATTTGAAACTTACCTGGAAATTGTAATGAAAAAATATAAAAATATTGTTATAGTTGGAGATATTAATATTGATGTATTGGAGGATAATAATTTGGTTTATAAGAGATTTTGTAATATTTTGAACATGTTTAACCTGTGCTATTTGGTCAATTTTCCAACTAGGGTCACGGATACCTCAAAAACAGCAATCGACAACATTATTACAAATATTCACTTGAACAAAAATGTCAATGTTCTAGGATTGATAACAGAAATGTCGGACCATGATGCTCAATTGCTTAAGATACAAAACGTTTGCACAATAAGCTGGAGGCAGACTAAAATTAAAAAGTTTTGTAGAAATTTTAGTACACAGAATATTGAGACACTTATCTATTACTTATCTCGTGAGTCTTGGGTAGAGTTGTATCAAGCTCCGGTAGCTTCAAAATTTTTAGTTTTTAATCATTTGTTCATGTATTACTTTAATATAAGCTGTCCTAAGGAATGGGCTACATTGAAATTTGATAATAATAATTGGATTACACAAGAGATAAAGAATGATAAAGCAAAGATTATTGAATTAAGTAAAATGTTTCGAACCATGCATGATGTTAACTTAAAAACATCTATAAAAGAAAAGAAGAAAGAACTTAAAAAATCAATTGATAAAGCAAAGAAAGAATACTTTGATGATCTAATTAATAAATCAGACAATGCTACAAAAACAACCTGGAAATTATTAAATCAGGAAATTGGCATTTTCAAAGACAATCAGATAAACATATGTATTCATGAAAATGATAACATTGTTATAAACCCAGTAGAAGTAGGAACTAGATTTAATGACTATTTTGCTGATGTGGTTGATAAAGAGGTAGTGCCAAAAATTGATTCCACAAAAATGTCTCATTCAAGGGAGTATAGGGGAGAATCCTCTCCGATGGAGTCATTTCGTTTTGAACAGATAACTGAACAAGAATTAAACATTGTAATACAGTCATTTAAAAATACTTCATCATCTGGTATGGACGAAATCCCTATTACAGTGATAAAAAAAGTTAAAAATACTATCTTGAAACCTTTGGTTCATGTCATAAATTCCTCTCTTATAAGTAGTATATTTCCCGAGCAGCTTAAGGTCGCCAAAATAAAACCAATTTTCAAAAAAGGGGACAGAAAACGATTATCTAGCTACAGACCAATCTCTATTTTGCCAACATTTTCTAAATTATATGAAAAAGTTGTTTATAACCAGTTAAAAAATTTTTTAGAAATGCAAAATTTGTTTGATGCACATCAACATGGTTTCAGGACGGGCAAGTCTGTCATCACAGCGGGCATTGAATTTGTTCAAAATATCATTTACAAAATTGATAGGGGGGAGAAAGTTATTGGCATTTTCTTGGATTTAACTAAAGCTTTCGACAGTGTTTCACATAAAAAATTGATTGAATCATTAAAGTCCCACAATATAAAAAATAAAGAATTAGCCTGGTTTGAATCATACCTGTATGAAAGAAAGCAGTGTGTCGAAATAACACAAGTGAAACACGAAAATTTCAGATACATAAATAATGTATTGTCAACACTGCGAACAGTGAAATATGGAGTTCCTCAGGGGTCCATTTTGGGACCCTTATTGTTCCTGTGCTACCTAAAAGGACTCCCTGAAGTCTTATGTGGTGTTCACAGCTTAATTTGCATATACGCAGATGATACAAACCTAATAATTTCTGGAGAAAACCAAGAATCAGTTGAAATTGCCTCATATACAAACCTTACACTAGTGAAACAATATTTTGAAAACAAAAACCTTCTAATAAATCCAAGTAAAACAAACTTTGTATCATTCTCAACAAGACAGTGCAGAACAAAAATTGACCCAATTATTAAAATAGATGAAGATGAAATACTACAAGAATGTAATACAAAATTTTTGGGACTGATTATAGACGAAAATTTGACCTGGGATGACCACATTGAAAGTGTTTTGAATAAAATATCGTCTGGGATTTTCGCACTTAGAAGAATGTCAAAAAAATGTAGTTTAAAAACATTGAGAGTTTTGTATTTTGCACTTATAGATTCCCATATATCATATGGGGTAGGTATTTATGGGGCCACCTCCACCAAAAATTTGAAAAAGATTTTGAAAATACAGAAAAAAGCAATAAGGATAATACTTGGTTTAAGAAATAGAGACTCAGTCAAAACAAAATTTACAGAATTAGGATTTTTAACCGTTTTCTCCCAACATGTGTTATACACAGTAAAACATGTCAAGGAACACAATATACCTCTGATGGAAGCGGAAGCCAGAAGTCGTCCATACAATACCAGAAATTTTTTAACTTTCGAATCCCATAAACTAGAGTTTTTTAAGAAAAGCATAAATTATAGAGGTTTAAAATTTTTTGAAATGCTCCCAGATTCTATAAAAAAAACACAAAACCTGTCAGAATTCATAAAAAAAATTAAAACGTTTATGATAGATCATCCCTTATACTCCTTTGAGGAATTGCATGTAAATTTGAATGTCTAGTTGCTAGGCCTAGTTCTATCAAATTTGTAGATTCCAATACATGTTTATATATAAATAGAGAGACACTACTCACTATGACAAATGTGACACTATTCATCTGTAACAATTGTACAGTTAATGAATAAAGATATTTGATTGATTGATTGATTGAGAGGCGAAAGTTTTCAGCCCTCTCTCTTCATTCTAGCATAAATATTTACCGAGTTATTAAAGAAAATATGTATCAACTAAACACAGTACGTTGCCTTATGGGGGTTTTACACTAGAAAAGCCTGTTATTACTTTGTTAAGAGTACTTTTATCATCCCCAGCAACCTCACGCCTACTTGCAAGCCTGTCTGGACCTTCTCTTAACTTTATAATGCGCAACATTGTATTCCCAGCTTTGCAAGTAAATGAAACCAAGAGTATCAGAACAGCCAAAAAATCAGTGGTTTCAGATTTCACTAAAAATTGGAATAAATGTATGTTTTTATACTGATTTTGAGTTTTACAAGTTTTTATGTGGAAATTCACTTCCCTCACATCAGCGTGCTGCGCGAACTCGTTTAGACTTGCATTTAGTTTGCATGGAGACATCACCGACCGGTCGGTAGTGAGCGCCTGGCGACTGCTTGGACCACCGACCGGTCGGTGATGTGCAGCCAACATGTTAAAGTAAAAAAAACAAAAAGGCCGTGGGAATAAACGGACTTAGAGTTTTTAATGGTTGGCTTGGTATAAATGTGTGAATAGAAACTAACTATTTTTAAGTTGGTGAAATTTGTGTATGCATTAGTTTGTTTTTGTTGGTAAGCGCCACAGAGGGACAACAAGGAGGGGGGGGGGGTAGGGGTTTGTGAAAAGAAGTAACCATTTTCTGAAAAGAAAATGGTTTGTGGTTGAAAAGAATGTGGTTTGTGAAAAGAACGGTCCATTTTCATGTCAATAATTAACCATTGATTACACTAATCACTGATAACTGTGAACAGTTTTCTCCATAGTTTTTGCTTTTGTATGCAATTTGTATGATAAAGAAGGAAATAAATCATTTATTCATTATTCACAGGTGTGGTGCGCGGTGCCGCCGTGGCTGCCAGGTGTGCTGTCCGAGGTGGCCGTGGTGGACCAGTACTACGTGGCACACAAGCCGCGCACCCTCACGTTCGACGGGGCCGCCTCCCTGCCCTACTGCGGCACCGTGGCCTGGGACGCGGTCGCCAACAAGGCCAAACTCAGCGCGCAGAACGCTGCCAGCAAACGGTAAACATGCTTGTTAGCGAGTTTCCTATAGAAAATGAGCTATTAGCGTGACCCGTACGGTGTACCATAGAAGTTTCTAACGTGACCCATTTGGGGCTTCGTTAAAAATTATATATTACAGTGTATAGTAGATATAAAGTGTATATGTAAGTGTTAGTACTGTAGCGGTCACATTTTTTGTCTGATTTACTTCAAATTTGCTAGGAACATTTCTTTCTATAATCAGTTGGATCAGTTTGTTGGGCAAAAACAATCGAAAAACTTAAACCCCCTTTTTTGGGGATTTGAATTTTTCAGATTTTGAGTTTTTGGGCCCAAAAAGGGTTAGGAAAGCCCCAAATGTAAAATGAATGCATATTAAGTTATGGGACGTAAAAAGCTGACTATTTTAAATTTTAAGCCCTCTCCCATCATTTTAGCACAAATATTTATCGAGTTTTGAAGAAAATGTAAATTGACTAAACATAGTACGTAATCTTATGGTGATTTTATATTGGAAAAGGCTGTTTTTCAAATCTTGATGTAGTTTTATCAGCCCTAATACCATACCAACTATATACCCTTATCTTTAATGTACAACATTGCCATCCCAGTATTGCATTTTAAATCGAATCAGGTGCATCAGAACAGCCAACAAAATCAAGATTTTGCCAGTTTCAAAGAATTGGCACCAGTGTTTGTTTAAACCTTGTTATTTGAAGCGAATTTCTGCGTCTCTCATGTCAGCATGCTGCCTGCGAACTCGTTATGTTAACAAATTGTTAAAGCGAATCTGAATTTATGATAAGTTAATTGATTTTGATGTTAATATTTTTACAATAATGTATTTCATTCGGGTAATTTATTTTTGAGTAATTATAAATGACACAACACTAAATGACAAGTTGGCCAAAGGCTGATTAAACTAGGGGTGTGCGAGTACTCGAAACTTCGAGTTTTTGGCAGAGTATTTTAATACTCAAACTTGACTCGAAGTTTTGAAAACTACTCGAAAGTTTGAGCGAGTATTTCCCGCTGATTTCCGGACGATCGCTAACGATTGCGACCGGCCGAAACGCGTAGTAACGGCTGCAAAAGGCAATCGTATCACGTAAAATCGGCCGAAAATGATGACCGCGAACGATTGCGATCAGCCAAAACGTGTAGTAACGGCCGCAAAAGGCAATCGTATCACGTAAAATCGGCCGAAAATGATGACCGCGAACGATTGCGATCAGCCAAAACGCGTAGTAACGGCCGCCAAAGGTGATCTCATCATGTAAAATCGGCTGAAAATGACGATCGGACCGCGTAATTTCGGCCGTGACTAACGATTTCGTCATTTAATATTGATTATAAGTAGGGGTGTGCGAGTAGTGATTTTTTTAATGGAGTCGAGTCGAGTAGTGCAAGTTATTTTCGAGTTTCGAGTATTTTCGAGCGAGTATTTGCCATCAGTTGGTAGTTTAAAATAGTGTAATGGGATTTGGATACCACCCTAAATATGATAATCTAAACATGGTTTCTAACTAATACACGAGTAGCAATACAAAATTTTGGGCAGTACAATCAAACTGGATTACGTATTGAGAAACAAAACTCGGTTTGACATTCGTTTCCGGCCGATGAAACAGGGCCCGGTTGTCATTTAGCCAATTGTACCTGGTCCAGACATCGCTTATAATCAATATTAAATGACGAAATCGTTAGTCACGGCCGAAATTACGCGGTCCGATCGTCATTTTCGGCCGATTTTACGTGATGCAATCGCCTTTTGCGGCCGTTACTAGGCGTTTTGGCCGGTCACAGTCGTTCGCGGTCGTCATTTTCGGCCGATTTTATGTGATGCGATTGCCTTTTACGGCCGTTACTACGCGTTTTGGCGGTCGCAATCGTTAGCAATCGTCCGGAAATCGGCAGGAAATACTCGCTCGAATTTTCGAGTAGTTTTTAAAACTTCGAGTCGAGTTCGAGTATTAAAATACTCGGCCAAAAACTCTAAGTTTCGAGTACTCGCACACCCCTAATTATAAGCGATGTCTGGACCAGGTGATATTGGCCAAATGACAACCGGGCCCTGTTTCATCGGCCAGAAACGAATGTTAAACCGTGTTTTATTTGTCAATATGTAATCCAGTTTGATTGTACTGGCCAAAACTTTGTATAGCTAGTCATGTATTAGTTAGAAACCATGTTTAGATTATCAAATCTAGGGTGGTGTCCAAATCCCATTATTCTATTTTAAACTACCAACTGATGGCAAATACTCGCTCGAAAATACTCGAAACTCGAAAATAATTGGCACTACTCGACTCGACTCGATTAAAAAAATCACTACTCGCACACCCCTAGTATAAACTGATTGAGATGTGTAAAAATAGTGTTTTGCATGTTTTTGTAGTGTTCAAAATAGCACTGTAAAAAAGTTTCATGCCAGCAAAAACTAAATAATTTTAAACCAACTAGTAATATTTTAATTCAAATTTCTTAAGTAATTTATTGAATAGCATAATATGTGTTGTTAAAATTAAACAGGATAAAATAAACTAAGAAGCCTATCACAATACTACAACTACTTATACTGTAAGGTAGAGTCCCGCAAAGCCGGACTAATTTGTACTGAAGGGTGCGTGGCTTTGTGAAATGTCCGGGTTATTGGGAAATTAGTAAAAATAAGTACGAGTTTTTATCTTTATATACAATTCTGTAAGTGAAATTTTTAAGTCAAAACTGTGTGAGTTTGGCAAATTGCAGGATGATGGGAGGCGGCTCACATTAAAGGTCTTGATCCTAGGGACTCGCGAAAAATAGCAGTATTTAAAAAAAGTTCCCAGCAAACGAGAAATAATACAAAACATCCCCCAAAAGAAAACCATGGGAATTTAAAACGCCTGCCTTGTTTAAATTAAAACTTGTGATTAAGTGTGTCTTTGTTTACGAAATGACGTGTGTTCCTACTTATATTGTTTTATTATTTACCTCAGCATATAAGGAGTAAAACACTCAGATGTGACAGAGTATTGGAGCAAAGTAAGGGGTCATGGACCCTTTAAGCCACTAGTACTATATTAAACATTTATTCACTGTATAAAAATACAAAAAACTACAGCGTAAAATTCAACTGCTCAAAAAACATTACAAAAATTAGCATCGTGCTCTGGTCAGTGCCATAATATTCGAAGTGCGGGGATTTACCACTCTGCCAGGATTTCCAGGTTATCCAGACTTCTGGGTTATCAGGGTTTGCGGGACTCTACAGTACTTACAAACAAGACGGTAAATATACAAAAAGATGGTACAAGGTCTTGTAACCGTAATGTATTGTATGTTGTTGTAAATAGGTTTTGTAGTGTTGTGAGATGTAGTTTATTTAATCCTGATAAATTTCCTAGCAAGTATTCAATAATGAAGAGTATTGAGAACTACCAGTTACATTGAAGCCTACTTCACCACTGACATGTTGGTCGCAGGGTGCTGGTTCACTGTGCCAGCACTGGCGTGGGCTGCCTGATCACCCAGATCTGCCACAACATGGGCGCCCACGTGAGCGTCACGTGCCTCAACCGAGCCGCCCCCGTCATGGAGGCTCTGGGCGCTGACAACATCTTCCCACTCGAGTCAGCTGACATCGAGAAACAGCTGTTGAAGGAGAACCGGTGAGAACACTAACCCACCTATTCAGGACCTGATAATCCGATTGTAGCCCTATTGTCAGTGGGTGAGAACACTAACCCACCTATTCAGGACCTGATAATCCGATTGTAGCCCTATTGTCAGTGGGTGAGAACACTAACCCATCTATTCAGGACCTGATAATCCGATTGTAGCCCTATTGTCAGTGGGTGAGAACACTAACCCACCTATTCAGGACCTGATAATCCGATTGTAGCCCTATTGTCAGTGGGTGAGCAATTTTTCGCCTATGCTGAGATGAGGTTATCGTTTCGATATAGAAAAATTTAACCAACCGGTTGCTTGTTTGTGTTAATGAACTTTCCATTACGATTGTTGTTTTGTGATGGAAAACCATAAATGGTGATTCGATTCAAAGTCAAGCAGATATAAGTTAAATCAAAAGTTGTGGATACAATGTTGAATTGGATCTATAAATGGATTTGTGGGAACAAAATAACAAACAACTAGGTTGCAGTTGACGACAAAACTCAACATCACTAGGTTAGGTTATAGTAACCTAACCTAACCTAACTCGGCAGAGCGCAGTGGCTGTTCGTTGTGCAACATAATTACAAATAAAGGGATTAGTATAAATAAATAAAAGTAAAATGAAACAAATGTTTGTCCTAAAAAAGTAAACAACAAAATTAAGATTTAACCCCGAACAAATTAAAGTCAACTTAAAAAAAATTTCAGATATCAAAAAGTAAACATCCAAAGTGAGATATGATCTCGGGACCGCATGATCGTGAATCTGACGCCGTATCCACTGGGCTACCGAAGCCTGCCGATTGACCAGAAAATTACAATTCATCAGGCAGTGAGCAATGATTATAAATTCATTTGATAAAACAAACAAACAATCGGTTGATGAAATTGTTCGATACCGTAACAATCGTAACAAATGATAACCTCATCTCAGTGTAGGCGAAAAAGTGCTCACCTTGTCAGTGGACTTTAGCAAGTTCCATTGCCATATCAGTCTTTTAATGGATATTTTCTTCAAATTGATCATAATATACCTATAAAAAAGTTGTTTTTGTCAAAGGTACAATCAATGTCACCATTTCAACACATTCATGACTGGCCTTTTTGCTCAGATTTTGTAGATGAAAACTCACTTTTAGATTTTTCATCAGAAGTGTTGCTAACGTTTTGCAAAAGTGAAATCAAAAAGTTCATAAAATAAAGTTTTTGTAACAAAGTTTTGGATGAAAGTGCTTAGTTATTTTGAGAAAATGGAAAGCTAAGAGTTAAAACAGCTTCATCAAAGGCAGTTGGATAACTTGTTAGATTATTAGAAAAGTTAATTGTTAAGATAAACAAAAGTGAGAAAACATTACCTAGAGGGACTAAACATGACTATGCTAGATAATACTTTACATAATTTTTCTGTTGTTATCCAAGAGCAATTTACTGTTTGGACTTGCACACTTCTTTTCTCAAGACATTTTGGATAGTTTGAGTTTCCCAATGCAACATATTCTCAGTCCTGACCAAATTTAAATACCGGTACTCAGCTTGTTATGTCTGTAAAAATAACTTGAAATATTATGTATACAATATTAAACTCATATTGGTGGTCTAAAATTTATTAAACTTTAAACCACAGTCAATTGTTCTTCAGAATTGTCACTGGAAAACTTGTTTTATAAAACTAGCTGACAAATGCTAGTAAAACAAACAAATGCTAGTAAAACAAACAAATGCTAGTAAAACAAATGCTAGTGATAAAACTAAATGACACAATGCCAAAACTTACGTTAAACAATTGGTTACTAAATATATCAAAAAAATCTGTTCAACCAAGCAATCACGTTACGCATAAGTGCAACATTATAATGATTCGTTTTCCAGGTACGACATAGTGTTCAACACCGCCGGCTCCGTAGCCCACCAGTTCTGCCTGCGGCTGTGTAAGTACGACGGCTACGTCATCACCACCATCTCCTCTCAACTGGCGTCCGACACATTCGGCTTGTGTCTAGGATTCCTTTATACGACTTGGGTGCGACTCGCTCATGTAAGTTCATCATGAGTTTATCTCAGGCGTATTTGGGAAGTTTCTTTTTTGCCTTGTATTCGATTAGGTCAAAATTTACGTTAAATTATTTAAGATTTTGTAAATTATATTTATTTGTATCTGAGCCTAAAAGTAATAGGCTAAACAAACTATATTTGTTTGACGTTTATGTTCATAAACAGGAATGAATTTTGAAGAATTTTTTAAATCTTACTTCTAGGGGCTGCGGTACTAGAAATTTAAGGTAAATATTTTTATACCTCGGTTCTCGGTACCAAATCGGTATGGTACGTGGTAATAAAATAGCCATAATTTATCATAGTCTAAGTGTATTCGGAAACCAAACAGAACAAATACAGAACAAATATTTTTGAAGAAAAACATACTAGCAGTCATAAAAATGTATTTAGGCAAGCTTTTGATTATAATTTGTAATAGTTCACAAATATTTATATAGGCCTAATAACAATAATAATGTGTTAACACATTCGCTGCGGCAAATAAATTTAATAATTTACCTATGTGCTAAACAATTTTTTTTTCATACAATTTTACCTTTCATGTTGAAAAGTCGGGAATAGGTGTCAAAATCAAAATTGCAGACTCCGATCGATGTTTTTTTGGCAAAAAAATTCAGAGGTCGCCGGCGGACCCTCCGCACTTGACACCGAAATTTACATGTAATTTTACATAATACATACCGCACCCCACCCGCCGAGGCGCGAGACGCGACCGGATCCATTTTCACACAGTACCGGTACGTAAACTACTAAATATATGGCCAAAACAAAATATATACACTCCGCATATACATATACATATACATATACATAACGCACCCCACCCGCCGAGGTGCGAGACGCGACCGCATCCATTTTCACACAGTACCGGCACGTAAACTACTAAATATATGGCCAAAACAAAATATATACACTCCGCATATACATATACATATACATACCGCACCCCACCCGCCGAGACGCGAACGAACGGCACGGCCGCGCGCCGAGGTGCGAACGAACGTCACGGCCGCGCGCCGAGGTGCGAGACGCGACCGGATCCATTTTCACACAGTACCGGCACGTAAACTACTAAATATATGCCCAAAACAAAATATATACACTCCGCATATACAAAATATAATATATAATGGTTCGCGTTCCGCCGGCGCACCAACGCATCCTGGTGGCGACCGTGGCGGACCGGCCGCACTGCCAAAACGAGAACCAATGGAACTGGAGTATGCACACACACCCTAGAGCCAATGCGGTATCGTATCAAGGTTCTTCTGCTAACTGCTAAACCACACTGAATCCATAAACATGACATGGCGCGGGGCCCTGCCGGCGGCCCCCTAGCACTATCACGGCGGCATCTGGGATCTGCCGGCGGACCCGCCGCACTGAATGTGTTAAATCACGTAAATAAAGAAAGAAAGCCCAAATATAATATAACCCTTACAGTAATAATTCCCTTTATGTTAAATAATTATATTAATTAAGTTATGTAGGCTTATTTCATCTATAAGATAATATTTTGTTATTTGATTTGTAATAATTACCCATGGATACCATTTATTCAATTTTCCCCATATTCACTAGTTATATTAGGTAATTTCCTAGTTAATTTAAGTTGTAAAGCTATCTCAAATACCTACATTTCATATATATATAGATAATCAAAATTTATCTCATACAAGATAATACAAATAACAGTCACGTAAAACACAAATAAGAAAAATCTATTTCTTTATAAACTTTTATTTACAAGTAAGACGATAAAATAATAATAAAAGAAAGGAAGGTATGTGTGTGTATTTTCAAATTAAATACAGGTTGTATGAATTATAAATAATGGCCTCCAACAAATTTTAAATCCTATAACCAAGTAACGCAACAGAATAAGAATTTGTATTGCAATCAGATGACACATACTCATCAGACGTCAAAGTTGTAGCCTACTCGTTGTAACAGGAGTCGACGGCGATGGCGGTTCATCAAGAATCAAGAATTCATCACAATCACTCATTATTTGTTTAAAATAGTCTAACTATAAAGGCTATCACAAAACTTGCTATCAAGGCTTGTTCAAAACATTTTATCAACAAAGACGACGCGCGATCAGTGGAAGTGATGATTACATCAAAACGTCATCGTCACACAAAGAGTATACCTAGAAAGTGAATATCAGAGAGACAGAAATATGCAGTTTCCAAAATTATGATATACGCCATAACATTTTGAACCAATGTAGGCTAACCTTTTTTATTTGTTACAACAGTAGTGTGTGTAAAACTTATTTTTTTTATTAATCGACGTTTTAGCGATGAAACTAATATTAATATTTAACCTAAACACTCTTCTAAACCGTTCACGGCATATGTAATGTAGAATTCAAACAGTTTCTTTCGGTTGGTTTAATTTCTATCCATAAAACGTTAGGAAGTGTCATAATGCCTATTAGGAAAATGTTATGACAAGCCCTATTTGTATTTTTGAATTGATGTTCATGATATTACGTTTGCATATCAAAATAAGTGTCAACCTTCTGCATGTTATTACTCTCTGTAACACACGATCGTAGATCTGAATGTGTTTGCCAAATGTTTGGCGATTTTAAGTAGTATCAAGTACTCATTTGAGGTTAAGGGGCCGTTATATAATCAGCAATGTACAATACAAAACGGTGTTATAAGTTCTTTGATATAAAAAACAAACAGATATTTATGTGTTTGTCCCTCAGTTTGATTTAAAAATGATTAAATGTCATACGAATTCGGTTGTAGGTTTTTGTTACGTTTGTACCGCCTCCATACACTGGCCAAGTCTAGGCGAGCAAAGACGAGCGTGACATTGTAAATGCGTATAGTAGTTTGTTGTTATTAACCTCTGTTACTCTCGATGTTTATGTACATTATTACGTTACTCGCCGAGTCGTACGTAACTCAACGAAACACTCGGCCAGTCTGTGGAGGTGGCTTTATCAATGCTGTAAAGGCATCTCGTCATCATTCGTGATCCGATCGTGAACCTATAAACTCGCGAATGAATGCCGGTCAAAGTTGAAAGTTGCTGTCGTGTGCAAAGGCGTGTCAATAGAATGTCAACGGACGAAAAAGATGTTATGAATAAAACTGAAGGAAAAATGTGCTTGATAAACAGTAAATACTGATTTTTTGTAGTTCTAGGCTGTACCGTACCGACTTAGTACCGGCGCCATTAGTGGTACCGAACCAAATTCGGTTATTCGTTTTGTCCCGAACCGGTACCGATTTTTCGGTGCACTGCAGACCCCTACTTACTTCCCACTTATACTCAGACCTGGTGCTTAGAATATACAAAGTGTAAAATTAGTCTCCACAGTGCTAGGTTACTTTCTATGCTCCAAGTACTTGATTTCATATGCCAGTACTTGATTTAAATTGAAGAATGTCGTGTTACCTAGTCTTAAAAAATTATCACTTAAAGAACTGTCCCATAATTATCATCGGTACTTGAGTACTTTAAAGAATTACACATACACAGTGCATATTATACACATGTACCTATTACACATTTATACAGTGTACTCAGAGAACCCATTGGCTTACCTGAAATTTGCCACCTGACAAACCGTTCAGTTTCCTAAGAAAAATTACATAAATGTAGACTTTTACTAAAACTGTCACTGTAGCAACAATTATTGCTCAATTTACTTAATATTTGCACTAATCTTTAGAGAAATAAATTATCTACAAGAATAAAATACTTTTGACAGCATTTATGTATGGTAAATATTATATATATATGTATATATATATATATATACATAGTTTATAAAAAACATTAATTTTAAAAGGAGTTATATGTAAAAAACAAAAAAATTATGTTTCAGCCCAACAACTATTATGTACTTGTTGGTTATTTATTTTTTTACATGAAAATAAAAAATGTTAGTGATACATTTATATTTGACGTAGACATAACATATTTTCCAAAATCATATTTTTCCAAAATTTGACTGTTTCCCCAAGTATGGGCATATGCATAAAAAATACATACAAACAAAAAATGAAAACAAATTAAAACAATAAAAAAAAAATAAAAAAGTTAAATCAAAAAAAATAAAAAAGTGCAATCCCGAGTATACTCGGGGTTGTGAACCAATGGGTTAAATAATTAGAAATACAATTAATAAAAAGGAATATTTATTACAACAAAAACTATTCCTAATTCCATAAGAACTGCTCATTTCAAATATAATTAAAATAATAACTTCTTGTTTTTTGTCATTAGGTATCAAACAAAGTCTAATTTAGGAATATTAGATATAAAACAAGGGCACAGCGTTGTCATTTTATTTTTGGGATTGGTGTTGCTCCGTTATTTATCATCCAGTTTATTTACAATACATTTTATAATTTTGTGTGAAGTAAATGTTTTTTGCGAAGTTTAAATATTAAGATTTTTAAGGTTCGCCATTTTGAAACGAGCAAAGATATTTTGTTCTATCCAAACACTGTCTTACCAAGGACACGTCAACTTGTGTGCCAAGTTTGATTTAGTTTTTTTTTTATAGTCAGTTGTTCTGGATTAGTAAAACTGTTATTTAAAAATTGACAATTACAAATATACATGCAAAAGGAAAAGTAATTCCATGTGTTGCAATAATCAAATCCCATTTGTTTCAGAGCATTTTCGGCTACTCGAGCTGGGGGAGTTGCCACCTTAGCTACAGGGTATTAGATGTTTTAACCAATCTCGTCGACAGTGGGCGGTTGCAGCCTGTTGTTGACAAAATATTACAACCTCACGAAATAGAACGAGCTTTCCAACACATAGATTCTGCCAATGCGATCGGAAAAACTGTTTTGAGGTTTAGGTATGTATTTGTGTACTGAAGTAGGGTAATGAAGAAAGCTGTTAGAAGTATATATTTCTAAGTTTGGGACTAGCAAAATATTGTATCACAATTGTATCAAAACAATATATGTTAAGAGGAAAATTGAAATTCCCAACTACCAAAAGTCACTGTTATTTAGTTCATACGATGGATACTTATCTTCCTTTACTTTATTCTTCTGCTGGTTTGCATTTTTGTATTTGCATTTTTTTTAAATTTTATACTAAAAACAGATTGTAAAACAGCTGTTTTCTGTTCATTGGGTGAACAAGTTGTTTTCACTCACTGTGCCTTAATTTTCCGCTCACTGACAGCTAATAAAACAGCTGAATGATTTTTGCTTTGTACCAAATTCACTGAGTTACTGAGTTGGTGTTTATAGCCTCAGTCTCGTGAATTCAGCCAAAATGAATGAAAGTGATTTGTGTACGTTTGTGGTATCCTACATTGCAGTTGTAAGAAAAATTGTGTAGGTAATTCAAAAGGAAAGGGTCTTTGTCACTTTCAGAAAATTACAGTTTTCTTTAAAGCGTCAAAGACATATGTTGCGCCCTCAATACATAAATTTTAGGCCTATTTCAGATATAAAATAATAGGAATTAGATGGGTTAGTGGGAAAAAAGCATTGAATCATATTTTAGCTATGTAAAATCTCAAATTCTGGGTTTTGTAAAACACCTTGTACAACAGTATGAGTAACTTAGCTAATCTTTAGGGATCAGCTATGTACAGTGTAATTTTGTTGTCAGTTGAATTTTACTGTAGTTAATAGCCTTTTTAGTCACTCTTTAAAAGTTTTCAGAAATACAAAATTTCTATTAAAATGTCTTTAAATTACATTAATAACTTTAAAATATTATTCAACTGTTTAGTTTTCAGATTTTTGTGGAACATTGATGTTCTTAATAAATATGATGGACTGACAGCATTGTCGGTATTTTTCAGGTATTTTCTCAGGTCTGCAACTCAGGTATTTTGCAGCAGCTCCTACGGAAATACCCATCCTTCGTCATACACCTTTTCGTTGAGAATCAAATTTCAACACAAATTTACCATCATGACCTGCAAAATTTTCTCCACTTATTTGCCTTCTCAAAATTTTGTAACAGTAGTTTGTGCTGCATTTCTTTTGTAAAGCTTTTGAACTATTTAAAATACTAACACAAGCTTTTTATCCATTTAATCCAATTTAACTTTGCCTGTATGACATTGGAACTTTGAAAGCCCTTGGGGAGGAGCCATAAGGATTTTTGAAACAGGTGTAGGCCTAGTGATTTAACATCTTCCTACCAAATTTAACCTCATTTTGTGTATAAATTAACATTTAGCTTTATGTGTTAGAAAGATAATGTAAGTATAGACTGCAAACATCTTCTCCGTTTTCTTACAACTCACGGGTGCTTAGGGGCTACCTAAGCAGATACCTATCACTTACGATCTTGATGTTTCAAAGCACATTTCTATGTTGCAGCGGCTCCTCTGCCTCAACACCGTCTACCAAGCCAGATGTCATCCTGTAACATCTACACATTGTAGTCAAAATAGTGAATGTACGATTGTTATTTATTTTATGGTGTCTAATAGCGTGTTACCAAACTAATGTAAATATGCGGTGTACAAGGAATGAAAATAGATATGTTTTACGTAACAAGAGTTATATTTTTTTAACCTCATTCATATTAACCCACCTGTAGTCAACTGGTCACATTTTTTACTTGGTTTTCAAAAGTTATCTAAACTCTATCAAGCTGTGAGTTGGCTGTGTTATATGGCCGTTAGCGCTCTTACATGGGTGGTTCTTGTATACTGGTGAAGCAAGGCGAGCAGCACAAATTAGTCTCCACCATGTGACCTGGGTGTGTCTTTTTGTTTTTGAATGTTGAGCTATCTTACTAAACTATGCCTTACTTGCAAAGTTGCTGCTGTATCCTGATGTATTTGAATCACTTTTGAATGGTCGTGTTCAGGGTCGTAACCATCTCATAGTTTATGGTGATTTGAATGTTGATATTTTGAAGGAATTGAGGAAAAACTGTTTCTCTATGTGACTAACTCGGTCAGTGTAAAACTAAATATCACTTCTACCAGAATATCTAATAGTGGTCTAAAAGTGTGTCAACAATATCATTACTTTCATAAATATCATGGAATGAGGGCTACCTCAGGTGTACCATAAGGCACTGGGTCCATCATGGGTCCATTTATATTCCATAAATATAATCGACCTTCTCTTTAATATGAATACAGACAATGTTTACTATGTGGATGACCCAACTGCTCTATCTCCTTCTGACATTCATAGCCTAGAATCTGCAATGAGTCAGACATGACAGCCTATACAGGTGAATTTAATCAAACCGCTTTTATCTGAAAGAAGAAAGTACTAAAGTATCTAACCATTTCATCATGATTTTAGAAAATTTGAGTATAAATGAAATCAGTTCATCGGAGTCTGCCGTTTTGTTGTTGATATCACGGATGAAAAACCAAACTGCTCTAAACATATTGATACTCTGTCATCACTGTTGCTTTTCAAGTGATGTTCCAACAAATCTATTATGCTTTTGTCTACAGTGAGATGAAATATGCAGTTGGATTTTTGGGATCATTTGGTGAGACTTAAAGAGCATTTAGGCTTAAAAGAGAACTATTCACATTATGTTTAGGACTAGCTACCAAGCTCTCTGTAAGCCATTTTTTCAACAACTGAATACTCTCACTCTTCCAAGTATTTATATATTTGAGGTGTTATATTTCTTTAAAATTTACCCCCATCTCTTTGACGCAAATATTGCTGAGCATCTGTACAAGGGACATCACACGCCATTAGTGTGACATGATCCATCTAATCCATGGATTGACACTATAGGGTAATCTGTAGGGTACACTAAAAAGGTTATCCACTATTGCACCCTTTGACTTTATAACACGCTAACCAGACAGCTGAAAAACAGCTGTTCCAGTTCCGGCATTTAAAAAAAAAACAACCTGAAAGCCATTGGACTAGATTGGTGTCCATGCGTGGTAAATGAATTCCTATCACACTGCACTCAAGGTTCGTAGAGCTTTCAGACCAGGTGTGCTTATTTACATAAGAGTAATGTTCGCAGCAAAGATGTCTTACGAGGGCATCCAGCTGATTCATAAATGAACAACATACCATAAAGTGTTGCCAATCTTAAGGGTATAATAATGGTACAGCTATTTTTAAATTGTCACTGGACATGCAGAAAGAAAATTCAAACCCTTAATCCATTAATCTAATAATACAAATAAATCAAACCAATATATTAGTTTCATAAAATAACAGCTTATCATAGAATGCAAGTAGTTAAACAATGTTAATTCTAATTACACTGATGAGGAAAATATGGTACTCAAACGATAAATATCGTGTTTCCAGCAACACTGCAGATGGGATTGGTGATCACGTGACCTTCCAGCTGTTTTTTTTGTTCGACTCAGCACACCTGGTCTGAAAGCTCTACGAACCTTGCACTGCACTACCGTGTGAAGTGAAAATGTGTTGTGAGGCCTATTGTAAATAAAGAATATTTGCAAAGGACTTGCCAATTTTATTTCTTTTGTTTTAAAACTGATGTGTAACGGGACGAAATCCCTAGATGCCTTAACTATAATTCTTTAATCAAATGATAGTAACAGCATGTCATTCCTATTAATAAATTTCACCGACACAAAAACTAATAGATTGAAGTGTGGAACGGTATATTCGATATTTTATTTTGAGAAATTGGCTAGTACAAAATGTAAGTTAACAATCAGTCCCTCGAATATTTAACTCCAAGTTAACTTCAACAGAATTCATGGAGCTCTAGTCTAGAAATATCACCCTCGGGACTCGTCGGGAGTCGGACGTTTTGGGACTGCTGAGGCTTTATGACTTCTGATCAAAAATCTGTTTCAGACATATGAGTGTTTGATAACTGAAGCACCAAGTACAAGTTAAGAGATTATAAATTAAATTGATTGTGTAAAACCTCTGGATTTATTCATATTTTTACTTTCTCCCTCTATACATAGTATATGGAGAAAGTATTGTTTTCGTCAAAATTTTCGAATTTGAGTTGTTAGTGGAAATATTCGTTTTGGTGCTCCCTGAACCCAAAAAAGTGGTTTTTACGTGATGTCTGTGTGTGTGTGTGTGTGTGTGTGTGTGTGTGTGTGTTCTTGCGAATAAGCCGTTATTTGATCCGACATATGGTTACACACCCACACTATTAGATCCGATGACGCTATTAGATCCACCCTGCTGGATCTAATAGCGCCAAAGTTCTTTTTTTGAGTTTCTGGCGTTCCGGCCATCACGGAAATAGTCGAATTTACCCGATTTGAGCAGGATCTAATATAGCCGGTTTCAGACATATAGTGCGTGTGTATGAGGTTCCGGAAGTGGCCACCACGTTGTGCTGCGGTCGCAATTCAGGTGTGTATCGTAGCGTCGTCGGATCTAATATTGTAGGTGTGTAACCATATGTCGGATCTAATAACGGCTTCGTAAGAAGTCGACTTCTCGGCTCTCGTGTCGTCAAGCTGAGTAGAGTTGCCGGCTCAACTGAACTACTGCACTAGAGATTTTTGTATTATTTTTAGTAGAATATTAAGTTGTTAGTAGTGATGATATGTGATTATTGCCATCGTTCATTTAGCAGAAGAGCAACGTTTTGTGTTCACTTGTCAAAATGTAAAATGAAAAATGTTGAAATAGTTAATGAGGTAAGTTCACTTCTATAACATTAATTTAACATTTTGTAAAAGGCTACAGGGCATTATTACTTTTCTCAATGCATGACAATTGTTTTAATTTTAATTAACTTACTATAGTTGACTGAATTGTCAATCAACTGCGTTTATACACAGTTTTCAGCTCTTGTAAAGTTAAGAGCAGCAACTTGTGAGGTTAATTCTCTTGTCCATGTCCAGCATGACTGTTTTCTTTGTCAAAAATACCATTTATCAGATCTAGAAGATAACTTTGCTTGTTCATGTATTAATTTTATAAGCAAGGTAACCTCTTCAAAACCTAGTTGAGTTGGCCTCCTTTTAGTTTGGTTTGATAATTCAAATAGGGTCTATTACAGTAAGCTTACCTATTTTACTACAGCTCAGGCCTGTTGACTTAAACTAAAGCTAAACTGAGCCTAGGCCCTATCACATAAGTAATTTATTTGCCCTCCCTGTTAGTAGTATTTTAATTTTGGTCCCCCAAGCCCATGGCTCCTGGGTTTCATCCATGAAATAGATTGGGTACACTTCCATTCGCGGTACGACATAAAAAACTGATATAGAGAACTGAACCAATTCAAAATCCTAACCGAATATATATTGAAACCTAATATCTATTCGGTATTGATATTGAAACCTAATCAAAAGCAATCATAAACAAACACAATTTAACTATAACTTATGAATCTATATGCGGACATAATCGCAAAAATGCTGGGGGTCTGGGGGCGTGCCCCCCAGATAGAATAGCATACACGGCAGAGATCAGTTTATTACAAAGTTGGAATGGTTGGAAGGATTTTGTTTTTTATACCTTTAGTATAAAAATACCAAATTTGATCACCCTAAGCCACCTAACCCTCTTATTTAGAAAAGACCCCCCCCCCACAATAATAATAATGAGCTTTATTTATTTAGGCCTACTCAAATTTGGGACTGACAAGTGCCCTCTACCACATATGTCTCGAAGACTGGCATCTTAAGAATAAATTAATAATGTAATTTAATTAATACAATTTTTATCAACGTTAAAAACTGATAATACAAAAATTGGGTACACTTCCCGAAATAAAAACTGATTAAATATGTAATTTGATATTATAACTGAAGAGACGATAATAATCATAAACAAACTCGATTAATTTATTTGTATCAACTAAAATCTACTGCCTGATCGTGGAAATACCATGGGTTTATGTAGTCTGAGGGCATATCCCTCAAATAAAAAGTGGCAGAGATCAGGTTTACCTAGAGGGAGGGTTAGGTACAGTTATACTAACGTGGTTGGGTTGGTCAGTTTGTTTGAATACGTGGGAAGTAAAGAAAAAAGAACAACATTTTGCTGTCAACTGAAAGAAATAAAACAACAAATATTTGTTTTAAAAACTTGTATATATACAGGTTATCAATAATTAAAAGTTGTACTGATAAAGTAGGCTAATTTGATACCACTTAATATTGTGCAACAATAAAAATCTGGGGTTTTTTATGAACAATAAACAGAGTAGACAGATCAAGTAAATTTGTATTTGCAAAAGAGTTTTTGCAGGTATAATTTTCGTTACATAGGCTAACGTAGGCTAATTTTGGTTTCGGTTTCATTTGTTCAGTTATTAAATTGAAGTACATAATTTTATTGGCTTTATGATATAAAATTACTTAACAAGAAGTGACAGATTTAGTAGCTTATACCCCCATAAGTCAACCGAAAGTAACCTCTTCAACGTTACCCCAAAACGAGCTTGACTGACCTCTCTACAGAAATCGTTTGGTAAAGAATTCTGTAATCTTGATGCTGTGTCAAAAAATGATTGATTATAATATAAAAGCATGAATATTTAACATACTTGCACCATGACGGGTACTTGTCATGCTTATATTTATAGTGAAAGTAAATTTGTATGCAAAATATTTGGGTTTTTTATCTGTAAAAATGCTGAATAACAACATTAAAATTGGTATTTTCTTGTTTCTTTCAACTTAAGGTGTATAGTATTATAATACTTGGTACCGGTAATATGATCATCCCAAGTTAAATTAAAAATAAATCTAATGTTTTGGGCACATTGTAAAACTTATTAAAAAATCTATACCACTGTTTCAAACGCTCCTGTGCAGTAATTTTTACCCAAAGTTTACAACAACACAGTCAATATAAAAATCTGACATTTCCATTTAATTTGGTTGAATAAAATAGGATTGCAAACCCAAAAAGTTGAAAATTATTTTTAAGCTGTCCAATGGGTGAGTTAACCAATATGTGTCCACAAAGTGGTAGGGTTGAACAGTTGTTGAGTTTTGAAGCTGGTTATTGATAGCAATCTGCCAAACTCTCCACGATGACACCAGTAAATTGTATGGTTCAGAAAAGTATGGTATTAGCTTCTAAAACCACCAGTAATGTTGTTTTCATGTGTTTTCCAGGAAGCAGCCAATAAAGTGAAAGATCACAGTGCCTGATGACCAATCGCAGTAGTACCTGAACAAGCCTTCTGACCATTTAACTAGGCATATGTTAGAGACCTTAGTTTTAAATTTTTGTAATTATTTGTAATACAAACAATTTTCAAGATTCAGTAATTTTAATTTTTTCCCAGTTTACTTAAGAATAAACAAATTGTACACACAAATTAGAATAAAATAATTTCTAGTAAGCTAATTGAAAATTATTTTATAGTTAGACTGCATTAAAACTGAACTAAAACACTTTATGATTAAATATTATAAATATTGTGTATATTTTCATTTGATTGCTATTCATTTGTTGTGGGTTGATGTTAAGAAGACAAATCAAATTATATTTTAGAATTTTTACGAATATAAAACTGAGTATTAAACCGTTTAACTTGAGCTGAAATGGATATATCTATCACAGACTCATATATACATAAATTTGTTGTCCCTTAATGTCACCTTCATAAAAAAGGGAAAATAGTAAAAGGATTGTTAAGACTATATTTAGTTAGATTTGATGAATGTAATAGGTTATTCTTTCTCTTAAATAATAAATTTAGTAGCAATGGATGAAAATACAACACAGATGTTTTATTTCATATTTTTAATCATTAATGTTTTAAGAATAAAGGACTTACTACCTCTTCAATGGACATCAATTAATTTGTAGCTAAAAATAATTTAGGGTAAAGGTATTTAACTACTAGATTTTCCATTCCTATTTTATCAAGTCCTCTGTCCTTAATTCCAAAATCAGTATTTCCCAAAAAGCCAAAAGGGGCAGATAATGTGAATAACTGTTTATTCAAGTTGGTTATATGCATTATTTTGTGATATTTACAAAATATAACTAATTAATCATCCTTGTTTAATTATGTTCAAAATGGATCTCCTGGAATAAATCTGGTTATAAGTTTGAATTAATCCACACTGACAAGTCTAAGGTTGTGGTTTTCAGACTTTGAGCATTGTCCAATATGATTGGGGTAAATAAAGCCGCACCTGAGGTATGAGTTGGTATGTTGGAGTAGTCTATGGACTAACAACATATTTTCAAATTACGGAAAAGACTTATTTGGATCACATTGTGATTATATTGCACAGGCAGTCATGTACACCGTTTCTTGTTTAATTCATATTTTTTACAATGGCTATATTTATTTACCATGTTTTATCATGCAGACAGACAATTATGTTTTACGGCTCACTTTATATTTATAAAAGTCTGTTTTTTGCAAAGTGAGGAAATATTTAACTAATACTAACAACATGAGGCAACATGAATTTCATACGTGACTCTGAAACCTTCAATACCCTCAATCCCTTATCTAGCCTTTTACTTTCTCCCCCTTATACACTTGGTTTAGTAGAAGAAACCACTTGGTGGTATATGGAGAAACTATTGTTTTCGTCAACATTTTTGAATTTGAGTTGATAGTGGAAATATTCGTTTTAGTGCTCCCTGAACCCAAAAAAGTGATCTTTACGTGATGTCTGTGTGTCTGTCTGTCTGTATGGATGCGTACAAAGCTAGAGCCCTAACCAATGGTCCGATTTTCATGTATTTTGGTATGTAGATACTAATCCACGATATATCCAGGTAGTATACATTTTTTGGAATTTTTGATTTTTAAGGGTAGTTATCCCACAAAACCGCCAGAAACATGAATAATTAATATTTCTCAAAAACGGCGCCAACAATTTTGATTAAACTTTAGTCGTTTGTAGAACTTTAGTTTTCCAACAAAATGACACCACCAGCACTTCTGTAAACATTCGGGTTCAGAAATTACAAGACTTATAATATCAAAAATTCAGTTTTTTTTAATTTTTCATAAAAAACATAAATATAAAAAAATTACTATTCCCCACTAAATAGAGCTTAAAAAACTAAATAATTTAGTATTTTGAATTACTATTCTACGATTACTAGTTGCGGAGAAAATTTAAATTTTCATTTTGCGGTAAACGCAGTACGTTGTCAAATGTTATTCTTATGGGTAATACAAAAATTACTATTTCTTTCTTATTTACCGATCAATTTCGTCCAAACTTGATATGCTAGTCAAGTTAGCATTGACCAACAAAGGAAATTCGAAATATGTTACCCCTTAATAACCCTGGGGGGAATAGGGGGCATTTCCCCTCTTAAAACCACGTGTGTAGCAATGGATTCTGTAGTGCCTCTAAAAGAGGGATTTGGTGGATGTTTTTAAAAACAACTTGTTTACAAAATTTCTGTACATTCGACCGTGCTTTGTATTCTATATTTAGTAAACAAAAAGTAATTTATTCATTAAAGTTTGGCTAAAAGGGAGAAAGTATGTGTCAGTTTCCTGATACCGTTTATTTTTTAATCTTTTACTCTCGTTACGATAGTATTGTATTTTTGAAACTCATAATAGCGATGGATTTGAATTTATATTTTTATTTATTTGGACTTTACCTATCGCTTCTAGTGTTTAAAACTACACAACGAAGCGATAGGTAAAGTCCAAATAAATAAAAAAATAGATAGTATTTTATTAAAATATTCAAAAAATACATTTATCTGATTTGAGCATGACATTTGAAATTATTGCATAAATCCGTCTTCAGCCCCTTTCACTCATATTCGGATCTAATAATGATATACACTGATCATCGGATCTAATAACAGCTTTATACATCATCAGATCTAATAACGACATACACTGACCATCGGATCTAACAATGACTTACACACCCATCATTGGATCTAATAACGACTTACATACCGGATCTAACAGTGAACGTAAAATACATACGACTATACTTTAAATTACACTACTCAGAATGTGATATTGTTGCTTGGTATGATATACTAAGTAAGAGTGATGATTTGTAAGGCCGAATATTGACTCCTTCTGCCGGATCTAATATGGCTGGATTATTACTCGGATCTAATAACAGCTTATGCGTGCGTATGTGTGTGTGTGTGTGTGTGTGTGTGTGTGTCCGTGTGTGGGTGTGTGTGTGTGTGTGTGTGTGTGTGTCTGTGTGGATGTGTACAGAGCTAGAGCCCTATCCAATGGACCGATTTTTATGAAATTTGGTATGTAGGTACTAATCTACGATATCTCCAGGCGTTTTTTTCATTTTTGATTTTTAAGGGTAATTATCCCCCAAAAATCGCCAAAAAACATGTAAAATCCAAATTTCTCAAAAACGGCTCTAACGATTTTGATTAAACTTTAGTGGTTTGTAGAGCTTTAGGTTTCCAACAAAATGACAGAAGTTGCAGGACTTAAAACATCCAAAATTCAGTTTTTTTGATTTTTCATAAAAAATCATAAGTGCTGCAAAAGATTAATATTCACCATTGAAAAGAGCTCAAAAAAATAAATAAATTAGTATTTTGAATTACTATTCTACGATTGCTAGTTGCGGAGAAAATTGAAATTTTCATTTAGCAGTAAACACAGTACGTTGTCCAATGTTATTCTTATGGGGAATACATAAATTACTATTTCTCTCGTATTTACTGATCAATTTCATTAAAACTTGATATGCAGGTCAAGTTAGCATTGACCAATAGAGGATGTTCGAAATATGTTGCCCCTTAATAACCCTGGGGGGGACAAGGGGGCATTTCCCCTTTCCAAATCCCTTTGTTTAGCAACGGAATCTATAGTACTCCTAAAAAGGGATTTTGGTGAATATTTCTGAAAACAACTATTTTAGACAATTTTCAGTTCATTTATCTGTACTGCATATTCTATATTTAGTAAATAAAAAATCTTTTTTTCATTAAAGTTTGGCTAAAAGGGAGATAGTATGTGTCAGTTTCCTGATACCGTTTATTAACTTAAATTATGTATTTACCTTATCAATTCTTGTTTAATTCCAATATGAAATCCGGATTTCAAGTTTAGGAGCCATACACATATTACATAACACATTTTCGTCATTTCCGACCCCCCCCCCACCACCATGTAACGCATCATAACGCTTGACCACCTCTCACTCCCCCCCACCCCGCCATGTGTTACGTAACTCAATAGCAGTAGGTAAACAGCTTAAACCTTATAAAACATCGTTTTATCAGCAATTTGGAATATGGATTTCAATCAATCATTAAACTTTAAATTACTTTCTTTTAACAACATTGTTAACTAACTAACTTCAAAGCAAAATGTATACAAATAAATAAGACTTGTTACTAATAATATAAATAAAAAACAAGATCGCACACAGCACGCTGACGTGAGGGAAGTGAATTTCCACATCAAAACTTTTAAAACTCAAAATCAGTGTAAAAACATACATTTGTCCAATTTTTATTGAAATCTGAAAACATTGATTTTTTGGCTGTTCTGATACTCCCGGTTTCATTTACTTGCAAAGCTGGGAAAACAATTTTGCGCATTATAAGGTTAGGAGAAGGTCCAGACAGGCTTGAAAGTAGGCGTGAGGTTGATGGGGATAGTAAAAGTACTCTAACAAAGGAATAACAGGCTTTTCTAGTGTAAAACCCCCATAAGACAACGTACTGTGTTTAGCCGATACACATTTTCTTTAATAACTCGATAAATATTTATGCTAGAATGACGAGAGAGGGCTTAAAAGTTTCGCCTCACTAATTCCCATATTTTTAAATGCATTAATTTTACATCTGGGGCTTTTCTGACCCTTTTTGGCTCCAAAAACTCGAAATTTGAAAGATTAATCCCCAAAAAATGGGTTTAGAGTTTTCCGATTGTTTTGCCCAACGAACTTGTCCAACAGATTATAGAAAGGAACGTTCCTACCGAATTTGAAGTAAATCGGGCAAAAAATGCGACCGCTAGAGTGCATACACATATATATATATATATATATATATATATATATATATATATATATATACATATATATATATAAAATTTTGAACGACCCCCCAAAACGTGTTCGGGGGGTCAAGTTAGGAACTTCTATGGTGGTCCCGGGCTTAAGTTTCACCGTGCAGGTCATGCTAATAGTTCACTTTCCAAAGGAAATTCACTAATGAACTATCTCAGCTAAATTTAATTTATAACTAATACCAATACAAAACGAGTTCGCACGCAGCACGCTGACGTGAGGGAAGTGAATTTCCACATAAAAACTTTTAACACTTAAAATTAGTCTAAAAACATACTTGTAATCCAATTTTTATTGAAATCTGAAAACATTGATTTTTTGGCTGTACTGATGCTCCTGGTTTCATTTACCTGCAAAGCTGGGAATACAATTTTGCGCATTATAATGTTAGAAGAAGGTCCAGTCAGGCTTGAAAGTAGGCGTGAGGTTGCTGGGGATGATAAAAGTACTCTATCAAAGGAGTAGCAGGCTTTTCTAGTCTAAAACCCCCATAAGACAACGTACTGTGTTTAGTCTAAACACATTTTCTTTAATAACTCGGTAAATATTTATGCTAGAATGACGAAGGAGGGCTTAAAACTTTCGTCTCACTAATTCCCATCTTTTTACATGCATTAATTTTACATTTGGGGCTTTTTAGACCCTTTTTGGGCCCAAAAACTCGAAATTTGGAAAATTAATCCCCAAAAAAGGGGTTTGGAGTTTTACGATTCTTTTGCCCAATGAACTTGTCCAACTGATTTCAGAAAGGAACGTCCCTACCAAATTTGAAGTTAATCGGACAAAAAATGTGACCGCTAGAGTGCAAACACACACATATATATATATATATATATATATATATATATATATATATATATATATATATATATATATATATAAAATTTTGAACGACCCCCCAAAACGTGTTCAGGGGGTCACGTTAGGAACTTCTATGGTGGTCCCGGGCTTAAGTTTCACCGTGCGGGTCATGCTAATAGTTCACTTTCCAAAGGAAATTCACTAACAACTTAAAAAAAAACTGCATAGCATAATTCTGTATAAAGTAATGATTTTTTACACTCTAAAACAACACAAAACATGGATGTAGAGCAATACAGATCTTATTCAAAACACGTTATGTATTTTTTGTTTGTTCATTTGTTATTAAAATAGTATGCCGGAAGTGTATTTTATATAGCTAACTGTAACCTTGATTTAGATATTTGATTATTTTTAATTTTGAAAGATTTATAACAAACAGTATCAATAGATACGGAGTGTGCCAGCTCTTAGGGTTAATATGTGTGAGTTATATAACGTTGAACCAAACCCCCCCCCCTCCCATATAGCGCAGCATAACCCTACGCCATACCTCCTCCCCCCTAAGTGCGTTACGTAATATGTGTATGACCCCTTAAAAGTTCTTTATCATTCCTTATCTCCTATTAACCAATTAAATTTATTTTCTTTGATGTGAGGTTGTCTGTTGGTGATAATTACTTAATCACTGTATAAGGCGCCGACACAACTAGGGCATATTTTAAGGCGAATGTGATTGAAGTATGACAGTAGAATGGGTGAAATTCCTTAACGAAATAACATGCAGTATTTAAAATACACTGACATACTACACATAAAGGCTTTACAATAAAAATTTTATTCAGAACCATGATTCACAAACCTAACCTCAAACACCTAAAATAACATGATGATCTAGAAGTAATTTTTAACTTGGATAGTCTGTACAAAAGACTCATGAAGATTTTGAACTTAAAATAATTTCCTATGGAAATTAAAAAAAATATTTATATGGTAAATACATAATTTTAGTCATATTTAAATAAACATTTCTGAAATCAGAAAATTAGATTCCTCTTGTGTTATTCCTCTTGGCCTGTATTGGTGAATAATAACCCTTCAGATAAAAAAATACATTTTAGAAGTTGATATATTTATCACAATTCATAAAAAATTGGACAAGTGAAGAGATTAAATTATGATTCGATATCTCAGGAAGCTGTGCTTGGGTTGAGGGAACTTCAAAACAAATATCCTATTATATAATCACCAGTTTTTAGTGAATTTCCTTTGGAAAGTGAAATATTAGCATGACCCGCACGGTGAAACTTAAGCCCGGGACCACCATAGAAGTTCCTAATGTGACCCCCTGAACACGTTTTGGGGTGTCGTTCAAAATTTTATATATATATATATATATATGTGTGTGTTTGCACTCTAGCGGTCACATTTTTTGTCCGATTTACTTAAAATTTGGTAGGGACATTTCTTTCTGTAATCAGTTGGACAAGTTCGTTGGGAAAAATAATCGGAAAACTCTAAACCCCTTTTTTGGGGATTACTCTTTCAAATTTCGGGTTTTTGGACCCAAAAAGGGTCAGAAAAGCCCCGTATGTAAAATTAATGCATGTAAAAAGATGGGAATTAGTGATGCAAAAGTTTTAAGCCCTCTCTCGTCATTCTAGCGTACATATTTATCGAGTTATTAAAGAAAATGTGTATCGACTAAACACAGTACGTTGTATTATGGGGGTTTTACACTAGAAAAGCCTGTTATTCCTTTGTTAGAATACTTTTATCATCCCCAGCAACCTCACACCTACTTTCAAGCCTGTCTGGATCTTCTCCTAACATTATAATGTACAAAATTGTATTCCCAGCTTTGCAGGTAAATAAAACCAGGAGCATCAGAACAGCCAAAAAATCACTGTTTTCAGATTTCAATAAAAATTGGAATAAATGTATGTTTTTACACTGATATTGAGTTTTAAAAGTTTTAATGTGGAAATTCACTTCCCTCACGTCAGCGAGCTGTGTGCGAACTCGTTTTTTTATTTTTTTGTCCGATGTCCAGATGAAAATTTCTTGGTAACCTGAAGTGCCCCAAGTACAAGATTTGAAACATACGTAGTTTGTTGGTCGTTTGCAGGGATATATTTTAAAGTTTATTATCTAAGGCCCCGTACCGTAAAATATTAATTAAAAGCCAAAATTTTACCATTAAGAAACATGTGTTTTTTAATACCACATCGTTAGTTGGTTGTAATAAACAAGTACGTCTATCTATATTTTTCAATATCGATGGCCTAAAATAAAAACCTTGTAACAACAAATTTGGATTTTTAAGTTTACAGATTTGTGTAGAAAAACTCGTATCTCATCGTTAAATATAGTAGGAATCATGTCACCTAACACGTGCTGCCATCTACTGGCGAAAAATCAAACCTGTAAGAAAGAAGACCATGTATGTAGGCCTAAGTATGAGATACGAGGTTTTCACATTTCATTAAAAGAATGAATTCCACTATGTGGGTTTATATTGTTATTGGAAAATACATATCTCAGAGTTACACGGTTTTAAAATTGGAATGAAAATCTCGTAACTCACAGTTTTATGTTATTTTGAACATCAACAATTTTTTGATTTTTTGCACTCTCAATGAAAAACAGGCAAAAGGGCAGACATTCCCTTATAATCAGGAATTCAATTCGTTTCTTGAGTGTTTCAATATCTAATAATAGTTTTGAATGCACATGCAAACAATAAGAAAAGGGTGGAATTAAGATTCCAATGAAAGCTTTATACATGATAGCATATTTCGTCGCTCATAAATAAGAAGTACAATAATACCGCAAGTTACACAATAGCCTGATTCCAGTTGTCTGAATTGTACCCCTGTGGAAGAATATAAAGGCTGCTTTGTTCTACAACTCGGAACGTGTGACATTCCAGGCATTGTTAAAGCCTTGCATTCCTTCTACACATCATTGTAAGTGAGAATGGATTGGATTTTATCGGATGCTGTTGAAAGGAGTGGGGTCGTCCCCATTGATGTTTCTTTACCGTGTCCTTGTCTTCCTTTATATTTGAACACAATGACTTCTTTCAAGCAAATAGGCCTTGCATTGTTTATTTAGAGGAAGGCAGTGAAATAAGTTGTATTAATTAATGTGTTTATTTGTTTATTTGCCATCAAAGTTACATTACATAATTTTTAATCTTTAATCTAATCTTATTTTTTCAAGAGGCTATTAAAAAATTAGAGCTTTCTTCTATTAAATCATTATTTAAAAATATTAAAGTTGCTAATGAAAACCAAGATTATTTTAGAGGGTGGATGAATAACATTTTTTTCGGAAATAGTTGGCAGCAAAGACAGCGCTGAAAAGAGTTATTCTTGTACCCTTCAATCGGTTTAAACCTTTTATAGATAGTTCCAGTTAATCAAATATTTCCTTAACTCACTACACATCACATGGAACAAGTTTATTTAAAATAAATTTAAATAACAAGTCACCAATTGACATTTTTTCCTTTATTTTGAATCTAGCTAAAAGTTGTACCAAATGATACTAAGAGCAACTTCGGGGGAATAAAATACATCACACATAGATGATTCATACTGCCACCTCCATACTTTGTGTTTCTTTTATTAGTGAATTTCCTATGGAAAGTGAACTATTAGCATGACCTGCACAGTGAAACTTAAGCCCAGGATTACCATAGAAGTTCCTATCGTGACCCCCTGAACACGTTTTGGGGGGTCGTTCAAAATTATATATATATGTGTATGCACTCTAGCGGTCAAATTTTTTGTCCGATTTACTTCAAATTTGGTATGGACGTTTCTTTCTATAATCAGTTGGACAAGTTCGTTGGGAAAAACAATCGGAAAACTCTAAATCCCTATTTCAGGGATTATTCTTTAAAATTACGAGTTTTTGGGCCCAAAAAGGGTCAGAAAAGCCCCGGACCGGTAGGAATGGAATTAATGGAATGTAAAAAGATGGGAATTAGTGAGGCGAAAGAATTAAGTCCTCTCTCGTCATTCTAGCATAAATATTTACCGAGTTATTAAAGAAAATGTATATCGGCTAAACACAGTACGTTGTCTTATTTATATTAGAAAACCATGTTATTCATTTGTTGGTGTATTTGTTTCATCCCCAGCAACCTCGCGCCTACTTTTAAGCCTGACTGGACCTTCTCCTAACCTTATAATTCCCAAAATTGTATTCCTAACATTGCAGGTAAATGAAACCAGGAGCATCAGAACAGCCAAAAAATCAATGTTTTCAGATTTCAATAAAATTGGCATAAATGTATGTTTTCACACTGGGTTTGAGTTTTAAAAGTTTCGTATGTGGAAATTCACTTCTCTCACGTCAGCGTGCTGCGTGAGAACTCGTTAATTTAACTGACACCATGCAAAAATTTGCTTTGCCAAAATATTGACAGTGACAATTAAATTTAATTTACACAGAATGTACAAAATTTGAAAGATGATTTATCAGCACTTATTTTTAAAGAGTTGTTTAACTAAAATATTACTTCATGTTTTTTCTGTAAAATTTTGAATGGGATTGCAATTTAAGTAACCAAGCACGAAAGTTTGCAACACAATGATAGGACAATACATAGAGTAACAAACCTGATAGCGCACAGTACACAGAGTAACAAAGGAACAACGGCAATTGTCACTTGTGATGACTGTTTGTCAGCGGAGAAAAATGGATAATTGTTGATTAACCGGTCTGGCGCACCTCAATGACTGGCTCCCCTTCCATCAAACACAAGGCTAGGCGACTGAATATTCACAAGCACTACTTATAATCCCATGTTTTTACTAATAAGTGATGGAAAATGTCTGTAAAAATTCCTTTCGCTACTCAGCAGTTAAAATTAAATTAACTTGTATACTTATGAATGTAGTAAAAATGTAGCTGAGTTTATATTGTTGAAAAAAACATGTTGGAAATTAAATTCATGTTCTTTATGTTTTAAATAATGAAGGCATTAAAATAATTAGAACAGAGTGGATTCAACTCAACATATGTGGTTTGTATTTAATAAAATAAGAGTAAAATTAACACCAACGAATAATCATAAATTGAAACAAGGGTGAAGCTGGTAAAAATATAAATTTACAATATAGTGGTGACAACTGTGAGGAATTTTTAAGTTACATAATACTGTAGTTTTATTTCTCTAATAATGTCATAAATTCTTTCTTTGAAATTCATTGTTGTGATGGTGAGTTTATGTTATTTTTAAGAAATTATTGTGGTAATTTTCCATCACTGATTATCACAAAACAGATGTAATACCCCAGTTGAACCAAGTTTCACGACGTTTCAGGATCTGGAATCAGTTTGTTGTGGTTCTCCAGCTTTGTCTGGATCGTGACACTAATATTTTGTGTAATTTCGTTATGTTTTAGGTATTTTTCACCTGAAGACAGGATCAGATTCCAGATCCCGAACCGCCGTGAAACTTGTTTTTACTAATCAGCGATGGAAAATGTCCGCAATAATTTCTTGAATAAGAATGACAACGTTTTCCAAACTGTCAGATAAATGTCTCAAACTAGACAGATAAATTAGGAACACTGTTTAATTATATCAGCCAATCTGGTTATTCCTTTGTATTACTATTAGTGTTATTAACTGCGAGGAAATTGTTTTTAAGTAACGCAACTTGACGGCCGATTTCAGGAAGATATTTAAAAGCCGCCAACGTTGCGCGCCGTACCATCAAGTGATACTACACGAGTGGTGTATATATATTGCATAACCCCGCGGTGCGGCGCCCGCCGCCGGCACTCTTCAGAAGTGTACTATGGTCAACTTTAGAGCTATGGAGATGTCATAATCCGTCGAGAAATCTTAATGTTTCAGACAATTAGCTAGGAAAGTAGATTATATTGGATACTTATTGTTAGAAAAATTATACTTAAAAAATATCCGTAAAAATCTCCAAATTATTGTGTTAAATTTCTTTAGTTTATAAATTTAAAATAATCGTCAGCATTCTTCAGTTATTAAAAATTAATAGTTAATCTAAGTTTATAATTATGTATACAAATTTAAAACACAAAATAGAAGTTTTTTTACAAAATAAAAAGTTTGATGAATGTATAGCTAATGCCAAGTACCTACTTAATAATTCTGTAACAATTGCTGTAAAATATACTTTAAAAAATGTTGTGCCTCCGATTTTAAATGAGTACTTATTTTTGACGGCAACATAGTTTGATTTGAATGTTTTGAATGTTGGAAAACAAGTTGAGTTAATGTTGGTATAAAATGTCATAAAATTCATCAATCCACAGATTTACAAATGTTAAAATTATAATTACCAAAATTAACAAATTAAGTAATAAATTTACTTCAAAAGGAACGAAGAACGCTGCAAGGCAAGTCCCAACATGTAAACCAAAAGTGCAGATTCGTCAAGTTGTTGGGTCCTGTATTGTGAGGATTGCTTGTCCGTCTGGAATGATTAATATTTAATTTCGCTTTTGCAAAGACACGAACAAAGGCAAGTGGTAAAAACACAAACGTCAAAGGCTTTTGTTCAAGTTGCAAATTAATGCGAGGGCTAAGTTATGTATGTTATAAAACTCCGTTATCCCCTCATAGTGAGAGGCTTGTGATTACATAGTGGGGTTATCGCAGGGAACTTGAAGAAATTAGTCGCTTGGAAAGTATAAGCAAGTTTTTAATTATGGTCGATTTCAAAGTGAGTTATTTATAATAGTTATTATATTTATATAGAATGTAAATAGACCCTTTTACTCAGTAAAAATCCCATGCAAGTTTATATTGGGCAAGTTTATATTGGTATGTAGTATTTTGTCATGGCTTTTGCTCGTACTGTAGTGATAACGAAACTATCATTTTATTGGCGTAGAAATTCATTGGATAGTGTGAATTATTATTACATAACTATTTTACCGTCTTAAGTAATTCTGACTGATATTTGGTAAAACCTTTTGACTTCGTTCAAAATCAATAAATAACAACAATCGAGTTTGCTTTAGGATGGCCTTAATTTTCATTATGATTAAATTATGTTACAAATTAAAATAAATCAACATTTTAAAGAAATTTGATGTTTATCATAGATGAACCGAAGTTTCTGTGCGTGTGCAATTGGCACTACTAACAACAAAAACATAATCTGTCTAATCTCAATAGTTATACACTCGTTGCACCTTATGTAATATTCTGATAGGCAACCATTAATATATAAAGCGCGGTTTGTTTTCATATATTTACACAGTTATAATAATGGTTCAGAATTTTATCATAACCTCCTTTCTCCTTACCTTCGTTGGATTTTTAAAATTAAATAAATACATTTTAAAATACTGAGAAAACAACTTGGGACAGTTTGCCAATACTTGAAAATTCCAACAGTGACGGGAGAAATTACAAAATTTAGTCAAACTGTACCAAGGCAAATTTGAAAATCATCTTAATGGTGTAGCTGTCAACCTGCTAGACACTAGCAAGCTTATGAACAGGCTGATAAGTGTTACAGTATTGGAACTGTCTTGCAGATTCGTTTAATGGCTTTCTCTAGTTAATGTTTATTTGTAAGATCTGTCACTTGACAATTAACATTTTCTTTAATAACTCGGTAAATACTTGTGCTAGAATAACGAGGGAGGGCTTAAAATGGTTGGAATTTTACGGACGATAACTTAATATGCAATAATTTAACATTCGGGGCTTTTCGGACCCTTTTTGGGCCCAAAAACCCAAAATTTGAAAAATTAAAATCCCCAAAAAGAGGGTTAGAGTTGTCCGATTGTTTTGCCCAACGAACCTCTCCAACTGTTTACAGAAGGGCAAGTTCTAACAAATTTCAAGTAAATCGGGGGACCGCTAGAGTGCGAACACACACACACACACACACACACACACACACACACGCACACACATATATATATATATATAAGTTATTAGCGACCCCCCAAAACGTGTTCAGGGGGTCACGGAAGGAACTTCTATGGTGGTCCCGGGCTTAAGTTTCACCTTGCGGGTCATGCTAGTAGTTCACTTTCCATAGAAAATTCACTAACAATACCTATAATTATTTTACCACTTGATTTATTAAAACAGTTCCAAATAAACTCTTTCCAATATCAAAATTGATTTTGTAACATTTAATTTTGTTGTACAATAACAACAACGAAGCTTTTTTTATAGTAATTCAACTTTAAAATCTTACAAAAAAATACAACTTACACTCTGATACAGATTATAAAAGTGAGTCAAAAGAGGCTACCAACCTCTTAAAAAATAACAACGTGCAAGATTTCTTTGAAAGAAACGTCATACAAGTTGGCAACCTCTCGCGGAGTAGCGGCTATCAGCCCCTTGACGGCTGATGTATGGCCGCTATTGTACGAGTGATCGAGAGACTCATCGGAATAAATATACCGTTAGAGCACAATACAGTCGTCCACCCCCCACCCCCACCGACTACCCACACCCTTACCGCAGACTAGGCAGCCGTATGGGAAACAGATTAACCCTTCGTGTCATTCGGGGATCAACATATTGCAAGAGTTAATAGGTACATATTTATTTTGATGAACTAACTTTCTAGGAATCTACCTAGAAAAATAAATTTGTCTAGAATTTTTAATCAGCAATCGAAGATTCCTTTAGATAAATAAATACAGCAGAAATTAGCCTCCGTTAATGTTTTGTCTTTGGGAATATTCAGGTAATAAACGATAGTAAAATCTATAAATATTAATAGTGGATTATAATTTTGTCTAGCTACTTCAATAGATGTTCTATAAATTCGATGATATTCCCACATGAGTAATGAGCTGTATAATGTTATAAAACACACTGTTATAGGTTTTAAGCAACAAATCTCATTACGTTTTGTAATGTGCTTTAATGACAGTTCATTCTATTTCGTGATTATATCATCCAATTAAAAACAAATACAGGAAATGATAAACTTTAAAGTAAATGCTTTGGCACTCTGTGTGTTAAAAATTCCCAAGTCTGTAAATATTGCATACTTTACGTCCTAGCTTTTCGTAATTTTGAGTGGAAAATTATTTCCTTTTTGCATGGTTTTTTAATTTCAGAAGGATCTAATAACGTTTGTTACTACAAGCTCTGCCCAACAGCTTCACTTGCTCACCTGATTTCAGTCGTATAGTCAAATAAAATCACACACCTGATAACATTTCTATATTTAAAAATGCGTTCAAATTGGTACTCAAGTAATTTACGGTCTCAGGAGAGGTTGTAAAAATAAATCAATAGTTCTTAAATTTTTCTCCCCAATACCTTTCATTCAAGAATATAGTTCATGGGTACCAGACTTGTGGTTTTCTAAAAAGTACCTGGGTCGGTTTTATGTATAGATGTGAAGTAATTAATTATAAGTTTTGAGTAGCTCATTGTTATTTCAGTTGAATAATCACATCTTGATCCAGATGTGCAAGGGGGAAGTAGGGAATTAGGGATGTTCAAACAATTTTATTATTTTCTTATTTAAAAATTGTCTCTCCTGATAAAAAGAGAGCCGGTACGCAAGTAACGTGGCACTGTTAGTAACGGTAATGCGAGTGGTAACGGGTCCCCAAGCCTCCCCTCCCCTCCCTCCCACCTAAACTCTCCTTGTCGCACACATGTCTTCACCCCCTAATGCAGTCCTATAACTGTAAACCACTCAGAGAGTCTTGTAAACCAAGGAGAAAGAATCGCTCGAGAAAGTTACACAGAGTATATTGGTTTTTGGGACCTCCTTGCCGTTTGCAATCTATGTAAACCACAACCATAATATATTTCCAAAGGTTAAGCAACATTCTTCCACGGGATTCCGGGATAAATTTTGCAAACAATCAAACATACATTGATCTTATTAGAGTATAAGATTAACCAACAAAATAAATAGGAAATGAAGTGAGGTTGGATTTTTGTTACATCGACTGCAGTATTAACTGGTTAAAAATAAGTAAATATTAAAACAAAACTGTTAAAACAATAAAGCAGTTGCGTGTAATGTAACAGTGACCAATAAAGTAATTAATTGTAAACAAATAATATCGAATCATGCAATATTGTGGAACGGTGTTTATTTTTATATTTTTGAGTCCTAACTGTGGGGATGGCATAAAATACACTTATTATTGTTTAATTGTTCACGATCCAGTCATTTCAAAATTTGTTTTTAAAATAATAAATATCATCACTAATATAAAAAAAAATGTTTGCAATAATATAATAAAGAATCCGGTTTTATTTCTGACCATTTACCAAATAATTCTACAAACAGGTAACAACAGTAACATGTTGTTAGTAGTATACTCCTCTAAACGGAAATGTTGTTCCACCTTCTCCTAAGAGAGATTGACCTAAACAAACACGCGTTTACAAGTGTCCAAGATCCTGAATCTCCAGGACATCGACATCATCCGATGTTGAACAGGTGGCGGCGGCAAAGTGGCAAAGAAGACGTAGATAATGAACCGGTCGAGGAGTGAGGGGCCGCTCTATAAACAGCCCTCGCTTAAATGTTGTCCGCAACTCCATTAAAACTTTCCCGTCATCCCCCGCCATCCCTCATTTTTATCATCTCGACGTTTGTTATTCTTTCTTTGTAACTGAAAATAATTTTACACCTTTTGACTTCTAACAAAGCGTCATTATATCACTGCATAACGTTATTAAATTCGAGTCCCTCTTGTTTTTCTGTTTGAATTACATTTCACTGAAGTTATATTCAATAGGAGGATTCTTTTAGTCTTAAACGCTGCAGGTCTTCGCAGTATCGGGTTTCTTTATGTATGAGGAATTGAGGGAAATTTAATTTAAAAAGTTTTACGTTCGTATAGACTTTTAGTAATTTGGTTTTCAAAAAGTAGTGGACGTACATTGTACATAATCTTTTTTAATTATTTTTAAGAGTGGAAATAATTGTATAGCGTAAAGGAAAATATAATACCCGCATAACGATTGGTTTAGGTTTCAAATCAATTATCTACACCCTTCCCAAAACGATACGTAGTCCAATAATTTATTCCACCAAACTTGTTCTTCTTACTTTAGTAAATTAAATCTAGTATACACATTTTTGGCTTGATTATTCTAATCCAATGGAATTTATATGTCCGTTAACACGATAACTTGATTAAAAATTGTCTGATTTTGATGAAATTTGGCTCAAATGTGTAAAGTGACATTCATGTTCAGTTCGAAAACTAGAAAAATTGGACCATGGGAAATTTATGGGGATTTAAATTTTCCAAATTCAGTTTTTTCCATTTTTCTCCCTAAAATTTTTAAAACACTTAATTTTGGTTTCAACCATTTTATAGAGTTTAAAAAAACAAATAATATTGTATTTTGAATCATGAACCTAGGTTAAGTGGTTGCGGAGAAAATCCAAAAAACGTGCTCATAAAATCTCCCATGTTAATCTTATGGGAAAAGGTTTTTAGCTTTCCCTCAGTTCATTTTAATGTAAAATTCACATTTGCTTTTACTAATCAACTCTGCTCCACAAAAAAATCATTTTGGTCTTTACATTGTTATTCTACGTCCAACCGTTGCAGAGATATTCAAAGTGCTAAACACAGTACGTTGTCCAATGTTATCCTTATGGAGAATAATAAAAATTTGATATTTCGATTATTTATGAATGTATGTTGATGAAACTTGGCATGTGGCTTCACCTAACTAGTATGTTGATATTTGACCAAAAAAATAATATTTTGCAGATTTTCCCCGTAGCAGCGAACCTGCATACTCAGCCCCCATGTTATTCTTATGGAGAATAAGTAAAATGTAATGTCTCCCTTAGTTATGAACATAAATTAATAAAACTTGGTATGCATCTTCGACTTGTTAAGTTATATTGATAATTGCATAAAAATACATATTTTGTGTTCCTTTAAACCTGCGTACTCTATCTTATTCTTATGGAGAATAAATAAAATGCTATATATCACCTATTTATTCGTGTATTTTTATGAAACTTGGTGAGTGGCTTTATGTGTGGTAGTGAGAAACATATACATGCATTGGAAATTCGCTGAGGACGCAGGTTTGCTGCTACGGGGTATTTATTTTTAAGTGAGTCATTTAATAAATTCTAATTTGTCCATGCGATTTTCCTCCTAGCGGTTTGATACGGTTATTGTTATTAAAAATTGAATTCCGATATTAAGTCCCACCGATACCTTTAAGCCTCTTTCAAAATATTTGCCAGACGACGCCAATACTTTCCATTTAGATAGTTAATAATTTCCGTGCGAGTTAGTACCAGTTTTAAGAGCCATTTATTTTTAATATGGGCCAAAATTGGGCATCGAGACACAAAATGAGAGTGTCCTCATTTTCCTGTAAATTACAGCATTTAATTTGTTCTCCATAAGAATAATATGAGGGCTGAGTTTGCCGCAAGAAGAAGGATAAGAAATGTGTTTTATGCAATTGTCAACATAACTCAACTAGGTGAAGCTCCATACCAAGTACTAATGTATGTTTATAATTAAAGGATATATACAAATTTACTTATACTCCATAAGAATAACATTAGGGATAAGTATGCAGGTCTGCTGCTAGAGGGCAATGATGCAGTTTACATAAAATTAACTGAGGAAAAGCTAAAAACATTTTTCCTATAAGATTAACAAGGGAAATTGTATGGATAAGGTTTTTGGTATGCTCTCCGCAACCACTTAAGTTAATGATTTAAAATACTAAATTTTTATAAGCTCCATAAAATGGAGAGAACCAAAATTGTGCCAATTTACAATGTTTGAGTTAAAAATAAAAAATAGAATTTTGAAACATTTTAAACCCCCATAAACTCATGCTCAGATCTTTCTGGTTTTTGAACCTAAACTCAATGTCACTTTACACATTTGTGCCAAATTTAATGGAAATCGGACGTGTTTTACTGAAGTTATAGCATTATGTATTAGATATATGTGGTAAAACACCCCCCTAAAACCCCCCTTTGGGTAATATGATCAATCTGGTTTTCAAACTTATTAAAATAAATCTTACTCTACATATCTGTACTAAATTTAATTAAAATCGGACCTTTTTGTGGGCGTTATCGTGTTAAAAAAGGTTAAAATTCTGTTTCCCATATAAACCCATGTAACAAATTGAACAAATAGTATTTAGTGCAGTTACATATAAGTATCCGTCAAAAATTTATTTTATATTTTATATAAATATATCAGTTACAATAAATAAATATATGTTTGCCAGCGCGAACGGTACCCTATACTCTATTTTTACCCTTCCACGAAGCAACCCACGGTAATAGTTTCTTTCCTATAGAGGAAATTTGCTAAAAATATAACTGGTTAAATATATATGTTTAAGATAAAATTACAAATTTAACTATTTTGATTAGAAACTAAAATCTGAACCATGGCAAATGTTGTGATATTCTTGGTTCATGATTTACGAGGAAGCTTCCATTTGTATTAATTTAAATCGTTTCAAAAGCATTAGGAAATTACGCGTTATTTACTTTTTTATTTTTTTTAGTGTATAGCTTCTATAATCTATGTTTCGCTATCACATATTTTTCTGAGTTTGAAATGGTTTAAATATACTCTTTAGTTTTGTTTTTTATTTTATTTTTCTGCCCAATTTTATTGTATTAATTACATATAGTTTTATAAAGTCCATATTTGTCCTCATTCTCTATTTTCTTCTTAGAATTGGCTTGAAGTTTGAAATTGAGGTAAAACTAGAATTAATAATTGCATGTTTCTCAAATGCCTTTTCTTTTTTTTTCGTTTCCTAAAATATACTTCATTTATTTCTGTAAACATTCCATATTTTTCACAACAGCAAGTTTCCAAATTCATAGAGCAAATGCCCCTTGCGTACTCCAACAGGATCCTTCTTGATAGTCGACGAGGCGACAGCAATTATATGTAGATGTGTAATGTATGCAAACTGCACTTGGGCGTCGAACTGTGGCGCTGATACAATTACCAGGGATAGCGACCGCCCTAGACTGGGGCTGAGACGTTGTAAACGTCCGAGCCCATCGACAATTAACTGAAACGTTATACCCGCTCTCGGTTATACCTGCAATTGACTCTGGGGTTCGCATTCGATTATCATCAGTTACTGAAGTTAGAGTTATCGTGGCGTATTTCTTTGATGTGCTCTTAAGGTGATACTTACAGCGTTGTTTTTACATAAAATGTATGTTTACTGGTTGTTTCATTGTGTGAATATAAATTTGAGCTTTTTAGCGAATTTCCCCTATGAAGAAGAAGCTATTACCGCAGGTGGCATGGTAAGACTTAAGCCCGAGACCATGATAACTTTTCGTTTTGAGGCCCCCAGATGCCAAAAACACTATTCGTTCAAATGTATATATATATATATATATATATGTGTGTGTGTGTGTGTGTGTGTGTGTGTGTGTGTGTGTGTGTGTCCGTTACCGCAATAACTTTTGAAAGAAGCGCCCGATTTTGATGAAATTTGACAAAAATGTGGAGAGTAACATTTATGAATTTAATTTCGAAAACCAGATCGATCGGTTTATGGGAAGGGGGTTTAAAATTTTCCAAAAATTAGTTTTTTAAATTTTGTACCCTAAAATTTTAAAAACACTAGATTTTGGTTATAGCCATTTTATAGAGCTTAAAATCAAACAATTTAGTATTTTGAATCATTAAGCTAGTGGTTGTGGAGAAAAGTAAAAAAATGCATCCATAAAATTTCCCATGATAATCTTATGGAAATACGGTTTTTAGATTTGCCTGAGATAATTTCACCAAAAACTTCACATTTCTTTCTACCAATCAGTTTAGCTCTACAAAACAATCATTTTGGCGCTTTAATTGTCGTTTTACGTCCAACCGTTGCAGTGCTACTCAAAGTGCAAAACACAGTACGTTGTCCAATGTTATCCTTATGGAGAATAAATAAAATGTTATATTTCGATTGTTTATGTATGTATATTGATGAAACTTGGTATGTGGTTTCAACTAGTTGTGGTATATTGATATTAGCACAACAAAATGGTTTTTGTTGATTTTTTCCGGTAGCAGCAAACCTGCATACTCGGCCCCCATGTTATTCATATGGAGAATAAGTACAGTTTTATGTCTCCCTTAGTTATGAACCTAAATTAATAAAACTTGGTATGTAGCTTCACCTGGTTGAGTTATATTGATAATTTCAAAAAAACACATTTCTTATCTTCCTTGTTGCAGCAACCCTGCGTACTCAATTATAATGTTATTCTTATGGAGAATAAATAAAATGATATGTATCACTTATTAATGAATGTATTTTTGTGAAACTTGGTAAGTGGCTCTAGGTAGTAGTGATACCCATATATGTGCACTGGAAATTCGCTGAGTATGCAGGTTTGCTGCGACGGGGGTATTATTCATTGGTATTGGGAAACTATTTTCTTAATGTCTGTAATATTGCTTGCCTTAATAGTCCACGTGTTTCGCTTAATGTATTGGTTACATATTTTTACACCAAGCTTTGGTTAAGTTACTTTCTGATTTTAATGACATTTTTAGCGAATTTCCCCTATAGGGAAGAAGCTATTACCGTAGTCGGCATGGTAAGACCTAGGCCCGGGACCATGATAACTTTTCGTTTTGAGGTCCCCGGACCCCAAAAACACCATTCGTTCGATACTGTATATATATATATATATATATATATATATAGATATATATACATATATATATATACATATATATATATATATATACATATATATATATATGTGTCCGTGAGCACGATAACTCTCGTAAAAATGATCCGATTTTGACGAAATTTGGTATAAATATGTAAAGCAGCATTTATGACTTTAAGTTCGAAAACCAGACAGATCGACTTATCGGAAGGGGTATTTTGGGGGGGGTTTTGTACCCCAAAAATGGGTTTTTTGAATTTTTTACATATAATTTTTGAAAAAGTCAAATTTAAGTTTTGACCATTCGATTCAGCTTAAAAAAACACACAATTTGGTATTTCGATCATTCCTCTACGTCAATTGGTTACCGAGATATTGAAAGTGCTAAACACAGTACGTTGTCTAATGTTATTCTTATGGAGGAAAAGAATTTTTGTTTATCTCGCTTATTTATGAACGTATACTGACTAAATTTGGTATACAGCTTCATCTCGTTGAGGTCTATTGATATTTGCTCCAAAAAATTGTTTTTGCATAATTCTCCCGTAGCAGCAAACCTGCGTACTCGGCCCCCATGTTATTCTTATGGCTAATAATTAAATGCTCTGACTCCCTTAATTATGAACATAAATGAATAAAACTGGTATACGACTTCACCTAGTTGAGTTATATTGACATTAGCATAAAAACCCATTTTTTCTGTTCCTTGTTGCAGCAAACCTACGTACTCAGCCCCAATGTTATTCTTATGGAGAATAATTAAAATTGTATATATCGCTTATTTGTGAATATATTTTTATGAAACTTGGTAAGTGGCTTTATGTAGTATAAAGACATTTATATTTACATTGGAAATTCGCTGAGTATGCAGGTTTGCTGCGACGGGGGTATTTTGTTTAGGTGAGGTAACAATATTCCAGGTCCTACTTTTGGGCAACACTCACCTTTTAACTTATTTATGCGGAGACTTATGTTCAATTTCCACCTGGATTTCCATTTTTGTTTTCAAACAAACACACGCACACGGACGAAACGCATAACATAGTCTCTCACACTCCCGATATCTCACGGACCACACAAACGTTCCGAATCTTCAAGGGGGGGGTTCCCTAATTAGTTATTTTCGTCTTTTTGCACAAAATATATATCCATTTTTAGTTAAATAACAATCTTAATTGAAATTGAGATGGATAAATGTAGTATTATAGGCTACTATTAGAAAGCAACACTCTCATTTTAATTAAGGAACAGTATCATCTATATACTTTGATTACTTGATACCAGTATCATCTATAAAACACAAATAAATTGCGCAAATGTCTACTGGGTCTTATTGACTTTTAGCCGTTTTCCCGTAATTCCACCGGACTGATACAACGATGTCCAAGTATAAAAGACCGAGTGTTGTTCTGGCGGGGAGGGGGAGAGTAAGAATATAAATCAGGTGTACAACAATGAAAGTCGCGGCTCGCTGGCGGACACCGGCGCTCCTGGCAAAGTTCCACTCATTTGTCCAGTGCCACTGCCACTCTGGACACTTTGTTGCTTTAAACGCGTTTGGAAAAATGGGAATCGTTTCATCCGTCTCATGGCAATTAAAAAGTTTCATTCCGGAAGCGAGAGAATGTAATGTGGCTCGGGTGAAAATTTAACATATCTCATATCTTGGAGCGAGTGTGACAAATTTAGTTTTTCAAGGGAAGTAAAAACAATTAAATATTGCATTTTACCTAGGTAGATAGCTGTAACCAATCTAGGTATTATGTTATTGGTCTTCAGATATATAATTTTGAACATCCTATACCAGTAAAATGACTGCAATTTGGTTCTTACTAAATAAAAAAAAAATACCCCCGTTGCAGCAAACCTGCATACTCAGCGAATTTCAAATGACACTAAGTCATGAAGCCACTTACAAACTTTAATCAAAGCATATTAATAAATAAGTGAGATATGACATTTTATTTATTCCCCATAAGAAAAACATTAGGACTGAGTATGCAGGTTTGCTGCATCAAGGAAATCTGGTTTTTATGCAAATACCAATGGATCACCTTCAGATGAAGCAGCATACCAAGTTTTATCAATTTATGTTCATAAACAAGCAAGATATAACATGTTTATTAGTCTCCATAAGAATAACATTATATTTTCTGAGTACGCAGGTTTGCTGTCATGGGGACCACAAAAAATGGGTTTTGTATGCAAATAGCATTAAACCCAACCATATAAAGTCACATACCAAGTTTCATTAATAAGCGAGATATACAATTTTACTTATTCTCCATAAGATTAACATTGGTCAACGTACTGTGTTTAGCACTATCAATATCTCGGCAACCAATTGACGTATAGCGATGATCAAAATACGAAATTGTTTTTTTTAAGTTGAATGTAATGGTCTGAACAAAAATTTGGGTTTAAAAAGAATTATATGTAAAAAGTAAAAAAAAATTTTTGGGGTACAAACCCCCCCCCCTCTAAACCCCCCTTAAAGTAGAGCGACCTGTCTAGTTATCGAACTCATGAAAATAGATGCTGACTTATACGTTTATACCAAATTTCATCAAGATTGGACAATTTTTACGAAAGTTATCGTGCCTACGGACACACATATATATGTGAATTTGAACGAATGGTGTTTTTGGCATCTGGGGGCCTCAAAACGAAAAGTTATCATGGTCCCGGGCCTAGGTCTTACAAATTCAATACTACGGTAATAGCTTCTTCCCTATAGGGGAAATTCGCTAATACAAGACAGCAAAGAGAAACAATATAGTATATGAGACCCAAGAATCTGTTAGAAAGTGTGATGTAGCATTTCATCACACAGGATATACGATGATGTACGTATCTTAAAACTCGTATGAGCCTTTAAAACACCACAACACGGTTAAATTTATATTGGACATGTAAAAATACTACGTAATTATATTTGATCACACAAAACATGAAAGGGAGCCCGATGAAAGAATTTAATCTCAGGGGATTTCAACACTTACAAACTAAAAAGTGTTACTGTAAAAATAATGGAGTAACACCGTTTAAACCCCATGCTAAATAAACAGAGTCCAAGTGACACTTTTTTATTTCACTTGCAACACTCGCTTTGTAAGATGTAATTGTTTTTTTCCACCGCGGCTGCGAACAATGGTCCAGGAATCTTGGGGATGCAAATGTCTGGAGACAATAAACTCCTTATCTGGGCAGCCACTTTAACTTGCGGAACAACTTGGTTATCATAACAATAATTATCGGCGGCAACAAAGCTAACTACTCCCTCAACCCTTGCTTTTAATTGCTCCGAGGAAGGGGAGGGGTTGTTGGTGGGGAGAGGGAGGCAACCGCTCCCGCCTTGGCACAACCTCCCTTCGTGAAATGTTCGGGAAAAATTAAACGGCTTTTAAGTTAGTCATCTAAAGGTTTTTACTAACTGCTAAAACTAATTTGATTATTTTAGAAGACAAAAAAAAACTTTCTTTCTAAGAGAATACAGCACAATTAGTTAAAACAGTATAAGTAATTTTTAAACGTTTTCAACTAATTCCACTATATATTTCAAAAACAAGACGTTTAAAAATATCTAAACGGAAAGTTTTAACTTGGGGTGAATCAACTTTGTATACATTTAATAACCTATACATTTACTTGTACAGTCCGTTGCACGTGTGAAAACCAGGCTGTCCATATGCCCAATGTTAAAATTAACATTAGCCTTATGGACGGCCTGGTTTTTCACTCTTGCAACGCACTATATACTAGAAAACATAATTCTAAGAGAGTCATAATAAAACAAATTGGGTTAAATAAATTAAATAAAAAGTAAAATTAGTGAATTTTACAGCAACAAATTTGACTGACATTTTATTTTGACAGAAATGCATTATTTTTAAACGACTATGTTCACTGACTGACATACCACACTAGTCTGATGTTATTTAGGAAATTATTGTGGACATCTCCCATCACTGATTAGTAAAAACCAAGTTTCACGATGTTTCGGGATCTGGAATCTAATCCCGTCTTCAGGTGTAAAGAATACCTAGAAAAAACAATTAGTGGCACGATAGAGAAAAAGCTGAAACAATCACAAAAAACAGAGACGTGTGGGAGCAGTACAAAAATAAAATTATAACAAACACATAAGTCATACACCAAAAATTAAATGTACAAACAAGTCAAAAATAGGTCACAAGTGTACATATTGGGTGCTCAAGCGGGACTGACTAGACATGTTTTTGTCTAGTAAAATTAACTGAACATTACAATTGATTTCGATAATTTAAAAATAAGGGAACAGAAACAGGATTTAAAAAATTGATTCATTGTTGAATGCCTCCAGAACGTTGATATGAGAGTTTAAATATAGGTTTAAGTACCTTCAGTCAGCAGTTTAATTTCAGTAATAATTCCTACATATGTTTTAGAACTCTTGTTCCATCATCAGAACTTACAAAAATGTAAATTTTCCGTTTTAAGCTAATAATTGTAAATAATAATAATAATAATATTATATTAAAATCACAACACATACACATTTACAGATGCACATTTAGACATGAATGACTTGTTCTGCCGGAAGGTGGAAATTCCAAGTGGGAATTGCAAAGCTAATCCCAAATTTAAAATATTGAAGTTCACAAAGAAACCATTGATCCTTTTGTTGCACCAATGCTACTGTAAAACTATATTTTATAGAAAACAAAGCATGTGATAGGAGGTGAACAACATACAACAAACAGCAATACAACAATATTATTTGTATCACGAAACACAACGAAGATACACCTTTGTATCGCCAGAGCCAGTCGCAGGTATGAATGTGAGAGCGCTCGAGCGGAAGACGCTGTCATTTGCCGGACCAATCTCCGATCACTGCTCGACCGTGAAGAATATCTCGAGAAAATTTCTTTATTACATTTCACGAGACGGAGCGCTTCGCCCGGACCGTAGCAATAACTCCGGTCCGGATTGATAATAAATTGATAAGCTACTTTGGCACGCTTCGAGCCGATAGGAGATGTTTTGGTGGAGAGGAAACTTCGGCGTTTTAGAATTTTCTTTTTGTATTAAACATGTTTGGGAATTTAAGAGGGTTCTAACTTCACGTTACATTCGTTATAGTTGTATTGCAGTTACAGTGTATATAATTTTACCTTGAAATCGTGTTATTTCACTGCAATACAAGTTAAAAACTACGAGGAATTACACGTACAAACTACATGTACCTCATCCAATTTCATGTTACAATAGTTTTTATTTGTTACTTCCTGAAATGAAAGTGCATAATGGATCTGTTCTGGGATGAACTATCTACTAAATTGTACCAAAGAAATTGTCTTACATTAAATTGCCTTACATTAAATTACTGGTGAGTTCAACTATGTATACTCTGCTCTTTTTGCACAAAGGGTAAATTTTTACGTCTATAGATTACAAATATGATATGAAGTAGTTGTCAGCTTTCTCGGAGCCTGAAACATCTGAAATAACTGTATTGAATATTTTGAATTTATAAATTTAATTTAAAATCCAACAAAATATTGTTTTACGAATAAAAAACTGCCCAGATATTGTATAAAGGGCAAATGCAAAAAATAGATATTATCGTTTTTAACAGAATCTGCCTTTTTAAACATTACATTGAACATGAACAAGACTAAACCTTATCTTCGATTCCCAACATAATGATCCAAAGTACGGCAATGTAATACATTAAATCGGCAAACCACTCGAGGGATTGTGGGAAAACAAACGGGCCAAGTTTCAACCGCGCGACGCGGTGAGGCGCGACCCGAGTTTGAAGTTAAACGCTCCATGCACTTTCAGTTAAATTAACAGTTTTCCTGTTCCTTTAACTCCGGGCCAACTGTGCGAGCACATAACATCTCTCCGCCAAGGGCTATTGCCTTCCGAACCTTCTCCGACGTCGTGGTTGAAAGGTAGTTTATGAGTACGGGCTGAAACAAGTTTATAAATGTTGATTTGTATTTTGCTAATTTGAATTAAGTTCATCCAGTATGATTGGATATGATTGGATACTTCGAAAACGAATTTAAAATGAATAAGATCTGGTAGGTACTTGTCAAGGTACTGTTGAAAACAAAAAAAGTTTATTTTGTTAATGTATAAGTAGTTTTGAATTTGATCATATAGTCGTTCAGTAAGACAATAGAATGGTTTAATTTATTTTCAGGGAGGTAAAATGGTTTATTACTAGATTTGTATGGAGTAGGTGTGATAGAAAGCTACTTAGAAATGTAGAGCTGTAGTGGCAATTGTGACTACAGGTACACAACTGAGGGAGTGTAGAGATCCGGTTTATCTGGTCTATTTGGGAATAATTCACATAGTTAAACACAGAACCTTATAGTATGATGCTTTTAAACCCTGTCATAACCTGTACCAGTACCATGGTGCATTAAAACCCGTCAATCCGAGAGTTATAAAACCAAACAACAATTATAACAAAGAAAAATTACTTAAATACTTAATCAATTATTAGGCATTAGGTTTTGCAGCTCTGGGCATTGTAGTTTAAGTGTCGCTAAGCAGTCTTAGTGTTCTTTAAATCAGTTCCGTTAATATACATTTGGTGTAGTCAAAGTTTGGTTAATCTTTGGATCCACAAGGATCCATTTTAGGGCCACTGCTGTTCCTATGCTACATGAAAAAATATAGATAGCATTTTGTCAAACAAGCCAAATTCAAAACATGCTGATGATTCAAACCTGAAGATTACATCAGATACGTTTGAAGATTGCCAAACACAATATAATGTGTAATTAGCTAACATTGGGAACTACTTAAAGGAACATAATTTACTGTTGAACTTAGATAAAACTAATGTTATTCAATTTAAAACAAAACAAAATAAAAAGTGGCAAGAACCAGTGATACATTTTTACTCTCAAACCATTGAAGTTAAATCTAGGACAAACTTCCTGGGACTAAATATAGATCACATTTGAGTTGCGATGACCATGTAAACAAAATTCTGCCCAAGATTAGTTCTGGGTTCTATGCTCTAAAAGAATGTCTCTTTATTGCGATATTACGACACTACGCAATATTTATTTTGCTTATAACCACTCCCACATAGCTTTTGGAATTGGATGGAGCAACAATAAAAATTAATCTTGACAAGTTATTAAAAAAGCGCTATCAGAATTATTTTGAAATTAAGACAAGATGAATCAGCAAAAGATCATTTTATTGGCCTCAACATTTTAACCGTATACGGCCAGTATATCCTTGATTCTATTTTGATAAAAAAATGTATATTCAACCCCCCGAATGATTCAAGCCCAATACATAAATAAAATCCCAGAAATAAAGAAGATATTGTTTTGTCCCAGCATTAAACAAAGTTTTTTGAAAAGAAGCCGATCTACATGGGATCGAAATTTTGCAAACATCTTCCTACAAACAGGAAACAAATATCTTAAAATTTAAAAGGTGCTTGAAAGAATATTTAATTGCCAAAGCTGCCTACTCAATTGATGATTTTTTCTTCCCCCCCAACAAAAAAATGAATGTAAAATAATGAAAAGGCTCTGACAGTAATGGAACAAAGAAAAGATAAATGTAACAGTACAACTGAGGTTTATTGATTTGTTTGCAATTGATTATTTAGCCAGGGTTTTATTATTATTAGTGAATTTCCTTTGGAAAGTGAACTATTAGCATGACCCGGACGGTGATACTTAAGCCCGGGACCACCATAGAAGTTCCTAACGTGAACTGTAAAATAGTGTTCGCGTTGATAACGGATGATGGGGAATGTTTATGAATACTTTTCTATATGAAGTGAATTGTTTTATTTTGTTTTGAGAAAGGATTCCTTTAAAACTGTGCCAGTAATTGCCTTTAAATACGGAAAGGTTTATTTCATCATAAAGACCCCCCATGAACACGTTTTGGGGGGTAGTTCAAAATTATATATATATGTATATATATACATATACACATATATATATACATATATAATATATGTGTTTGCACTCTAGCGGTCGCATTTTTATCCGATTTACTTCAAATTTGGTAGGGACGTTCCTTTCTGTAATCAGTTGGACAAGTTCGTTGGGAAAAACAATCGGAAAACTCTAAACCCCTTTTCTGGGGGATTAATCTTTCAAATTTCGAGTTTTTGGGCCCAAAAAGGGTCAGAAAAGCCCCAGATGTAAAATCAAAGCATGTAAAAAGGTGAGAATTAGAGAGGCAAATGTTTTAAGCCCTCTCACGTCATTCCAGCATAAATATTTACCGAGTTATTAAAGAAAATGTGTATCGACTAAACACAGTACTTGTATTATGGGGGTTTTACACTAAAAAAACCTGTTATTCCTTAGTTAGAGTACTTTTATCATCCCCAGCCTACTTTCAAGCCTGTCTGGACCTTCTCCTAACCTTATAATGTACAAAATTGTATTCCCAGCTTTGCAAGTAAATGAAACAAAGGGGTACCAGAACAGCCAAAAATAAATATTTTCAGTTTTCAATAAAAATTGGGATAAATGTATGTTTTTACACTGATTTTGAGTTTTAAAAGTTTGTTATGAGGAAATTCACCTCCCTCACGTCAGCGTGCTGCGTGCGAACTCGTATTATTATTATTGTACTGTGAGTTCTAGCATAATATAAATATATAGTTTGACACCATTCATTGTATATAGTGTATAATTTTCATAAATAAAGAAAAAATAAATCTACTGAATCCTACATATTTTTAAAATTGTAAACCCTAGATCACTTACGTCAGATATTTAAACATACTCATATTTATGTTTTGATTTACTTGGAATTTTGTTCTAATCGTTGCATCGGATTGGCGGCTCTTGCCTATTGGTTTACCTCAACTGTAGTATATTTTCCCTCGGAAAATGTGTCAAGAAAATAAATAAACTTGGATTAAATATTTGGTAGAGAATAGCACAGTCGCTGATAGCACAGGCTACAGTAATTTTAAGGTTTTAACATTTTAACATGTATCAAAATTGCCTGCATACTTATAACTCTAACAAAAGTATTTAAGGTAAATATGTAGTTAAAATCAGAAACGTTTTTCTTTCCGTTTTACACCTTCTCAACTGAAATGATGAAATAAACCTTTCGTATTTAAAGGCAATTACTGACACAGTTTTAAAGGAATCCTTTCTCAAAACAAAATAAAACAATTCACTTCATATAGAAAAGTATTCATAAACATTCCCCATCATCCGTTATCAACGCGAACACTATTTTACAGTCGTGCCGGTATACGACCGCATAAATCCCCGCAAACCACTGACCAGTAATAAGGCGAAGTCGAGAGAGTGATCCATCAGACATTACGCGCCCTCAAAGTCCCGTTAAACCCGTGATAACGAGGCGCAAAATGAAAAAGCATGTCAGAGTCGGACCGGTAATGGTGTGTTATTGCATATCTGCGGCGTTAAAAGCAAACTCTCGTCAGCGCCTCTAGAGAGCGCCGTAATAAACTGATTAATACATCGAAACAAAGATGGATAGCGCCGGTGACACTCCGTCGCGGAGGTGAGTCTTGAGTGTGCGCGGCTCAGGTCTCCCTGTGCTGGCTGCACCCTCAACTGAAACTCCCGACATTGAATTCCTTCACTTAATATAAGTTTCCCTTAAAAAACTGTTTAATTTACAAAATACCCCGTCGCCGCAAATTTGTGTACTCAGCAAATTTCCAATAATAATATACGTACCTTACTACCAGATGAAACATCTTGTACAAACATCTTGTAAAAAAAAGTTTTATTACATTAAATTCATGTCTAAGCCAGAAATAACATTTTATTCATCCTCAATGAGAACAATATTGGGCGGTGTACGAAGGTTTCCTGCAGTGGGGAAGACTAAGCATAGGGGTTTAATCGAATATACCCTAATTACCTAATGTTTTTGGCATCTAGGAGCATCAAAACAAGTTATCACGGTCGTCTTAAGTATTAGGATTCTTCCTACGGTAGTAGGTTCATCCCTATTGGGTAAATTAACTAAAGGGGCAGTAAATCACAAATATTAAGACATAATTTGCCTGTGAATACTATTGACTTTAAATATGGTTATTGGAAGTGATTTTACTGTTTCGTATTTGAAAATTATCACCATTAAAACTGAAAAAAGTTGTATAATTAGTATAATATGCTTCTTTCCATATATTTTCCACATATTAATCCTACCATGTGAGGATTTTTGACAAATGAAATAAATCAAGGTAAAATGTTAAGATTTTAATAAGAATTAAACGTTGAATGCATTATCTCTCAAATACAATTTTAATTGTAATACTAGATGTGTAAGCAAATTTTGAAGGCTTTTTGATTTAAACTAATTTACTTCTTAAAGTAAAAATGATATAAAACCAAAATAAAACAGTTATTCAAGGTTGTATGTTTCTTCATAAGATTATCTTATAAATTTAAATGCTGTTGGGCTTTATAGAAATTCGTATAAAGTGAAATATATCTGTTTAAAAATCAGATACATTTCAAACGATAATATAAATAATGTTTAATACAAATTGTGATAAGGTTTGACCACTTAAAATTAAACAAAACCTGAACAGTATTTTGATTTATAATTACGAAAGAGCTACTTTTACGTATATAAGAGATTTCAAGCACTTAAACTGAAATCGCCCAATGAATGCCATGCGTAAAAATACAAATTAAAATTTAAAAAATCGTTGATTCGTATTTTTTTAAAGACAGGTTGTAGGTGGGGTTTTTGATTAAAAATATTTAATTTTTTGGGTACTAACCACCTTCAGGTTAATGGGGCGTCAGTTCTTGTTATGGCGAGGACTGATAAAAATTCACCTTGTCATGATATTTAAAAAGAAACAAACTCGAAATGTAGAAAAACACACAACGAAATGCCACACCCGACGTGAAAACCCGTGAAAATTGTTTCCGTTATCTAGGGTTTATTGATAAAACTAACATTTATTTTTGCTTCGATTGAGCCGAGCACTTAGATCATAACACTAATAAACAAGGACTAACGCCGGCGCCGTATTAACCTGTAGGCTGGTAGTGCCCAGTATAAGTCTCTTTTCAGTAGAAAGCTTTCTTGGTAAACTCTTATTTTGGTCAATATGCTTCTTCATTCTCCTCTTCCTCGCCATATTCTTCAAACCTCGAAATCCTTTTAATCAACAATATAAATTAAACTTCCAAATTATTTTAATTTTCCTACATAAAATAGGTCTCAGTTATACGAGTAAAATGTCGTGCTTCCAGCATCAAGAACAAATGCTATATTTTCCTAATTCTCAAACATTATCGTTAGTCTTTGAAAGACTATTAATTACCACTTGACTAATTTTATTCCTAAGCTGAGACACCACAATGATAATTACTTGGTCAGACAAACTCCGCGATCAGCGAGGGGCGTTGCTGAAACACCCGCCAATGTCCCACAACAAGGAGACATAATCTGTAATGTGATCATTCTGTTGCAGTGATAAGACGTCCCCTTATCTCGCAGTTAGGCAACTCCCTTGTCTTCCCCCCTTGTCTCCCCCTTCACCACCCTCGCCACAAATTATACCCTTGTTGTGCGCCTTGGATCGTCCCCTGGAAAGGAAAGGATTGAGACATTTGAATAATGATCTCGGCGTTAGACTCATAAGCGACGGTGTGTTGTTATTCCGCAACTGATTGGTTGAATTTATTTTTAACGAATTTCCCCTATAGGGAAGAAGCTATTACCATTCGTGGCATGAGACCATGATAACTTTTCGTTTTGAGGTCCCCAGATGCCAAAAACACTATTCGTTCAAATTTATATATAGTATATACGTGTCCGTTACCCCGATAACTTTTGAAAGAAACTTCCGATTTTGATGAATGTGGAGAGTAGCATTTATGACTAAGTTCGAAAACCAGATCGATCGGACTATTGGAAGGGGGTTTTATGGGGCTTTTATATTTTCCAAAAATATTTTTTTTTTAATTTTTTACCCTAACATTTTAGAAACACTCGATTTTGGTTATAGCCGTTTTACAGAGTATTTAGTATTTTGAATCATTTTTCTTGGTTAAGTGGTTGTGGAGAAAAGTAAAAAAAACGCGTCCATAAAATTTCCCATGTTAATCTTATGAGAAATTGGTTTTTAGATTTTCCTCAGATAATTTTACTGAAAACATTACATTTTTTTTACTAATGAGTTTAGCTCTTCAAAACAATCATTTTGGCGTTTTAATTGCTGTTCTACGTCCAACCGTGTCAGAGATATTCAACATGCTAAACACAGTACGTTGTACAATGTTATTCTTATGGATAATAAATACAATTTTATATCTCACGTAGGGCTATTTATGAATATAAACAAATACAATTTGATATCTCGATTATTTATGAATGTATATTGATGAAAATTGGTATGTGGCTTTAACTAGTTGTGGTATATTGACTGTTGTACAAAAAGTGTTGTTTGTTGATTTACCTCGTAGCAGAAAACCTGCATACTCAGCTTTCAATGTCATTCTTTAGGAGAATAAATAAAATGCTAACTTATTTATGAATGTATTTTTGTGAAATTTGGTAAGTGGCTCTATGTAGTAGTGAGACACATATGTATGCATTGGAAATTTGCTGAGTACGCAAGTTTGCTGCGCCGGGGGTATTTTGGAAATAGTTTGGAATAGTATTTTGACCTGAATCAGAAAATTACTACTGTTATATTACTTACCGTACTGACATGGCAGGAACAAAGTTACTTAATATTATTCTGGACACTTTTCCTACCAATGTCCTATCTTAAAAATTAGGTTTCAATATTTTCTAAAAGTTGTATCTATCTTTTTGTCGTGAACGGTTTAGAACATCACTTATTTGATGAATTTGAAAGTATTGTCTGAGTATTTGTATTTTATTTTATCTGAAGGACTGGCTGGGTAGCGCAGTGGTTAGCGTGGTCGCCTCATAATCTGAAGTATTGGCTGGGTAGCGCAGTGGTTAGCGTGGTCGCCTCATAATCAGAATTATTGGCTGGGTAGCTCAGTGATTAGCGTGGTCGCCTCATAAACTGAAGGACTGGTTGGGTAGCGCTGTGGTTAGCGTGGCCCCCTCATAATCTGAAGTATTGGCTGGGTAGCGCAGTGGTTAGCGTGGTCGCCTCATAATCTGAAGTATTGGCTGGGTAGTTCAGCGGTTAGCGTGGTCGCCTCATAATCTGAAGTATTGGCTGGGTAGCTCAGTGGTTAGTGTGGTCGCCTCATAATCTGAGTTATTGGCTGGGTAGCGCAGTGGTTAGCGTGGTCGCCTCATAATCTGAAGTATTGGCTGGGTAGCTCAGTGGTTAACGTGGTCGACTCATAATCTGAAGTATTGGCTGGGTAGTTCAGTGGTTAGCGTGGTCGCCTCATTATCTGAAGTATTGGCTGGGTAGCTCAGTGGTTAGTGTGGTCGCCTCATAATCTGAATTATTAGCTGGGTAGCGCAGTGGTTAGCGTGGTCACCTCATAATCTGTAGTATTGGCTGGGTAGCTCAGTGGTTAACGTGGTCGCCTCATAATCTGAAGTATTGGCTGGGTAGCACAGTGGTTAGCGTGGTCGCCTCATAATCTGAAGTATTGGCTGGGTAGTTCAGTGGTTAGCGTGGTCGCCTCATAATCTGAAGTATTGGCTGGTTAGCTCAGTGGTTAGCGTGGTCGCCTCATAATCTGAAGTATTGGCTGGGTAGCTCAGTGGTTAGCGTGGTCGCCTCATAATCTGAAGTATTGGCTGGGTAGCGCAGTGGTTGGCGTGGTCGCCTCATAATCTGAAGTATTGGCTGGGTAGCTCAGTGGTTAACGTGGTCGCCTCATAATCTGAAGTATTGGCTGGGTAGCTCATTGGTTAGCGTGGTCGCCTCGTAATCTGAAGTATTGGCTGGATAGCTCAGTGGTTAGCGTGGTCGCCTCATAATCTGAATTATTGGCTGGGTAGCTCAGTGGTTAGCGTGGTCGCCTCATAATCTGAAGTATTAGCTGGGTAGCTCAGTGGTTAACGTGGTCGCCTCATAATCTGAAGTATTGGCTGGGTAGCGCAGTGGTTAGCGTGGTCGCCTCATAATCTAAAGTATTGGCTGGGTAGTTCAGTGGTTAGCGTGGTCGCCTCATAATCTGAAGTATTGGCTGGGTAGCTCAGTGGTTAGTGTGGTCGCCTCATAATCTGAATTATTGGCTGGGTAGCGCAGTGGTTAGCGTGGTCGCCTCATAACCTGAAGTATTGGCTGGGTAGCTCAGTGGTTACGTGGTCGCCTCATAATCTGAAGTATTGGCTGGGTAGCGCAGTGGTTGGCGTGGTCGCCTCATAATCTAAAGTATTGGCTGGGTAGCTCAGTGGTTAACGTGGTCGCCTCATAATCTGAAGTATTGGCTGGGTAGCTCATTGGTTAGCGTGGTCGCCTCATAATCTGAAGTATTGGCTGGATAGCTCAGTGGTTAGCGTGGTCGCCTCATAATCTGAATTATTGGCTGGATAGCTCAGTGGTTAACGTGGTCGCCTCATAATCTGAAGTATTAGCTGGGTAGCTCAGTGGTTAGCGTGGTCGCCTCATAATCTGAATTATTGGCTGGGTAGCTCAGTGGTTAACGTGGTCGCCTCATAATCTGAAGTATTAGCTGGATAGCTCAGTGGTTAGCGTGGTCGCCTCATAATCTGAATTATTGGCTGGGTAGCTCAGTGGTTAACGTGGTCGCCTCATAATCTGAAGTATTAGCTGGGTAGCTCAATGGTTAGCGTGGTCGCCTCATAATCTGAAGTATTGGCTGAATAGCTCAGTGGTTAGCGTGGTCGCCTCATAATCTGAATCATTGGCTGGGTAGCTCATTGGTTAGCGTGGTCGCCTCATAATCTGAACTATTAGCTGGGTAGCTCAGTGGTTAGCGTGGTCGCCTCATAATCTGAATTATTGGCTGGGTAGCTCAGTGGTTAACGTGGTCGCCTTATAATCTGAAGTATTGGCTGGATAGCTCAGTGGTTAGCGTGGTCACCTCATAATCTGAAGTATTGGCTGGGTAGCTCAGTGGTTAGCGTGGTCGCCTCATAATCTGAAGTATTGGCTGGGTAGCTCAGTGGTTAACGTGGTCGCCTCATAATCTGAAGTATTGGCTGGGTAGCTCAGTGGTTAACGTGGTCGCCTCATAATCTGAAGTATTAGCTGGATAGCTCAGTGGTTAGCGTGGTCGCCTCATAATCTGAATTATTGGCTGGGTAGCTCAGTGGTTAACGTGGTCGCCTCATAATCTGAAGTATTAGCTGGGTAGCTCAGTGGTTAGCGTGGTCGCCTCATAATCTGAAGTATTGGCTGGATAGCTCAGTGGTTAGCGTGGTCGCCTCATAATCTGAATCATTGGCTGGGTAGCTCATTGGTTAGCGTGGTCGCCTCATAATCTGAACTATTAGCTGGGTAGCTCAGTGGTTAGCGTGGTCACCTCATAATCTGAATTATTGGCTGGGTAGCTCAGTGGTTAACGTGGTCGCCTTATAATCTGAAGTATTGGCTGGATAGCTCAGTGGTTAGCGTGGTCGCCTCATAATCTGAAGTATTGGCTGGGTAGCTCAGTGGTTAGCGTGGTCGCCTCATAATCTGAAGTATTGGCTGGGTAGCTCAGTGGTTAACGTGGTCGCCTCATAATCTGAAGTATTGGCTGGGTAGCTCAGTGGTTAACGTGGTCGCCTCATAATCTGAAGTATTGGCTGGGTAGCTCAGTGGTTAGCGTGGTCGCCTCATAATCTGAAGTATTGGCTGGGTAGCTCAGTGGTTAACGTGGTCGCCTCATAATCTGAAGTATTGGCTGGGTAGCTCAGTGGTTAGCGTGGTCGCCTCATGATTTGAAGTATTGGCTGGGTAGCTCAGTGGTTAGCGTGGTCGCCTCATAATCTGAATTATTGGCTGGGTAGCTCAGTGGTTAGCGTGGTCGCCTCATAATCTGAAGTTCACCAGATTGATCCTGAGCGAAATTCATGAGAACATTTTGCAATCCTGAGAACATTTTGTGAAGGCTGGATACTGGATCCAGCTGTTATTGGTCATTGAGGTATTAATAAATGATCCTGGCAAAATAATCAGTCGGTTTTAGCCCTAACAAGGCTTTACAAAGCATCTCACCCATTCTGCACTCATCATTCATTCATACCTTAAAATACGCTGCGTTAGTGATTTAAAAAATTCGAACTATTGTAGAAAGCTTATATTATATTGTGACACTGTGCATTTTTATACTATGTTAATTAACTGTAGGCATTGATTGTTGACTGAAGGAGATTGACAGTAATTTTCCTTTTGTGGCTAGATTAGCCCTTTCTAAATAAATAACATTGATGCCTCCTTCTTAATTTTTTGTTCAAATAATTTATTATGTTATTCTTACAGAAAATTATAAAGAGTAAATAAAGTATGCGTGGTCACGAGTATATATTTCAAAGAAGGTATTAAAGTTAAATCGTTATCATTAAACATGCTGAAACAGAATGTCACTTGATGCAGCGTTTTATACTGTGCATATCTCGTTCCCTCATTGGGTGACCGGTTGAAATCGATTGCCTTGTACCATCTTTTATATTTACTGTCTTGTAAGTGACTACAGTGTAGGAGTAAATATATTTTGAAGTGTTCACAGTAGTTTTTCACATCCTGTAAATTTTGAAAATAATCACACATAAATGTTTACTGTTTAAAAACCTTTCATAAATTTACTTTTATCAATTTTGAATCTTCTTAACATCTTTGTAGCAAACATTATCTAAAACATTTCATACTTAGGAACTGGGAGTTTTAAAACGTTCCAGCCAAGACGTTTGTTTAATAATTTAGCAGTTTGGCTAACATAGTTTTAAATGCAAACTTTGGTAAACTGTTATTTCTAATTCAATCATCCTTTTGAGGTAGGATTTTTTTAAACATGGGTTTTTATGTAATACAGGTTTTTGTAAATCATCTATCAGTGTTAACATAACTTATTCCCGTTATATATTTTGTCGGACCTCCTCTACAATAAAAAATACTTAAACTGCACTGAATGGTGTTTGAACCAAATCTGTAGAGGATTTATATAAGTTTTTATATGTTTGACAATCTTAACCATCTAAGCCTTCTTAGACTTACTGTATAAGGACCCTCGGAGTTAAATAAAACGACAGTGTAATGATATGGGCATTAATTTTATTTGGTTAAGATAAGTACATTTATACATCGAGGTAACCATTCTCATCTGGAGCTCTTTATAAACGCCCGTCTTCTCAACATAACTCTAACAATAAACTATCTACATCGTAAACGTATCGTTATGTACAACAATATCATTCATAAATACACTAAGTCGTACACTAATATGGAATAAAACCGCGTCGCGAAATTGTGAATGTTCAGGAACGCGATCATAATGATGAAACACGTTCATTGTAAACACTATGACACTTAGTTTACAATAAATCATGTAAAGTGTATTGACTTATAAGTAGTAACACTGTTGGTTTGACCAGTCACCAAATGTGATCGGAATAATATGTCTAATACGTTTATTTTATGATTTAGGACAACAACTTTTGGAACAAGTTTTCTTTGTATGACTTTAAAAGGGGTGAAAATACAAAACTATCATTAAAATAATTTAAAAAAGAACAACTTTTATTAGTGAGTATGATGAACAAGTTGACTTTGGATGTTGGCAAAATTAGTTTTAAACTTAATTAATAATATCCTATCTATTAACAAGCGTATTATTTACAGTAACAAATCAACACATGAAGGAAATAATGTTAATACACATATTTACATAATAAATAACCCAGTATTATCTATTTGTTTATAAATGGCTGTGTATACTGGTGTAAAAATCCAAAACATGTATAGCGTATTAAATAAGCATGATGTATAATAAAGAGGAATCGGAAAACACAAAAATAAATACTTAGCAAGTTTGTATAGCTTTAAAAAGAATACAAGTTGGTAATAATTTTATTTATTTATATTGTCAAAAAAAAATAGAAAATGATCCAGGTAAATAACGAATTGCAAAAATATATGTTTTAACATGGGTTAGAAATGTTTTCAATATTGGGTTAAGTTAACTTAGCATGGAAGACTACAGATAACAAATAAATTTACGTGTTATGCTCGCTTTTTATAAAAAATATAAATACAACAAAAGTAGAATAAATCATATAATATACAAACAGTTATAAACTAATATGAACAAAACAAACTAAAACTACAAAACAGACTTTTCTTTGCTATCTTTGGTTTCTGAGATCACGAGTAACAATAGATTACAGGAAAAGAGACAGAACTAGTTTTGGGACCACGACTAAAATAATTATTCAAATTTGGATTTGTTTTCTGGGGTTTCAAACAAATTACAATTGAATTACACACATTGAACACGTTCAGACACCGGGCGAGGATCGACGATCGAGAAGGACGTATTATTGTCGGTGAACACCGAAGGGGGACCACGGGGGCGGAGGGCGGGGGCGAAGTCTAGAACCGGGGCGATCACTTGACGTCGTACAGGAGAGGAGGGTCGTTGGTGGCGCCGGGGGGTGGAGGGTAGTGGTGTCCGTTGGCCTCCGGGTGTCTACCGTCGGGACCGGAGCGGCCAGGGGGGTTGCTGGGCTGGAACAGAAGAGAGTCGTCAGAACACTGGGGAAGTAGAGTGAGGATGGTGAGAACAAGTGACAGAAAGACAGGGGTAGTTGGTATATATATATATGCAACTAATTCTAAACCTGAAAAGACGGTAAGCAAGATTTTACAGTGTACCGTACTCTCGTCATTAAACTAAAATAACTGACTCTCCCGTAAAATAAAACCTTTGGTCATATATATCCTTCCTGCCTTGGCAATATACACTTGCCAACCAGGTGAAGAATAGAGAGGCTGGTAAGGCTGGTAGTAAAGGGTGGAGTGAAGTTTTCCTAACGAATTAAAAGGTAGAATCATAGTATTAAACGTTGATGCTTATCTGGTACGACCTATGTCGAAAATACATGAGCATGTAGTCATTTTATTTGTATTTGTTTTATAAACATATCCTATCAAAAGCTGTACTTCAAGCTTCGTCGCCGAATGCCTTACGGGGTTTTGCCGGTATAGTAACATAGAACAGATGGAAATTTGTCCAGTTTTTGTCTAACTTCAACTAAATTTTCTGTTTTTAGTATTGACGGAAAACTAGCTTTAACTGTGGCATGGGAATGCTCTGTAATAGAGATAGTTTAATTATCTCACCGAGGTAATTAATTATTATGTGCTCCGAGGACATCCACTCTGGACTTATCATCATTATATAATATGTTCTGCTTCAATGAAGTTGGGCTTTGTATTGTTTTGAAGTAGGAAATTTAAATCAAATTACAGTGTCAAAAGTTTAAGAAGTTTGTACTTGGATTTAGATGTGATCTTAAACTAAAATTAAATAAACAAACTATTTTAAAAGGAGGTTAGATCGGGAATTATTCTTCTAATTTCCTAGAGGACTTTCCAAGGAAGACAGACTCCTGTGCTGGTGACAGATTACTTTTAAATGGATGTAGTAGTAATAGTAGATGCCACAAAGTGTTGAAACATACATTTCCCTATTACAACTAAGACGTAAGCAATCGAGTTAGGATATGTACAAGTTTGAAAGGCTTTTCAGTAGGTCACAGTGCGATTGAAAGAAGCCAGGGAAATGCTTAGCATAAATGAAATTAATTATAATAGACCATAATAACTACTTTATGTTTAGTATGTTGAATTTCGTGAACGTTTTTCCAAAATACTTAAGACTTGATTGCTTCTATAGCATGATAAGCTAAATTTAATTTATTACAGCACCGGATGTAATTGTAAACTATATAAATATAAGTATGTCTTACAATCCCAGTACCTCCGGGAAGATACAAACACACGTTTAAATGCAACACGTAAAATAAAATCCGTCACTAAATAAAATTATCGCCTGCAACGGATAAACATGAAAACTTTAAAGGCCAAAGGGGCGAAGCTCTAAAAGATTTCAGAATATTTTTTTGAATTTTGACTCATTTATGAATCACAACGAACAGTTTTGCAAACTTAAATAATACCTTCAAATATAGCAAGGCAGATTAAACCATTTGATTGCATGTATTCCAAAATTACATTTTTAAATAGAGAAGATAGCTTATAGTGTAAATCGGACAGGAGAAGAAGAAAAAATGTAGATACTAACAACTAAAAATCAACAGTGAGCGCATAATTTGCGGGCACATTGGTCTGGTCCTAAACCATGCATGAGAACTTTTTAAACCAATCAACGCGGTACAAAGCCGTCTTTGGTGGTCAATCCGATCAGCTGAATGGCCGGAAATTGGAGAGATTAGAGCAAGTGCGAGCAGACCAGGGGTGAATTATTGGTGTTCAGTGCACGGGACAATGCTGTACGGTCAAGAATTTTGTAAACCATGGTAGGCACTTCGTTCGCCGACCAACAAGTAAATCAATAATAAGAGTTAAAAATATGAATGCAATTTAATACGTGTGAAATGGCCACATTACTTATTTGCCGACTACTTATATTATGTTTTCGTATAGTAACAACACAGTTTATTTGTACTCCAAATTTTAAAATGTTTACTAGTGACAAAATCTTATTTGGCGAGCGATTTTTCTGTTAAAAATAATAAATATTGTATAAGGATATGTAGGTTAAATAAATCTTTACCGAAGGCTGTAATATGTTTATGAAAACGTAGAAAAATTAATGATCGAAACGACGAAAAATTTAGGTATTGGAAGAAGATAACCCCAATTTTAATATAAAATTGTTAGTATCATTCACTATATCAAAAATTGCAAGATCAATTTCATCAACGATGTTGTGGAATCAACTAACTTTTTATGAACCAACAATTCGTATTGTAGGAAGCAAAGCGAAAAAATATTTCTCTCCATAAGAGTAGAGCGAATACATTAGGTTCTAGACAGGTCTAGAACTGAATATCTCTAGAACTTAAGGTTGCCCAATCCGAAAATGAATCTGTTCGTAATGTAGAGGGGACGCACGGAGTAAAATAACTGTAGAAAATACGTACAAGTAGTTTGCTATGGCCTTCTACTAGCCTTCTATGGCCTTCTAGTTTTCTATGGTCTTGCAAAGCTCGGCCCAAAGTGCTTACAATTGATAAAGTTAACATTTATGATGAAAATCACAAAAGAACTAAAGATCGCCAAAGAGATGCGAGCGGCCGGGAACAGCCTGTGCGTGTTTCACGGTATGAGAGTGTGTGTGCGGGTGAGCGCTCAGACAATCCCCGGTAACAAATGATTTGCGATAATTGTGAGGAGGGGAAGCGGTGAAAACTTTGTTAAACTCTCAATTTATCTGAATCAAGTATTGGGCGACGTCAAGGGCAAATTACCGGTGCGAGTGGCGGCTCCCACGACAAATGACGCCGATTTGCGGTGCTGCGTTGCGCCGCGACGCTGCTGCGGCGTCGCCTGACTGATATGTGAGCTTTCAACATTCCCGGTAAACAGTGGTTGTTTGATAATCGAATGACGCATTGAAGTACAGGGATTAAATGCAAATAAATTAAGTACATTTAATTCGATAGTTCAGGCCTGTGTTTTTTGACTAAAGTGTTTTTTGACGTTTTTAATTTAGCAGAAATGTCAGATTATACAGTTTTTAAATAGGGCTAACATTTGAAAAGTCACTTAATAATAACCCCTTTATATAGTTATTGATTATACATAAAGTTATACATGATTATACATGAAGTATTGATTTGTATTTCAGTTTCTTCCCTTTGCTTCTATTATAGTTAAACAAATCCCAACTTTAATTCCTCAAATAAATCAACATATTTAGTTGTCATAAGCTTTGACCTTTTCACAATTATGTTAAATGTTTTTTTAATAGGCCTAGTTATAGAATTTTTAATATTTTTTCTGCACAGAAAAAAATTTTTGATGAAGAGACAAAACATAACAATAATATATAATTTCTTAAACTATGTGTATTTTTACTGCATAGATAATTTTATTTAAATTTACTCATTTTGGATTTTTTGCCAGGCAATGTATTAGTGGGATTATTTTGCCTGCCAGTACCAATTAATATTTTGTTGTCTGCATAATACTGCTGTTTCACTCCCCCCGGGGGTCATGGTCACATATTTCAACTTTTATTTACCACTTGAACATAGACCACAGTTGGTTTTGTACCAGTACATTTTCACTGCCCAAGAAACGCGAACGTGTATATCATATTTAAAACACATGTCAATCAATTTTGGATCCATATGCATGGGAGTACTGGCCAATCCGGCCACTGACTGCATGTCAGAAAGAAACTGCAGTAGTATTTAGACGAAAAATATATAATTGCTATTGGCAGGTAGTTTAATGCCACCACATATTTCCATTCTTTTAGTGATACTACTAAGAATCCTTATAATTGCAGTCTCCTTCAAAATAAAAAAATGTTTAACACTCGTCTTAAAACGATGTTTGTTTAGAAATTCTTAACTTCTTCCTTATTTCGTAATTGTAATTGTTACATTAAACGATCCAAAATACACCTTAAGCATCGCATCTTATTCGCCATCGTAAGGAGGTTCCTGCGCCCAAGGGGAGAGATGGGTGGGCGATTACACCAGGACATTTTTTCTTGAGCGAAATGTCTGGAATTAGAGGTTGCGTGTTATTCAGAGAGGCAGCCCCCATTTGTCCTCCCTCCCCTAACAGCTGGCCCAAACCCACACAATTATTTACCACTGCCCTGTTAAGGCAGTCCATTTACTTGAGAAGAATTGTTTTTGTTTCCATAATACCTCCTTCTCCCAGGAAATGATGATATCCTTGCCTGTTGATTCGCTAACGACTGGCTCACGACTCATTTTCTGTTTTTAGATGTTATTGTAATCATTTTTTACTTTTATAAGACTTTCTTCTTAGAAGGGTGGTTATGTTCGGGTTCGGGGAAAACGGTGTGGTAGACACTCTGAATCTTTGTACTGTACCGTTTACAATTATAATACTATTGTCAGTGAGATAGATGAGATCGATGGGAGTTGTTTATTATTTGTTTACAAAGTTGATAAAAATATGTAAAATACGATATACTCTTTTGAAGGATTCATACAAAATTCGTTTAAATGGTCACTAAAATTAATGGTAGGGTTACGAATTCATTTTTACTTTTAAGAAGTTACAAATTCAAGTAAAAATTATTTATTGTAAAAGATAACATTTGGCTTCAGAACAATCTTCTCAATGCAATAATCTTGTTTATAATTATAAAAATTGAAATAACATTAATTTATAATTAATAGTAAGAACTAATGAAAAAAAATATAAATTTATACAATAACCATGATGTCATTTAAATTAAATACTTTTATTTACTTGTTTAATGAATTGCGTACTGATTGGTAGTTATACGTATTTATAATTTATGAACTTTGCAACCAACAAATTTCATTTAAATATCATTTGCAATTTCTAATATAATAACTTGATTATTACTAATAATAACGCTTTTGGCTATTTCATTCTTACTTCTATTTTTTATTTTCACCTAAACGTTCCGATGCCAAAAGCGTTAATATTAGTAATTATAACAATGGCTTACTTAAGTTTAAGAATTGAAATAACTTTATTATTCCTAACAATTTTTATAATATTAGGTAGATTGTTAAATAATTTCATACTCATATAAAATATAATACGAGTACATATATATTGTACGTCGTGAAATGTAAAATATTATACCGAAATCACAAATGTTGTATTAAATATTTTTCAGTGACCTTGTTTATTTTACCGAGGAGAGTCAAAAAGATAATTTTGCAGACATTATTGAAATATATGTCGTGAAAATCAGTTGGTGCAAGTACTCGTAGAAAATCTTTGAATAAGAGATTCGGGTGCAGACACTCAGTAATTTGTAAACATGTTTTAATATAATTAGTGAATTTCCTTTGGAAAGTGAACTATTAACATGACCTGCACGGTGAAACTTAAGCCCGGGACCACCATAGAAGTTCCTAACGTGACCCCCTGAACACGTTTTGGGGGGTCGTTCAAAATTTTATATATATATATATATATAGACATATATATATATATATATATATATATATATATATATGTGTTTGCACTCTAGGGGTCGAATTCTTTGTCCGATTTACTACAAATTTGGTAGGGACGTTCCTTTCTTTAATCAGTTGGACAAGTTCGTTGGGCAAAACAATCGGAAAACTCTAAACCCCTTTTTAGGGGATTAATCTTTCAAATTTCGAGTTTTTGGGCCCAAAAAGGGTCATAAAAGCCCCTGATGCAAAATAAATGCATGTAAAAAGATGGGAATTAGTGAAGCGAAAGTTTTAAGCCCTCTCTCGTCATTCTAGCATAAATATTTACCGAGTTATTAAAGAAAATGTGTATCGACTAAACACAGTACGTTGTCTTATGGGGGTTTTACACTAGAAAAGCCTGTTATTCCTTTGTTAGAGTACTTTTATCATCCCCAGCAACCTCACGCCTACTTTCAAGCCTGCCTGAACCTTCTCCTAACCTTATAATGTGCAAAATTGTATTCCCAGCTTTGCAAGTAAATGAAACCAGGAGTATCAGAACAGCCAAAAAAATCAATATTTTCAGATTTCAATAAAAATTGGAAAAATGTAAGTTTTTACACTTATTTTGAGTTTTACAAGTTTTTATGTGGAAATTCACTTCCCTCACGTCAGCGTTCTGCGTGCGAACTCGTTTCTTGATTAGCACGATACGTGTTGCTACAATTCAACAGGATAAAATAAACTATGAATCTCAACACTAGAAGATATATTTACGCTTATCCTGTGATTATAAACCAGATAGTAATCTACATAAAAGAGGTTAGAAGGTGATCAACCCAGTACCTTACAACATGTCATTCTCTGAATGGGCCTGATGACGACCGGTGTAACTGGTTGAAATCGATCGCCTTGAACCATCTTTTAAGTATGTAAATTGGCCGTATTGTATGTAAGTACATTACAGGTGTAATTGTATCACTCTGTATTCGAAAATAGTCCATAACCATACAGCTGGGGTTTACGAAAATTATCGATTTCCTTGTAACAAAACAAAAAATGACCAGCTGACTTTGCCTGTCCTAAACATTAATTTTCTGCCCAAAACAATACATTGCCTGTCCCAAACCAAACTTTTCCTATCCTAAACAATTGAAGTTCCTGTTTTACTCAACAGGAGCACCAGTGTGATTTCGTTATTTTTGACGATTCTGTGTTCTAACAGGTGAGTTTAACACTAAAATTAATTGTAAAACCGTGTTGTGTTTACTTATACAAAATTACTAGACTATGAAATATCAGATCAATTTGTTTAAATTTAATGTGGTTATTTGCATCGTGATGAGAAGTATCGTTCACTACTCGTCACAAAAGTCCTATTTCCTGACTAGTAGTGAAATATACTATTTGTAGGTTTATGAGACATAGTTTATTTTATGCTGCTGAACATTTTTTTAGTTTTGACTCCTAATTTAGTAGGCTATTGTACTGATTGGGGTAATATTTTGGAATTGCATTGCTATGGTAAAAGCTTCTAATCCTGATGTCACGAAAATATATCAATGAGATTGGACAACGTTCTTTAAAATTAAAAAGAAATATCAAATAAAGGAATAAAAATAACAGTTTACAAAGGAAAAAGTTTTCAATAATTAATCCAAGAGTTTTAACCATGATTGGCGGTAAATTTGTATTAATAAACAAATTGTAATCTTATAACATTTCATTGTTATTCTAGACTAATGCCAAACAAGAGATACCTGTAAACAAAATATTATTCCCAAGGCGTGGAGGTGCTTGTAAGGAAGGATGAGGGGGTTACCACTAAGCTGCTTATCAGGACAACAGGTCCTAAGGAAACAAGTGACTCCTTATCACCAAGATTAGCCGTTATCACCCGCACCGCTCCTTGCGGGGATTATGCACCCTTTAATTGGACCTTGTCTTCTGCCGTACGTGCTACGTGACTCGCCGTGTAGGGTGTAGGACGTGGGAGGATTACCGCCTCACTCGCCGATTAAACTGTTTCACAGCAAGGAGGTGTTATTAATTATGGAGGGAGAGTGCGTCACCCTTTGAAGGTCGCTTAGTGATTGGCGGTAAATTTGTATTAATAAACAAATTGCCGTAGAAAAAGCTGTTTAACATGCTACTTATGTTTTTTTAAGTCATAACTTGCCAGCAGCTAAACGGAATTAACAATTTTACGAGAGTCGTGAGATTAGATTTTCTAATACGTCACATAATTTAAAATACCCCCGTCGCAGCAAACCTGCATACTCAGCGAATTTCCAATGAATATATAACATAACACATTAAAACACTTAACAGGATTCATAAGAAATATATTCACAAGCAAGCCATATTTGAAATATTAATTATTCTCCATAAGAATAACATTGGGGATGAGTATGCAGGTTTGCTGCAACAAGGCAACAAAATAATGGGTTTTTATGCAAATATCAATAGAACTCATCTTAGTGAAGTCACATACCAAGTTTCATCCATATACATTCATAAATAAGCGATATATAACATTTCAAGTATTTTCCATAAGAATAACATGGGGACCGAGTACCTAGGTTTGCTGCTACAGGAACCATAGGTGAAAAATGTTTTTGCGCAAACAACAATAAACCATAACCAGATCAAGCCATGTACCAAATTTCACCAGTTTATGTTCATAAATAAGCGAGATATAAAATTTTTATTTTTCTCCATAAGAATAACATTAGACAACGTACTGTGTTTAGCACGTTCAATATCTCGGTAACCAACTGACGTAGAGCAGTGATCAAGATACCAAATTGTTTGTTTTTTAAGCTGAATTCAATGGTATAAATTACAATTTGATTTAAATTAAAATTACATGTGAAAACTAAAAAAAAACACATTTTTGGGGTACAAAACCCCCCAAAAAACCCCTTCGGATGGTGCGATTCATCTGGTTTTCGAACTCGTTTAAATAAATGGTACTTACACATTTGTACCAAATTTCATTAAGATCGGACCTTTTTTACGAGAGTTATCGTGCTTACGGACACACATATATATATATATATATTTATAAATATATAAATATATATATATACATATATATATATATATGTACATATATAAAAATTTGAACGAATGGTGTTTTTGGCATCTGGGGTCCTCAAAATGAAAAGTTATCATGGTCTGGGGCTTAAGTCTTACCATGAGACCTACGGTAATAGCTTCTTCCCTATAGGGGAAATTCCCTAAAAGGTATAGGTAAAATACAATAGTAGACCATAGTTTTGGAAAGGCAGTGGCTACGTACACGTCCGACGTGAGCCGCTACTGTTCACGTCCGTTCCAAATTATGCACCGTACGTTACTTTTCCTGTGATTTTTAAAACAAATTGAGAGCCAGAAAACCTCCTAACCTAATCTAACGTAACCTAACCTATCCTAACCTAACGTAACATAACGTAACGTAACCTAACCCAACCTAACCTAAGCGGTAGCGAAGTGAATTTGCCCTTTCATTGGACGTGTATGCAGTCACTTCGTTTTGGTAACAGCGGAAAACTAAACCATGTCTTACCGTGGCGATTCAAGGGTGTTGATAAACGTTGTTCTAAGGAAGAAATTTATACAGCAAAATAAAGTTACTCAAAATAAATTATATACTAATAAATTTTAACTTTGCGAGGATGAAAGCCGATCTTGAGACCCTTAAGGAGAAAAGCCCAGAGAGGATATGAGCAAGGTAAGTTTACTTCTCCTATACAAAGAAATCGAAGATGAAGACGGGGTGATGCATTGTAAGGCCTTGTTAAAAAATTAGAACAATTGAGCTGTAATATCTTTGAATTTGTTTTGCCCCTACAAACTCCCAAAATTTAAAAGGTGTAGGAATAAATATTGCAAACATTTTCTTAAAACTGTACTGTTAAATAATGTTAGTTTTATTAGTCGATTCTTCACAAAACCTGTTTATGCTTATTTATTTCACGTAATGTAACATTAGTACTGACAATCCAAGTTGCACTGAGGAGATATAAACGTTTGTTTGAATAAATAAAACTATCGTAAGTTTAAGGGCCAATGAGCGATGTTGTAATATGTTTCGACCTTATAATATATTTCTGACATTTTCTGAATTTTGACACTCATAGGAGTAACAAAGACCATTTTCATATGTTACGGGGACGGACTTGTCACGATAACTTGACACTGCGGATTTTCCATTTGATTACAAGTTTTACAAAATTAGTGTTACATTAATATATATGTATAAATGGCAAATATCTTATCTATTAGTGTAAGTAGCCTGTTCATTAGCTGAGATTCAAATAAATAAATGCAATTGTGTTAAATAACGAGTTCGCACGCAGCATGCTGACGTTAGGGAAGTGAATTTCCCCGGTAAAAACTTTCAAAAATCAAATAAAGGGTTTAAAAAAAATTTTTGACATTTTTAGCAAAATGGAAAATATTTCGTTTTTTGGCTGTTCTGATGTACCTGGTTCTATTTAAATGCAGTATTGGGATGGCAATGTTGTGAATTTTAAGCTTAGGAGATGTACCATCAGGATCAAAAATCGGTATCGGGGTGTTAGGAGTGATAAAACTACATCAAGATATGAAAAACAGCCTTTTCCAATGTAAAATCCCCATAAGACAACGGACTGTGTTTACTCAATTTTAATTTATTTAATAACTCGGTAAGTATTAGTGCTAGAATGATGAGAGGGGGCTTAAAATTTTCGTCTTTTTACGTTCTATAACCTCTTATCCATTAATCTTACATTAAGGGCTTATCTGACCCTTTTTGGGCCCAAAAACTCAAATTTCAAAATTTAAAATCCCTAAAAAAGGGGGTTAGAGTTTTCCGATTGTTTTGCCCAACGAACTTGTCCAACTGATTACAAAAAGGAATGTCACTACCAAATTTGAAGTAAATCGGACAAAAAATGCGACCACTAGAGTGCAAACACATATATAAATATATATATGTCTATATATATACAATTTTGAACGACCCCCAAAACGTGTTCAGGGGGTCACGTTAGGAACTTCTATGGTGGTCCCGGGCTTAAGTTTCACCGTGCGGGTCATGCTAATAGTTCACTTTCCATAGGAAATTTACTAATAAGCAGCGAATGGGGTTTGCTATGTTTCTCTAGTTTAATAAGCTATGCTTACTAAATTCCCCCAAGGACTGCTAGCAGAACAATCGTAACAAAATCAATGTATGCTCTATTTTATAATTCACCAAGACTAGGTATTCATAGTGGCTGTGCTGAAGAGGGAGCTCCAGTCCTCTGTGACTACCTGCTTCTAACATAAGACAAATGTTAACTTTCACTCCTCGACGGATTATAAAAAATAAATTATTTATTTTTTATTTTAAGAGCGAAAAAATCTTAAGAGATTCCAGTGAGCATAAATTTGAGATCACAAATAGTTAACCGATAAATATCTTAATAATTTAATATTTGCAGTTTTTTGAACAATTATTATTTGTGATATTTCAATTTTGCTCACTGAAATCGCTAGGTATTTTTTGCGCTTTGAAACGAACCATATATCAAAATAAATATCCGGATAATCCGTTGAGGGGGGACGGGCTTTGAAAGTTAACATTGGCCTTATAGTAGAAACGCGAACAGTTTCGTGACTGGAGCAGGGATTTAAATACATTACGTGTTTAAAAAATTCATAATGTTTTTACGTTTTATAAATAAAGTTGCATATTTTTTAAATGTATTCGGGAACTATCTACAACATTTTCAGAAATATTCTGAACTAATAATGACAGAAAGAAAAACTTGAATGATTTAATCGAATAAAATAGTTTATTATCCAACATTCTGAGACAAAACATATAGAAAAAGAAATAGCAAATAGGCATCATAAGAAGATTATTCTTAAAAAAGTTAAGCTCACTTGAGTAAATAAAAACTCCGAAAATAAATTATGAAAATAAGATTAATTAATCTAAAATGTGCTTATTAGTAAATGAATGAGTAGTAATTGGAATTATCTTAAAATATAATAAAACCCCATGTTCATAAAAATATTTGTTCTGTAACCACTTTTGAAATAAAATTGCTAGAATAACATTTGTAATGCACATAACGCAATATCTATGATATCAAACGCCTTTACCCAAGACGTACCTAATAAATATTATTGATTCAAATTACATTTTTTTAATGGTTTTGGATTAAAAAATCGATGATTAAAAGCGAACATTTAAATAAATGTAATTGTCTACATCTACAAAATACGTCGCATTCTTGATTTTGATAATATCATATTTACATTTTTTCATTTAGATTCACGTTGCTTTTGCCGTGTTTTAATTAAATTATATTGTTAAACTTATGTTAAAGATTTTTACATAGTACAAAATGTTTACGCTTTTAAGCTTGCAAATATAAGCAAACAAATTAAATTGCGAAGCAAATATGATTCGAAAATGTAAAAAGTACTTACGGAAGTACTGTGGGAGAAGAGACGGATCTCGAAAGGGGCGACTTTAAACCTGTAAGACCAACAAATGGCCTTAGTAAAAGCATTTGAAAAAAAACTCATTTTTAAAACTGCCCGTAAATGATTTTATAAACAACATGGAAAAGTAGTTGCGTACAAAAAAACTTTCATATTGTTATTTTTTATTGTTTTTTTAAAGTGTCCAACATTTAGTTGAATTTTATTAGAAAAAAAGTAAGAAGTCGTAGGTAGTTTGGATTAAAAAAATTACCTCCGTCAGACAGTGTGAAAACTAAATAATATCCTACGGGTTTATTTTAAAATTGATCAAGTGTATTCAGTTAAAGCATCTTGTGAAGGCCTTACTTGGAAAGTCAAAGAGACTATTACAAAGATAACAGATGAAGGATAGTATGAATTGTAAAACCATGCAAGGTCACCTAGGGTTGTTTGAACTTTAAACTATCTTTATTGCGACAGTTACATATTAGGCCTTTATAATTGACAATAGGAAAATTAAACAAATTATTGAAAACATTTGTGCTTAGTAATTTAAACTGTCTATTTTGTATGTTCTGTTTTCCTACTGTCTAAGGACATAACACATTTGTTACTTTAGAATTAACTGGTTTATAAATAGAGGATAACAAAAGTTGTTGTAATCAATGAAAGAAAATGTAAAATATATTTATTAATGATGCCAAATCAGACAGAAGTGGAAAGTCCTGTTTGTCATAACTTTTAATTAATGTTTTTTTAATCGATCGAATGCATTATCTTAAAGTATTTCGCCTAAAAAAGGATTTTACATTTGATTACGTACATAGGAGCGGATATGTTTATGTATTGTCGCTAGGTTTTGAGTACTAACCATGAAGAATGATAACATGTTGAACTAGAAAAGTAAAGTTGTGGTTCATTTAATATTAATTCTGATTGGTTCTAATTGATTTTACTTTCTCCTCTTATAATATATGGAGAAAGTATTGTTTTCGTTGAAATTTTAGAATTTGAGTTGTTAGTGGAAATATTCGTTTTGGTGCTCTCTGAACCCAAAAAAGTTATTTTTACGTGATGTCTGTATGTCTGTCCGTCTGGATGTGTACAGAACTAGAGCCCTAACCAATACTCCGATTTTTATGAAATTTGGTATATAGGTACTAAACCACGATATCTCCAGGTTTTTTGATTTTTTTGATTTTTTGATTTTTAAGGGTAATTATCCCCCAAAAACCGCCGAAAACATGAAAAATAAAAATTTCTTAAAAACGGCTCTAACGATTGTAATTAAACTTTAGTCGTTTGTAGAACTTTAATTTTACAATAAAATGACACCACCCACATTTCTGTAAAAATTCGGGTTCAGAAATTACAGGACTTAAAACATCAAAAATTGACTTTTAGATTTTTTTATGAAAAAATAAAAAAATAAAAACAAATATTATTATTCGCCATTAAAAATAGCTCAAAAAACTAAATAATTTAGTATTTTGAATTACTATTCTACAATTGCTGGCGGCGGAGATAATTTAAATTTAAATTTTGCTGTATACGCAGAACGTTGTCTAATGTTATTCTTATTGATTTAGTGATCAATTTCGTTCAAATTTGATACGCTTGTCAATTTAGCATTGACCAACAGAGGAAATTCGAAATATGTTGCCCCTTAATAATCCTAGGGGGGGAATAGGGGGAATTTCCCCTCTTAAAACCAAGTGTGTAGCAATGGATTCTGTAGTGCCTACAAAACAGGGATTTGGGTGGATATTTTTGAAAAAAAAAACTTGTTTACAGGATTTTCTGTACATTCGACCGTGCTTTGTATTCGATATTTAGTAAATAAAATATAAATATAAAATATAAAGTAATTTATTCATTAAAGTTGGGCTGAAAGGGAGAAAGTATGTGTCACTTTCCTGATACCGTTTATTTAAATATAACCAATTCAATTTCGATTCTTTAGACATTTTTATATCAGTTAGAATCAAGAACATCTAGTATGATTTTAGCTCCCTACCAATTACTCTGCGTTCTCGCGGTCTCCCGCATTTGTAAGTATTTCTTCTTCTTCACCCTTTCCCGCCATAAATCTGCCACAGTTCCCGCCACTCTGTTTGCTCGTTAGGCAGGCCACCTGATCGTCGCCTAAGTGCAATAGATGGCGCTCTTGTCGCTAAAAGACCTCCTCTACACTCTTTAGCTTGATTTACAGCCAAGAGATAAAACACCCGAGATTTTAACTCTCCAACTCTAACTTTCATTTCTTAAGTGGATGCCAAGGAAATGTACCCCTAAGAAATTGCTTCTTAGAATATTCGTTGGTAATTACACAATACAAATGTCCACGCCATAAATCTCCATCTACAAGTGAATTACTAAACATCAAAGTAATTGAACAACTTTAACGATTTTCATAGACGTGTTAAGAAAAGACTTCAACTGTTCTTATATCACTCTATTTTAGATAATCTTACTGAGTAAAGTGACACCGTGAGATAAATTCAGCTGTTATAAAGGGGCCAGATTGGAAACAATAATTTTTTCAACATCATTGGTCACATAGAAATGTGACTATTAACTTACACAGAAAATTAAATACCCATAATTTTATAGACAACATCAATGTAGTAAAAGATGTTGGATTAAAATTGTTTTTCTTACCTAAGGATATTAAACATTAGTTTCCTTCACTAAACTGAAGAGAACCGCCATAAAATATTCGTTTTATGTATTGCGTTGTGGGTTGTATTACATTAAAACTAATTTTACACTCGATTTGCCGGCCAATTATTTTTAAATCGCAATATTTTATATTTTATCTAGTATCTAGCAAGACAGATTATTAGGTTAGTGAGTTGTTAACAATTGGTTAATAATATAATCCAATAAATTGTTTAATAACGTTCTTGGCAGGAACATTTATAAGGGAGGAATTTTCAAGTGTATTCTGTCATTCTTCTCAGCTCCTATTGCTTTGCAGAAAAACAATGCCTGACGATCAGGCATATCTGCAAAAAAATCCCATTTGGCCAACATTTATATTCTTATAAATTCGATACAATTTGATTGAATACATTAATTTTTCTACACCCATATTAGCGAAAGGCCTTTTGCCGTCTTAAAGCCACTCGTTCTATGAGTAGGGTCAGGTTGGCTTGATTTTCTATAATGTAGCATAGACATTCCCTTTTCTTCCCAGCTACATCTATAACAGTCTAAAACCGTCTCACGCATTGTTCAAGTCGATCTGCTATGTCAGATAAATTGTGCTGGTATAAATAATGTTTCATCCAACCTATACACTACAAAATTAACGTTGTTCTACAGTTTCACCGAAGAATGCGACGATCTCGTCGATAAAAGGTTTAATTGAAAGCAAAGAGAGACATCCACGGCGACAATGCCGGGAGGTGCGAGCTGCGATCAGCTTTGTGCAGTGATTGATGCCGACATCTTCTGTCCGACATCATTAATTATCCTTTGTGCGATATTCATTCCCTCCACTGCGGTGGATCACTTTTGTACCGATATTTCCAGCGGATACGCGGTTGAACGGGTTTTGTGCGCGACAATTTGATCGTGAGTAAACTGCTGTGTGGATGCTGTAACGAATTGACTACACTACTTCAAGTGTTATAATAATTATCTGTTTAGTACTAAAGATATAGTGAATTTTCCTCGGAAACTACTCGCCAGAAAATTAAGCGATGGGTGTGGTCGTTTGGGCGAAGGTAACTGACAAATTTACTACTTGTTTTATAACAAAAACAACATCCTTCCAACAAAAATTTCAAAATTATAAAATCCAGCATTTCTATAAATTTGTTCTGCTTGAAGTATAAAGTCAATCATTCTAAATTTTCAATTACTTCAGGTATATAAGCCATTTATATTTAAGTAAAAAGATTCATAGTCCCACTATACTAATTATTTAGTTTCAAATAACTTCTTTTATCATACTTCCTAACAGGGCAGGTTAATAGCCTGTGTTAACGCAAACCTATGTTTTTCACCACCGAGGCAAGGGCAAAGGGCAGAGAAATGGTACAGTACACTTACAGGCAAGGAAAAAGGGCAGATAAATGGTACAGTACAATTACAGGCAAGGGCAAAGGGCAGAGAAATGGTACAGTACAATTACAGGCAAGGACAAAGGGCAGAGATATGGTACAGTACAATTACAGGCAAGGGCAAAGGGCAGATAAATGGTACAGTACAATTACAGGCAAGGACAAAGGGCAGAGATATGGTACAGTACAATTACAGGCAAGGGCAAAGGGCAGAGAAATGGTACAGTACACTTACAGGCAAGGACAAAGGGCAGAGAAATGGTACAGTACAATTACAGGCAAGGGCAAAGGGCAGAGAAATGGTACAGTACACTTACAGGCAAGGACAAAGGGCAGAGAAATGGTACAGTACAATTACAGGCAAGGACAAATGGCAGAGATATGGTACAGTACAATTACAGGCAAGGGCAAAGGGCAGAGAAATGGTACAGTACACTTACAGGCAAGGACAAAGGGCAGAGAAATGGTACAGTACAATTACAGGCAAGGGATAAGAGTAGAGAAATGGTACAGTACACTTACAGGCAAGGAAAAAGGGCAGAGAAATGGTACAGTACAATTACAGGCAAGGGCAAAGGGCAGAGAAATGGTACAGGACACTTACAGCCAAGGCAGAGAATTGGTACAGTACAATTACAGGCAAGGGCTAAGAGCAGAGAAATGGTACAGTACACTTACAGGCAAGGAAAAAGGGCAGAGAAATGGTACAGTACAATTACAGGCAAGGGCAAAGGGCAGAGAAATGGTACAGCACAATTACAGGCAAGGACAAAGGTCAGAAAAATGGTGCAGTACAATTACAGGCAAGGACAAAGGGCAGATAAATTGTACAGTACAATTACAGACAAGGACAAATGACAGATAAATGGTACAGTACAATTACAGGCAAGGACAAAGAGCAGAGAAATTGTACAGTACAATTACAGACAAGGACAAAGGGCAGAGAAATTGTACAGTACAATTACAGACAAGGACAAAGGGCAGATAAATGGTACAGTACACTTACAGGCAAGGACAAAGGGCAGAGAAATGGTACAGTACAATTACAGGCAAGGACAAAGGGCAGAGAAATGGTACAGTACAAATACAGACAAGGAAAAAGGACAGAGAAATTTTACAGTACAATTACAGACAAGGACAAAGGACAGAGAAACGGTACAGTACAATTACAGGCAAGGACAAAGGTCAGAAAAATGGTGCAGTACAATTACAGGCAAGGACAAAGGGCAGATAAATTGTACAGTACAATTACAGACAAGGACAAAGGGCAGATAAATGGTACAGTATAATTACAGGCAAGGACAAAGGGCAGATAAATTGTACAGTACAATTACAGACAAGGACAAAGGGCAGAAAAATTGTACAGTCCAATTACAGGTAAGGACAGCGATAGTGACTTCGGAGTGTGATTTATTGAGCTTTCAAAAATTTGTTGTTAAGCGAATGAATATTAGGATAGAGGGATTACTATATGAGCAAATTGACTTTGTCTGCAACGTTAATGTGGAGGATCACTGCGTACGGTGCAAGGACCACGCTATAAAAGGAGCTGTTTTAACAACACCAGGTTTCAACCGCGGGTCTATCTGTTCCTGGCAGATACCCAGGTTGAGGCAGTACACCAGCAACTGGGTGACGTCGGTCAAATTGTTACAGATCGTTCATTACTACATGATAATAAAATGATACCAAATGTGTTCAAGGGTACAGAAAGCGCCAACTAAGGTGAAATGCGGAGGCGAGTATGGGGCGATTGCCTCCTACTATGATTATACATTTATCGGTGTCTTAATCTTTAGAGAGGAATCTCACAACTGCTCTGACTACCCTCCGCATCTAAGGGGGGGAGGTATTGCTTGTGGATTACAAACCTCCTCCCCTCTCCCACCCACTTCACTCCGCCCTAGCCGGCTCTCCCTGTACCCTGTAGGACTGTAGGACTGTGGCGGCTTACCGGCAGGTGGCTGGTGTGCCGCTTGAGCGCCGCGATGCTGGGAGGGTTGTACGCCATGTTGGCAAACACCAGTCGCTCCTCGTAGTCGTACTCGCACAGGATCTTGTTCTCGCAGAGGTAGAACCGATCGCCCACACAGAACCTGCAACGTTTACAGATAAGATGTACAAAGCGTATTGTGATTTGATACAGTTCGGAAAACGTTTACAAACATTGTACAAAGTCTATTTTAACGATTGATTTCGATACAGATCGGCTAAAGAGACTGTTAGGCTTTTTCAGTGTCATCAATTAATCAACATCCTTTGTAATCCGTAAACGTCACTGTTAGATGGAAAAGTCTCAATTCTCTACCTCTAAAGTTTATTAAACACTTACACTGGATGTGTTACCGGCGCGATTGGCTAACCTGGTATGCCAGACGTGGCCAAGCTTAAGTTTGATAATATCAAATGATATTTATAAATACTCAAAATAGATATTGATGGAATATTTCGAGTGTAAAGAGTATTAAAAAAATTGTTGTGAATACGCCACAAGAAGCAATTATACACCAACCAAAACGTACTTGATTACTATTTTTAGGGACCGCTGAGTGAAACCGTTAACCGTTAACCAGAAACGTTGTAGTCAATCTTTGAAAAAGGCCGGCTGATCGCAGGCTAACCTGTGACAATTTCACTGTTGATTTACGGTAGTCTTGTCTTCACCAGTTAAAAATATTTGCTGTTGTCATTTTACCAAATGTTTTAAAACAAATTTGTTTCGAAGCTTTTTACAATTTTGTATTTTGTTCGTAAAATATTCCTGATTTAATTTCGATAGAAAAACGTCAAACAATTAAAAACATTACTACTTGATGAAAAACATCGCTCTCTAAAAAGATAAATATTTTTAAACCCGTTAATTTGAAATATGAATCATAGTTTTCTGTTCATAAATAGTTGAGAAATCTTGCATTCTATTTAACATTTTTTCTTATAAGGGATAAATCCAACTTGGTTGCCTACTCCAAAGTCCTCTTAAAACCAGAAAAAGTAAAAACAAAGAGAAATTGTAGACTAATGTAGATATTGCGATTGAGTGGAGGTGCAATAGCGTATGCAGACTGAGTATCAGCCGGATGATCAACCACGATGACACATGATCACATGATCGGCTCAGCACCGCTGATACAATGTGCAGCAGTGAGGATCACGTGACCAGCGTCTAATCATGTCTGCATTGTAATCCGTCATTGATACCGGCCAATTTAGGAATTTCCCTCGAAACAGTTTAGATTTAAAAAATGAGCTAACATAGTTTTATATTTTTACTTTCTCCCCTTATACATAGTATAGTGGATGTATATGGAGAAAGTATTGTTTCCGTACAAATTTACGAATTTGAGTTGTTCTTGGAAATATTCATTTTGGTGCTCCCTGATCCCAAAAAAGTTATTTTTACGTGATGTATGTGTGTCTGTCTGTCTGTCTGTATGGATGTGTACAGAGCTAGAGCCCTAACCAATGGTCCGATTTTTATTAAATTTGGTATGTAGGTACTAATCCACGACATCTCCAGGCGTTTTTTTCATTTTTTAATTTTTAATTTTAAGGGTAATTATCCCCCAAAAACCGCCAAAAAACATGAAAAATCTTAATTTCTTAAAAACGGCTCTAACGATTTTAATTAAACTTTAGTCAGTTTCCAACAAAATGACACCACCCGCATTTCTGTAAAAATTCGGGTTCAGAAATTACAAGACTTCAAATATTGAAAATTCATTTTTTGGGATTTTTCATTAACAAAACATAAATAAAAAAAATATTACTATTCACCATTAAAAAGAGCTCAAAAAACTAAATAATTTCGTATTTTGAATTACTATTCTAGGATTACTGGTTGCGGGGTAAATTTTCATTTTGCGGTAAACGCAGTACGTTGTTCAATGTTATTCTTATTGGGAATACAAAAATGACTATTTCTCTCTTATTTATTGATCAATTTCGTTCAAACTTGATATGCTTGTCAAGTTAGCATTGAACAACAGAGGAAATTTGAAATCTGTTGCCCCTTAATAACCCTGAGGGGGGAATAGGGGGTATTTTCCCTCTTAAAACCACGTGTGTAGCAATGGATTCTGTAGTGCCTCCTAAACAGGGATTTGGGTGGATATTTTTGAAAACAACTTGTTTACAAGATTTTCTGTACATTCGACCGTGCTTTGTATTTTGTATTTAGTAAATAAAAAGTAATTTATTCATTAAAGTTGGGCTGAAACGGAGAAAGTATGTGTCAGTTTCCTGATACCGTTTATTTCTTGTATCTCTAGGTTAGTCAGTGATAAGGAATTAAGGGGGATGTAGTCACGTATTTCGCGTTTTTACCTGCCTCTCCCATAAGGCCAATGCTAACTTTAAAATCCCACTGACTCAACTGATTATTGAAAATAGTTGATGAATGGCTCATTTTAAAGTGGAAAATATCGATTTTCAGTGAGGAGAGTATTAATATATATATCAAATAGTTAACCCATAATACAAATCGCAAATATTAAGTATTTTGGAATTTTATTTAACTATTATTATTAGTGATTTGAGATATTATTTTGCTCCATTAAATGAACCATAAATATCTTAATATATCTTTAAGACGCCGACACAACCTGGGCGTATTTTAAGGCGAATATGAATGAATGATGAGCGTAAAAAAGGTGAGATGCCTCGTGTAGCCTTGTTACTGACTAAGACCGACTGATTCTTTAGCCAGGATCAATAATTAATAGTCAAATGACCAATGGCAGCTGGATTCAGTATCGAACCTTCACAAAATTGTCTCAGGATTCTGCTCAGGATCGAACCGGCGAACTTCAGATTATCGGATAATCCGTTGAGAAGGGGCGGGATTTGGAAATTAACACTGGTTATGGGAGAAACACATAGATGACTGGAGCCTCCTCTTAAGGATCAGCATGGTGCAATGTTATGTACATACAGTACACTTTTATGTGCAAAGGAAAACCAAATGGAGTCAGGTCCAACTATAAATAAACTTATAGGGATAATTCATTATTTTTACTCATTACTCGTGATTTTTTCGAAAGCTGAGAGTTGTTTTCAAAACTGAATATCGATAACAAACATATTATAATCTACATACATACGGCACCATACCCGTATGTATGTACCTTAATACATTATAAAGGTCTCGTCTGGGGTAAAAAGTGAAGCATGCTGACCACCATTTTCCTCTGTAACCAATCAAATCCTCTAATTCTAAGTTATATTTTTGTCAGCTGACAAACATGCAGCTTGTGAAGATAGGACTTGATTGGTTGCCATGCGAACAGAGGATAAAATGGTAGTCAACCATGTAGGCTACATTTTTCACTCCAGACGAGAGCTCTAGTTATATTAACCTCGTTGACTGTAATTTGATCAGCTGTGATCTGACTGCATTATTTAATCAGACGAACAAGCAACGCAGACGGACAAAGCAGCTCAACTTGATTCAAGCATTAATCCCAGTACAATGAACACTCCCTGAGATAGCCGGTGCTAGAGTTAATATTTGAGCCAAGAGACCGCGGGCAGCGGCCGCCGCCGCACATACGTCACCATGATGTATAGCAGGAGGGCAGTGGGCGCCGTTAGCACCGTCTTGGGCTGAATGGCTAAATATAATCTGAATACGGTATGGTTTGGGGTGGGGGCTGTACACAATATGTCTTGGATGCCAACAAATATTTATTTTATTTTATTTATTTATTCAATTTAAACGTTGCAACTGCATTGTTATCTTGGAGTTTGGTTTGTTTAAACTTTTTCTTCGGAAGAGCAATGTTTATTCCGCGCACAATATGCATTTACTTAAATCCGATGCAAATTGGTTAATGGTTGACAATATGATACGGCATAAAAGTTTTGTTTAAATATTAGGTGAGATTTTGATTTTTCTTATGATTAGACAGCTTTAATGCTACATGATTTTGCTGATAGAACAGCAAATGGGTAGGCGGTTTAAGATATTTCAGTGGGTTGGTGTTGGTAGACAATAGATATTAGACAATCTTTATTGACACATATTATTTGGTTACAAATCAAGTTAACAAATTTGGCGCATTTTTAAAACTTATATAGCGATGGATTGGATTTATTATTTATTTATTTGGACTTAACCCATCGCTTCTAGTGTTTATAGGTGAGAAAACTCCTCCCGTTTCCTTACCTCCCGAAACGTAGTGTAGTTTTAAACACTAGAAGCGATCGGTAAAGTCCAATAAATCAGTAATAAATTTGGTGTCTTAACCCAAGAAATTTACAGTCTTTTGTAGAAAAAATCAAAATCAAATTGAAAATAGTTGCCTCTATGTAAAGTATAATAGATATACTTAAACTGATGGTATCGTTTTCTTACCTATAATTGGTATCATATATTTATAATACACCTTGTTTTAAAATTTCCATATATACTAGATCTTTGCTCCTTTTCTTGAATTCTTTGAGTTATTTGATTGTTTTTTTCTCAATTCCACAAATATTATATCAAGGAATACTCTAAAACTTTTGAAGGAGCGTCAGTTTACCTATTATAGGCATCCCACGGTAAACTAACTCGTGGCCCAGAACTGATGAATTTATTGTAATATCGATATTTTGTTCACTGAAATCGTTATCTATTGTTTTGCTTTTTTAACTGAGCCATAGATCAACGATATCAGATAGTTCGTTGAGGAATTACGGTCTTTAAAAGTTAACATTGGCCTTACGAGGAAGCAGTTAGAAACACCAAATGTTCGTGAATGGAGCCCACTCCTAACATATAAAGCCAAGAGGTAGCAGCCAAATCTTGTAATGCCACTTGGAATACGAAGAACATTGCACCATAAACGAATTAAGCCGCGTCACAACTCGCAATAAAATATCAATTTGTGGCAGGAACCAATCGCATATTGCTACTGAACGGCAAGAAAGCGAGGCGTAATATTGGATTGCATGTACATGTGGCGCGGGATGATGTGGGTAATATCGCATGGGGCGCATAAGGCGATTAGGCGTGGATAAACAACAGATATCAATATTCAGTTGAGGCTGCGGTCGTATATAGCGAGATACGGGAACGGGAACTCCGGCCTGGCATTGTCATAAGAGATGGTACTTGCCGTTTAGCTACCCGATTGCGGCTGGATATATAGAGCGCTATTATTATTTTAATTTCCCCTTACATGGAAGTCTTTTAACTAATTTCTTACATCGGTATAAATATACTCGTATTTGTAACCATTTATATAATTTTGCTGTACAATTTTCGATGTATCATTAAGGGAAATAATAATTTACTTTATGGCTTCCCTTTACAACATGTTCATAATTATAAAACCAACACTATGATTAATTTTAAGATTACATTTATAAAGAACTAGCTGGCCCGACAGACGTCGTCCTGTCCTAATGTCATTGAATTTGTTTTATGTTAAATACTCGTTCTTTTTCAAAATTAGCTCGTTCGCTTCGCTCACTCGCCTCCCGGATTAGCTCGTTCGCTACGCTCATTCGCCTATCAAAAAAAGAGTTTGAGTTGCCACTCAAGTAATTTTTCATTTCCATAATGAGAGTTGACATTCAAGTAGTTTTTTATACCCATAATGAGCCTGATGAACATATGTTTATGCCTTTCAAGCATGTTTAGATATAATCCTTTTGTTAACAGCTGTTTGGTGTAACTAACTGAACTTTGATCAAATCAATGGGAACTTTGAACGCCAGTGGGACAGAGCCCTTAGCTCGGATTAAAATTTTTCTTTTATAAGAAACTTTCCTGACTTTAACGACCACACTAAAAAAATAATTATTCAGTTTGGTGCACTCATTCTCAAGTTATGGAATCACAAAGGAAAACAGGCATTCATTTTTATGTATTAAGATAAAATCTCTAAAATATTCTAAAATATTTAAAATATTGATAGCATTTAAATATAATCAAAACTTAATAGCCAATCTAATGTAAAAGTCGAACTGATTTTATAGAAAAATCAAGAACCAAAATATATTTTAAATTTCTTGTAGACACAAGAAAAAACATCCTTGTGCCTGTAAACATACTATGATTTAAAATCGTATAGTCAATCTGAATTTCGCTAGAATATAAGAAGATGAATTTAACTGAATCTGTAAGTTTAAGATTATCACGAGCCAAAATGTATATTTATATTTCTTGTAGAAACATTTAACATGTTGTGAAAACTTGTATAAAAGTTTACTCTTGTATCTATACAGTTTTGTAACTTTAAAATATAATTAACGTTTGTTATATTTAGTGCCATACAAACAACGGTGTTAACAATATTTTCATGGAAAGTATTTAAAACACAATAAATACTAACTGCTTACTATTTGCTCAAAAGCTAACAACAAATAAACTCCCCAGTTAGAAATTACGCCTTTGTCGAGATCACAATGACAAGAATTACACTCGCCATTGATATATTATATTTAATGTAAGAACCATCTCTACATATCTGATACTAACATTGAACAAATATATATCAAGAAACAGATTACTTCTATTTGTGACTCTCATTTGTTCAGTCTTTTAACAGTTGAAAAATTAATAAAACTCCACCTATCTAACTTGGATGGACATTATCTTGATTTTTATAGGCTGAGAATGTGCACGGTTTGTGCACGGATGTGAACGGTTTATTCTCAATGTCCTCTCGTGGCACTCCCAGGGGTTACCCGATCTCCCGCCAAAACTACGAGGACGGCGACTCCCGCCAATCCAAGGGCGAATGGTCCAAGTCACAGTTGTTCCTGACAAGAGTCTCGGCCAAGATTGGATTTCACTCTTTATGGCCTTTACATGTTTAATAAAATACACAGCCGGGGTAGAGGAGGGGGGAGGGGCATTTTTAATTTGTTGCAACGTCGGCATGCCGTCCACGTACGTTCCCGCGCTCGCGCGCCGTCGTTCCCGCCAAACTTGCAGGGTCGCCAACCCTATATTTTTTATGAATTTTATATCCAACAGGCAAGCCACATGTGCACTATCAACCTTGGAATTACAATAAGCCTTGGGAGATTTGCTCATCACTTATTTATTCGTTTGGCGGAATAAGATGTTGAGCGATATTGTCAGGGGTATTTTTCCACTATAATTTACATTATTTGAGATGATGTTATATACTTAGTTATTTATTAGAAAATATCTTATGGATTAGTGACCTATTGGCATGACCCGCACGGCGAGTCTCAAACCCAGGACCACGATAGAAGTTCCAAGTGTGACCCTGAACAGGGTTTTGGTGGTCGCTAAAAATGATATATACTGCATTATAATGGTGTTTATTTTATGAAATATCTTTTTGAGGTTACAAAAAGAGTAGATAGGCCATGTGTTATAACGTCAAACATTTATGTGTTTTGTACATCTATTGCCTTTGATTGACCTTAGTTGTTTTTAGCAACACTTGACCTACTTCTCTAGATTTATCAAAGTTTGAGAATCATTATCTGAATTTTGTTAATATTTTAAGCAAATATAATTTAAGTTGTTATCAAAATAAATAGCTTTGGTGTAGGTAATTTAACTACACAAGGTGTATGTAATCACCACATAATTCAGAAGTAGTCATTCAAACCGCACTGGTGGCAGCACATTCAGTGGCAGTGAGGTGGTGTGGTGTGGTGCCGTGAGTCAAGTATTTAGCACAGCGAGTTAGGCTCAGTTAGTTATCAGCCGTACAATTTGCATTCGTCGCCGAGTCTTGTGAGATAACGTCGTCTGAGCACGCGAGTCAGCCAACTCCACGACTGAGTTACCAACTAGGCCACTTGTCTCGGCGTTATCTCTCAGCCTTCAGCCCTTCACCGGCGACACACGAGCGATGCTCAATGTTTTGACTGCTTGACAACGCGCTTTACTGGCAAGTTTTATTATAACTTAGTAAAACATTTTATTTCCTCTTAATTGTTACGTAACTTGCTACTTTAATTTGAATATTTTATGTTATAGGATTGATTATGTTGCTAAGTTTAATTGCTTTTAAAATAATAATATAATTAGACTATTATAATTTGAAACTAAACCAGCCAAAATGTACATTGAAAATTCAAGCTATAAATCGGATTTTATGGGCAATAATGATGGCATTAATATAACTAAATACTATCGGCAGTTAGTAACACTAATAAACAGTCCAGAAACCAATACATATTAGGGACCTTCAAATTGAGAGATCCGAAGAATAATTTACTATTGAGATTTATACAATCTTACTTTATGGGTGTACCTCTACACATTGACCCTGTACCTATAAATCACTGCAATATTTATTTATACCGTTTTGGTAACGATATAAAGAAATATATTTTTCTTTAAAACTTGAAAATATGTTCGGTGCAGGAGTGATGTTTCTCAGAATTCATGTTTCCTTGTAATCCTAAAATCTAGCTGTGTTCATAATTTTTAAGGGAAAATATTTATGTACGTTATTGGTCGCTAAGAACGGTTTACATCTAAGAATATGAGACCCAGTTTGTTTAACGTAACAACACGTTCACATCCTTAAGCTTGCGCAATCCAATTCAACCAGAATAAAATATCCGACTCGCAGCATGAGACGAAACCTCAGCCACCGGGGACCCGCTGTGAGTCGGAGGCTGGCCGGGATCGGTTTATGGTAAGCGAGGCGTAAGTAATCCGAAAAGTGTGAATGTTTGATGAGCCCATGATGGACGAACCGATTGTCGATCTGCGCCGATGTCTACGCTCCATATTTGATGCCTCTATGCATGGCCGAGTGGCCGCAGCATCGAATATTTACCGGCCCCACTTGGCCCACAATGGCGTGATTCACGGCCGGAACCGGAAACGCCCCGGTGACAGATAACAGCCTTATCTCGCCGCGTCCTTCCTCCCCCTCCAACCCTTCCAGCGTCTCCGACCAGGGGGTTGTATAGCGGTGTTAATTTCCGGGAATGATAATAATTTGAGTTATTGCCATTATGTACTTCTGGTTTCCTGCGGGTTTCCTTGTGTTTTTAAACCGCGAATATACCAAAGAAACCGTCTCAGCAATGCTGCGTACACACTGCATTATACAAGAGATTTCATGATAAAGGATAATATATATTTGACCAAAAATACTTCATAAAACGTTCCAAGATTTGATCAATTGGTGGAACAGACAAAACATATTTTTGTAATAATACATTCACCATACTGTTCCCCTTACACTACACTTTTCTAGCTTTCATCTTTTTTAAAAAAATAATAGTTATTTTTAACATAATTTGACTAAACTAATTTTCAATTTAAAATTCTTGCGAAACATTTTTTTAGTGTAATTTCAACTGTCCAATACTAATGCTAGAGATTTGTTTACAAAAAATAAATTTTATGCATTATAAATAAAACAACAAAATATAAGTTGTAAAGTTCTATCATGATCTTCGATTCCAATCCAACAAGTCGTGTGAGGTCCCCCCCGCCCCCCAACAAAGACGCTCGGCTCATGCAGTTTGCAGGGCGAGGTGATTGACGTGTCTAAGACGGGATTAACAATTCATGGTCTCAAGACGACCTGTTAAGGGTCTATCACCATTAGGAAGTTAGGCCGAGAGGCTGACTCAATTACACTGACGGCCCTTGGCGGCGGTGACACCAACTACGCGCCACTGATCTGCAAAGTATTTTTGGTACAAACTGTCGTGCATTTAATGAACGTTTGAATTGGATGTTCTGTAAAATTCCATATTTAATGGGTAAATGAACAAGATTTGTTTACACTATTTTAGCTACAACCTTCTTTGCAAAGCGATTCCGCTGGCTATACAAAAATTAAATCGTGCAAAGATTTTGATTTTTAGTCTAATAAACATTTGGGACCACCTTGTTTAGGATTATTTTAAATATTGCTTTTATTGTATTTTAATTCAATGTATCGATTACTAGTTTTGTTGGTTGTTGTTAAGGTCAACAAAAAACTATTTAAGTGAAACTGTTTATTTAACCCTACTGGCTGAGGGTTAAAATATCTTAAAAACGGAAGGTTTTTTAAAAATAAAATAAAATTCACAAAATATCTTGCCCATTTTCTTAAAAAATTTTGATACTTTGATGAGTATTCTACCATAATTATTACCAGAGTTATCAATTAATTATAATTGAGATTTTGTGTAAATATTGACAGTGGTTAGATAGACTTGATTAATTTAACCATTATTGCTAAAATAATGTTCTATATTTTATCAAATTGTGTAGATAATTATGACTGAATGAACTAGGTTTAAAATGCTGTAGCCTATGGCTTTGTTTTCATAAAAGAGGCATTTATGGTTTAAAATTAGTGTGGTGCAATGTTTAAGTTCAACTCGTTGCAGTGGAAGTACGAAAAAATCATATAAGGTTCTCGAATTCCACCTAATATAACAGGGATGTAGGGTAATATAGCAATTAAACTAAGCCCATATGCAAAGTTAAACTGAGTAAAACAACATTGTATATCGTAGTATTTGTCCCGCCCCAAACATAACCTTTAGCGCGGGAGTGCCCATAGCGAGAGCGCTAATCAGCTAAAGACTCCGGCAACCTTTCCTTGATTACACACCTGACATTTGACGCTCTTCACAGCTCAAATAACAGAGACGCTGCTTTCTGCCTGTCGTACACATGGGGGAGGGCAACTGCATGCCATATTGAGTGTAGATTTTTACAGTGAGGGTTCGACTGTTGATTAGAATATAGTAAGTTTGTGTTGATGTTCTAAAAATAATATATAAGATGCTATGAAAAAGTTGTGTTCAACATTAAAAATCATAAATAACTTTTTCGTACTTAATTACGAAGGGGTCATATTAAGGGGGTTATATTAAGCTATATTGAGGGATATAAATTTTGTTTATCTTTCCACAAATTTTCAATTATAATACAAATATATGTTGCGTGTTCCAATGGTTGGTAAAACTTTGGAACCAAACTACGACAATAACAGGCAATGAACACTAGTCAACATTAGAAAGATTTGGTTGGAATCCGGGTCCCCAACCTAAGTTGGCTGTGAAAAACATATTTTTCTGACAAAATATAAATCATTAATATTTATTGAGTTCAATACAATTGTAAATTATACTTGGCCAGCTAATACATTTTACCGCTCAGAACGTCTCATAATGGCCAATAAGAAAGAAGTAACAGCCATAAACAAGTTTATCTGTAAAAGAAGTAGAAATCACTAAAACTGCTATGTAGGGTAACAAAATAAAACCAAACTGGCCAATTTACTGTGGAAGTTGAAGTATCTCGTTACAGTTTAAGCCCGTGGTATCCCTTTAAGAAAACAGTGTGATAGGCTGAATAGCGGCCCATTAACCGGGCATTGTGTGGAGTTACAAATGTAAGTCTGTTAATGCGGCGGGCGGGAGCGGTAACGACCGAGCCATCAGCGGCGATAACGACGCTCTCCTGCGTTATCCCACCGCTGACACCAACTGTGAGGCTCTTACAACTGGCGGTGTCAGGTTCGAATCCAGCTCTGTACTAGCTTATAACCCTGCTACCATAGAGTCTGATACGTGATTATAACAGGTATTATATTAAGTATTTAGTCCGTACTCTGTCTCGTTATCCCACCGCTGACACCAACTGTGAGACACTTACAACTGGCGGTGTCGGGTTCGAATCCAGCTCTATTGTAGCTTATACTCTCGCTACCATGTAGTCTAATACATTATTGCAGCAGTGTTTACAACAAGTCTATGGTCCAAATACATTTCTGTGGGGCGTTATCCCACCGTTTCCAACAAAACTGCTGCATGTTTACAACAGACAGGTATCAAGTTCGAATACAGTTCTGTGCTAGCTTATACCACCGCTATCATAGTCTAGTTCATGTTTACAACAGGGTTTACAACAAGTCTATGGTCCAAGTCCTTATTATTCCACCGATGCCTCAACCTTGATACAAGCTTACAACAGGCGGGTATCAGGTTCGCATACAGCTCCATGGTAGCGGTGGTACCACCTAATACATGATTACAACAGGGTTTACAGTAAGTCTGTAGTCCGTATCTCTATCACGCTATTCCACCTCTGTTACCAAACCGTAACGCACCTAAAACTGGCGGGTCTCGGGTTCGAATTCATAGAGTCTAATACAATATTATAACATGTTTTACAACGAGATTTTGGTCCAGTTTCAGTTCTGAGCGGTGTTATCCCATCGCTGCCACCAAAACTGGTGCAAGCTTACAACAGATAGATTGGGTTCGAATTCAGCTCTGTGTCGAGCAACCAGCACTGAAATTAAGTTGTGATATAAATTTAAAACTGAAATGGAAATAAATTAAAACTCTAAAACGAGTTCGCACGCAGCACGCTGACGTGAGGGAAGTGAATTTCCACATAAAAAACTATAAAAACTCAAAATCAGTAAAAAACATACATTTATTCCAACTTTTATTCAAATCTGAAAACATTGATTTTTTGGCTGTTCTGATGCTCCTGGTTCTATTTACCTGCAATGCTGGGAATACAATTTTGCGCATTATAAGGTTAGGAGAAGGTCCAGTCAGGTTTTAATGTAGGTGTGAGGTTGTTGGGGATGATAAAAGTACACCAACAAATGAATAACAGGCTTTTCTAATGTAAAATCCCCACAAGACAACGTACTGTGTTTGGTCTATACATGTTTTCTTTAATAACTCGGTAAATATTTATGTGAGAATGACGAGAGAGGGCTTAAAACTTTCGCCTATCCAATTTCCATCTTTTTACATGCATTCATTTTACATACGGGGCTTTTCTGACCCTTTTTGGGCCCAAAAACTCAAAATTTGAAAGATTAATCCCCAAAAAGGGGTTTAGAGTTTTCCGATTGTTTTGCCCAACGAACATGTCTAACTGATTACAGAAAGGAACGTCCCTACCAAATTTGAAGTAAATCGGACAAAAAATGCGACCGCTAGAGTGCAAACACACACACACACACACACACACACACACACACACATATATATATATATATATATATATATATATTGTATATATATGTGTGTGTATATATATATGTATCTATATATATATAGATACGTTTATAGGAACGACGTTAAGTCCTCTTTTTAGCATACAGATGACGTTAGGAACTTCTATGGTGGTCCCGGGCTTAAGTTTCACTGTGCGGGTCATGCTAATAGTTCACTTTCCAAAGGAAATTCACTAATAATATTAGTTGTACACACTCTGATATAAATAAAATATCGGAGCTATTAGTTGTATCCAATAACAATAGTTTTATCAAAGATTACCACGCAAAAATTATAATATCAGTTTGCTTTTTGCTTACAAATGCAAATTTAATGACATAAAAATTGAGCCTAAACAAGTATATGAGCTTTGTCTAAAGTTTAGTTATATAACTGAGGACTGAAGACTACAAATTTGCTAAACTTCACTAAACGAAGCCAAGTTGCAAAGCCCTGCAAGGCTTCTCATATTGTAAAGGCCAGCCCTGATTGCATCATATAGACTGAAATTGCGAAGAAAAAATAATCCAATTTAAAACATACATAACTATAACGTTAATTTCGAACTATTTGGCATCAAAGGAGTGTCTTATCGTGACAAAATCCTATCACATAGCATATAAAAATGTCCGTTATGATTATTATGTGTCTAAATTCAGAAAAATATATCTTTTGGGGATTTGCCCCTTAGACATTTTAACTTTCAATGTTGCAGACAATAATTGTGTTCGGTCAAGTGATTGTAAATATGATAGTAACTGGGATTGTCAGAACTAGTATCTTATAAATGTGTTTTTCTCTATTTAACTTCAACATAAATAATATTTTATTGCTTGGATTAAAATTAAAATAATTATTCAGAAACACAATTTTACTAATGATTGTACTATATTTTTCCCGGAGAATTGATGTATTAGTAAAAAGGTTAGCTTAAATTGAATACATATTGAGACAACTTACAAATAAAAATACAGTTTAATTAATAAACTTTTTTTAATTTAACGGCTTGTAGTTGGGAAAAATGTTCAGTGGTTAATATTAAAGTCTTCGTCTAACATTTATTACTAATAAGGGAATGAGCTATAACCAATATTGTTTCAAGAATAACACCTCAGTAAAATTATAATTTAAAAACAAAAATGTGGGAATCTTTTTTTTTTTAGTGACACTCGGTATTAACCTTCTACTGGGTGGTATTTAGAGGACAAGTCATTAATTTCATCAGCTAATTTGATTCTCGCAAGGAGGCCCGCGCTGATGTCGCAGAAATGTCACTCCAGTAATCAGGAAAGGTTACTGGCAAGTCTTCAGCTAATTAGGCTGCGAGAGAGGTTGGACGTGGCGGCATGTTGTGATACCAAACTGGAGTATAGAATCCGATTATTTTACTAAAAAATTTGGAATAAATTAAGATTTTTAATTTTCTTAATTTAGGCGATTGCATTTTCTCCATAAAGTAAATAAAGCAAATTAAACAACAAATCTGGACAAAACATTACCTCGAGAGTGATATAGCAAGGATTTAAATTGGTTTATTAAATGTGGATTGGTTTTTACCTGATGGCCAATGGAACATAGGAATCAATATGTAAACAGTTATACAATTTTCTTTAAAAAAATTGAAAAACAACTTTTTGAGGCTTGTAAAAGTGTAAATGAAACTCGATTGCACCTATTTTTGAGTTATAAGTATTCACATAATCTTCACGTAAACATAAATATTATAGAATGTATCAGTAGACATATTTTTGAAACTCAGATACTTCCATCTGAAAAAAATCAATCAGAGATGAAGTTTATTTAGGTTGAATCATTATTATTTCCTTTCTAAAATTTGATTTAACAGGTTTATCTTTGCTTATTATATAGAAATCAATCTTGCATAGGTTGGATAATGTGTTTAGTTTCTAACATTAGGTGACGTCATTTAACGTAAGATTTCGTAAAATGCAATTAAAAAACAAAAAATGTAAAAAAGAAAATAATGTAACAAAAAAACGGGTCAATAAAACAAGCCATTTTTTATATTACATAATCTATTAAACTTTATCTTTACTTTAAAAAAACAAAGCAAAACTGCAAAGTCGATCAACTTTAAATATTTGACGGGGGAGGGAGCGTATTTTATACGGGCTTAAGAGAGGTTTTGTGGGAAAAAATGTCATCACATATTCCTCACCAAGATCTCATAACCTTTTTTTAAGAACAGATTGGTTGTTGGTTGTTAGATGTCAAGACGTACTGTTATTTACAAATCTCCTGGTACGTTTAAGCTTAATACTCTAACAATTCTCCTTCGCAGAATTAATTCAACAGTGAAGCCCGAATGCTGGAGGTAACACAAGGAGAGTTTCAGAAGGAATATAATACCTAACGTGCGATGACGTGGAGAGAACAATGACAGGAGTATGATGCCTGACGTCAGATCGTCAGATAGCACAGTCCAGAGCAGAGGAAACACAGACAGACAGACGGTTAATTAACTCACACTTGAGTTGCTGTATGCCCGTGTCTCGTACTCGTCGTGTTTAATGTTCCATACAAGTGGCGCGCAACGTTCATCATTGCTTACACTGGGACTTGACGGGGGAACAGTTACTAGCTCTGAAATTGTTGCATTCTTTTTAATCAGCGTTTGAACATGTATGAAATGTGAACCACTTGTGATGAATATTTGACATTTGGGAATACATGAAAATACGTTATAGTTGATGGCATGGGTGAACTGTTGTTTGAGATCGTTAGAGAACACTTGGAATAAATAAAAGATTAAAACTTACTACGCCTTTCATCACATGCTTTGTTCAACTTTAAAATATATTTATTTTGTTAAGTGAAATTATGATGCCAAGTGATTTCAAATTTCAGCTTTAAAGTGGAAACAAACTAACTAAAAAACTTGTTTTATTATTATTATAAAATATCGGGTGAACAATTGAATAATACAAATTTATTTAATAGAACGAATTAAAAATAAATCAAATTACAAAGGCAATTTTATTATAAGTATTTTTATTCACTAAATAATTTAAAAAAGTAAAATTTATTAAATTACGTCACAGTTTAAACTAATCCTTTCGTCTTCTTAAACAATCTACTTAAGGTCACCGCAGATCCTGGAGGAGGACGTATTGAACGTCAAACATACTTGTGACATGTTATTTAACAAACTATTGCGGACATTTTCCATCAATGAAAAACAATGGAAAATTTCACAATAATTTCTTAAAAAACAAAAATCACTACCTCAACAATGAATTTTAAACAAAGAACATGTGTTATGTTTCTCATCAACATATGAGGAGTGTCCGAGTGTTAAAATTCTCATAAGCTAGTGTAATTTTAGCTAATTATTCATTAGGCGTTTGATTCCCCAGTCAGGCTGAAGATAGAATGACATATTCATCATCTGTGCTTAGCTACTCAGCCTTTACCTCAAGGACTCTCAATCCCGCTACCCCAGGCTGAGGTCTGTAGTGACATCTTCATTAGGCTGGAACTGAGTGATGTGTTTATAATAGCTAGGTCTCAAGGGTGTCTTCAGCCGGAGGGCTCTTGGCTTCTATGGAAGGGCTTAGACACAAGCTAAGGTCTTGAGATATCGTCAGTAGATTAGCTGTATGGGTATGATATTGTTTCGAATCCTCAAGTAAATACCTCATCACTATTATAACTACCGTGGAATATTTACTTACCTATATATCTATCTCAAATAATCAAATTTTATGAATTTTGTTCGGAGATTTCAAAACTATATTCGTTACCAATCAAAAGGTCTCCAGATGTAACTTTCGGGGATTTTTAAAACATCTACATCTAATGGGCTATCAAAGGTCCAATGCTAATCTTATGGAATTATTTTATTTGGGTACTCAGCTAATTATAATGTAAATCTGTTTAACAATCTGGCTCTGTATCCACGGAAAACGGGACACCTGCTAGTTATTTTTAAATATATATTTAGTTAAAAACAAACTGTAAGCCGAGAAGATAATGTTACAACATCGTCAAACAAGTAAAGTTTCTCAGATGTTTGTTATTTATTACACAATTCATGCCTGTCTCACCGAAATACAAAGGGACGATACAAATTAAGATTTAAAAGGCTGAATCTGTTGAATTTACTTTACAATAGTCTGAAAATACGTATTAACTGTGAGAGAGAAGTACTTATTGTTCGTAACATTGTTAGTTTGTAAAAAAAAACAACTTAAAAAACATAGTTTAGATTAAGACTAATAAACGGTTAATATTTGTCTCAATAAAACATTTAGCGTAATTATTTATTTAATAAGTTAAAGAGAAGACCTGTGTTAACACAGTAACACGAGATCTCCCCACGAAGGGGGTTTTCTCTCCTTTCTGAAAAGAGCCGTCTTTAAGAATAAAGCCATTCAGATGAAGGGTTGGTGTCATAATAATGGAAACGGATCCGCTCCCAGATAAACGAAACCTTTGAATGATGATACAGTTTAATTGGAACAAAGAGATCATTGTTTTGGGCTCCGTTGTTGGGACAATGCGGCTTAAGAGGTATTGTCATGTTGGGAATCGCGGCTTTTAATGTTATTACGAGTTTTGATTGAAGGATATAATCATTTGAGAAGTAATGCCGTCTTAATTGTAAGGGGTTTAACATCTGACGTTGAGACCCACTTTTCATTCTTGAAACTACCATCAATAAGCTGATTAGTATTATTATTTTTATGTTCGACTCATAGAAAACATTTTTTAAACCTAATAATAAAGAAAAAAATACAATTTAGAAGTACAATATTGAGTTAAATGGCATACAATTTGGCATTATAAATTTATTTAGAAAAACAGGAAGATTTATTAAGGAAACCTTTTAGGAAATCTGGATGAAATCGATTTGTATTTTATACAGAACCAAATAGATTTTGTATATTTGATAATAATGATTCTTTAGCCATTAAAATTTTACACAAATGCACGAGTACTGTTCTGTCACAAACAATAATTTACTTTTTTTTAATTTAGTAATGCTTTAAATAAAAAAAGTGTACAGCGTACGGTGCGAAACGAATTAATGTTTATAGAAAGTAACCATCTCAATGACCTCTAACAAATTACTTTCACCGTTATAATGGTTAAATATAATTCTTGTGGCTCTTGGATGTTTGTTACTACACGATGTCAGGTTAATATAGTTTGATAATGTGTAGAAGAGCCTTCCCTTCTATCGATTATAAAGTCAGTAGGCGTAAATTTCCGCCAATAAGTCTCAACAGTCTCTCGGCTGAACGAGTCTTCTGACGTTGTTAACCACACAGACAGCCATGGGGGACAAAGGAAGGAATGTGTTAAGAGACTAAATATTTTATACTATTATATACACATAGTGACACCTATTTATTGAAAAGTTTATATTTTTACCTTTCAACGTTTGATGAAACTTTCAAACTTTTAGCTGGAGCGGTTAGAATCCTTTTTTATGTTACATAAAGATCAGCTATTCATAAAACCGTTCTAAACTGTGCAGTGGGAAATTACATTGCCTGACTTCAAACCCTTGTACGCATGGAAATTGGCTGTATTTCCTGCTTTTATTAAAATATAAAATTATAAATAAAAAAACATGAAATATGGCGAATCACAAAAATCGCGTTTTCATGTGCGAAATTTTCATTGCCATAGGATTTCGCTTGAAAAGTATAGAACCTCCCTAATGAAATAAAAAATATAGTTGGTTTTGACCCCTAGCCATAATTAACTAAACACAACGCACTGCAACTTAGAACAAAAATCATTTTGTAAACAAATACCTTAATTGACAACGAATCTTATTTTTATTACGTTTAACAGTTTAAAATAAATAATAATATTATTAATATAATTTATTGTTATATCCTTCAGCAAAAATATTATTCGTTAAAACATTTTAGTACCTACAAAAAAACAATGTTTTAACTTAAAATGGTTCTAAAATCAAGGTATTGGTGCAATAATAATCCAAGAAAAAAAAACTATAGATGAATCTCAATTTTAGAAAATTGTTAACATTATGATAAAACCAGAGCTCCCCTTGCCTTATTTGTAGGAAGATAACCGGCGTCGAAGTTGGCAAACAGAAGGCGAGTTTCACAGCGTCGCGCTCGCAAAATGAGTTTAAATACTCGAACTCATTGACTAATCGCATTTGACTTGCATGAAGGAAGTTGGTGAATCCTATCCTCTCATTGTCGCAGGCAACTTATAAGTCTCAGTTATTCCGTGTTTGTTTTCCCGTGAACCGTCTGCAAGCACAGCAGCCCGGCACAGCTGGTCGAACAAGCACACTTCGACTGCAGACTTGTATTTTCCTGGTTTGAATAATTTTAATATGACAATGCTTAAATAACACACTTTGCTCTCTTTTGTAGCAAAGTGGACGCTGCACAATTACTATAAGTAATTCAACTCACAATTACGGTAATCGTAAGTTGATAGAAACGTTTATGGAACAAATACTGCGGGGCACAAAATTCTCTTAAATGACTTTATTGGTAATTTAATTACATTTCTAATCATTAAAAAATAAAGGTTACTTTTCTTTAATGAGGTTGGCAGCCTTTTGCCTAACCTTTCCCGTCCACATAGACTACTTAGATCTGTGCGTAAAACGTATCCAGCAATGCCAGGGGTGAGCCGTTACAGTACGAGTTGTGCAGTAATGATACAACTGATGTGCCAGTAATAGGACTTGATCTCAGCGTAGGGCTGCTGCCATGGTTTCGGAGTCCGTCGCCTTGACCACTACGCCAACGAGCCACTCAAACCCAACTCAACAGGGGTATATAAATTGGTAACTAATTGCAATTTATAACTTCCGGATGCTAAAAATAATTATAACATTTGTATTTATAGAAGAAAACCAGCTACATTAGGACTGGTTAGCAAACTTCAACTGGTTTAGTTTCTGTGGAAACTTCTTGACTCCTCAATGAAAGTTTTTAAAATTAGTAATTGATACCGTCAATTATTTTGGTGTAACCTCTGTGATTATATTATCAACATCAAAGTCTGATTAAGGCTAATAAATCTCAGATAATAACTAAAGCCTGTGATATCGCTTCCTCAACCTGAAGAGACCCTCGAGATGCCTGGCTTATGAACATGTCACTCAGCGGCGGGCTAGTAAGCGTGTAGCGTTAGTGAGATCTAATGGAGATGTCACAACCGAGCGACTCGACAGTAGATCAGCGACAGCCGGGACGAAGCTAAGGATTCTTAGTTAGCTAATTGGAATCTTCAGAGCGGTTGTGAATGTTTCCTTTATAAATGTTAGCTAAGCCTTGATTTGAAATCTGAAATAGAAATAGGTCAACTTATAAAAATCATTGACTTTTGTTTGATTACGAACTATTAAACAATGAGTTTTTTACTAAAGTCTGGCTAATACGGTAACGGCTAAACCCTTGATTTTTGGATACGTTCCAAGCACAGAATTAACACTCATGTAGACAGGGAGAATGTGATTACCCCTCCCCAGGAGGGGGGGTGAGATTAGAAAAAGTCTACACAAAAACCCCTAGACTCCACTTCATTATATGGTAACAAGATGACACGCAACAACGTAAAAATTCAAATTTCATATATCATTGTAGAATAACAAGTAAACCTATTTCTCAAAATTGTGCAAAGTTTCTTATCCTGTAACGTACTGAAAGAGGTGTTTCCATTTCAGAAGTTTTAAAACTTATTTTCAGCTATAAACATATACTAGCTGATGTCCCGTTCTCCGCATGGGAATCTAGCTGACGTAGAACCATGTTTTGAAAAGTTTACATTATGATCAGCTGAATATCTAAATAAAATATACTCCATAAGATTAACATTGGAACTTTAATGAAGACCTGTGGGGTGACACCCTATAGGTGGATATTTAAACAAACAAAGAAAAGGCACATTTAGAGGGTAATAACTTTCGACTGATACAAATTATGTAAACAAAATAATAGTTTTGTGGGTAAAAATTCGCCGAAAAAAATCAAGAATTTATTATCTTTCTTAATATATAAAAATAAATCCCTTTTTCCCTTGGTCACGCCATCACTTGAGAATGAGTGCACAAGATTGAATAATTTTTTGTTGTGTTCGTTAATGTCAGGAAAAGGTTCTTACGAAAGAAAATTTTCAATCCGACCTAAGAGCTCTGTCCCATTGGCCTTCAAAGTTTCCACTGATTTGATCAGTGCTTCAGTTAGTTACACCAAACAGCTATAAACATATGTTAACAGCATAAACAAACAGCTATAAACATATGAACGGCATAAACATATGTTAATTATGGAAATAAAAACACTACTTGAATGGCTACTCTCAATATGGAAATAAAAAAACTACTTGAATGGCAACTCAAACTCTTTTTTCGATAGGCGAGTCAGCGTAGCGAACGAGCTAATCCGGGAGGCGAGTGAATAAAGCGAATGAGCTCATCTTGAAAATGAACTAGTGTTTGACATAAAACGAATTCAATGAGAATAGGACACGAAAACGTCTATTGGGCCAGCTAGTCCTAATATAGATGTCAACACTGTCAAACTGTATTTTATTTGGTGAACAGCTGGTTTAGAATGAAATTGGGTCAAAGATGATCTCAGTTTTATCCTTCTGGGCAAAAATATGACATTCCAGTTCTGCCAGCTAATCTCAGAATGCAAGTATTTAGAATTTTAAACTATTGTGCTAAACTACGAATCGAGATAACAATTTTGTATAAGTCGACCGTTGAAATAGGTTCTGAATTGACGGCGGAGTTATATTTACAAAAATTGCCCTAGTGTGTCATAAAAATTGATCATGGAAGACACTTTTATTCTGTTTAGATTTATGTGTTTATATGATTGATATATACATATACTGGATTTTATAGATAACGATAAAGTTCAATTTACATTTTTACTGATTTGATTTTACCATTGTTAAGCAGTAACATATTTAACCAAATTTTAGGAGACCCAATGTATTCTCAATAAATAATTTTTAAATAATTATATTCGTTCATAATTAAATTACAGATCGGCATATTTTACAAATTGCAATAGTTGTAGACGTGTCCAACCGTCCCAGTAGTTAGCTGTAGCATTAGCTGACAGTCGATTTACTGACGACGGTAGTTGATAAGCCGGGAACAGTTATTGTCCTGGTTGACAATGGCATTAGCCAAGGTGGTGGAACGGAACCCATCTTATTATTGCCAACTTAAGCCCAATATTGTTCTCCAAGTTGGTTTGATTCACATGGCTTGTTGGAAACAAAAGACTCTACTTCGTCTCCCGCTTTGTATGCTTCATCTTACAATTGCATTTGTCTGGATTCCCCCTCAGTGCGGTTATAAGGCACACGCTAATACTGACTCGAAAATATTAATTATACTATCGTACGTTTCCGGATACAATTGTATTTCTTAATGTTGTCAAAAGGATCGTGGTTTGTCAATCTGGAGTCGTAACGCAGTAAACTCTTGAACTGATTCAGCTAACACTGACATGAAGGTAGGTAATAAATACCTTCGTTCCTCACAAATAAGTTTAAACAATTATTCAGTACTCAGTACTTTTACTTAAATTGGAGATGTAAGACAATCTTATGTGAATTGATTTATTCTAAGATTTACTGTGGAAGCTGTATATTCTTAAACATATATTCTTAAACATTAATCATTGTTATTACCAGAGCTTACACCTAGCAATATACAAGGTGTACATAAAGTCCCGCACGGGTTTAATATTTTTTGAATGATAAGAGATAAATCAATAAGATTTGGTACATCAACACTACACCTAAAAATCTCCTTTTTTAAGGAACTATCAGTTTTCTGTCATATCATGGGCTGTCATAACAGCCGCCATTTTTTACTGAATCAACCTTTTTTTAGTGCGGTTTGCGGCATTCAACTCTGCTAGATAAGCCCTTTAATGTGATGTGCATATTGACCTATGCTCTTATTTAAGATTTCTTTCTGACTCCTTGCGGGACGTCCCCATGATATTACAGAAAACTGATAGTTCCTTTAAAAAGTAGATTTTTAGGTGTAGTGTTGATGTACCAAATCTTATTGATTTATCTGTTATCGTTCAGAAAATATTAAACCCGTGCGGGACTTTATGTACACCTTGTATCAAGTTTTAAAATTCTGTCTTGCAACATTCAGAAGAATGTGCAATCGTAAATGTGAGATATCATACAAAACTGAAAGTGTTAGTTCTAATTGTATTTCATGGGACATTCATTATATACTCTTCTTCGTATTATGTATCGTTCTTTTGGTAATTGTAAATTTAAATTTTTACATACGTGCTACAAGGGTCAAAACTCACATTAAATGTGCCATATATTTATAAAATAGCTTTCACCAATCATTGTAGTAACACAATTGAACTAAATGTAGAACTTCGATGCTCTAAAGTAAAATATTCGTTCGTTAGTAAAATTACTTAAAAAAGTAAATCAAAAATAAGATATTAAAAAAATAACCACTTTATAAAGCTTATCTACAAATTATAGGTACAATATTTGAATTTTAAGCAACTTAATTTTCCAACCTCAATACCGAGTAATGGGAATTAGCCCCAAAGTTCATCGAACTGATTACCATAATTTATCGTATTACTTAGAAGTTTGAGCCAATAATAATAAATCTCCGGGGCAATTATATAGAGAGACTTTCAAGAAAGAGTTAAGCACCTGGGCTCGGCTCTGCTAATCGCATTTTACTTGCATGAGGAAGTTGCCAAAGCTTCGACTGTCTTGCGCGGAAGTCTCAAGTTATTCCATGTTTGTTTTCAAGTGAATTCCTAAGTGAGGAGCAGACTTAACGATAATAATTGATTTGCATACAGCGACTGCACGGCGAGGGGAGCTGGAGGGGGTAAGGTTTTAATCATACGTCTTTATCTTGACGGTCCTGATTGAATTATTCACTCCAGCTGAGAATGAATAAATTGGAACATGCGAGAAAGTGGAAGTTACGGAGCAAAAACGTGGGCAATGTGGCACGTTACCACGCGGATTTAAGTGGAGTTTATACTATGTGGCAGTAAGCGATTACACTTAATTTATTGACATACTTTGACAATTTAAAATGCGAATATTTTATGCGAATATATTATTCAAAATTCGTTTTGTGATATTATAACAATCTGATAATATAACAAGATTAATTGTACCCTAGTTGAACTAAGAAAACTTTAAATATATTTGTATTATACATATTTACGGCAAAAGTGAATTAGTAAGATTTCAGTTAAAACTCATAAGATATATTGTTAACGAATAGAAAAGTGATGAGCTATAAGCATGATTCATACTGTGAGACTTAAGCCTGGGACCACCATAGAATCTGTGGAACGTGACCCCTTCAGGGGTTGCTAAAAACTTGATATATTATGAGTTCGCACTCTGTTGGTATGTCAAACTTGCTTTGAATTTGGTAGGTACATACAATTTTACTTTCTCCCCCTGTTTTCAGTATACTATATGGAGACAATTTCATAAACATTTCAGAATTTGAGTTATTGCAAGAAATATGTATTTTGATGCTTCTTAAAGCCAAAAAATGTACTTTTCGCGGTGATGTCTGTTTGTTTGGATGTGATAAGACCTAGAGACCAAATGGACGGATTTTTTATAAAATTTGTTATGAAAGTAGTTGCGTCAAAGTGTTGCATGCGAACTAGATTTGTTATTGTTAAAATCGTATATTTTAGGTATTATCTAGTAAGTAAAGAAATTATCACTTTATGAACGTGTTTCTAAGTAACTGTTATCAGTAATAGTTTTTTTGATTTGTACGTCAGAAATTTAAGTTAAACTTTATTAGTAACTTTGGAAACTACATGGTTACGCGTATTACCAATAAATTTGTCTATACTTGCAGAGGTAAATTAAAATAGGAGTTTTTGCGCACATTAAAATTTTAACATTTAATTTGCATTTAATTTATTTATTGCCAATTTCACTAATCAATGACTTTTTGACCTTTTCGAATTTCACAATTCAAACAACAATATATGTCTTGTTCCTCAGTCTCAATAAATACAACAATTTTGCCTTACATCTTTCAGAAGTTAGGGGTGGTTCAAACTCAATATCACAGCCTGGAGCTTACGTTTCATCGGGATTCCTCAATCTGAGGAACAAAAGCGACTGTCAAGGGGTGAGCATTAAGACATCATTGTCAAGAGGTAATAGCTGGCTTGAAGCTGCGATCACATTAATATCGCGTGGCACATATCATTGTCTTAACCGACGGTTTAATGTGATTAGCGTTTTCCCCCGGGACTCGGTCTTACGAGGGAACAGCGGGTAATGCTGTTATTGTGGAGGACTGCTGCGGTGCTGCGACTGTGGATGGTGAAGAGACATTCGTTTAACAATCAACGCATTGGTAGTCTATTATATACAGTCTAGTTCTTTCAAGTGAAATAAATATTTATACAAAGAATAAAAGATTTTTGTAACAAGGCTACCGACGGAACTATTATGTCTTAATTCATGGTTTTTGTGTTATTTGAAAGCCCTTTTACGTTTAGATGTTCCTTTAGGGGCTCTGCCCCCTGGGCTTTCAAAGATATAATTTTAACTTTACGAAATAATATATCTTTCTTCTACAAAATACTCAGATCTTCCCCAGCTCATTTTGTGATCTACCTCGCATTTCAGATAATTAACATTTGCATTAGATTTAATATCTTCTTATTAGATTTAATATTTATATACTTAAAAAATAATTGATTTAGTTTTTGTTAAAATCTTCTCTTGTAATAATTTTAAATTAACTTAAGAACAAAATAAAATATAGCTTTTTGTTTCTTGCAGATATGTTTTCTTTGATTTTTGTCCGTGTTTTTATTTATATTCTACTTGCTGTTAGATATAATAAACAACTCTTCACATTTGTTCCATAGCTAAAAGTAAGTTGCGGGACTTTTTCAGCGAACAATAATACAGGCTGAAATATCAGGTAGTCAAGTTTTTCTCTCATTGTTGTGCCTGTGTAATTAAAATCTCTTGTCATTACTGAATTTGAACCTCACAAAATTTTAAGTTAGAAATAAATATATTTCCTTTACCAAAGTTAAATGCCAAAGACGTTTTAATTTTAAGATAGTACATATCAATTTAGGAATAAAAATCTTTAGATTTAGACGATTTCCTAGAGTATAAAATAAAATAATCAATACGCATGGATACCCAACTAAAATGTATGTACTAAACATATGTAACTCAAATTTTAATAATTACTCAACAAGTTAAAAATGTATTATTTTTTAAATATAATACTCATATTATTACATTACATCACACATTTTCACGTTCATCTTCCGATCTCCCACTAAACTTTTTCGTTAGATACCAACTCTGAGAGGAGTTTCTCAAATAATAGCTTGCGAGATAAGAGAGCGCAGAAGAGAAGGGGTAATATGTTGGATAAATGATAACAGCCAGAGAGGTACAGCGGAGGGGTGGTAGGGGGGGGGTTGATTTATGGAGAGTTTGAGTGGCGGATTTTCCTGATAACAAAAACAACTCGCAGCTCCTACACAACGCTTAGCTACTCAGCAGTGGGTAATACCAGCGTGATTGTTGGAGAAATTAGCGGCTCTATTGTTGAAAATTGTTCTATCGGTTAAAATCATATTGTGTCTAATTTCCTTGATGGACTATGAAAATTCTCACTGGTTAAGACTGTTGTGTATGATGTCCTTGATTAATTATAATATTTCATTGTTATTTTAGTGGTTGGAGTCGGTTGTTGTAAGTATTAAAAATTTTGAAAATAAATTATATGATTTAAGTGACTTTAAAGTATTGTTTTTAACATGCGCAATATTTGAAATATTGGTTACTGAAGAGAATAATGGAAACCAGTTTGAACATATGTATGACTGTTAATAAATATTTGTTTGCGGTCGCGTCCGGTTGAAAATAATTACTCCGTAATTACAAAATGTAAATTTATAATTATCCTTAAAGATTACACGATGTTAAACTGTCCATATTGATACGTTTAGGTTATTTAGTTAATAGTAATTTATTATGCGTGGAATTGGACAATTCGTTGACCATCCAGTTATCCATTACAACATAGGTGCTGTTAAACCATGTAAACAAACTGTAACAATGATGACTGCCGCAGACAAACAAATATTTAATTTCAAAACATTCTTGAAAACGTCCATACAGATTACAATTTTATAACACGCCTCCCTGTTGATTGCAGATCTCACGTCTCGTACTCGTATAACACTAGCTCCACGGAGGAATCATATCTCTGCGGAGTAAGGGGAGAAAAAGCTTTACAACACTGCAGTTCCACGACGAACGGCGCCGTGTAAAGGGGCAAAGTGTGCGTTATTCGATAAATTATTCACAAGAAAACAGACTGAAAATGACTTAAGACCCATAATCTTAGCAGAATGGAGAAAGGGGAGCCATCTTAACTGGAACCGAAGTTCCTTCATGCAAGTCAATGTTGTAAGTCTTGAGGGTATTAGAGGGAAGTATTGCAAACACACTCCACACAACGGCCGCCTTATAGATTCCACGTTCCCGTCGTACAAACTTGCAACCGGTAGTTAGAAACTTTTTAACCTATTGGAAATGGATGTAGAGCTAAAATTTACCCGATAAAACAAATATTTACCTTTTTTAAACTGTTAGTTTTGTTTATTCCATATGGAAGCAAGCACAATTGTTTGATCACGCCGCTCTAAAGTATTTGATTGTAAGTAGATATTCCAAAAACCAGTTAATAGATATTGATTAATTTCGGTGGATTTTTATTTAAAACTTAAGGAAAAGAAATTGAATTAATGTTAAAAACATAAACAGTCATAAAATAATTTTTTTAAATGCATCAAGACTTTTAAGAACCACACAATCTTCGTTAAAAGCAAATACAGTACTGAGTCAGTGTTTAATTCCTATATAAAGTCCCTTTAAACACATTGTAAAAAATAATTCTTAAAAATAAATTTTAAATAACAATTCTAAAATAAAAATAACGTTTAAAATTAAATAATATTTTAGTTAATTAACCTTATAGTACCTAAAACTAGCTTGTAATTCCTTCAAGGACGGAATGTTCATAATTGTTTTGTATCTGAGCAATTTTTCACCAAACTATTTCAAAGTTACAGTTTCCAGCTTTATATTATTCCTGCGAATACAAATCAGGGAATTTAGTTAAATATTCCTCGATACCCCGTAAACAGCTTGAAAAGTTTAACAAATATTATTACTAAAATTGCAAAGCGGTTGAAAGTAACTCATTTTTTAGAGCAATCGGAACGACATAACTAATTTAGAACATAGTTATAATAAATATAAAATCAAACAATAAAAAGTAGTAGAATCATAATACATTTTTAACAATATTTATATTTAATTTATAAGTCAAACCCAGTAAAATAAAATTCAAACATCAAAATTCTTTCCATTCAGTAGGCGACCCTTATTATAGCAGAACAAACGTTTATTACAAAGCAACCGGTTTCATTTCCACAGCTAAGCAGCCACAACAAAGCGGTAAGTGGTGTTGTAAATATGTTAACAAACGGAGAAGAGAGAAAGATACCTGACAGGTGCGTGAGTGAACCCGTCAACTGCAGAGCGCTCTAGCGTCGGCCGGAACAATTACTCTGTCACCGACACTCTTGTTTTAATACAACCACTTATTTCATATCAATATTTAACCACTCATACACACGTGTGTGCCCCGCACCCCCGCTGTGCGCGCGCGTGTGTGCGTGTGTGCGTGTGCGTGTGTGCGGCCGGGCGGTTTTACGTACATATAAATCGCCCCTAACGCACCAATGGGACAGGTCCATATCACCCGCCGAGTGTGGTTGGCGTTGTTTAATTATAGTTTTTACCTCTAATGAGCGATAGTGTCACTTGTGACGGGTTGGTAATCTGATTCATGTTGTACGTTGTTTTGCCAGTGGTGCCAACTGTTGTAAAATCAACTGCGTGTTTGCTGTAATATCAAAATATAATTTAACCAGAACAAATTTCAACACTATAAAATATCTGTCCCACAGTCCGTATAATATGATTGTAAAAGTAGTAGTGTAATCAATTTTTCAGTCATAATCTTTGAATTTTTATGAAATACATGTTTTCAACTTGGAAATCCGGGGAGCAAAATTCAAGGCGTTATCTTAACGAAAACCTATAATGTAGCGTATCAGTTTGTTTAAAGTATTATACATTTATCTAAATGTATAAAATATTGTACACACCCTTACAGTTTTGCTCAGTTATCCTAAATGTGTAACCGGTTCGTGTTGATGAAGATAACAATTTTATTTGATCAGTGTGGATGTCTGTAAGCTGTAAAAGTTGTCATGTTTTATGATATTTTATAGTCATTATAAACATTACCACAAAAATGTTTCACAAAATGTTAGAAAATTTAAAAACAAACTCCATAGAACAAATAAATAACTTAACAGGAATCCTCTGAGACTGATCGGGATTATCAAGCATGTCCATTTATAAAATTATTAAGCCGATTTTAGTAAGGCTATCGTCTATCCGTTATGTTTTAAATCAGTTTTATGTGTTATTTTAAAGCCCTTAACGTATAGTAATTTGTTTTTAAATATCGACCTTCAGGGTACCACCACTTGGGTTTTAAAATTTCCAATGTCAATCTTATGGAAGAATAGAAATCAATTTGATTGAAAATTTAATAACTGTTATAACAAAACACAGTACAGCAGCAAGAATAGATTTTTAAAGCTAACCTCTGGAATATCATTACAATTTAAACTAATGTAACCGTATATGAGCTGAGTAATATTACTTACCAAGGAAATCAGTAAGTAAGTAAGTAGGTAAGTAAGTACTTACCAACTACCGCCACTTAACCTATGTTGGCTTTGCTTTAAGTATGTTATTTATTTGTTCAGTTGAAACAATGCCCTATGCAAGTAATTTTATTGGAACTCACGCCTCTCAAATGCACGTCACTAACAGTTTTTTGTATTTATTTGCAGTTTAGATGATTTAATTATCTGATAGTTTTATTGATAACTAACACTGTGTATATTGAAATAATAATTAAAGTTTACCAATCGCATGATGTATGGTATGAATGCATGCAAAAGAGATCAATAAAGTCTTATGTCTTAATCCCAAAAGGAAACTATTTGCTCGAATCTTAGGAATTGTATTTGCTTGCAATAGTAGTGATAAGAAAAACAACTCATTCACTAAATTAAAGATGTCTTAATTCCTTATTAAATACTTTTACCTCTAACAACTGATTGTTTATCATGCACTATCAATGCAAACTACCCCAAACAATTTCCCTGCCAGTTCTGCATAACAGCATTCCACGATCTGCATTCTGATCGTACGCGAGCCCTGTGTTGCGCCAGACGTCTGATTATGATGATGATGATGATGATTATGACGATAGCACTCCGGGTGCAGCTACGCGCCGCTATTGGCTGCTGGTCATCCGGTTAATCCAAACCACTCGACCCGGCATACCGGAGCTGTTCTAGGGCCCTCCAACCGCCCTCGCCCTGTCTTCCACGGTAAACACTACCTGACCACATTATAAGTGGAGTTGGTATTAATGGACAGAAGTGAACTTGCAATATGACTTTGCGAAGCCATATTGTTAGTTAAATGTTAAAATCTCATCAATACTATTAATGAGAATTCAGTATACAAAATAGGACTATCAGATCCAGGATGTATTAATACATTTTTACTTTCTCCCCTTATACGTAGTATATGGAGAAAGTATTGTTTTTGTAAAAAAATTCGAATTTGAGCTGTTAGTGGAAATATTCGTTTTGGTGCTCCCTGAATCCAAAAAAAGTGATTTTTACATGTTGTCTATGTGTCTGTCTGTCTGTCTGTATGGTTGTGTACAGAGCTAGAGATGACACCAGTGGAACGATTTTGATGAAATTTGGTATGTATGCACAAATCCATGATATCTCCAGTTTTTTTCATTTTTTGAATTTTTGATTTTTAAGGGTAATTATCTCCCAAAAACCGCTAAAAATCATGAAATATCCAAATTTCTTAAAATTTGCTCTAACGATTTTAATTACACTTTAGTGGTTTGTAGAGCTTTACGTTTAAAACAAAATGACACCACCCGCATTCTTGAAAACATTCGGGTTCAGAATTACAGTTAGAAATTAATTCATTTTTTTTTATTTTTCATAAAAAAATATAAATGCTAAAAAAGATTACTATTCACCATTAAAAAGAGCTCAAAAAAACTAAACAATTTAGTATTTTGAATTATTATTCTACAATTACTGGTTGCAGAGAAAATGTAAATTTTCATTTTTCGGTAAACGCAGTACGTTGCCCAATGTTATTCTTATGGGGAATAGAAAAATTACTATTTCTCTCTTATTTACTGATCAATATCATAAAACTTGGCAGGTCAAGTTACCATTGGCAAACAGAGGATGTTCGAAATATGTTGCCACTTAACCCTGGGGGGACAAGGGGGCATTTCCCCTCTTTTATCCACTGTGTGTAGGAAAGGATACTGTAGTTCCTCCATAGAAGGGGTTTGGGTGGATATTTTTGAAAACCACTTAATTAGAAGATTTTCTGTGCATTCAACCGTACACATATATATTCTGTATTTAGTAAATAAAAAGTTTTTTTATTAAAGTTGGCTAAAAGGGAGAAAGTATGTGTCAGTTTCCTGATACCGTTTATTTAGATACAGTTAAAACCTAGACCAATATTATAGTCTATTTATAGTAATATTATAGTATATTTCGCTTCCGTAAATTCCGTGCAGACGTCATGGATGCCTACATGGTTAAAAAAAGATCGGAAATCGGTATATCAGGGCAATATCTATAATTCTAAACTTTTTAAAGAGCCAATTTGGCAGTTTTGGGCAATTTTTCTCAATGGTTTGGTTGTTTTCCTTTGCTCTAATGTCTAATGTCCCTTGGATTTTGAATTAATGTTTGTATCGAATCCTTTTGCACGGCTAGTTTGATTAAAACTTCAAATGGTCTTTGTAATTATTTTTAAATTAAAGGTTTAAGTTGACGATAATTAGTAAGAAGTGAAATAATTCGGTAAACAAAAGGTGTCGTTAAAAATATCAATATAATTTTTTATTTCGCTACATATTCCATCCCAACTCTTCCTAGGAATAACAATCGCGTGTACAACAACGGGTGCTTATGAAAGGTCTTGGGAGTTTAAAACCTTCCCAAATAGCTAAAATTCACATTTTCATTGAAATTACTTTGCATCTTCCTTATGCAAGGGCTTTGGCTGTTCTGATTCAGCTGGTTCCGTTGATTATGAAGGTAGGGCGCCACGTTCGCAGGAACACTTTCTAAGGGAGAGTCCCGTTTAAAGCAACATGAGTTTCCCTGTCACAACCGATGTCATTCGCTCAAAAATATTTAAAAAATGCGCAACAAATGTAAAATATCAGTACTACAAATTCAAAAAAGATTCTTTGTTCAAAATTTACATATTATTTATATAGATTCACTAAGCTATACATTATTACAAACTATACTCTAATACTGAACTCTATTGGTTGAATGTAAACAAGAAGAACCACAATGAACTTGTAATTGTTTAGCCAAGTACCTACCAAAGCACGTCAACTCAGTTTAAAATCGTTAAAACAAGTATTTTCGGACCAGAAACAATAACTGTTGCCGTAAACAACCGTTACGACCAGTGTTGTTGACAAATGAAATCATCAACAACGAGCCAGTTAATGAGAAAATGTAACAGCGCTTGCACAAGATTCTTTGACGAGTAAAACAAACAACGAAACCAAATGGTAGCGTTTGTTGACATCAATAAACAGTTTAGTAAATCGACGAACCGGCCAAAACAACATTTAAGCGCCATTTGTAAGCGGAGCGTTATCACATTTAATATTTGGGAACTGTGTTAACTGCCATTACTGGATTAGGCTGGTGTAATCGTTTAAAAACCGGCCCGATCACATGTCCGTGCCACGGTCAATTCAATTTGTGCTAATGACGCGGCATTCATTATCTAAAGTGACGTCATTAATTAAATTAATTCGCGGCATTATGGCGCGGCGCGCGGCAGAGCTAGATTAACACCTATCCCACGAGCGGTGGATTTTTGGGAATTACGTTTATTTTTATCAAAGGCAATTCATTCAAACATGCATCTAGTTCATTGTAATCGAGCTTACTGTATTAAAAAAATATAAAACTGGGTTAACATTTTTACTTACAATTTAAATATTGATTGATTTGATGCGACGAAATTCACGTTTGAGAGAAGAGTTATTATGTTAAGATTGCTAAAAATCTGTTTTGTAAAAGTGTATTCCTTTAATTTCTAATTAAAATACACTTTTTTGATAATAAATAACTGATATTTATGTACAAGTAATGTTAACTGCCACTAATAATGATCGTAGTTCTGATATTTTTGGTACTAAAGAACATCACAGAAAACCCATTTTAGATGTCTATAATTCCATAGACCCATAAGTGGATTTTTGTCTTTACCTAAATAATCGTGGTCAGTTATGAGAAATTTACTTAAGTTCAGTTCAATAATTTGTTTAATATTTTTACCCATTTTCGTCATTCAGAAATAGATTTTCGTAACTGATGGTATTACTGGTAACTACTGATATTTACTCATCTCATTTAAGAAAGAATATATTACAATTTGTATCAGTTAAAATTGTTCCACACGTAAATGAAGTTAAAAAATGAATAAATTTACAAAATATTTATATCATATTTACAATCACTCTTATTCAGAGAAAACATCCAATCACTGTGAAATTAATAACACTGACAAAATTTTAATTGAAACGAATCCGTAAACGATACGACATAAAAGAACTGTCACGTGTACTTCAAAACAATATCGGGAGACAAATTCTTTTCGATTTTCTCGTATCCGAACGTCATTCAAACATGTCAATTAAAAAGCAAACAAGTATTAAAGGCTTGATCAGTGAGGCGGCGCGTCGGTTCATTCCCGTATTGTTGCTCCAGTTATCTGGTGAGGATTAAGTCAAACAATCATCTGTTGACGCGGGTGCGGCTGAAAGCTGCGATTTGATAAGTCCGACAACAATGCAATGTCAAACACCAATACGCCCGATATATATGCCTCTGATACATTCCGGAAGCCGGACTCTTCAATACTCGCGGAGGTAACGTTTTCCGTCTCTTCGCTATTTGGAATATTTAATATTGTAGACAATTTGTTTGTGGTGGAGTAAAAATATAACAGTTACCTAGAAAATCCGGCCCACGAATGGACCATTTTTATTTATATATGTATATCTTATCAGGATAACAAATTATTGATTCATTTCAACTGTTAATGGCAAAAGTAGGAATTTCTCAGCCTCTCTGACATCATGGCAGAATATGGTTTGTATGTGTTGAAAAAACATTAACATTACAAATTTCAAGCATCAACATCCATTGTTATTTCCCTTTTGAAATTCAGGATTCAACGTTGATTATTTTGCAAATTTATAGTCAGGTAAACTCGTTTTATCAATACCTCTGCTTGTTCACCTCTTTTCAGTGTTGTAGTCAAATTAAATCACACAGCCGATCAGATTATAGTATTTAAAAATGTGTTTTAAATTGACACTTTTATTTATTTTATGGTCTTAGGAGGGGTTTTAAAAAAATCCTCAAACTTTCTCACAAAGAACTTTCATTAAAGTATACTGTTTATGCGTGTCAGTCTTATAGATTTATTAAACGTTCATGGTACGGGTTGGCTTTGTAATTGTATATAGATGACATATAAAAAAAACTAAATGTGCCAGTTAGAGTTTTAAGTGTGATATGTCTACGCATATAACAGTTTTTAGCACAATAAGACGTTATCCAAAGTCAAGTTATTGGAAAATCTGAAATTCCCACTGTCGCTTAGTTGGAACTAAGCGCAATGGACTTCTTTAGTGAAGTTTAACCTACGTTCACTATTCAAAGAACATCGAACATTAAACGCTTTCACCATAAAAGTTCCCATACAAATTAAAAGAATGAAACTGCCGTAGAAGCGATCAAAACAGTCGTATTAGTGGGGCAGTTTCGCTCACGCTTTGCCGCCCTTTATCAAGGAGTCGGGCGGATTCTTTATGTCGTCGGACTGGAAAGAAAAGTAATAAAGTGTGATATTATTGTGGGGCCGGACGGCACGGAGTCTGAAACAATGTGATTTAGTGCTAAGGGTCTTAATTCCGGGGCTTTAGTGCGTTCAGGATAAACTGTTGATTTTGTTGGCCGTTTTATGGCTTGGTTTACTGCTGCAACTTTTACAATCTCGGCATTGTTTTATTGATAGTGGGCTCAGCCACTGGTGTATGCGGAAACGCAGTGTTGTTACACACTTGTAACAACACTATACTGCGTCTAAAGTTCGACCAATGAACTTATTTTATTATTATTATTTATTATTTTATTATTTTGATTTAATTTTCCATGCATTACAATTTTCAAGAGTTATATATGATAAAAGAAAATTATTATATATTATACATTGATGAATGCGAATTCATGAATATATTAATTAATTTGATTAGGTACTTATGTGACTGCGTTGATTCAATTTCCTAGGTATTATTATTATCTGAGACATTTTACTATTTCTCATTTGATCAACTAATGAATTATTTTTAAATGGATTTATTATTGCCATGAATGGTTTTGTATGACTGGTTAAATGTAGTATTATACTCTCCTAAGCAAAATGATTCTTAAAATTCCGTACGGAGACAAGAATCATATTAATGAAAGATAAAATCCTAATCTATATTTTTAGCGAACAACCACTCTACTGAAGATGATTTTACGTAATAAATAAATAATTAAAACCAATAAATAAACAATATGAATCAAGGTGAAAACTTTAAAAAATAGGGGAAGAGTTTTTAACAATGAAAATTGCAAATATGAGGACAATTAAAAAAAACACGATTGTTACCAAAATGCTATTAATTGTTAAATTTTTGAAAATAAACTGGAATAATTATAACCATACAATTCACACTAAGCAGTAACATTTTGGTTCAAAGAGAGCATTCGTACGCAGTTTTTAACCACGAAAGCAACGTTTGACTCATTACTTACCAAACTAAAAAGGGAAAACAATGAAAACTCGCTAGTTATTCACCAATCAAAAATAGCACTCGATTAATTGTTTCCAACGGCGGACGTTAGTTTTAATTAAATTGTAGCCCAATACGGCTTGTCCACTTTAATATTTTATTTTGTTTTATTAAAGAATGGGAATAATATCGCGGACATTGACTATTAATTTGTCGCTTTTAATTAAAAATAATAGATAGGGCTAGCGGATTAATATTTGAGCGTTCGCGTCGGTCGATAGCAGTGTAGTAGTAATTAGCAGTACGGTACAATGGTACACTAATCATAGCTCCTCTCATTGTTGTATTAATTAAACGCATGTTTTGCGAATCCCAGCTGACCTGGGCGCCGTGTTCTGTTGTTTCAATAAAGAATACCAGCTGTATAATAACATGGCCCAATTAAAACGGGGCCTCCCGCTCCGCGCCGCTGCGCTGCCGTGCACAACGCTCCACTAGCTGCATCACACTAGCTGTTAAGTGCTGGGGATGGGTATCTTGTAACAGATACTTATGTTGTAAGATGTAGCTTTGTTAGAATCGGAGATTTGGATTGACGGTGACAAAATTAACGAAATAATTTGCTTTCATTGTTAAGTTGGTTAAAAAAGGTAAAAGTAAAATTATATTAATTTACAGCACAGGTTTATGGCTGTAGCAGCAGACAGTACTGGCAATTAATTTGTTTTAATGTAGCACAACTTAGAAGGTTATGGAGGGTTAGTGGCTAGGAAGTGTTATTAGGAGGATTTTGACTGTATTAAATAATTCCTAACCCTTCTTGAACATGATGTGCGAAGCCGCTTAATTTTGTATCACTTGTTCAGTACACTTATAGCTGCCATATACATAAATATAGTTCAGTGTTACCTGTGTTTGCAATATCTTAAGTAATTTTTTTAAGAAATAAAGTCCAAAAAAGAGCTCAATTAAAATAATGAACTGCAGGGGTAACAATCATCGGTTGTGTAGTTTAGAGTAGAACATCCAAGTCCCTGTTCCACTGACTCAATTAATAAAGTTTGTCTTTGCTCTATAAACTGATTATTACTGGCTCAACCACTCTTATTATTTGTAACCCACGTTACAAATTAGTCGTAAATTACTTGTAAAACGTTATATTAGTCTTTTTTAAATATTATACTCGATATTTTTGTTGGGGTAAAGTTAATTACAGTCTGTCATTGTTACTCCTTTTTATATTTTTATTTTTTTGTATTGATCAAACATCACAGGAAGCAGCTTTAAATGTTGAGCTAGACAGAAGTATTATTTTGTTTTTCATTAGTTTTATTTTAGTTTTACTGACCACACAACTGGTTAAAGTGGTCAGTTTATTTCCAACTTCTCCACTGTACTTGTTTTGTAGTGTTTTGTTAAGGAAATATATTCATTTACCATTTATCATGTATCATTTATCATTTATAATTTGTCATTTGTCATTTGTCATTTATCATTTATTATTTATAATCATTATTTATCATTTATCATTTATCATTTATCATTGATCATTGATCATTGATCATTTATCATTTATCATTTATCATTTATCATTTATCATTTATCATTTATCATTTATCATTTATCATTTATCATTTATCATTTATCATTTATCATTTATCATTTATCATTTATCATTTATCATTTATCATTTATCATTTATCATTTATCATTTATCATTTATCATTTATCATTTATCATTTATCATTTATCATTTATCATTTATCATTTATCATTTATCATTTATCATTTATCATTTATCATTTATCATTTATCATTTATCATTTATCATTTATCATTTATCATTTATCATTTATCATTTATCATTTATCATTTATCATTTATCATTTATCATTTATCATTTATCATTTATCATTTATCATTTATCATTTATCATTTATCATTTATCATTTATCATTTATCATTTATCATTTATCATTTATCATTTATCATTTATCATTTATCATTTATCATTTATCATTTATCATTTATCATTTATCATTTATCATTTATCATTTATCATTTATCATTTATCATTTATCATTTATCATTTATCATTTATCATTTATCATTTATCATTTATCATTTATCATTTATCATTTATCATTTATCATTTATCATTTATCATTTATCATTTATCATTTATCATTTATCATTTATCATTTATCATTTATCATTTATCATTTATCATTTATCATTTATCATTTATCATTTATCATTTATCATTTATCATTTATCATTTATCATTTATCATTTATCATTTATCATTTATCATTTATCATTTATCATTTATCATTTATCATTTATCATTTATCATTTATCATTTATAAATAAATAAATAAATAAGGTCTTTATTTGGCAAGCGTTAATCAAAGTACAAACTCTGTTTTTCATTACAACTTTTGTCAGAAAATAAAATAAAATAACATTACATTCCATAAAAACAAAACGAAAAATAAAAAGTAAATATCCAGGTCAGACGAACACTTCCTTTACATATTCCTTAAACCTAAAATAACTGCACTCTTTTAAGGTGGATGGCAAAGCATTGTACTTTTTTGGGCCAAAGTACCTAAACCCTTTTTTCCCCGTTTCCAGTTTTGTCTTTGGCAGGTGCAATAGGCTGTCCTGTCGGGTACTACGCTCTTTAATTTCGTGCCTAAAGACCAACTTCCTCCTAAGGTACTCAGGTTTTCCCGTCTGTAGAACTTTGTGAATCAAGTTGACAGTTTGCATATCGGAGGAGCCCATAATTGACAACACCTTGGAGTTCAATCTGTACTCACTAATGTGATCAAATTTTTTCAGGTTATAGACAAATCTAAGCACTCTGTTCTGCAGCCGGGAAAGGATCATCAAATTTTCCTGAGTAAGGCAACAGGCAAAAGCAGGAAGAGCATAGTATATTACAGGAAAAATGGTTGAACGGACAATTTCCAGCTTAGAAAGTTCTGGCAAAATTGAGCTTAATCTGCGAAGGGTTTTCAAACGGATTGTTACTGTTTTACAAATAGCTTTTACATGTTTAGAAAAATCAAGTTGGGAATCAAGAGTAACACCAAGAATCTTAAGAATATTACTTGAAGTCAGTGGTTGGCCGTCAACAAAGATACACTGCTCAACACAACTATTTGTTGATTGAGCACCAGAAGATGACCTATCTACTAACAAGACGGAACATTTACTGGAGTTCAATAGAAAACCATGATCGTCCGACCATCTATTTACACTCTCTAAATCAGTGTTGATACAACGGACAGCTTCAGCTGCTTCTTTATCATTTATCATTTATCATTTATAATTTATCATTTATCATTTATCATTTATCATTTATCATTTATCATTTATCATTTATCATTTATCATTTATCATTTATCATTTATCATTTATCATTTATCATTTATCATTTATCATTTATCATTTATCATTTATCATTTATCATTTATCATTTATCATTTATCATTTATCATTTATCATTTATCATTTATCATTTATCATTTATCATTTATCATTTATCATTTATCATTTATCATTTATCATTTATCATTTATCATTTATCATTTATCATTTATCATTTATCATTTATCATTTATCATTTATCATTTATCATTTATCATTTATCATTTATCATTTATCATTTATCATTTATCATTTATCATTTATCATTTATCATTTATCATTTATCATTTATCATTTATCATTTATCATTTATCATTTATCATTTATCATTTATCATTTATCATTTATCATTTATCATTTATCATTTATCATTTATCATTTATCATTTATCATTTATCATTTATCATTTATCATTTATCATTTATCATTTATCATTTAGCATTTAGCATTTATCATTTTTCTTTTTTCATTTTTTATTTTTCATTTTTCATTTATCATTTATCATTTATCATTTATCATTTATTATTTATCATAATCAGAGATCTCGGAGTGTTACGTGGACATTGCACAATTCGAAGAATCTCTCACCACAGTTTAAAAAATATAAAATTATTCAGTAGTAACAAATTTTTAGTTCCTTGCAAGAGTATTTAAAGTAGAATTCAAAGTTTTAGGGTAACAGAAAATTTATTTACTATACATAATAATATTAGTTTAAATGTAACAATCGTAAATTATGTAAGAGAAATTTTGAAGTATAAAATTTAGACCTTTGGTGAATAATTCATCCTTTGGATTTTGTTCATCCGCTTTATTGTATATATCTAATTTATTTTATATCCGTACTTCGAGTCGAAGATGAATTGGGAGATATTACTGCAATGTAAAGTGTTGGAACAAGGAACAAGGGGTATAGCAGTTTTCTCATGTAAGCCAGAAATAAGGAAACTATATTATTCAAATGCCTGTTTTGTTTAAAGCAGTTACTACGTTAGGACAGGGATTTAACATGAAATAAATGCCCCCTCCACCTACTAGACTGCTGTTGCTTCCACTACGAGTTGATACATCTGAGTTAAAAGAGAATCGACTAGACAATCCCGTCATATGTCTATTTCCCATTTTCTCAATTCTAAGATTAGAATATTGCGAAATCTTGATATTTTGTACAACACAAACAAATCTAAAACAAAATACATATTTTAGGGTTCTATAATAAAGCACCACATCTCAGAATCCTAAAGTAAATGATCACAGCTTCGATTAATTACTAAAATGGTCCACAATAACTTCAAATTTCGGTCAAATAAGGACAAGAGTATTCATAGAATACAAACATGATTCCTCAATGCCAAGTGTAATACAATTAATGATTACAGAATTTAAGATGTACTATGTTAATCTTGAAAAAAATTAAGTCGAGATGAGTTGGGTTTTGGTTAGAGAAACTTGTTAAACATTTTGTATGGGTTATACTTTAGTTAGGAAATACTGAGATATCCCGACCCCCTACCGGCGAAAGGACGCCGCGTAAATTAAAGCATACGCGCTTTCAATTTATCTAAAATACGACTTGAGAGAAACTGCTGTTATACAAATCTAAAAGGTAAAATATGTGAAAAGACAAATAACCTGTGATAATAATAATATGTGAGGTGACTGACCTGTGGTTACACTGCTGGCAAGCGAAACACTCGAGGTGGTAGACGTTGTTGCGCGCCCTCATCACCATCTCGAAGGCGGGGATCACCTTGGAGCAGGCGGCGCAGTAGCCCGTGCTGCCGAACAGCCTGGAACATACGAGTATTGCATAACAATATATCTATTGATAATACTGCCTACGGTGAGGGTGTCTGGAAATAATACACAATACGTACAAACCATCATATATCGATGTCACTGCAACATATCCAGGTAGGTACAATTACACTTTTAATGGAGCCAATTTGCATATGAGCAGAGTTTAAGCCTTGTGCAACGTTATATAGAGTATTTTTACCAATAATCATTAATCAGACGGTGATCCATTCTCAGCACGGGGATCTATTTGGCGTAGAGCCAGATGTTTTGAAAATATTATATTATAATCAGGTGACTACCTAATCTAAAGAACTCCATAAGATTAACATTGGAACGTTGAAGGCCTGTGAGACAAAGCTGTTTAATGTGGGTGTCTTTACTCCCAAATGGCACATCTAAAGAGTAAGAGTTTTTGATTGAGAACAAATATGTATACAAAATAATAGTTTCAGAGGTCGAAAAAGGCCGAATAAAAATTAAGAAATTCCTTCAATAATATAGATTTGTATAGTATTAAAGCAAATTAAACAAGTATTTATAACAACCTCGGCAAAAAATATTCTCATTTTGTATATGATTATTAACATGTGGTTTCCTGAGAGCAGACATTAAAGATTTGAGTGAAGATTACATACATAGAGTAGTAAAATAAATCAAAGGGACATTGTGCTATAAATAACAACTGGAGTGACCTTAAAAATGTAGAAAAGAGGCAAATGAATTATACAGATCTGATTATCAGTAGGGGGAAGTGGTGAAATATTACTCCAAGCCATCTAAAAAAACTGACTGGCCTTCCCCCGAGCAAAGCTCGGCCCCCAGGGGTACTAGCAAATTAAACAAGTATTTATAACAACTTCGGCAAAAAATATCATGTTTTAACGTGCTTCAAAAATAATATAGTACGCCATAAAACGAAAACCCATATCATTTTTCATAACCTGCATACTATATCCCAAAAATATATATAGCATTAAAACAAAATGTTTTGATTTAATTTTTGAATAAAAGTCTTGGCACGTGAGTTATACTCCCATTGTCTATACTGGATCGGAAATGACACAATTCCATCTGCATCAGTACATACCCGTTTTAAAGAAATGTTTTGTACCTGAGTAGTTGAAACATTTCTGTAGAAAATCGGAGAGAATTATGTTAAAAAGAAAATAATTTGTATTAAAATTAAATTAAAATTGTGTTTATAAAATGTAAGGGTTTGAGGAAAGACCTCAAGAAGTCCGAACTGCATTGGTAATTTGGCACGATCAGAAAATATAAAACCATTTGGAATCATTTTCGTATACGGAACATGACCAACAACGATTATGTTACTATTCCCCCCCCTCATTATAATTTATTCATTATCATCCATACTGCACCTTGAAGATAAGATCAAGGCAAAGCATGAAACGAAAGGGTCGCACAAAAAAGCAGCACTTCCCTGAGATCCTACAGGAACCACTAATACCTTAACCAAACGTCTCCCGTTGGCGGAGGACTGTGAGCCTCTGTTGTCTCTAAGGCTCTCACTGTTTGGCGAGAGAACCGCCATCTTTATATCAATAGCGTAAGTTTGCCAGAACAAACATCGCCGCAGTCCCAGATAAATATCAACTCGATAGATCTTAATTACACGAAGCCAATTCACCAAAGTACCGTCCGCCAATTACTAATATCGAACGGGAATTAAAACCAAGTTAGTGTTTGCGTTCTCTCTGCCAACACGATACAATCAGCTGATGGCGTGCCGCCTCCTACAACTAGGGAAGAGTGCAAGTATTGTTCTATAGTTACGTTGTAGTAATAATTGTAGGTTAACATGTTAACTACGTTATGTTTCGTCCTGCTGCAGTGGATACTTCGTTTCTAAATATCTGTTTCAACTCCGAGTCTCCTATTAAATTAAATAAAAACTCTTTTGTGTCCCCTTTATTTCTTAGTTTATTTTTAAATGCGCTTCAAAACAATGTTTCCTTGTAATATTCTGTATAAAATAATATTTGCATTTATTTTCTATTAAAGCATTAAGGATATTTATTTTACACTAAATGAAAACATGTATTTGCTTATTTGTACAGCTCAAGCTCAAGTTCAAGTTGGTATATTCCTGGAGATCTTAATAAGTGCTTTTTAATTGAATAATAATAATCATTAAAACCAATGTTTGTTCAAAAGTTAAGGTACTTTTGTATTAATTCAGATTATAACATTATAAATTGTTCCAAGTTTTTAAACAAAAATTGTGTATGGGTCTCAAGAAATTCAACTTTACGACAAAAAATGTTTATGCCCTTTAAAGATTTGAAACATGGACACGTTACTGATATATTTTATTATTACAACATATATCATATATCACTAAGTTACTCAAAGGTAAAGGTTAAAGTTACTGAGCTAGTTAAAGGCGAAGTTCCTCAAAATATTTTATCATCGAAAAAAAATTCAAATTAAGATATTAACCTACAATTATATTTTAAATATAAAATATATTGAGAAAAGATTTGTTTGATTTTAATTCTTGGTGGCAGTATTGCAGTAGTGAAGTTGCATATCCTAGAGTTATCCTTGCGTTGAAGATGGAGCTCCATTCCTCCACATACTGTCACCTATAGCGCAAGTCTCAAAGTAAAACAAATCCATCTATAGGATAACTTGAAATAAACAGATCCGGTGGTTATCTTAAATAGTCCCGCTTGCAGAGGATGAGGTTGGTTTTGGTGTAGAGGGTGGAAATATCAAAGAGTTATCTTTGCGTTGAGGCTGAAGCTCCATTCAGCCGTATACTGTCAGCTGGAGCGCAAGCCACCAAGCGAAAAATAAACTTTCCATAATAATTTCATTAAACACCAACAGTGGTTACCTTAAGTAGTCCCGCTTGCACAGGATGAGGTTGGCCTTGGTGTAGAGGGTGGAGCCGACCTCCCCCAGTCTGCAGTCGCAGCAGCCGCACTTGAGACAGTCCTCGTGCCAGTAGAGGTCCAGGGCCTTCAGCAGAAACCTGGCAACGGTAGGAATAAGTCAGTAACTTGGTGGAGCCGACCTCCCCCAGTCTGCAGTCACAGCAGCCGCACTTGAGACAGTCCTCGTGCCAGTAGAGGTCCAGGGCCTTCAGCAGAAACCTGGCAACGGTAGGAATAAGTCAGTAACTTGGTGGAGCCGACCTCCCCCAGTCTGCAGTCACAGCAGCCGCACTTGAGACAGTCCTCGTGCCAGTAGAGGTCCAGGGCCTTCAGCAGAAACCTGGCAACGGTAGGAATAAGTCAGTAACGTGTACGGTTTTAGGTGGAAGAAGTTATGAAATTCTGAGAACGTATTTTTTCTCAAGCCAAAGTTTTTTATGAGATGTCAGCTTAACATTTTGTGGAAATTATTTCTTAAGAAATCTACCTCGCATAGTTAAACACGAAGAAAAGAAGGCTAAGTTCATAAAGACGCTGTAATTATGTTGAATTAATCTAGTAATATTGAGGGATTCCTGAATGCTAAGTTTGTAAATATTAATTAGGTAAACATGTTATATTCTAGTGATTTGCACACTATTATTTTATTGAAAAGGAAATAACCTTACTTAATTTTGAGCCCCCTTCCATCATTCTGCAATTTGTCAAACTCCTACGATTTCCAATCAAAAATTTCTCTTACCGAGTTATAAATAAGGCCAAGGTTACCACTTCTTATGTTTCCCGCCTACTGTATCTATATATTCTTTAGTTTTGTATGAAAGAAAATTCAAATAAAAAAAACATTCTATGTATATAAATTAAACATAAGCAATTGTACCAAATGCACAAAAAACTAAAATAAAAGTTATGTTGTTATGTTGTAAGGCCTTACACGTTACAAGATTAATTTTTGGTAAACAGTGTTAAATTAAAAGAATGAAATAATGCCGGAGGTTGACCGAGTCACGTAGAGTACGATAGCGTCGTGGCGGCGATGTGTATGTACAATGTACAATGTACACCAACATATCAGAGCGGGCGAGCGGCGATAAAACCGGTAAATAACGCGGCAAACATCGGCACGTGACCCCGGCAACACCGCGCTGCTCAGCCCGCCATAAACACTGGCGAGCTACACTGAGGGAACGGTTAACTTTGATACTCGTCTAAATTATTTAATTGTAGCTTAAATCTGGAACAGGTACTTATAGAAGGTAATTTTTAAGAGGTCTTAAGAGCGGCACCAGTCCCGTGAAATTCCACGTTTCTATATGCTTACCCCTTAAGGGCAATGTTTACGTACAAAGCCCGTCCCTCGTCAACGGGGTATCCAAAAACATTGATTTATGATTAATTTCATAGAAACTGATTTCAGTGAGTAGAATAATGAAATTACAAATTGCTCAGCCTTAAAAAGTCGTTAGTATATATCGAAATGCTGCTCATTGGAAACGCCAGGTATTTTTTTTGTTCTTTAAGTTGAACCATAAATCAACGAAATCGGATTCGTTAAGGGCTTTGAAAGTTAACATTGGCCTTACAGGGGAAGCAGGAAACGCCATATGTCGTGACTGGAGCCCCCTCTTTATTCGAAACAGCAACTCAAAATTTGTCCATAACACCGTATTTATATCACTAATTAGGATGATTATTTCAGTACACAACACCAGGGAAGAGGTTCATACCTTTTAGTATGTTAGGGATCCTAGTCTTTCCTAAAATAGTAACTTTCCCTTGAAGTTAGGTTATTATATAACCTTATCCAAGGACTAAAAAACTGTCGCTTATGAGTTTAAAATGTTGACGATCAATTTCTCAGCCTCCTGCTCGGCCGGTAATACAGGGGTCGTCACGAATACTAGGATACTAAGATTTATTTATCAGCATAGTTTTGCCTACAGAAAATTAACCATTTAAATATGAGACCAAAATATGTTAAATAGCTATAAACTCATTGGGTGGAGTGTTAAGTTATATTGCGTTGCACGAGTGAAAAACCAGGCTGTCCATAAGCCCAATGTTAAAATTAACATTAGTCTTATGGACGGCCTGGTTTTTCACTCGTGCAACTGGTTTCACTGTACATGAACGATGCTCAAAAACAACGTCTTATCTGGTTTAAATTATGCGATGTGAACTGAAGTTTTACGATATTTCAACAACAGTTTAAACAATTCCATGTAAATATTTTACGTTTAAAGTCATCCATGGGTTTCCAGCATATAACCATCTTTGCCACTCTGGGAGTCTAGAGTTTTTTTCAAGACGAGTTGTTGAATAACGTACCGTGCCGTGTGTTCCATTCTGTGTCTACTTTTTTGTTTGGTTTGATTGTGTTATTTTACTTTTGTCTGCTTTTACAGTTCTGTTTTAGATATTTTCCCCAGCTTTGCATGGTTTGGTCTATTAATATTTTGTTATGTTTTAGGTATTTTTCTCACCTGAAGACGGCATCAGATTCCAAGATCACGAAACGTTGTGAAACTTGGCTTTACTAATCAGTGATGGAAAACGTCCACAATAATATCTTAAATAACATAAACTCACCATAACAATGAATTAAACAAAGTGTTGAATAAAATTAAACATTACGTGAGAATTAGCGAATTTCCCGTATATGGAAGAAGCTATCACCGTAGGTGGCATGGTAAGACCTAGAGCCGGGACGATGATAACTTTTCGTTTTGAAGCCCCGAGATGTCAAAAATACCATTAGTTCAAATTCATCAGAATCAGAAGTTTATTTCCTTTAAAAAAAAATCATTGTCCCAACAAATCGTGAAAGATTTGTCGTTGGGTGTTCACGATTACAATGTTAATACAACAATTAATAACAACATATTACTAAAGAAATACAGCGCTCTAGGCAATGGTGCATAAATTTACATAATTTTTACTACCTTTAAATTAATCATTGCAAATTAGTACATAAATAACGTAAAGTAACACCTAACCCAGCAATATTAAGAAAATCTATCAACTTAATTATGTAACATGAAAAATGTATATCACTAACTTACGTTAGTATTAATGTAAGTAATAAATAAATACAAAACACAAAAATAGATATAAATAATATCGAATACAATTATTTGAACGCAAGTAAAACCTACCTATCCACCACATTTATAAACAGCTATTTATCCCACAAATAGATCTGAGCATACTGCTGAACTTAAAACACTAGTAATCTAAAACCTTCAATTTGCTTGCGCTGTTGGGCATCTGGAAACACGCACTCACTCACACATATGTATGTATGTATATACATACACGCACTATTTTAGTAAATGATGGAATACTTGTTATAATTATTACTCAAAAACCAACAAATTAAATCAGATTTTATGACATTAAAGTCTCTTGAATTTTCAAATCTAAAGGCAACTCATTTGGAACTATGTGACTTAGCATTTTTACCATATGTATTACAAAACCTTGGCAATTTATATTTCTCTAGGGTTCTAAACATGTATTGTTATTTTACGTTTGGTATTTTAAAATTGTGTTTGTTGTAAAATATTTTGATGTTTTTATATTTGTAGAATTCACTTGCGTATAGTGTATTATACCGTTTGAATATACTGGATAGCATTTGCATTTCTGGGTATTTTAGTTTAGAAATCATTAATAAAGTTTTCTTCTGCAAAGATTCTATACGACGTAAGAAACACTGTGATGCAGAACCCCAAATTTCTATCCCATACCGAGTTACTGACTCAAACATTGATTTATATATTATAACAAGAGGAGCGTATATTATAGGGGAGCGTTTTTCTTAAGAAAAACAGCTTGGCAGTGACAGGTTTAAGTTTATTTACAACTGAGTTTATATGGTGATCCCATTTTAATTTAGAATCTATGATTACTCCCAAATACTTTGATCGACTGACTGCAACTTTGGGCACGGACAGTTATTACATTTGTAATCTTTAAGACAATGACAAGAGTGACTTCGTATACCCGGGGCATGCGGTGGAATATTATGGGCCGAATGAAAGTTCAATACTACAGTTTTTTTAGGATTTATTACTAGGTTTTTATCGTGTGCCCACATATTTAATGCACTAAATTCTTCCTGAATAAGTTTTTCTGCAATTGTAAAATCTTTATGTGAAGTAATTAGCGCAGTATCGTTGGCGTACATAGTTAGTTTTCCTTTGAATCGACATAATGCTAAGCTATTTACCCCCACATATGTCTAGGTGTGCAGATGTGCAAACTGGCTTTAGATTTTAGATTTTTGCCTCAGAAGTCCCAATGTTATTCATATGAATGAGAGTTTTATTTGGTTTAGGTCACTTTTTTTCTTAATGCAATTGAATGAAATAAACAGGACTCTGCAGACTGTCATTATTTTGTTTACTATTTACTATTTTCGCTTCTCAAAACGGGATGCACAAGCTGCGCACAGGAAATTCTAGTTAGCTATATAAACTGTATGGAAAAATATTTCACATTGTACAATGCTAATAGGATAGTCCTTAGTTTTCTTATCCATTGCATTACAATTTCTTACCAGAGTTTCATCCAGTTTCACCAAATTTCATCCAATACAGCACATAAAATCGAAATTGAACTAAATGTCTAGATAAAGAAATACCCCCGTAGCAGCAAACCTGCGTACTCAGCGAATTTCCAATGCATATATATATTATCTTAATACCACATAAAGCCACATATCAAGTTTCATCAATATACATTCATAAATAAACGATTTATGACATTTTAATTATTCTCCATAAGAATAACATGGCGGCTGAGTATGCAGGTTTGCTGAAGCAAGGAGCACAAAAAATGGGGTTTTATACAAATATCAATATAACTCATGTAGGTAAAGCCACATACCAAATTTCATTAATTTATTTTCATAATGAAGGGGGATAACACGTTACTTATTCTCCATAAGAATAACATGGGGCTGAGTACGCAGGTTTGCTGCTACGGGATTCATCGGTAAAAAATTGTTTTTTTTTAGCAAATATCAATGGTCCACAACCAGATGAAGTCGTATACCAAGTTTCGTCAGTATACGTTTATAAATAAGCGAGATATAAAATTTTTATTTTCCTCCATAAGAATAACATTAGACAACGTACTGTGTTTAGCACTTTCAATATCTCGGTAACCAATTGACGTAGAGAAATGATCAAAATACAAAATTGTGTGTTTTTTTAAGCTGAATCGAATGAGAAAAACTAAAATTTGACTATTTACAAAATTATATGTAAAAAATTCGAAAAACCCATTTTTGGGGTACAAAACCCCCCCAAAATACCCCTTCGGATAGAGCAATCTGGCTGGTTTTCGAACTTAAAGTCATAAATGTTGCTTTACAAGTTTATACCAAATTTCATCAAAATCGGATAATTTTTACGAGAGTTATCGTGCTCACGGACACACACACACACACACATATATATATATATATATATATATATATATACAGTTTCGAACGAATGGTGTTTTTGGGGTCTGGGGACCTCAAAACGAAAAGTTATCATGGTCCCGGGCCTAGGTCTTACCATGCCGACTACGGTAATAGCTTCTTCCCTATAGGGGAAATTCGCTAAAACATAATTGGAATTTTAAACTTAGGATATGTAACTGAAGTATAGTTTATTGGATTATATTAACCGTCTTAACCTTCACAAACCTTATATGGTTAATTTTACCTTCGCATTTTTACCTCCTTTTTAAAATTGTATTTGTGTCTTAGTCATATTTTTTATTTACTCATACACAAATCGCACTTTAGGGAGTATAATGGCTATCATCGAATTGAACTTTACTTACACTTTTTACAGTATTATAAACTCTATTCCCATTCAGCATGGAATCCAAAAACATAAATTTAGTTAGGAATAGTTGTCTGCTTTGGTTACAGAAACAAAATTAACTTTACTTCGCTGTTGTATTGAATTTAGACGCAATGTAGGGAACACATGGTTCGGTAAACAAAATGATTGAAATAAAATATGGCAAAAAACAGTGTTGTTTGCCAATTAAAAATTTATATAAAAACTAAATAAATGTAGGATATCGTATTTTTCATCATCCCTGGTGTAAGGGAAATCTATTGACACCAACCTGACCTCTTTACGTTCAGTACTTGGATACTTGGAACAGGTGGTTTACACCTAGCCACTGCACGCTATTATTATATGGGATGTTTTAAACACTGGCATGTAGCATATCAGGGTAAAGCTGAGTTCAATACAATTAAGAAACCTGAATCAGAATAAAAACATGTCTTGTGGATTAGCAGATACAGGGTATTCCGTAAATGTTAATATTTTTCGCAAACATGGCCGCCATTTTGAAACGGATAGAGATAAGTGAGTTCTGTTTCACCAAAATTGTTGCCTGTCAAAGGGCTTTAAAATGGTGTAGAACATGACGTATTTTTACATTTGAAAATTCCGAGATTCGAACTAGTGACCCTCAGTTTTTGATACACCCTTGTATTTAAACGAGTTAAAATTATTTTTACGTTTCTCCTTGGGATTGATTTAGTAGCAAATAATTTTATTTCATCCTTCTAGGTCAAGTGGTTCGTCTGCAATCGGTTTGAGACACCTTACGTGAGACATCCTATATATATGTATATATATATTTCCGTAGGCACGATAACTTTTGTAAAGATGTTCCCATATTGATGAAATGTGGTATAAACGTTTAAGACAGCATCTATTTTCATGAGTTTGAAAACCAGACAGATCACACTATTTTAAGGGGGAGGGGGTTTGACCCCAAATATTTTTGTTATCTTTTTATAAATAATTGTTTTTAAACCTAGCTTTGAGTTTGCACCATTGAACTCAGCTAAAATACACAATTTGGTATTTTGATCATCGCTCTACGCAATTGGTTACCGAGGTATTGAAAGTGCTAAACACATTACGTTGTCCAACGTTTTCTTAAGGAGAATAAGTAAAATGTTATATCTCGCTTGTTAATGAACTTGGTATGTGGTGGCTTCATATGGTTGAAGTTTACTGATATTTGCATATTAATCCCTTTTTTCTGGTCTTCATGGCAGCAAACCTGCGTACTCATCAGGTATAATGTTATTCTTATGGGGAATAAGAAAAAAGTGATATCTTGTTTATGAATATATGTCGATAAAACTTGATATATTGCTTCATCTGGTGGGGTTCCATTTTTATTTGCATTTGTTAGATTTTTGTGGTCCTTGATGCGGCAAACCTGCATACTTTCTTCTAATGTTTTTCTTAAGGAGAACAAATACAATGTCATATCTTGCTTATTTATGAGTATGCTTTGATTAAAGTTGGTAAGTGGCTTCAACACGTAGTGAGGTACCATTTGAAATTCGCTGAGTATGCAGGTTTGCTGCAACGGGGGTATTTTACTCTTATTAGATGTTCAATATATGTAACAATTGTTCTTATGCAACGTGATTAGGACCTACTATAATAACTACATAAAGAGGCGTTCGTTAATCTGACCTCTCAGTTATGTGTTTTCCGCAGCCCGCACACTCCTGGTTGCCCGTGGTCGCCGTGCCGTTGGTCACGCTCTTGGGTGCCTGCGACTTGACGTCCAGCGACATCCTGCCTGTAACAGAGACACCCCAGGGTCAGCGATCGGGACGTCACTCGCGCAACAGAGTTACAAGAGAACTGTAGAGTTAACAACAGAATGCAGTTGGAAAGCGAGCCATGCACCAGTTGAAGAGAGTTACTAGTCAAACATTAGTACCCTATAAAGTAGTAGCTCTACCTAAAGGCATTTTGCAATGTGAATCTTTTTTCACGTAAAAAACCGTATAATATTTGTTCTATATTATGATTATTCTTACTTTAGGGAATTGATTGCAGTTATATGCCATACCAAATACAAATAAGACAATCTGCAGCGAATCCTCTACACATTCAGAGACTCAAGCTTGCAAACTAACATTGAATACACAGGGAGTTCCTTATTTCAACTGACGGAGTCTCCTAAATTAATTTTGGATTTAACTGACGGATAACGTGTTCATCGAGTTAAAAGAGTCTGAGCAGGAGGCTGAGAACTTGAAGTGATCTGGTTATTAAATACAATAAATTCGTCGACTTTACATAAACATTTGCAATCTTTATGTTTTAAAATCTATAGATCAAGATCTTGTGACTTGTAAATACATTTATTTTATATTTCTGTTTAAAATATGTTATCAATCTACAGTCAACAAAAAGATAAACAAATAATTTGTATTGTTAATTTACGTTTCATCTGGAACGAAATTAATATAGTTTAGTAATTAAAGCTCCGTCAGATCATTGCCTAAATTAACGAAGGATTTGAATTGTTTTCAAACATCAAATTGGTAACTTGATCCGCGCAAATCTACATTTGTCGTACTTACCCATCGTGGATTGTGGGAATCACAAATAACATTAGTTTTAGTTAATTACGTTACTGATAATAAAGAGATTTTAATTTAAGTATTTCACAATTTTTCTTACTCCAAGTTAGTAAACAGAATATAACTCTATAGTTAGTTACTATACAGCATTTTCCTAGTTTAAAGAATATAGAAGAGTTATTCATACTATGTGAATACCGTCCCAATAATCGGTATGAACTTACCAGACACAAAGTTAAAATAATCCGTCCTTACCCGAGGATGTACAGGGTCACAAGTCAGACAACGGTCGTAATCCAATAGTCCGTTATCAAGCGCCAATTAGGCCAAGTTAGGCCTGCGTGCCTCTCTCTCTCACTCTCGGCTATTTACACGCAATTATCCCAGTATTTAGCGCGGCCCCGCCAAGATTACCGCTTATTATCCCTGGGCCACGTTTACTACTAATTACAACGAATGTCCTGGCTTGTGTGCTTGTGTGCGGGTCGGATGGGATGGTCTAACGCCTCAGATTACGGCGGGGTCGAGGTGTTAGATTGTGTAACAGATTGGACGAGTGAGGTAGGTTTAAAACGTGGATGGGAAGTTTCTGTAAACAATTTAATTCTTATCACAGTATTTTTTGAGTCGGTTCAGATGTATTTTTTAGAACATTTTTTGGAGGATAAGTTCATGCTCTGGTTTATTCTAACAAATAAAATTAAACTTTAATATTTCTAGTTTACAGTAACTCAGTGAACTTTATTATAATTCAGATCTCTTTTTACTGGAATTGCTGTTCGAAACCTTAGCCACTCATATTTGTACTATAACAATAATTGTTTTATTAAACTCGTAAAATTATAATGTAGTAATGGACAATGACAGTAAAAAATAAAATTATCTGATTAATTCACCGTAAAAACTTTAATGTAAATACTTTCAATGGATTCATTCAAAGGCAACGAGCTTACACACGTAGCCCTACACACGTAGCGCCCTAAGCTTACACACGTAGTGCCCTATGAATTAAGAACACAACAGAATGATTTATACTTTACTAAAGAAAGTTATATAAGTGTTCAATATTGTTTTAAGCAGATGCCGGTGATAACTACAGACAAAGTTAATTCTCTCACCATGTGCAGTAATATAATATGTAACGTAACCAAAAACCGTCTAGCTACACAAACAAAGGGTAAACTACTGGAGTGGAGCCGCGCCTGTCATCGACGTGAAGTTGCCGCCTTAACTCGCTGAAGGTGAGCCTTAACTAATTAAAGGGCCGGCATCAGTCGGGCCCGGCCGTCCAAAGTACAAACATTAATCAAACCCGGGAACAATGTGGAGAATCTCCTCGATCTTAACATATTTAACTAATTACCGGGAAATAACTGGGGTAAATTAATGCTTTGAGTGACGAGTGCGGAATGTGGGGAATATCCGGACAAAGTGAGAATGCTACAAAGAGAGTTGGTGGTGGTGGCGCTTCAGGGGTTTACCCGCTCTTCGCTCACTCGCCCCCTCACCCCCCCCCCTAACCTAACACTTGCCTACAGGCCTGTTCTGTAATATTGACACTTGTATATTTATATCTTGTCTGATGTGGTCAGCGGCTCCGTGCCTTTGTGCAACTTTACTTTTGTTTGCTGCCCCGCCCTAACTCCTTCGGTGGTTTCGACTTTGGTATTATGTTCTGGCAATATGTTTCGCGAGGAAGAAGTGGATACATGACCCACCATTATTTGAGTTGAGATTTATGTCATGGAAAAAGTTGAATCTTTGAAAAATGTAGAATAGATATATCCTTACCAGTATTTACGTTTTGTTTTAAACATAAATTCATTTAAAAAAATACCCCTGTAAGGCTAAGATTACATAGAATCCTTAAAATTGTTTTTGCATTTTTATTTGTTAACATTTAAATATATCTTTTAATTTTACTGCAAAGCACTTATTGAAATAAAACGGATTCCATTATTATGTTCAGGGATGTGTTTGTGGTAAAATGTATCTTCCCAGCTAAAACGTCATTGTCCACGTTGGAAACGTAAGTATGGTTTTACCTGTTATATTTTACAGTCTGATTCTGACAAACCACACGAGTATTCAAACAAATATTAGGTTACCACTAATACCGTTTTTAATAGTTTAAACGTAGTAAAAAAGGTTTACAAGTAGTAGACATGTACCGGAAAAAGTAAACAAAATACCTGGGACTAAATGTCCTTGAAAAACCTGTCATCACCATAGATATTAGTGTACTACACAGTTGTTAATAAACCGTTCCTAAAACACACAAATATCAAGGAAATAAAATCAAAGCTTTGTGGAAACTAAAAACATTTAAACCATACAAACATATATTTATATTTAACGATTAATTCAAATGGAAGTACGAACTGTATGCAGAATGAAGAAACGCTTTCAATTATCCAATATCTCTAAAGTATATGCATTTAAATCGTTTCAGCTTGGGGAAAATATTGAATATAAAAGTCACAATTTTTTGTATATTACTAGTTAGTTACGTATTTATCTGAATATGTCAAGTGATTGAACTAGGATAGTTAGAAGGTGAAGGAATGATTTTAAATATTTAAAAACTAATTTTATTTGTATAAACTATTGTACTTTTACTGACAGAAACAGATAGGCTGCTCAAAACCCCTGCTCAGCTGTTGGCTGCCTGGGACTGCGGTAGCTGTTTGGTTGATGCGGGTAATTTTGCGGGCCGTTCGAAGCCCACTTGAAGGGTTGACAACTAATGTTAAACTGACAACTTGGTCTTTGCAAAGTTTTGGAAATACAGCAACTTTATTTAAAATCACTAGATTCTTTTATCTTTCTTATGTAAAAAATGTTCACTCGTTAATTGTATATGCAAAGCATACAATTTGTTAGATTTAAAATACATTATTTTGGACGAAAAATACCAATATTCAAAAAAGAGTCAAACACAAAAAAGAAAAATACGCAAAAAGAATCATAATACTAACTTATTATAATTGTGTGCTATTTTGTAGAGGAACTGCAACGTGTTTTGTAGCTCATAATAGACCCACAGATTCATATGATAAAATAATTAATTTTTCAGGTTAGTTGTATAGAAACATCTTTATATCTATAAAAGGCAAAGCCCTGGCTGACTGACTCACTCATCACTAATTCTCCTCCTTCCCATGTAGGTAGAGACCTGACGTTTTGTACACTGATTTTTTAGGCATAAAATAGGAAAACTAAATGGTTTTCATCCTGATCTGACCTTAGGGCTCCGCCAGAGACTCCGACAAAGTTCCCATGTATTCGAGATATACAATTTTTATTTTTTTCCATAAGAATAGCATTAGACAACGTACTGTGTTTAGCACTTGCAATATCTCAGTAACCAATTTACGTAGGGCAATGATCAAAATGCCAAATTTTTAAGCTGAATTCAATGGTATGTATTAAAATTTGATTTAATAAAAATTACATGTGAAAACCCCCAAAAAAACATTTTTGGGGTACAACCCCCCCAAACCCTCCATTGGATGGTGTGATTTGTCTGGTTTTCGAAGTCGTTCTAATAAATAGTACTTTACACATTTATACCAAATTTTACTGAGGTCGGACCTTTATTATGAGAGTTATCGTGCTTACGGACACACACACACACACACACACACACACACACACATATATAGATATAATATACACTAGTGGCTTGGAGGGGCAATAGCCTCTAACCTTGCTCCAAGTAGGAACACATGTCAGTTTGTAAATCACATGTTTTAATGCAAACAAATGCAGAGTTTTAAATCCCCATGCTTATCTTATGGTGGATGTTTTACGTTATTTTTCGTTTGCTGGCAAATTTTTAGAAATACTGTTATTTTTCCCGAGTCCCTGGGATCAAGACCTTTAATTTGAGCCGTCTCTCATCATCCTGCGATTTGCCAAACTCCCACAATTTTGACTTAAAAATTTCGCTTACAGAATTATATATAAAGATATGCATATATATATATATATATATATATATATATATATATATATATATAACAATTTGAACGAATGGTGTTTTTGACAAAACAAAAAGTTATCATGGTCTCGGGCCTACCATGAGACCTACGGTAATAGCTTTTTCCCTAAAGGGGAAATTCGCTAAAAGGCACAGTTATAAGCTCTACTATATATTTTATTTCATAAGATAACAAGCCACGGGCCGATCTCCGCACAGGGCTCTTGCAGTTATAAAGCCAGATATTTCAACAATTTTTTAGCGAATTTCCCCTATAGGAAAGAAGCTATTACCGTAGAACTCATGGTAAGATTTTAGCCCGAGACCATGACAAATTTTTTATTAGGTCCCCAGATGACTAAAACACTATTCTTCCAAATTTATATATATGTATATATATATGTGTGTGTGTGTGTCCGTGAATGCGATAACATGAGTAAAAAACGTCCGATTTCGATGAAATTTGGCTCAAATGTGTAAAGTGACATTTATGACTTTAAGTTTGAAAACCAGAAAAATCGGGCAATGGGAAGGGGGGTTTATGGGGGTTTTAAATTTTTCAAAAATCAGTTTTTTTGCATTTTTTACCCTAAAATTTGTAAAACACTTAATTTTGGTCTAGACCATGTTACAGAGCTTAAAAAACAAACAATATAGTATCTTGAATTATTAAGCTAGGTTAAGTGGTTGCGGAGAAAATCCAAAAAAACCTGCTCATAAAATCTCCTATATTAATCTTATGGGAAAAATGTTTTTGGCTTTTCCTAAGTTAATTTTAATGTAAACTTCACATTTGCTTTTACCAATCAACTCAGCTCCACAAAACAATCATTTTGGTGTTTAAATTGTGATTCTACATCCAACCGTTGCAGAGATATTCAAAGTGCTAAACACAGTACGTTGTCCAATGTTATCCTTATGGAGAATAAATAAAATTTGATATCTCCATTATTAACGAATGTATATTGATGAAACTTGGCACGTGGGGTGATGTAGTACTGGTATATTGATATTTGCACAAAAAATTGATTTTTTGTTGATTATCCCCGTAGCAGCGAACCTGCGTACTCAGCCCCCATGTTATTCTTATGGAGAATAAGTAAAATGTAATGACTCCCTTAACTATGAACATAAATTAATAAAACTTGGTATGTGGCTTCACCTTGTTGAGTTATATTGATATTTGCATAAAAACCCATTTTTTATTTTCTTGTTGCAGCAAACCTGCTTACTCATCTCCCATGTTATTCTTATGGAGAATAATTAAAATGTTATATAGTGCTTACTTATGATTGAATATTGATTAAACTTGGTATGTGGTAATTTACCTAGTTAAATTATATTTATATTTGCATAAAAACCAATTGTTTGTTTCCTTGTTTCAGCAAACCTATGTACTCATCACCAATGCTATTTTTATGGAGAATAATTAAAATTGTATATATCGCTTATATATGAATATATTTTTATGAAACTTGGTTTGTGGCCTTATATGGTATTAAGACATATATTATGCATTGGAAATTCGCTGAGTACGCAGGTTTGCTGCGACGGGGGTATTTCATTTTACTTACCGTTACCATTGTGGTCACAAAGTAAATCAATCCCAATAAGAGTAGCATTGCATCTACGACTGACTATGGAGCTGAGCATTATATTGACATACGATGATTTAAAATAGCCTACTCTTTTTTCCAACTACTCAGAACAATGTGAAAAAGGTTTCATTAAATTCGGTAAAATCGATTTCAGTAATAAGCGAAAAAATACCCTATATATGTAACAGACGGTCACACTTTTTTAAACGCCAGTTTTGATTTCTCTGATGTAAGAAACATCAAAATACCGAACAAATTCAAAGTATTGAGCTATGTACAGACACAACCTTTATTTTATTTAAATAGATCGATAGATTCAGTCATCAGCTACTTAAGAACCTTATTACATGCCATGGTTGTACTTATGCATAGTTTGTAAAACTGTATTACATGTCTCTAAATGTATACATGCCATTGTAATCATACTAATATATAATAAACGCTATCAGGAAACTGATACATACTTTCTCCCTTTCAGCCCAACTTTAATGAATAAATTACTTTTTATTTACCAAATATAAAATACAAAGCACGGTCGAATGTACAGAAAATGTTGTAAACAAGTGGTTTTCAAAAACATCCACCCAAATCCCTGTTTTGGAGGCACTACAGAATCCGTTGCTACACACGTGGTTTTAAGAGGGGAAATGCCCCCTATTCCCCTTTGGCAGGATTATTAAGGGACAACATATTTCGAATTTACTCTGTTGGCCAATGCTAACGTGACAAGCATATCAAGTTTGAACGAAATTTATCAGTAAATAAGAGAGAAATAGTAATTTGTTATTCCCCATAAGGATAACATTGGACAACGTACTGCGTTTACCGCAAAATGAACATTTAAATTTTCCCCACGACCAGCAATTGTAGAATAGTAATTCATAATACTAAATTATTTAGTTTTTTGAGCTCTTTTTAATGGTAAATAGTAATACTTTTTTATATTTATGTTTTTACATGAAAAACCCAAAACAACTGAATTTTTGATGTTTTAAGACCTGTAATTTCTGAACCTGAATTTTTAAAGAAATTCGGGTAGTGTAATTTTGTTGGAAAACTATAGCTCTACAAACGACTAAAGTTTAATTAAAATCTTTAGAGCCGTTTTTCAGAAATTTTGATTTTTCATGTTTTTTGGGGGATAATTACCCTTAAAAATCCAAAATTCAAAAATAATAAAAAGTGCCTGGAGATATCGTAGATTAGTACCTACATACCAAATTTCATATAAATCGGACTATTAGTTAGGGCTCTAGCTCTGTACACATCCATATAGACAGACAGACAGACAGACAGACAGACAGAAAGACAGATAGACAGACAGAAAGACATACAGAAATCACGAAAAATCACTTTTTTGGATTCAGAGAGCACCAAAACGAATATTTCCACTAACAACTCAAATTCGAAAATTTTGTCGAAAACAATACTTTTTCCATATACTATGTATAACGGGAGAAAGTAAAAATGGGATGGTGTTTGTCTGTCTGCTTTTTGTTCCTCAGTGACTCAACAACTACTGAACCGATTGGCATGAAAATGTACAGGAACTTTCCTTATATACCAAATAAACACATAGGCCTATTTTCGTTTTGAAAATCCTATAGGGCTTTACCCCACGGTGGTTCAAGGTTCCAATGTATTCCTTATGGACATTCATTTTCGTTAGAGCTGATGAAAATACAAACAGCTGATCTTGATTCGTAGTTTTTCCACGGGCTAACGACGGAATGCAGCACAGAACTGTTTAGTTTTTCTTCTCTGAATGTTTTTCCCGTTGCGAAGCACGGGATTTGGAGCTAGTAGTTAATAATAGCTTCTTTCCTATAGGGTAAATTTGCTAAAAGCCGCGTATCCTGATTTTAATTTGGCTAAAATAGTTTTAGTTTCCGTTTCACGTAAAATTTGTAATACTGTGCGTCTGTGTGTGTCCGTGGAAATATATTACATTTGTTTTTGAACTTTGACGACCTCTATGAGTGAACAACGTTTTTATTGTAGTCTGATGATGAGGGCATGATCCCTCTAAACCGGTAGCCTACGGAAAACAAGGTAAAATAAACCATTTTTGTATTCACAAGTGATCCAGGACCTTAACAAATACAATGAAGTTAATAAAAGGTTTTTCAGGTTAAAGATGTTTTAGCAATGAAATATACTATTATGAATTGTATTTTCCTACACCATACTCTAGCCATTATTTTAAAACTTGTAATCCAACTTTTTTATTTATTGTCTCTAATACAATTCTTCGAAGCCCCAACGACATTTTACGCGTTTTACGCGTATTTATGCGTAAATATCTTAACCATCTTAACTGCTACCTCTCATGTCAGTTTAACACATTTTCATCCAACAAAATGACCAGAAGGAGTGAGACGGCCCGGGCCAGCTGCGACGCAGGATCTGTTGTTTGGCCGGAAGGGACTCACTGTTCTCTCCCTGTGTTTATTCATATGTGATATTAACATATTGATCCCGATGTTCATGCAGCATTTGGTTTTGTTTGCAGTTAGACTATTTGTGGTGATTGTAATTTTCAATTAAAGTGTGTTTATGAATAACAAGTATTTGCTCTATAATAATAGGTAAGTTTATGAATTCGTGCTGGTCTTGATTTCAATTATATGACGTTATAACTCACAAACTGCCTGTTTTATACATCCTAACATATCAACATTTAAAGTGAAAACACCAATGATACAAGGCAAAAATGTAAATTCCAACATGAAAAACATTTTTACCAAATGCGCCCGGAATATGTGTAATTCAAAACTTATAAAAAATTACCAGAAGAATTCACGATAATTAATCATACAGAAATTTTAAGAAATAATAAATAACTACTTTAAAAGTGGTTTTACAATATTTATAATTTTTCTGACTCCTGATTAAGTTGATATGATTATAATTATTATATCTATATACACTTACGAAAACCTAAAACCTAACCATATGCATAGTATATAATTTGTTATTGAAAGGTTATCATGCAAACAATAAATGAATGTCTGTGCACGCGAATAGTACCAAAACCCACGACTGTAAAACTACCGGTGGATGGATTCTGTCTATGAGCTAAGCACCTGTAATGTGTGTGCTGCAATTAGGTACATCCCGCGTCTGGTATCAACGGTTGACCGGCGCGGTCGGCTTCTTATTTACACAAGTTTTATTCTTTCAATACACACAGATTCTCAGTATTATTTTCCTGAAACTACAACTTTGGGAAAATAATCTGTATATAATTTGTATTCATATAACTTTGCCTCCTTAATAATAATCAATACATGACTTCTCACAGACATTAAAACACCTGGATTTTAGCGAATTTCCCCTATAGGTAAGAAGCTATTACCGTAGGTCTCATGGTAAGACTTAAGCCCCAGACCATGATAACTTTTTGTTTATATATATATATATATATATATATATGTGTGTGTGTGTGTGTGTGTGTGTGTGTGTCCGTTACCGTGATAACTTTTGAAAGAAACACCCGATTTTGATGAAATTTGGCACAAATGTGGAGAGTAGCATTTATGAATTTAAGTTCGAAAACCAGATCGATCGCACTATGGGAAGGGGGCTTTATGAGGGTTTACAATTTTCCAAAAATAGGTTTTTTGCAAATTTGACCCCAAAATGTTAACAACACTCAATTTTGGTTATAGCCATTTTATAGAGCTTAAAAAAAAATAATTTAGTATTTTTAATCATTAACCTAGGTTAAGTGGTTGCGGAGAAAATCCAAAAAAACGTGTCCCATGTTAATCTTATAGGAAAAAGGTTTTTAGATTTTTCTCAAATAATTTTACTAAAAACTTCACATTTCTGTTTATTAATGTGCTTAGCTCAACAAAACAATCATTTTGGTGTTTTAATCGTTGTTCTACGTCCAACCGTTGCAGAGATATTCAAAGTGCTAAACACAGTACGTTGTCCAATGTTATCCTTATGGAGAATAAATAAAATTCTATATCTCGATTATTTTTGAATGTATATTGATGAAACTTGGTATGTGGCTTCAACTAGTTGTGGTATATTGATATTAGCACAAAAAACAAGTTTTTTGTTGATAGTCCCCGTAGCAGCAAACCTGCATACTCGGCCCCCATGTTATGCATATGGAGAATAAGTAAAGTTGTATATCTCCCTTAATTATGAAACTAAATTAATAAAACTTGGTATATAGCTTCACCTGGTTCAGTTATATTGATAATTTAAAAAAAACACATTACTTATCTTCCTCGTTGCAGCAAACCTGCGTCCTCAACCCTAATGTTATTCTTATGGAGAATAAATAAAATGCTATATATGACTTATTTATGGATGTATTTTTGTGAAACTTGGTAAGTAGCTCTATGTAGTAGTGAGTCAGATATATATGCATTCGAAATTCGCTGAGTATGCAGGTTTGCTGTGACGGGGGTATTTAACTTTGCGATTAGTTATATCATATTGGTTTATGCTCTCAACGTGGAGCTAACCATTTATTTATTTAAATAGAATGATTTATAATATGTGTCCCTCTACAGTTTCTCTCAATTAATCATAGTTTTACTTCCACCTATCCATTAACTAACCCCTCTCGCATTCTTAGTTTTTTCTTTCTGAATATTATACTTAGTGTCTGCACATGTTGTGCAAATTAAATAAAAAAATTTAAAAAACAGTTTAAATTATTTCTGTTATTTGTCTTAGTTTTTCTACTCGATATTATTTCAAAGCAAACTTTAAAGTTGCTAGCTAGCAAATCTTTCCAAAATGTACTGTTGTAACTAAATCGTCTAAAAATGTTCTCCTCTTATTTTCCCAAATCCCAGGGCATTATCGTTCCAGATAGAGAGAACACAGCCAAACAATTTACGGCGGTGTGAGGACCATCAGCGGTGATCGGTTTATAAGGGAGAAAAAACGAAGAATCAGCTCCTGAGCGACTCATTTATCACGGAACCGTTATGATCTATAAAAATGGAGTGTCCAAATAAAGAGCGGGGGATGATTTAAGAGGGTGGTGGGAGGGGGAAGGGGGAGGAGTCACAGTGACAGAAGCCCCGGGCGCGACACCAAACTAAGTGATCAATGTAATGTCTCAAGTTGAGCAATATCGGGACAATATGACGGTGCCGGGGGCGCGACGCAACTTGGCCCAAAAACCTGACCCCGACCCCGCCACTCGCAGCGCCACCGCGGCCAACTTGGGCTCTCAATCTGCCGACAGTTGGTAGTAATTGGGCGGCATCTGGACTTGTCTCTGGGGGGAATCGCAGCTTATTACAACTACAGACATTATATCACTCGACAAAGACTTGATGACTCGCGGCCCATTAGGAACTTGGCCGGAATTCAAATTTTAAAAATTCGTTTTGCTCTATTCACGGTTTAAATAAATCTAAGCTATAATTTGATTATATTTTGGTAGCTTCTTTATTTTTTTAAAGAAAGTTATTTATAAGATTAAACTATCGATAACATGTTGTCATTTACTGTTTAAAGTTATTAAAAAAACTCAAGTGAAATGAATGAAGGTTTGAATTAACGTTACTATTAGTTCATTCACAATCGTGGTTTCATTGTGACAAAAATGACGTTTTTTTAGTACCATTACCTTATGACTTATTTCTACGTCTCGTTGATTGATTATTTAATCTAATTGAGCTTCGTCACATTTCGTAGGCTTAAACTAGTTGGGAATGACCAATTCCTTCATGCCAAAACCCAAATGGCAAATATAAATAAAAAATAAATTCAGAACAAAATAAATCGGATACGTGTTTATAAACATCGATACAGGAATTAAGTAAGAATAAGTATTTCCCCTTTAAGTGTCAGGAAGCTTACGAATTAATACGTTTAATTAGTGTTGTCCTGTTGACTTGGGTATGGTTTGTTTAAATTTATAACACATTGTTTCACTTCATGTCTTTATCTAAAATGTCTCTTCTACTGTAAAATAACCTAAATAATGGCATCGTTTTTATCTATGATATTATTTATTACTCAGGGCTAACGTAATGTCTCCGCATGCCACAAACTGATTTAAATCTGTCGTCCCGTTTCCACCCCTCCCTTATTAGCTCTCATATCGTTACTGAGCGCGCAGTGTACACCACTCTAGCTCTAGTTGCACAGGGAGTGGTGCGATGTGGGAGAAGACTTGTCTACTAATTAACCAGCTGTGATCGATGCCCGCCGGCGCGCGTGTGTGTGTTGGTGTGCGCGTGTGTGTGCCGGTGTGGTCAGGCGGCTCTTTCACTGCACTCAATTAGCCCATTGATTGCACATACCCGCACACTCGCCACATAAAGTTCGGCCGCCCCCATGCCGCGTCTCATCACGGCGCTAATTGATCAAAAAATATTGATCTTGTGAGGTAAATACATGTCGAATCTCGCCCGTATTGACACGCGTGGACCACCATGGAATTGTAAACCTGATTAATTCCGGATATCTAGTTGACTGACAGCGGCTTGTTGGTTTAGAGTTTAATCCGCCAGGCGCGTGCAGCTGGGGCCGTGATGTGTTTGCGCGGGGAAATGAGGTGTTTTAAGTTGTCATAGTGTGCATAATTGTGGCGCTGGACGGGCGGGGCGGGGCGGGGGGTATCTAATGTGATCAATGTAGATCACATTACATGGTGTGACCTGGGTTGGAAAGTGGGAGGATATGTGATTAGGAGAGGATCGTACTGGTACTGGAGTTAGGTTTCGAGTTTATGCGGATTTAATTTTCAAGATAAATAAATTTTAAATAAATGTAAATGTTGAGCAATGTAGAGAGAACACCGTATTCAAGAGGTGGGTTGACATTTATTCAGAAATTTTTAATTCGACTATTTGTTAATACTTTCTTTCTACGTATAACATGATGAAGAAACCAAAGACGAAGTTTAAATATAAAAAAATAATAACTGGATTAATTGGTAAGTGCCACTTTTGTATTGAAACATACCATATTTAAAACCTCTTATAATATACACGAATTAACAAAATGTATAGGTATTTGACAAAAGTAAAATGTTTTCAATCTAACCGATAATAAAAAGTTAAATTTCTTAACGGACTGTATGATGTGTTTCTTAATAAGATTAATACAATGATACAATGATTCTTAATATAATGATACTTTATACTTGAGTCTTATTACTAAAGTTAGAGAATTTAGAGACTGCAAGATCAGTAGTAAATTTATCTAACTACTAAAGTAGATGATAGTCTAAGCCTTTTCCTGCTGTATTACTTCGAATTACTGATAGAATTCTTTTTTTTTATTTGTTCCACTGCGCTGAGAAAGTTACAATCCTTGAACAACTTTACTGCAATTCACAACTGAAAATTAATTGTACTTGATTAAACAAAAGAGAAGTGTATATAAATGTCATTATGTCAAAGAAGTTCACGATCAAAAGTATATTAAATCAGGAGAATATGTATATAATACAATTCTACTGTACGACTTAACGTTGCTTCCAACAAACAAAAAATTAAATATAATTTCATATTTCGATTTGTTTTGATTTATTTCTTCATATTGAGTGATTAAATGGATTTGTAATAGGAACTACTTAAGCAAACGTTCTCCCGCTGCTGGCGTTAGGAAAGGCCACGCCATAAGCCATAGCCAAGCTGTGCTGCAGTGGACACGGTCAGAGCCAAGATGATGGAGGGTGAGGGCAACTGGGGATACGCCACGGCTAGACCAGGGCATCCTCCGCAAAAAGTAGAGACCTTAACAAGATTTTGTCGACCAGAAAGAAGTGAGTTCTGAGCGTACGTTTAAAGAAGAGTAGGCCTAGTCTGGAGCCATGAGGAAAAGTTCCCGGGTTAGTGTACAAAAGAGTATAGAAGGGTAGAAACTATGTCTGGTAGAAGCCCCACACTCCAGGCTGGTCACTGGTGTGTAAAAATGCATTTTCCCACCACTCCCTAAACAAATTGAAACCACTTAAATAGCTATTATTTGATTTGCCACTATTGAGAAAACCCTCATACTGATGTTGCAGCTAAATATGTACCAACAACCACATCGCTATCAAATTTACGCAAATCACAACCATACTAGATCACAGCCGCCACCGCCAGGCTGCTGTCCGCGTGATGTATGTAAACACCCTCGGCGGTCAGCGTCCCTTATGAAAGATAAATCAGCGGTCACCACCCGCAAGATTTGCAGCCGGGACGTGGGCCGAGAGATAAGTTAGGGACAATTTGTGCGGGTGATTAGTAGGTCGGTCGGGCTGCGGTGGCCGGCCGCTGCAGTTTGTCTGGCTCGGACATTCCTCCAGCGATCCTCAATTGAGTTCACCCTTTGTTCAATTTATACCGGCTATCCATTTCGACTTCGATTAGGACTAACAGCTCTTACTGCTGTCGTAATTCAGGTATTGGACCCAGAGGTGCGGGAATGGGATTCGACCGGGCTCTTTGACTGAGGTGGAAGATCAAACGCGATGTGAAGGGTTCTAGTTATATGTTTGGAATGCTGCAGTACACATGATTAATAAAGTTGGATAAGATTGAATTAAAAAAAAAATGTACATTGATGAAAATATTTTATAAAGAAAGTTTCATCGAACACATATTACCTAAAATTAAAATCAAAAAGTGATATTTTGTAACACAAAGTGGTATTGTATTATTTTGTAATACTTGTTTCCTGACAAATTATTATATATTTGTAAAAAGTTAATAAGCTTTTTAAAGTTGTATGGTCGTTATAAGACTTAAATATTATAACTATTAATTATATTAATATATTATTTAAATAATATATTAATTCTGACTTGGCTTTAAACATCTCAACAATATAGTTGTAATTTATTTAGGTTTATCGATAGATAAAAAGAAGATAACAACGTTGATTTTTAATCTTAAATAAAATAAAACTTACATAAAAAACAAATCAACCTTTTATTATTTCACTTTGAACACTATATGATAATACTTAAAAGGAACATGTAGTCACAAATTACAAAGTTACATATATTCTATAAGAGTTCAAAAGCTAGATGGAAGTTCAAAATTAGACTGTTACGAGTACAATTTCATTCTTTACGTTTTATTGTATAACTACACCAGTTTCGTTTTTAAAGGGATTAAACGATTTTAGAAGAAATTTGCCAAGATAAAACTTTGATGGACTCCCCAGAAATCAAATCTACACCTTCAAGCGAAGTCTACGGAGTTTACCGATTTAAAAATCCTAACATCAATGTTTTACATTTTAATATTTTTTTTAAAACGTACTATGTCTTGTTTATTTATTAAAATGCATTTATCCTAAAAGTGTTATCGTCCAGACCCCGGTAAATGAGTTGTCGCCGCTCGTCGCCCGGGGCCGCCCTGACTTGGCCTCAGACAGCGGCGACGATAATGTGATAATGTCACCCTGGCAGGGCTGGGAGATTACTGCTCACAATTATTAGGATGAAAATTGATATTGCTGTATACACAATTTGTAACTCAAACTGCACAATGTGAAAGTACAATATATTTTATCGAGGATACTGTTAAACGTAACGATTGTGTGAACAAAATACTTTCTTATTTTTCAAGACAGTAAATGAAAATATTTTAAAACCTGTTTCACACTTTTTCAGACTAAAAGACATGATAAAAATTTTAATTATGTTATTTTTTATAATTTAATCTAAAATTTGAACGACACAAAATTATTTTAAACTTAGCTCCTCGCCAAGTTGAGCCCTAATGGGCTGCGAGCCATCAAGTCTTTGTCGAGTGATATAATCTCTCTAGTAATAAGCTGCGATTCCCCCCAGAGACAAGTCCAGATGCCGCCCAATTACTACCAACTGTCGGCAGATTGAGAGCCCAAGTTGGCCGCGGCGGCGCTGCGAGTAGCGGGGTCGGGGTCAGGTTTTTGGGCCAAGTTGCGTCGCGCCCCCGGCACCGTCATATTGTCCCGATATTGCTCAACTTGAGATTACATTGATCACTTAGTTTGGTGTTGCGCCCGGGGCTTCTGTCACTGTGACTCCTCCCCCTTTCCCCTCCCTCCACCCCCTTAAATCATCCCCCGCTCTTTATTTGGACACTCCATTTTTATAGATCATAACGGTTCCGTGATAAATGAGTCGCTCAGGAGCTGATTCTTCGTTTTTTCTCCCTTATAAACCGATCACCGCTGATGGTCCTCACACCGCCGTAAATTGTTTGGCTGTGTTCTCTCTATCTGGAACGATAATGTCCTGGGATTTGGGAAAATAAGAGGAGAACATTTTTAGACGCTTTTTTAGACGAAAAACAGTTCATTTTAATGGTTTGTTAACTAGCGATTTAAATTTTGCTTTGAAAGTGTATCGCTTAAAAAATTAAGAAGTATAACAGTTAATAGAAGTATTTGTTTAACTTGTATTGTTTTAGCGAATTTCTCCTATGGGGATGAAGCTATTACCGTAGTCGGCATGATAATACCTAGGCCCGGGACCATGATAACTTTTCGTTTTGAGGTTCCCAGATGCCAAAAACACCATTCGCTCTAGTATATATATATGCTTACGTGAGCACGATAACTCTTGTAAAAAATATCTGATTTTGACGAAATTTGGTATAAACGTGGAAAGCAGCATTTATGACTTTAAGTTCGAAAACCAGACAGATCGGCCTATCCAAAGGGGTATTTTCTGCGGGGTTTCGTACCCCAAAAATGGGGTTTTTGAGTTTTTACATATAATTTTTGAAAAAGTAAAATTTTAGTTTTTTTTAATTGGAAAAAGCTTAAAAATACGCAAAATTTGGTGTTTTTATCATTGCTCTACGTCAATTGGCTACAGATATATTGAAAGTGCTAAACACAGTACGTTGTCCAATGTTATTCTTATGAAGAATAAGAACAATTGTATATCTCGCTTATTTATCAACTTGTAATGATGAAACTTGGTATATTGCTTCATATCGTTGTGGTCTATTGATATTTGCATAACAAACAATTTTTTGGCTGATTGTTCCTGTAGCAGCAAACCTGCGTACTCAGTCCTCATGTTATCCTTATGGACAGTAATTATGAACATAAATTAATAAAACTGGGTTTGAGGCTTTACCTATTTGATTTGTATTTATATTTGTATAAAATCCCATTTTTTGTGTTCCTTGCTTCAGCAAACCTACATTCTTAGCCGCCATGTTATTCTTATAGAGAATAATTAAAATTTCATTAATCATTTATTTATGAATATATAGACTATTAATGTAATTTGGTATGTGGCTTCATGTGGTATTAAAAATCACTTGTGGGTAACATATATATTCATTGGAAATTCGCTGAGTACGCAGGTTTGCTGCTACGGGGATGTATATATATATATATTGTTTTTAGTTTAAATAGGTTCTTGATGGCATAAGCTTAAAGACAAATTGTATACAAACCGAGCAGAGTGATCGAAAAGAAAACACTAAAAATGCGAGAGGGTTAGTAGTGGACAGTTGGAAGAAAAACTATGAGTAAAATAGGGTAACTGGTACTGTAGAGGAAAACATACAATTCTTTTGTTATTTAAAGACATTGTTAAACCTAAAAACAAGGCAAGCGCCCTAAGTCAAACAAATGTGCTTAACGCAATTAAAAAAAAAACCTAAGTGGTTCAATATCTGTGAAAAATAATCTATTAATTATACAAATGGAGGACATAATATTACATGCAGAGGATAATCCTAATAGTGAATGATTCGAATGTAAAGCTTAAATTTCAAGAAATAATACAAGATCGTAGGGTAAAACTTGCAAAATAAAATCTTGGACTATAACATCAGTTAATGTTGATCTCCTTTATCATAAATTGGGAAGAACACAAAAACAAGTTGAAACTGCAGAAATAAACATGTTTGACTATGATATTTAGAGAAATATCATAGTCTGGTTATGTGGAACAAATTAACAGAAAAAAGACGAATATAAATCTATGCATGGCTAAAAAATGGAAATAAAAGCTATGATTAAATAGGTTTTTATTTCAAATCCAATACAATTAACTCTTGGGTATTATATTTATAAAAATAGCTTAGCTGAAAGTATTTAATCTCTCTTTTATTTTATGTTTTCTCGTAATTTCTAAAAATAATGTTAGAATCGTGGGAGATAAAGAAGTAACGCTTTGATGATCGGGTAAGAAACAAGACGCCGGCGCCGCCGCCGACTGCGCCGGCCGCGGCCGTGCTAACCTGTGATACTAAACGCGAGCAGTACCTAAATTGCGGTGCTCACATTGCAGGCGCGCACATCCCATCAGTCTAAATCTACGCCACCCGGATCACGCTGATAATTGAACGATTTATTTACTCAGAATCTTGTTGGATTAAACGTGGTGTTACAAATAAGAAACTAATAACACCCTCGTTGCAGTAAACCTGCTCTCTTAGTGCTTTCAATGAAGAAATAAAGACGTTTTGTAAATTAAGTATGCGTTTTAAATCATATTAGAATATTCACGATTATTGATATAACCAAAATTGGTGTTGTCATAAACATCTTTAATTAAATTTAGGATACACAAAAATTATCACGCAGCCAGAAAAAAAAGAATTCAGCATGTACATTCGAACAAATAATATGTTAATATCACATATGAATAAACACAGGGAGAGAACAGTGAGTCCCTTCCGGCCAAACAACAGATCCTGCGTAGCAGCTGGCCCGGGTCGTCTCACTCCTTCTGATCATTTTGTTAGAATAAATTGTGTTAAACCTACATAAGTTTTAGTACTCAAGCAATCGATCACTTGAGTTATGTTGGAGCTTGAAAGAAACTTAATCTTTTAAAGTTAAAAGTGAAGTATCACAAGTTATAAAATAACAACTGCGTAGCATTTTTAAGAATCTTATTTATAAAAAATGTTTTAATACCTACCATTAGTATTACTAACATATTAGTGCATGTGTACGTTTAGAAATATTACATAGTTTAACAGGATATGTTTTACAGACACGTGTCCTTTTGACGCCGGTGAATGCTTCACAGTCTCAGACAGTCACAGACAGGTAAAAGGTAGTAATCGAGAAGTCATCTGGTGTTTGCTAATTTTCTATTAGCTATCAAGATATACTGTATTTAGGTAATGCCCTTTTGATTCTGGCACCGATTTTTCTTATTTTTTTACGCCAAGCACGTTGACGTTGCTAGATAAAAAAGTTGTCAAATCATTGTCATTTGTGTGGAATCGAGGGGAATTTGCGTCAAAATGATGGACCAAAAGATGTAAAACTCAGATGCAAAGTCTAATTTAAACAGCTTAAAAATCACTACCGTTTCAAATTCTTTGAAAAAATTATATCCTGTTATCCTATCTTATCCTATACTTTAATATGAGTAATGTTTGGTAGCTTGCATATAACTCTGAAATCAAAAACGGCTCCAACGATTTTCCTCAAAAAGTTGTAATTAACTAATGTCTGGGTTAAAAACAGGTTCTAGACAGGACTCATCCTTAGGAAAAATCTAACTAGGTATGTAAAAAAACAATTTGAAAAGTGAAAAAGTAACATTGGGAGTTTCCAATGAAAATAAAATAATAATAACAGCTGTTTATAATGAATCAGTGGTACTGTCAAAGCAGTAATCATGGAATATTAACATGTGGTCTCTTGAGAGCATTGACTAAAACCATTGAATGAAGATTACATACAGAGTGATCATATCATATCCAAAAGTAATCAAAGGGGCATTGAGCTATAACAACTGGAGTGACCTTAAACATGCAGAAAAGAGGCAAATGAGCTAAGAAAATCTGCTCGTCAGTAGGGGGACGTGGTGAAATATTACTCCAAGCCATCTAAACAAACTGACTGACCTTCCCCGAGCAAAGATCGGCCCCCATTTACTACATAAATTATTGATTAAAACACGTTTATCCCCTAAAGCGTTAGTGTCCAGACGCCGGTAACTGCGTTGTCGCCGCTCGCCGCCCGGGGCCGCCCTGACTTGGCATCAGACAGCGGCGGCGTTAATGTGATAATGTCACCCTGGCTGTATTGGGAGATTACTGCAAACACTTACTGGCTGGATGAAAATGATATTCCTGTATAAACAATTAGTTATCCGAACTATTAACTATTAAATGTAAACAATCAAGACGGGTGATAAATTCGAATATTATTTTAACTGCGTTTATAGGTGTATTCGATACTTAATTTAACTATCACAAGGTTATTCCTCGTTCAAGTTTAGAAAATACTGGAATAATCAAAGATTATATTTGCATATTAAAATATCAATTTGAATTTGGAAAACTGTTGTTGTTATTGTTCTTCAAAAAGGGAAATACTAATACATTTAAGTTTTATTCAGTGTGTTTGATGAGATATGTGTCAACACAACTTATCCGTTATATTAAAAAGGTAATTTTGATCATCGCGTTTTTTATCTTAATTAATTACAACATCGCCAAACTGAAAATGTGAATTAAAAAAGTATGGCTATACATGATTCAGATGTAAAACGATTGGGCATAACGCTAAATAGTGCTATTTATTTATTTTTGTTAAATCCTGTGCTGCGCTTATAACTCAGAGGATGTAGTCACTTCTACATTCTATTTTCCCTTGTTTTAACCTTTTTTAGAGTGCCTTTATCATTGACAATGCAATAACTACCAGTTTCCTAAACTGTGTTACGTTTTTCCATCATCCGGATCATCTACCCCCACATTATGCCATCTCGGCTATCAAAGTCCTACCCGATACTTGTACAGCCCCAGTGCTATACCGAACAGCTCGTAGCCATATGGTGGTGGGGGGGGTTGTAGGGGAAGGGGGAGGGGGCAACCGCAGCGGACCGTGTGTCACGGCAACAGGTGCGCGTCACGGCCGCTCATGTTTCATATTACCGCTGTTTTAGACAATTTATTGGGCCGCTAATCTGGCCGTGAGTTATAGCTCATTATTCAACATTACGGCCGCGGCCGACACCGATACTGGGATAACACGCTGTAGTACAAACGGGAACATCATGCAGGGTTGTAGTACGGAGCTGTAAAAGTGCATAATATAGTGTGTGGAGTGGTTGTAATTTGTTGCAATATTTGTTGTCTGCTGATGTAAGATTACGCTTTGTTTTCTGAAACACATAAGCATCACGAAATACTATTAAAACTGTAATTTAGTTATATGACGAGATAAATTGTATGCAAATGTCACAAAAACAGCAAAGGTTTACAGTAATAACAAATGTTCGTGTGGATTATAAAGTTTAGGTATAAAGATAATTTGCCATATTTAGATGATGTGTGTGAGACATGTTATGCAATTAATGGGCATTTTATTTCCTAGCAAGGCTAATGATTAAACCTCTTGATGCGTAAGCCAAAATGCATCGCTGGAAAAGATAGTGAAACTTGTTGTTACAAAGGTAAGTGTTGTCATAATTAATCAGTATGTATTAAACAATGTCTTACAACATCACAAAATGTGGTTACTTCTAAACTACCTCAGACTGTTAACATAGTAATACGTATTTTCTCATTGGATTATGATTGTTAAGTCTTTGTGAGTCTTTATCCAGACTGAAAGACCAGCTGACAAATTTGTTTACATATGTTTTATGTTATAAAAATTTACAATTAAGTTCACTTTTTGTCTTAAATAATTACATAACAAATTTGTTCCAAAATGAATTCATTTATTTAATTTTCAACATAATTTACAACAACACCAAACATTTTAATGGTCCTTCGAGCGCAGATAGTATGAATTTCAGCTATGGAAACTAGAATTCTTTCAACACTCATGTTTTTTTTAACTTCAATAGTATTGCTTTGCAATTGAGAAATGGCACCTACCCGCACCGGTGATTTTAAGCCGGATACTTACAAACGTTTGACGGCGCTGACGAAAATACGTTTTGCGTTAATAAAGACAGTCGTCGATGAATTTCAAAGTCATCCAGAGACCATCACTCGAGTTCAGCGAAAATCACTGAAAGTATATGCGAATGAAATCAACAGGAAACATGAAGACTTTTTACAAAATTTCACTCGAGCTACATCTTACCATGAAGAAGACGCCATATCCGAGGAAGTTATTGCAGAAGACCAGGATAACATCAATGATTCGTACGTCTACTTAGCGTCCGTTATTGAAGACTTGTTAGGCGAAGACGATCAACAAGATCATTCGTCGCTCAACGCCATTTCAGACACCCCTAACAATATCGACCAATGCGCAGCTCGACTACCTAAACTGGAATTGATTAAGTTTAATGGTGAGTACGCCAGTTGGACAACTTTTATAAACTTGTTCAATACTACCATTCATTTTAACCAATCTTTGACCAAGGTACTTAAATTTCAGTATCTATTAAGTGTTCTGTCTGGTGTACCACTTAACCTAGTACGAAATCTTAACTTAACTGATGCTAATTATGATGTTGCTTATGGGATTATTCACGATCGTTATCAAAACGATCGGCGGTTACAGCTTATGCACATCAACCGGATTATCGATCTACCTGGCATATCGTACAACAACGTATTGGGAATTCGGCAATTTTTGAATACCTATATTGAGAACATTTAAGCTCTAAATGCTATACAATGTAGTATTACTGAGTCAAGTCATTTGTTGTCAGCATTACTTCTACGTAAATTAGACGTAGAGTTGCGTAAACGGTTAGAGCTCTCTCGTGACGTCATCATCACGAAAAAACATACTCTACCTTCTGTAGATGAAATAATTGATTTTCTCACTCTTGAGTGTTCCCGTCACGAAGACGCTGTGTGCTCACTGGGAATGCGTATTAACGATACTAAGTTGTCTAACCCTCGGGACAAACCTTTTTACCGGACAGACACCGGTCACCGGTCATAAAACTGCAGTTGCCCCAACGTCCACAAGTACTAACCAGTCGTTCTCCTGTGCGATTTGCGATACATCCAATCACAAAACCTTTTCATGTCCAAGGTTTTTGGCCAAAACTCCACAGGAAAGGTATCAAATCGTTAAAACACGTCGCCATTGCATTTCGTGTTTGGGAATGCACGATATTAAAGCATGCAAATCCCAATCTGTTTGCAAAGTTTGTCACAACAGGCATAATACTCTTTTGCATTTTCCGTCTGAAAAATCAGACAAATTTTCCAAATGTTCAACCACCAATGTTCAGGTTGAAAAATACAATCCAACCACTGATGTCCTTAACCTTAACAATAGTAATAAAACAGTTGCGTTTTACTCACAAAACAATGCTCCTCAATGTAACAAACATGTTATGGTATTGCTAGGAACCATATTAATAAATTTACGCAGTTCTAGTGGAGTTACTCATACATTCCGTGCACTGCTTGACTCAGGTAGTATGTGTACTCTCATCACAGAAAGAGCAGTTAATCTACTAAATGCACAGCGTCAAAAATGCAATGTGCAAATCTTAGGCATTGATCAAAAGGTTTCTCGTAACAAAGGGCAGATTTTAGCCACATTAGAAACTTTGTCCGGCGTTCAGCTAATCACTAATCATCCTATGGTCATTCTGGACAAATTAACTATCAATTTGCCTCGCCTTCCTGTGTCCCCCAGAAGTTATTCAATTCACTCAACATCTTGAATTGGCTGACCCAACATTTCATAGTCCCAGTCGTATTGATGTTATATTGGGAGCTGCATTTTTCCGCATATTTTCACTAGTCCACAAACATTTTTAGGGCACGAATTACCATGCATTATTGGTACTCCTTTTGGACAAGTTGTCATGGGCACAACTCCCTGTGTTCCTTCATCATCGATGTCTACCCACCAACAAAGCACTTTTAACATTTGTCTCCATTCCGTTGACTTACATGATTCTATTCAACAATTTTGGCTTCAAGAAGAGATCCCATTATATAACCTTAAGTCCGACGAAGACAACTCATGTGAACGTTTGTTCATTGAAACACATAGCCGTGACGACACTGGTCGCTACATCGTTCGTCTCCCTTTTAAAGAGTCAAAACATACGTTAGGTACATCTCGTCTGGCTGCCGAACTCCGGTTGAAAACAATGGAACGGAAATTTGTTAATAACGAGCGTTTTGGATTGCTTTACCGTGGCTTTATGCAAGAGTACATCACACTTGAACATATGACAAAATGTGCGAATCCATCTTCCACTAGCATTCATTATTTTTTGCCTCATCATGGCATTCTTAAGGAAACTAGTTCTACCACAAAACTGCGAACAGTTTTCGATGCTAGTTGTAAGTCGAGCTCAGGATTTTCCTTAAATGACTTACTCATGACAGGTAAAAAGCTACAAATGTTGCTGACATTTTGACACAATTTAGGCGTCATCACATAGTAATTTGCTGCGATATCAAACAGATGTATCGGCAAATAATCATTCATCCAGATGATCGGAATTTTCAACTAATTCTTTGGAGATCAACAGCTGATCAACCAATAGAATCATTTCAACTTAATACCGTTACTTACGGTGTAAATTGTTCTCCATATTTGGTCATCCGTACGCTACATCAGTTAGCCATTGACGAAGGGCACAATTTCCCTGAAGCAGCTTATGCGCTGTTACATCACACATATGTTGATGACATCATTACAGGTGCGGAATCAATCCAATCTGCGATTGAGCTACAAAACCAACTGACCAATTTGCTCCAACGCGGAGGTTTCGAACTCCGTAAATGGGTGTCCAATTCTGAACAACTTTTGCAACAAGTTCCAGACACCCATCGTGAGTCTCCAAAGTTTATTTCTGATTCTACTGATCCACATTTTACTGTATTAGGTCTTCAATGGTCCACTACATCTGACACATTCTCCTACACTACGCATGGTGTAGGAAACTTGAACAAGACGTCTACCAAACGTACAGTGTTAAGTGCCATTTCCACAATCTATGACCCTTGTGGTTTTTTAACTCCTTTCATAATGCTTGCCAAGTGCTTTATGCAGCTTATTTGGACTTTAGGTTTAATTTGGGACGCACAACTACCATCTGACGTACAAGACCAATGGACACTTATCGTTGCTGAAACACACTGGTTGTCACAAGTATCTATACCCCGCACTTTGAATCTCAGCTCTTTACATAAAATAGAATTACATGGATTCTGCGACGCATCAGAAAGTGGCTATGCCGCAGTTATTTATTTTAAATGTGAACGGCATGACAAAGTTGTGACAACTAATTTAGTAGCAGCAAAAAGCAGGGTCGCTCCATTAAAACGAGTAACCATTCCTCGTCTTGAGTTGTGTGCTGCTCATTTGTTGTCCCGATTAGTGGTACATACATCACACTATTTCCTAATATGTTCAACGCAACAAACATTTTCTTGTGGAGTGATTCTACTGTTGTTCTAACGTGAATTCACACTCCACCGTATCGACTAAAAACGTATGTCGCAAATCGAGTTGCTCAAATTCAAGAACTCACATCATCGGACAGTTGGCACCATATTTCATCGCATGACAGCCCAGCTGATTGTGCATCACGTGGTCTACCTCTATCTCAATTAATGCACCATAATTTGTGGTGGAACGGTCCACCATGGCTTATATTTCCATCTTGTGATTGGCCTTCAAAAGAGTTTACTCCTATCACTTTGAATGACTTAACTGAATTGAAATCTAATCCACCGGTATTTACCGGTATTTACTATTTCGTCTATCGATGAATTGCCTTTGTTAAAAAAGTACTCATCCTGGCATAAATTACTACGCATAGTTGCTTTGGTTTTACGTTTTATTCATAACTGCAAACGTACGACTCATCAATCCGGTTATATAACTGTTTCAGAAATAAAGACATCAAGCATGAAAGTTTTTTACATGGTACAACAAGTATCATTTGTGAAAGAGTTCAATGAAATCAAGCAAGGAAACTGTCCTAGCACATTAGGCAAACTAAATCCATTCATTGATGATCAACAGTTGATTCGTGTTGGAGGTCGTCTCAGTAAGTCTTCATTGATTTATGAAACCAAACACCCCGTGTTATTACCGAAACGACATCATGTAGTCAATATATTAATCGACTATTTTCATATTCAGTACCTTCACGCTGGTCCACAACTAGTCCAGTCAGTGATAACACGCCAAGTGTGGATTTTAAACGCTAGAAACGTCATTCGTTTGCGAATTCACAAGTGCATCACATGCTTCCGACTTCGCCCTACTAATGTTGTTCCATTCATGGCAGATTTACCTCCCGTTCGCACGGAACCTGCGAAACCATTCGCTTCAACAGGGATTGATTATTGTGGCCCGTTCTCAGTTAAAGTCACTAATTTACGGTTCATTAAGTTTATCAAAGTGTATTTGTGTATTTTTATATGCATGGTCACAAAGGCTGTACATAATGAAGTCGTTACAGATCTTACGACAGACGCATTTATTGCTGCATTAACTCGTTTTATATCCCGTCGTGGCATCTGTTCTGACATATATTGTGACTGTGGAACAAACTTTGTTGATGCTGAGTCATCATTACGGCTGATTGTTCAAACAACTGTGACAAACGCTAACTCGCAACTGCACATTCAAAAGTTCTCTTCAACATTGTCATTGCGCTTCCATTTCAACCCTCCAGCCGCTCCTCACCATGGTGGCCTCTGGGAACGAACAGTCAAGAGTGCCAAACAGCATTTAACATGCGTAATAGGAAAAACTTTACTCACACTACCAGAATTTACGACATCGTCTATACGTATAGAGGCTTTATTAAATTCTCGCCCTTTGACTCCGATGTCCAGTGATCCCACCGACTTTTCAGTGCTGACCCCAGGACATTTCCTCACTGGTGCTCCATTAGCAGCACTTCCTGAATCTGACATCACTGAATTTCCCCCAAACCGACTTAAACATTGGCATCTCGTGCAACAGTTCGCTCAACGAATATGGAAACGGTGGAGCACGGAATATTTGTACACCCTACAACAACGGACTAAATGGACCACAAAGTCAGCTAATTTACGGGTTGGAGATCTCGTGCTCATGAAGACGACTGCGAATTCACTTTTTTGGCCTCTCGCAAGAATCATCGAAGTATTTCCTGGATCTGACGACACTGTGGAGTGGTAAAAATCAAGACACAAGATGGGTCTTATGTCCGCCCTGTTACTCAACTTTTTCTTTTACCACAATATAAAGATCGACAATAGTTGAAGTACGGAAGTACTTCAAGGAGGCCGGTTTGTTAAGTCTTTGTGAGTCTTTATCCAGACTGAAAGACCAGCTGACAAATTTGTTTACATATGTTTTATGTTATAAAAATTTACAATTAAGTTCACTTTTTGTCTTAAATAATTATATAACAAATTTGTTCCAAAATGAATTCATTTATTTAATTTTCAACATAATTTACAACAACACCAAATTTGTAATGATGATAATCGGTGCGTGACTAATCGAACTTAGTTGCCTGGTAGACGTTTATGCCTTCTCTTATGCGAGTTTAATGTAAGAGATTTCTTTGATGCACGATCTGGTGTGGTGTGGCTTTGGTACACGAGGTCTCTGGTAATATACCCGCCAATAACCGAGGCTATTAGATATGTGATCATCTATCGGCCTGGTGGTTGGGAATCTACTTTAAGGTGACCACTTATCTAGAAAACCAAAATGGATATCTTTCAGAGATAAAGAGAACTTTTTCTAAATTAATTACCTCTACTAAATCCATACCAAACATTTAGAAGGTTAAGTATTACAATTTTGAAACAAATATTTGATTACATTTTATGTACAGAAATAAATCGAAAATATTGTACGTTAAGATAAATACCATTAACCATTAATAAAAATATAAAAATACTAGCAAATTTAATTTTGTGTTCATTTTACAGATCATATTTACTACTTAACATTAAACCAAGTGAAGCAAACCGTCCTCGTCTTATTCCAAGGCGATGTAGAAGGTAATACACAAAGTCAACAGAGGCAAGACAAGTCGCACGTTACCCAGGCCCCGTGGCATGTATAAGGCGGAGAGCCGTGTTTGGTTAGGCGCGGAACGAACGGCCCCAGCACGTCGTATAGTCGCCACGTCAGCGCAGCGTTATGGGTTTGCTTAGGCGCAATGGTCGCGCTGATACTCTCTACCCTGCATTACTCAGATGGTCGGTAGCGTCGTAAATACCGACCCCCGCCTCCCCACCTGCCTTATTGGTTGGGCGGGCAGTGGATTTGTATCGAAGATTGTGTCGGGTATGAAATTTTGATTTCATTACCTTTGCAGGTTATTACAGCACAACAAACAGATTTTTGGAAAATATTTAATATAATAAGTATGCTACTAAACACGTTTGGCAATATTTAGAGGATATTTATTTTAACTACTGATATTTAATACAGTAAGATCCCTCCCTGAAACATAGAGCGGTAAAGTAATAATTACTTAATTGATTTCGTTTCTAATTTTTTACCTGAAATAAATGATTTCATTTTGAAATATTTTATTCTGAAGGGCTCGAGCTGCCCCCAAAGTTATTATTTGCCCATACTATTAACATGGGGATAATTTTATTTGAATTTCAGCTGTTAATACAATCATGGACAGATTATTGGCAATACCAGATGTTACAAGTAAAACATCAAAAACCTATAGATAACTATAGGTAATTATAAATAATTTGTTTATCTATATAAATAAAATCAGTTTATTTTCTACATCGCTTTAAGCGAGATATATATATTTTTTGTTAAAATATGTTTATCCATCTGTCCGTTTATGAAACGCGCGGTTTCACAGAAAATACTGTCCTGCAAGAAATTAAACATTTTGCCCATTTTCGTGTAGATTGGAAGACGTTTTGGCTGTTTGATAGGCTGTACATAGGGGCATTAGGGTTATGTCCCTTTGTCCGGCACTGCTATATAGTATAGTACTGTTTTTAAAGGTAAAGGTTACTCAACCTTTCACTACAGAATGCACCATTTTTGTTCTAATGAGCATTTAGTCAGGTATATATTTTATCTCAGAGCGGAGGAAACACGTCTGCTTTACTACTCTACAAAGGTATACTAAACCATATAAAATAACAGCACGGCAATGAAACATTGGATACGGAACACAATCCATTGAAAAATGGTAAGCTCAGTTCATCTAGGAAGTCATTGTGATTACAAAATTTGTCATGAGTTTGTTAGTCCACTATTAATAAGTCCAACAAACTACAGGTGTTTTGAGCAGATATTTGGAAGAAGATGGGTCCATCCCAAAAACGTTATGGGCTTATTTCCGTTCCAATGAGGCTCGGCCCTAACGACCTTCAAAATATCCATATATTACTAGACCAATTGTGAGTGGTTGTGAGTGTTGGCAGAAATACAGCAAGAAATACACGATAATCAGACAAAAACATACGTGTCTGCTCCGTCGGCCTTTAAAATTTTAATTTATTCTTCACTAACGTTAGTAGTTAACTGGACCGATTGCGCATACATTTGTTAGGAGGATATTTAATATATCAGAATAACAACTTTGCCTACTCCTGCTCCAAAATTGCTTTACTGTAGGGCTCTCCAAATGTTGGAACCATCGAATTTTAATATATGTGTTCTAATCAGGCCTCATCCCTGGAAAAATATAGTTTTTGTATAGATAATTATTCGAAAAAAACTGACATTTGGGGTATTTGTAAATAAAAACAAAAGAATCATAACAGCTGTTCAAAAGCAACCAATCAACTGTAAAAATAACCCGTAATTGGTAAAGTACCATGTGATTATCGTGGAAATAATGTTTAGAACTAATGTACACATAACTTTAAATATACATGATTATGTTATATGTATAAATTAGGAGAACCGTTAAAACTAAAGATTGAATATAAAGTGGACATGTCCAAAATGAAAAGAAACAAGCAAATAACCGAAGAAAATATGCTCGCCTTGGAGAGGAACAGTGAATATAACAGTGTTAATTTTTAGGCATTTTGAAAAAAATGAGACTGGATTTTCGAGCAAAGCTTGGTCCCCCAAGTGCTTTAACAATTGTAACTAACTTCTTAAGTATAATATTGTATTTCGATCGCGAGCGAAGCCGCGACGGGCTACTATGAATACTTTTCCTGACTGGTTGGTAAGTTGGTCTTTTTAAAAATTACATTTGTCTAACAAGTTTTTTTAAGGTTCTTGCAACTAAAAAAATTTGCTCATGCCATTGACTTTATTCTTGAGTATATATAGTCAATGCTCATACTTTCTCAAATAAAGTAAATTTATTGTGAATATAAAACGAACAAACTCGTCTTTAACTCTTCGTAATGTGAAACAAATTATTAATTAAACAATACGAATTTGTTAACAAATGTTCAAGTATACACTTGCAATATATTTGAAAATATCCATACCCACAAATATAACCTCTTGTATCCGATTCTATTTCCTCCCTTCGCGATTCAGACGCCGCGACGCGACGCGCGGCTTACCGCCAACATTCAACGTCGGACGTCCCCGTAATAAAGATGGTAATCGGCCGAGGGGACGCCACTTTTTCAATGAAACCTTGTAGATGTGTCCATTAGAGCGCGTGCCATCAAGATACTATCGACACCGCGAGCGATTCTCGCCCTTATTGCCTCTTGCGATAAGGTCGATCGATCCGGCGGTTTACCATAATTCAATTGAAGACGCTGACGCTAATGGTTCCAGAGATCAGTGGTTCTGGCCACAAGGAAAGCCGATACATAATGCAGTATTGGGGAGAGCCGCACCAATAGTAGTGGCGGCGATGGTCCGCAGGTTTGTGGGAGAGTGCCGAACTCAGTTAAAAGTGTTTTTGTTTTGATCGTACAATTCTGTAGGATATAAAAATATATACAACATAAATGTATGGTAAAAAAATACTATAATCAAAAATGGAAACTATATTATTATTAAATAAACGGTATCAGGAAACTGACACATACTTTCTCCCTTTTAGCGCAACTTCAATGAATAAATTACTTTTTATTTACATAACATAGAATATAAAATACAGATGAATATACAGAAATTGTCTAAAATAGTTGTTTTCAGAAAAAAACCACCCGAACCCCATTTTGGGAGGCACTACAGAATCCGTTGCTACACAAAGTGGTTTTGAGAGGGGAAATGCCCCCTTGTTCCCCTCCCAGGGTTAAGTTGCAACAAATTCCGAATATCCTCTGTTGGTCAATGCTAACTTGACCTGCGTGTCAAGTTTAAACTAGATTTATCAGTAAATAAGAGAGAAATGATAAGTTTTGTATTCCCCATAAGAATAACATTAGACAATGGGCTGAGTTTACCGCAAAATGAAAATTTAAATTATCTCCGCATCCTGCAATCGTAGAATAATAATTCAGAATACTAAATTATTTAGTTTTTTGAGCTCTCTCTAATGGTGATAAGTAATCTTTTTAACATTCATCGTTTTTTATGAAAAAACAAAATAACTGAATTTTGAAGGTTTTAAGGCCTCTGATTTATGAACCCGAATTTTTCAGGAAACGGGTGGTGTCATTTTGTTGGAAATGTAAAGCTCTACAAACCACCAAAGTTTAATCAAAATTGTTAGAGCCGATTTTGAAAAATCCGGATTTTTCATGTTTTTAGCGGTTTTTGGGGGATAGATACACTTACAAATAAGAAATTCCAAACAAATAAAAAAAAACCTGGAGATATCGTGGTTTAGAACCTACATACCAAATTTCATCAAAATCGGCCAATTGGTGTGGGCTCTGTACACATCCAGACAGACAGACAGACATCTCGTAAAAATCACTTTTTTGAGTTCAGGGAGCACCAAAACGAATATTTCCACTAACAACTCAAAATTCTAAAATTTTGACGAAAACAATACGGGACTTTCTCCATATACTTTGTGTAAGGGGAGAAAGTGAAAACTGTAGTAAATATGAGTTTTGATTCCTATTATTTGGTTCATATATATTTATTTTTTTACAGTGGTAACACTTTTTTATACAACTTTATATTAAAATTGTATGCCATTCAACAGATGCAACAGATATATAGAACAGAAAATTGATGAATTGGACGAAGCTTTTCAACATTGTTGATAAATAATTGTACACTACGAGAGCCAAGGGTTTTATGTAGTGTTTTAACAGCGCCGGACTACTCTTGTGCATTCGATTCAGTCAATTTTAAAAACTTATTACCCAAACTTGAATTCTATGTGTTTGATGATCATTCAATTAAATTACTTTCAACATATCTTCATGATAGAAGTTAGATGGCTAAGGCTGATTGTCCACACTCTATTGTTTTACCAAGAAGTACAGTATCAAGTGTCCCTACAGAAACAAGAAAAAGTGTCCTAAAGTATTCTTTCTTGGGACCGTTGTTTTTAGTGTTACTACACAGTAGATATGAGGGAGCAATTGAGTTTATGTTACATCCACTCATACGCTGATGACTCCCAATTGTTTATTCCATACCTTCCATCTCAGCAGTCAGAAGCAATGTCAGAAATGACTTTGGATTTGAAAAATAACAAGAGTGGTCAATTGATCATCCATGCTCTTTAACTTCAAACTCTTAATCTTCAAACTCGTTACTAGTTGTAAGTTTCGACTAAAGTTGTCTTGTAAAACAGTTTTTACTTTTAAAAATACTACAAAATAAAATCCAGTTATTATTATTATTAATTTCTATGTAATTTTATTTGTTTGCGGAAATTAATAACTAACAGAGTAAAATAAGTTTTATTTCTGATAGTTTATCATAAATATATAACTAAAATGTCTTATGTCTTACGTTCGCCTTTGATGACCAATTCTTAAACTAATTTAAAAAGTCGTTCTGAGTCCTTACTTCACCATTCTCACTAGTTATGAAGAATGCAAATAGTAAGAATGCTATGCAGAGCGCACTTAGACGATGATGACAGTGGACGACGTTTTGACGGGGAATCCCTCCCAGGAGCTGCGCCACTGCCCCCCGGGGACGCTGATGTCCTCATCGCAGCGCCGACTATATAATGCGAGCGTTACTGCCGCGAGAGACTCGACTGGAGAGTTTAAATTACTTTATTCAAATTATTGAACAATTCAAAATTATACTTTTGTTGATTGATTATACTGTGTGATTTTAAAAACCATACGGCAAATTTTTGTGTTTTACGTTCCCTAAAAATGATTATCCAATACTAATTTGTAAACAAATTACAAATCATTATTGGAAAATTGTTTTGCTTAACCGAAATCATTGCATTTTATTTATGACCATCTTTAATTTCCGTAATTGTACAATAATTTTAGTATATTTTATAGTAAATTCAAACAAATACAAATATTATTTTATCTTTGCATAAATATACATAGCTAACTATCGCATTTTTAAACTAAAATCACATCTTTATTTAATAAATTGTTTGCTACAGAACGTTGGCAACAACGAAACCCCATTTTTTTCTAAAATGTATTTTAAATTTGAATTGGAATGTATCAACAGACTGCAAACAATAACTTAACTTCCTTTGCATATAGTACTAATTAAAATTAATGTCATTTCACTTAGCCAAATATTGAAAAATAGGTTTTTAAGGATACACATACAGAAAAGTACGGAAAATGTAAGGTACTGTGGGAAAGTCTACAAGATGTCTTTATATATAGAGCCAAACTGTCTCAAGAACTTGTGATAAAATCCCAAGTATGACATCCGTGAACTATATTCTTGAATGAAAGGCTTCGGTAAGAAAATTGGAGGGAAGATATTAGTTGTTTGTTACTACTACCTCTCCTAAGCCCATAAACTAAACAAAAGTGTCAAGTGTAAATTAGGTGAACAAGCGAAGCTGTTGGAAAAAGCTAGTTTAATATAAATTTGTAAAAGATTTTAATAAAGAATTTTTCACGATACTATTGGAATATCAGCTGGTTTTCCATTGCGTAATTGCCAGGTAAAGTTCGTCACTAGTGAGGAGAAATTATATTCTCACTAGTGAGGAAAAATCAGCTGATTATAAATCAGCCTAACAATACAATACAATATTGAAATAATGCCCATCTGTTTAAAACATTGTGTTGGTTGTTGTGTTTACTTTACTTCGTCTTTTGTTCATATTTTTGCTGTAGTATCGTGAAAAATAGTGTTCAAAAATGATTTTTCCTGTGCTCGTTCTCTTTAAATTGCTCGTCTACGAATGGCAATTTAAATACGACTCGCACCAGGAAAAATCACACTTTTCCTACTAGTTGTGAAATATACTATAACCAAATAGCGGATGCACAATTTCAATACCATAACAAGTTAAAACCCCTACCCGGTTTCTTCAAAAGTGCAACCTTTCTCGCTAATTTACTAACAAAAATCCAGCGAGTACATTAAAGAGTAAATAAATAATCCGCCCTCCTCTTAAAACATTAAACCGTTGTTGAACAAAAATTAAGAGTCACTTAAGAACAAACGCGTTATCTCAACGGTGTAAGGAGGGGAAGGTAATTTAGCGAAGGAGTTAGCCGGTACGTGATTCTTAATAGTAGTTAATTAAGGAGATAGCGGTGACAACAATCTACAGGAAGGGCGCTGTTCCTTTAATTAAAACACTTCGTCGCTGTTATGATGGAGTGGTGACGCTGCTCGGTGCTCGGTATGGCTCCCGGCTCCACTGGGGCGCCTCGGGCATCCCGTCTCTCGCCCCCACTTCGACATGATCGTTGGATTACCCATGTGGTTTTGAGTTTGGAAAAGTGTGATTTGAGTAAGCAATGTCTGCTTGGGAGTCTTTTCCACAGTGCCGTTGGTTTTAGAGGCTTACTCAGGACTTTAACGAATTGCATCAGAATACCATAAATGTGTTGTCTTTACCTTGTGATGTCTTTACTGACAATATTTACTTATATGTAAAATATTCCCTCATAATTTACAAGAAAATAAATAAGACAATATGTTTAGTTAAATCACAACGGTCGTTATACTGCCCATTGAGACAGTTTGGATATTATAATAACAAGAAAGAAGCGAATGAATAGTTATTGTCAAAAGGTCAAACGATTATAAGTACAAACTTGTATGTTCTTTTAAATTTAAGTAGGTGTGAACCAAATGCTTTCTGTGACAAATAAGTTAATTTATGCCCTCCCGATAATTTTGTGGCATTTCCACAAAAGGAGTAATTTGTTCCTCCAATTGAGTCGTCTATTATAACAATTATATCAGGAAATCTTTCCACGTTTATCGTTGCTCGTTACTTTTTAATTAACTTGTTGTATTCCAAACTTAGAAGCACACTACATAATAAATAACATTGATATTACATTTAAATAACATTAAACATTTTTTACCACATTTAAACACATGCATTCAACATTTATAACATAAGATTCTTTACAAATATCATTTTTGTATTAGCAAGTAAGGAACTGTAAAGTTAAGATTTTAAAGTAAAACTAAAAATTAGACACTGGTGCTGGTTAGGTAGTTTAACACTTTAGCCGTTTACTTCTTAAGCTATGAGGGACTAAAAGTATAAAATTCTCAGAATTATGATGGTGCAAATATGTGGTGCAAATATACTTTTAACTCCAATTTAAAACTATCATAAATTTAATGTGCATAAAGAGTTGCCTAACCCACAAAAAATAGTAATTTTTATATTAATTCTCAAGAAAAATGAATATTTATTTTATCTGATTTTGTAAATCAAATTGTGATTAGCACTTCGCACCGGTTATTAATTGTAATTTTCGAAAGGATTGGGTTTTAATGCCTTTACATTGTTTGATTTTGTTAATATAGCATCTAGAGTATGTGTAAAGGCAAATAAATACTATTGCCAATTGTTTTGAAGAAATGTTCAAACTATATATCTGTAACTCTCCCTCTAATACTTGATACTTAACAAATAGACGTTCGCCGATACCAACCTTGTCAAAAAAATGTAACAGTGTAAAACTGAAAACATAAATAAAACCATTAAAACTGTCTCAATAAAGCTTCGCAGATGTAAAACATTCTCATACAAGCATAAACACGATAAAAGCAAAGCGTTCGCGGTAGAGAGAGCAGAGCGCGGAGAGCGGTGAGGGAAAGGAAAGTGTGATGTCTGTGTTAGCAACAAATACAACAAGAGGCATTCTTGCGCCGCCGGCGGGGAGGAAATAAGTGCCATCCATTACGGTCGCTGGTTTAGCGATAACATCGTAATTGAGTCTAGGCGTGCCAAGCGATTTGCACCCTTATGGCGAGAGTCTTTGTAACCGGGGGAAAATGAAGTGGCAGTATTGAAAGTAATCTAACTTGTCCCCCCCATGAGGGACTAATGCTCGAATAACGAGCCGCCTCGCCGCAATCTCGTGATTTCAGCTAATCTTAAACTGTGCCTAAGGGTCGGAACGGGGTCTCGTGTAACCCCCAGCCGCAACAAATTGTCAGCATGCAAATTGTCTGAGCATTGTCTCAAGTCGGCATACATTACCGGCGGATTTTCATAGTAATTGCTATTTACAACAGCTTGACAAATGATCGCGGCTGTAATGAAAGTTTGGAACTTTGTGATTGTCGGATCACGGCGTGATTGAGACGCGCACTACGTGTTCGCTGTAACCGCGTAGTAACAGATGCTTTCGAATATTTGGTCATATAATTTTATATTTTGTATTTGTACTGTTTTAACACTTTTTTTCTTAAAACTATAAAATATTTTCAAGTAATTGTCAAATTTAAAACTTCAGTGTGTAGGATAGCTATGACAAATATGAATTTTAAAAATTTTGAATTTGTTTTCAACATATTACAGACTAGTGAAAGACAATTTAAGCAAATTTCAAAACATGTTCTAAAACAACAATTTACTAACTACTTATTTCTTTATTAAACAAATGTTTCTATTTTTTTTCAAATAATGCCTAATAAGCTGCTGCCCATCATCTGAACTTTGATGATTGAAACTATGTCATAATGATATAAAGTATATACATTTAGTAGGTCGGTTATAAATAAATTGCAGTTTGGTTTGAATATGACTAGTGTTCTAGTGTGAAATTACGATTGTATTACTTTTCAGAGTTGTTAGCTAATTTTGCGCTTTGGATACTTAGTATTTTGATGTTTGAATTAGGTTGGCCAATTTAGAGGGTATACAAATATTTCAATAGCATTTCAAATGCAATATTTACAGCTCATTAATTTTAACTTTAAATACTAATATTACTCTGTTGTAATGCCAACTCAAAGTCAAATTACTTGACAAGATTACTTTATGGTTTATTGTGAAAATCAAGTAGAGATAACAATATAACAAAAAATACACTAAACCTTAGTCAAGACATGGGCTTTCCTTCTCAGCGAGGGGATACTTCAATACTCACGATGTGACAAAAATGTTTTATATATAATGTAAATACTATACGTGCTGATACCACTACTACTATTGATTTCACGAACAGATTTTATTTCAATTTAGATTACTTAAATTACCTTATTTTTTTACCGGAGACGGATTTTGTAAAAATATCAAATAATAAAGTGCGGCACATTGTCCGTAGGTGCGCAGTGCGGCGCCGGGCAGTGTCCATTAGCCCGGGCATATCTCACTGATAACATACCGCCTGATACTGATACTGGGGACCCGTTTGTTATACTGATACTGATATATCACTTTATCCTCTGGAGCGATTTGTTTGTATGAGTAAACTGAAAACTGTGTAACGGTGTTTTAGGTATTTCGTAATAAAGGATCAATAGCTGTTGTGTGTTGTTTATGTCAGTTATTAAAAATATCATGAACAAAATTAGTTCGATTTTGTCAGCAAAGACAATTTACAACTTAAAGATAGGCAATGAAAACAATTTTAAGTAGTTTATAGTGTTTTTGTATTTCAAAGTTAGTTTTCAAAAATTATGCAAATATTAAGTTGTTATTAGTGAATTTCCTTTGGAAAGTGAACTATTAGCATGAAACTTAGCACGGTGAAACTTAAGCCCGGGACCACCATAGAAGTTCCTAACGTGACCCCCTGAACACGTTTTGGGGGGTCGTTCAAAATTTTATATATATATATATATATATATATATATATGTGCATGCTCTCTAGCGGTCGCAGTTTTTGTCCGATTTACTTCAAATTTGGTAGGGACGTTCCTTTCTATAATCTGTTGGACAAGTTCGTTGGGCAAAACAATCGGAAAACTCTAAACCCATTTTTTGGGGATTAATCTTTCAAATTTCGAGTTTTTGGGCCCAAAAAGGGTCAGAAAAGCCCCAGGTGTAAAAGTAATGCATGTAAAATGATGGGAATTGGAAAGGTGAAAGTTTTAAGCCCTCTCTCGTCATTCTAGCGTACATATTTACCGAGTTATTAAAGAAAATGTGTATCGGCTAAACACAGTACGTTGTCTTATGGGGGTTTTACACTAGAAAAGCCTGTTATTCCTTTGTTAGAGTACTTTTATTACCCCCAGAAACCTCACACCTACTTTCAAGCCTGTCTGGACCTTCTCCTAACCTTATAATGCGCAAAATTGTATTCCCAGCTTTGCAAGTAAATGAAACCAGGAGTATCAGAACAGCCAAAAAATCAATGTTTTCAGATTTCAATAAAAATTGGACAAATGTATGTTTTTACACTGATTTTGGGTTTTAAAAGTTTTTATGTGGAAATTCACTTCCCTCACGTCAGCGTGCTGCGTGCAAACTCGTTGTATATTTAACTACGAAGAAAATTGCATTGATTATAATACTTCTGTACATACAAAATCAAATCAAAGTATTCGGTACAATGTATGTTTACCGGTCTTCATCGAGCTAAATGTTTCTCTACCCATATACTAAAATCTGCAACGGCTTTTCCCACTGTTGCTCTATATCTGGAGACTATGGCATCATTGTTGCAAAATCATTTTTCCTCGAAAAGGTATTCAACGCAATGTAAAGTAATTATTTTGTGAACAGACGGAATCTTTTTATCGTAGTTTAGTCAACCGAGTCTCTATTTTATGAAACTCCTATGAGAGTTTTATATCTAAATTATATAATTATATAAAAGTGTGCACTCAAAAACCCTTTGTTCTAGGAAACTCTCTTGATTCGTTCCAGGAAAAGATCAACGCTTATATTTTCTTCAAAAATAAAAGCCTACAGTTAATTTAAATTAAGCCATAAACAAAATCAGTTGTGACTAATGCACCGACGGGGGAGGGTCGGTAGTGCTGGCATCTGTCGGTAAAAACAGTAATTAGGGCATCACTCAGTGTCTCGGTCAGCCCTTGTAACTAATAGCCCCGCTTGGCCGTCCGCGCCGCTGCAGGCTGCAGGCTACGTGCTACAGGCTACAGGCTACAGGCTAAAGGCTTTGGGCGTAATTTAATTGGTACGTTGGTCAAGTCAAAGTGCAATCAAGAGAAGGGGTGTACAGTCAGTTTCAGAACTGAGGACATTCCAATTGGCGATGCTGTCAACAAGTGGATAGTACTTTTTGCCATTGGCTCCTTAAATAATCACTTAATAATTTTATTTTGTCCCCCTTCTTGGTAACCTTAGTTATAATCATCGCGAATCCGTTATCCCCAAATGTGTCTATCCAAATTCTAACACATTGTGACTATCATCAGGTGACCAAAGGGGGCTGACGCGGCAGCGAATTTTGGAATTTCTAAAAAGTACGTAAAACAAGGTTAAAAATCAGCTTTGAAACCTGCTACAGATGTTTAGTTTGGCACTCTGCTATTATTCATACGTATTGAAGAGCTCGCTGGCCCGACAGACGTTGTCCTGCCCTAATGTCATTGAATTTGTTTTATGTCAAATACTCGATCATTTTCAAGATGAGCTAGTTCGCTACGCTTACTCGCCTATCGAAAAAATAGTTTGAGGTGCTACTCAAGTAGTTTTTTATTTCCATAATGAACATGTGTCTATGCCTTTCAAGTATGTTTAGATATAATCCTTGTTAACAGCTGTTTGGTGTAACTAACTGAACTTTTATCAAATCAATGGGAACTTAGGCCAGTGGGACAGAGCCCTTAGGTCGGATTAAAATTTTTCATTTATACGAACCTTGTCCTGACTTTAACGACCACACCAACAAAATAATTATTCAATTTGGTGCCTAATTTCACCCCTTGCGCATGGGTAATCACTAACCGCGGTACCAATCGAGTAGTCCACCAGGCTACAGGCTGCCCGCAGGCCTCAAGGCGTGGCGGAGATTTGCAAAAATTAAAACCCCAATTACAAAAACACAACCGTGCCAGGAATGCTAACGCGGGTTTTTACGGTCTAGACCCTCGTCATTCGTAATCCTTTAAGACCCCGGGCCGGACATCTCATGTAAAGTGCCGCTTAAAACATTGATTCCCTCCATAAAACGGCCCGCGGCCCCATCTGTGCCCCTGTCCGACATTTATAAATTCTTTTTAAATCTTCTTTGTTTGCCGTTTCACATGCGTCGCAATATCCCGAGTACTCGTTTGTTTGTTTTGTAAGAACGCGGTGCTGAATTTATACTAACAGAGTTATGATTTAATAAAGTGGAAACTGCTTTGAATAGGTTGACGGTTCCCGTCCATGTGTGAGAATTTGGTTGTTAAAATCGTTTTTAAATAACAGTTATGCATACTATGATTTAGTTACTAATACTTAGCATCGCATTTTTCAAATATTAAAAAGGTGAGTTTACTGTCCGGTGATTTTTAATTACCTTTACATTTTTAATTGATTTTGTATAATTATTGTGAACCCCTTGCTTTACTTTATTTTTCAGGGATCTTTAAAATTGCATAGAATGCATTATATTCCTTACGTAATAGTAGAAAGCATATTTTACTCACAACCTTTAACAGGAGCTATCAGAATGTTTATCTGATAGAAACTAATTTCAATATGTATCATGACAACTAGTAAGGAAAGAAAAATGGCTTGATAAACAATATATCAATGTTAGATTGTTTAAATAGTAGTTTTGTAAAACTAAGTCCCATGTCTTGGTTTTTATTTCTTAGTTATTTTCTTTAAAAAAATATGAAAATGTAAACAACTGCAGAACAAGATTTATTTTCTGTAGTCCAATGATACCTCAACAATAAATTCAGAACCACATACCAAAAAGTGATACTATCAATATAATATGAGCGAATCAGTATAATTTAAACTCTAAACTCGAAATTGACATATGGACATATAGTGCAATCATTCTATGTATAACTTCCAACAGCAAAACCAGTAAATTGTCTGTAATATTGATATTTATGTAGCAACAATATTGCAAATCTGTACCGGACGTGTTTGAGCGGAAGGGAGAGGCCGATATGTTTAATATGTCGTCTGAGAGACGCTCCGATATTTATTTGCGTCACGTTGGCAATTTGTGTCCGGCTCCAAGATGGCGCGTCACGGGAAGCGAATTAATAATAAAACAATACGAAACTAAACGCAGCCCACAAATCACGTGGCGCGGGGTTTCTTTGCGAACAGCGTCTTGGAATAGGGAGCATATTTTATCTGTTGTTTGATATTGTCAGAAATATCAGCGTGTGATGGAACGTACTTAAAGATTTATTGTAACAACGGGTAGAGGAATCTAAAAAAGAATGGTGCTGAAAATCAGTCTAGGTAGACTCTAGACAATTGGTTAGTGGGTTTTATTTATTGTATGTAAGGGTGTCCCGGAACTCTCTGGAACATTTCATACAAAATTGTTCCTTAGGTCAAGACAAACAAACTTCACAATTTAAACATGGGTCTCCGGTGACTAGTTTTCCGTCTGTCGGTCTTTATGTGTTTTTTACTAAATACGTTATATCTTAACATCGATTTCAAAATTGGTACATTTATTACATCTAATAAGACCCATTTTGGTATGAAATATCAATTATATAATTTGTACCATTTAAAAATGGCGGCAAATTTTGTTTTTCAAAGCTAAATATCTTAAAAATCGTAAAACTTTTGAAAAAAAAAAAAAACTGTAGTAATACTAAAACCTTACTAGATACGTCCCACGCGGAGATCTATAGTCTATTTGGAAGGGTAAAGTAAGGCAAGAAGAGGCTGCCAAAATTGTTTTGACAAAATGTTATAAAATTTACACTACAGTCATTTACAAGATGTTTATTATTTTGATTCTTGAAATAAATAAATAAAAATCTTAGTACTCTATCAGAGACATGTAGTACATGAAGCATTGAGTGGTAATTTCTACTTAAAGTTGGCCATGAAGTAGAAAAGCATGAACAAACCAACCGAGTACCTTAAAATGACAAATTCTTTGCTCACTGAAGCACAAAAATTAAATTTAAAAATAATTAAACTATGGTGGAAGCAAATATAAATCAGGAAAACATTCATCAATGAAAGGACTTATATAAGCAAGTAAATATCAAATAGTTTTTAAAACATTCATTGCATTATAGTATCATAAACACAAATAAATTAAAACACGCATCGTAAATAACGGGCCAGCCGTCAACCGATCCACCGGCCTTACAAAAATCCGAACGATATTTCCAAACTAATCCCACTCGGAATTAAAACTGCTTATTAAAACGGAGCATTTACTGCGGATCTAATGACGACCGAGAATTGATGGGAAACAAAGCCGGCGTCGGTTGAGCCGCGATAAATCGCTTATCAGGATCAGCTGTAATTAAAAGTGCAATAATGTAGGGGACGCTAAGTGCGGCTATGCCATCGGAACTAACCCGTTTTTGACGCGTTATCTGTGTTTTACGGGCGTGTTGATGCCGCTATCTGATGCATGTAGTTCATTACAAGTGATGTAGTGCGAAAGTGACACCGGATTCAATCCCGGTCATTAACAACGGGTGAAAAATGCGACACCCGATATGGGTGATGGATTACTGATAGGGGAACGGGCGACTGAGCGGTGACCACCCGTGGCAGTGATAAGGGTGCACTGACCGAAGCGGGGTGTACATGGTGTTTTGATATTAACTAAAAGTGTTAAGAGCAATACCATTGTGTAATGTTTAATCAAACAAAAACAAATCAAACTGTCCAAAATATCATTTTCCTAGAAAAGAGTTGTTTCGGACATTTTATTTGAAATATATTAGGATTGGAGCCTTACATAGCTTGAAGACCTATCATGCAAACAGACTTTTGCAAATTCTATCGGGTTCGAAATACAGTACAGTGTACTCGGGTTTGGGCGTCTGATACAAGGGTACTACCTTTATGATTTATTACGGTTCTAAATAAAACACCCCAGGTGCATCAAATTTGCGTACTTAAGAAATTTAATTTGGTTTGAGGATTTTTTTAAATCTGAAACATGGTATATGATTTTACGAGAGGTACAATGTTTTCAAATGTTGTTCAACCGAAGAAAAAGGAAAACTTTTGCATTTAATAATGGAGTGATTATTCAAATTACTATTATTTTATTTAAATTGTGCAAATTATATAATTGGTCTTTACAATAAATTTTAAAACGTAAAAATGCTGTGGAAGAATTCCCGTTTCCTAAAACACCTCTTCTATTAATTTTATCTGTTTAGTATTGAACTTAAAAAATGTTTCTCTCCACTGTGCTGAGTTCTTTTAAGTTTGGGCCTCTTTTACGAGAGTTACAGCTGTTCTTGGGCTAGGTCTTAACTTGCCCACATTCGGTAATAACTTCGTCCCTACAGCGAACATTCGTTATGAACGGTTTAAAGCACTTACTTATTAATGTGTAACTTTAACATGTAACACAGAGTAATCTGGAAGCAAGCAATCGTAACACCATGTACTTTGTATTGTTGTTTATCAGATGCCTGAGTTTTACCGTTTTATCTTAGATTAAAAAATAGTTTTATAGTTTTTAAATCGTTGCAATTTCAAGACTGGTTGAAATATATAACATTAAATCTGAAGTTGCAAACAAAAAACAAAACGGTTATTCGTTTCTGAGTAAAGGCGGTCCCACACTTCTCGCAACACGCCCGAACATTCGGGCGAACTCCGAATGTTCGGAGTATTCGCGAGAAGTGTGGGAGCTGTACGAACTTTTGAATACATACGAGAAGATACGGGACAGAATGTTCAGTGAACATTCGGGAGAATGTTCGGCCGAATGTTCAGGCCTGTTCGCGAGAAGTGTGGGACCGCCTTAAGAGTACTTCCTGATTTTGTATCATTCAATAAAATAACCAGTTTGAAAACGGGAGAGAAAATAACGAAGGGTGTACGGCCTGATGTAATAGAATAATAACTGATCCCTACACTGTTTAGTTGTTTTTATAAACTTTAAAATACATTTATACAATTTTAAATACATTACTCCATTGAGGTTTTGGTTTAAAACGTTCAGGGCTCATGAACGATGTTCAGGGCTCAAGAACGATGTTCAGGGCTCATGAATGACATAAAAATAAGGACATTTTAATTTTGCCGTTTCCAGTCTAAAACATATTGTGGTGTTAATGGAAACACTGTAACTGTTGCTGTTGTGGTGTTTAGCTGTTTTAAAATATTAGTACAAGTCATAATTTAAAAATGTTACTATAAAAAATAAAAGAAATGTTGCCAAATTTTCCGCGAATTTCCCGACTTCAGTTGATTTATGGAGTAATTATCTAATGATATAAAAACTGAAAAATACGAAAACCTATAACACAACATAATGAAACTCTTGATACAGATTGGGGAAATAATTTAGAGCGAAGAAACCGGAAACAGTTTCACCGGAACCCCAATATCGAGAGAGATGTCTCAGTAAACGTAGGCGAAGCCGTTAAAGTAACCGATACGGTATTTTTGCGATAACCCGAGAGAATTAACATGAAAAAGCCATTCCACAAGGGAACTCCTGCGCCTGCACACGGCTCGAGTCTTCCGCCGCGCGACGTGACTCTAGCACTGAGTGAGAACTGAGGTCCTTACTGCAGGAACATTGGTAATTCGTAAATTTAAATCTTCTAGACTACAAATAAACTGCTAAATTAGAAGTATTTATTGTAGTAGAACGATTTGTTTACCTAATAAACATTCGAACTTACTTTGAGTTTAACTTTCCCCTTAATCAAGCCATCAACAAAGGGACTAAATTATCTTTATATATACTGTAAGCGACATTTTTAAGCTGAAATTGTGAGAGGTTGGCAAATTGCAGGATGGTGGGAGTTGGCTTAAATCAAAGGTCTCTTGATCTTATGGGGAAAAACATTCCCCATAAGAAAAGCATTGGGATTTAAAAACGTCCGCTTTGTTTACATTAAGGCATGAGATTAAGAGTCTACTTTGTTCACATGTGTTCAAATCAGATTAAGCAGAGTATTGGAGCAAGGGCTTTGGCCAAGGCCCCGCTCAAAAAACCTAGCTTTGGCCCCTTCAAGCCACTACTAAGTATACTAATTTTAAAACTATGAACAATAATATATTGTAAGCTGGCTGGTCAATATATTGTACCTGGTCTTACTATTGTGGCCTATTTTGATATTTGTATCTTCCCGTGGCTTGCACGTTAATTACCTGACTTTTTTTAGTTTTAATCTCAATTGCTTGCTGTGTATGATGTAGCTCATTTAGTTTTGTTTACTCTTTATTTTCAGGTAGCCTATAAATATGTGAGTAATGTTGTGTTTTGGTTTGATACAGCTGGACTTTTATTTGTTTTATGTATTAGCGACTCGGTCCCTGCACACAATCTTTGCTTTGCAGGGACCTCTTTCTTGATTTTTTGTATAATTATTTTTGTGAATAAACGAATTTGGATCTGAATTTAATATGAGTTTAAATACATTATATTGAAATGATTTCTTGATTTGTATTTGTATATTCGGCAATTTCCAGCCCCTAAAACTATTACTGTGTATACATGTTTGGTAGTAATCAAAATATCTTACCTTTTAGATGTGCATTTTGGAGTTTTGAAAAACCTCCACTGTCAGGGATACATCCCAAGGGGATTAAAGTTCCATTCTTAATCTTATGGTTTGATTATATTTTTAGGTAGACAGCTGATTATAATCTAAAAATTTCAAAACATTTGGCTCTACGCTTACACGATTGGATCCCAGTGCGGAGAACTGGACACTGTTTAGTTAATATACAGTGTGTAAATTAAGTATTGAAACAAATATGTATTTTTTAAACTAAAATAGATAGGAATATTTTGTTCGTGGTATTGACTCTTAACAAAGGTTCCAGGATTTTTGGCATCAACAAATGTTTTCAACCCCTAAGGGGATGGGGGGTAGGGGGTAACTTTTTTTAATTAGCAACTCTTATTGAGTGACCCCTTATTTTATAGGTCTTGACACGCTAAAATAAATTGTATTAAAATAGTTAAAATCCGTTGACCCTAAACAACATGGCGGCCAAAAAACGTCAATTATGTTTGAACGATTATAATGAATTATTACTTACGAAATGTTTTAGTACGTGTTTTAGAAAGATATATCCAAGACCCCAGTGTTTTATTAAAAATTGCAAATTAATGTGGTCTTTTTAAGGTGAGAAATCCTGTTGTAATACTAATAAACATAAATGTGTTTTTTTTTTTCAAATTTTAATACTTAAATTGGGGGTTGAAACAATTTTTTGTATGTAAAAAATCCCGGAACCTTTGTCAATAACACGAACAAAAAATTAATGTCTATCTATTTTAGTTTAATAAATACATATTTGTTTCAATACTTAATTTACACACGGTATATCCAAGAATACGATAGTATAACCGTCGCTGCAATTTTGGATGCTGGACGAATTTATTTTAAAACTTGTCTACCTATGAAGAGAACATTGGTAGTAAAAAATCTACATAATTTAATTCAGTTTAAAACATGTCATAATTCTCTTGTCAAGGAGTAAGAATTAGGCGTGGGGATGTTGTCTACAGAGTTTTAAGAACCGTCTTGTAAAACAATTGTACTGAAACATCATAACCGCGGAGTTATTTTCCACGTTTCATTAGGATATAATCATAGTAATCAAAGTATAAATTCGTCAATTTTGCTACGTTTGCAATTTTATTTCTCCCAAAAATTGACGTAGGCTGTTAGTAAAAAAGTGTTGTTTCCAGCTGATTGCAATACCTAAAATAAAACGTGAATACTCGAAAATCATGCAATTTATAAAAATCATTATCCAAAATCGCTGTTTGGCCTCACATGTGCTGGTACTTGGCGGTGAGTACCGGCGTCACGTGTCACCCAAGTACATAGTCCATGTACTTGTACATAGTACACAGCACAGCTGCCCCATAACTTCCCGGACTAATGCATTTAGGCCAACTTGCTACATTATCCCGCTCTAAGCCAACTGTCAAACTGTCGTTATTAATTAGCAAGTGCCGCCCAAGTTGGCCTGTCAATAAGTAGTTGCCTCTTGTTTATAAGCCGCTGAAGGGTGTCTTAATCCAATACTTGCGCCAACTCCTCAACCCCCTCCCATCCCCTCGGAGGCTACCTTATAAATGCCGTTTGATGGAGTTTAGTCTCGTGCTTTAACTTTGAAAACACTCTTGTGGATTTTGAGTTTACTAAAGTGTTTCCGATAACTTGTTTCTAAAGGTTTGGCGTAGAAAAATTAGTATAATATTTGGTTCATCAAATAACAAATTCGAATGTATAGATGTATTATATGTTGAAACTTATTAATGTAGTTAGGCCTTCTGTTCCACTCCGAATTCTAAACTGTAATTAATAGTATTTTGGCGGTCTTTAGTTTCGCTAACTAAGAAATTTGTAAGCAGTTTTTCTATAAATTTAACCTTGAATTTCGTCTTGAATTGATTGTAGTTATGCTACGACGTTATATACATTATTTGGCTGCATAGAGTAACATTTGTTTATGTGCTTCTAATACCAGCAGACTCTGAATCTCCAACTATTATATTTTAAATCAAGTTTTGTTTGTATTAATGCTGCATTATAAATGTGCTTGTTCTGATATGTTATTCATATAAATGAATACACAAACCAAATTTTTATTTTAGCGTTTTTAATTTGTTTCCTAGTCAGGGGGAGGTTTTAGATTTTGATAGGAAAAGGGAAATTTTATTCAGGGAAAATTATCCGATAAACAAATAGCTCTCTTTCCTGAGAGTGTGAATATTACTTTAACATAACGTTATTATTAACGACTAGCTGTGTATCCGTCCTTCGTACGGGTTGTATGTCTAAATAATAGATGAATTTGAAAAGAATAACAACCGAATTAATTTTAAAATATTTCATTGGTGAACGTGAGGATGGCACAAGACACTTTTGAAATTAATCTGTTTATGAACCTCAGGGAAAAACTGTCGATCAGTAGTTCCTGTTATTCATCGATTGAACAGAGTGAAGGAGGGATGTTTATGAGACCACATGTTTTCCAATGTCCTTTTTCCAACTTTTAGAATGACCTAATACAACTACTCAACCCTTTAATCTTATCGAATTTTTTTTTCAAATTTACTGTTAAATTGAGACACTCAGTAGTTGGCTACATAAAATATCTATTTAGAGAGGCATAGATCTCGTCCCCCCATGTCTCAAGCACACAAAGTGACTGTATGAAATCTCTAGGGAGAACAATACCATGACTCCCCATTATGAGCCAAGTTGTTGTTGCTGATGTCCTTTAAAGTACCAAATTTCAGCTCAATAGGTTGAGTAGTTATGAGTAGTGATGATTATCCGATATATTAAAGGTCAGTGGGGCAGATCCCTTAAGTATTTTTATCTGCTTTTTTGCTACCTAATTTTATCTCCATCAGTCCAGTAGCAGGTGCAAGATTGTTAAAATAAGTATTCCGAAGGTTCGAGGGTGGGGCCCTAAAACACGTTCTTAACGGGAATAGGTTTGTGTTTATTCTGATATATTAGGTATCTTCCTACCGAATTCAACTTAAAAGGTTCGAACTAATGCTCATAAGATTGCCAGCAATAAAAGTAAATCAGGGCAGAGTCGGGTACGATTTTGTTTCAAACCTAGCCTTATTGTACAACTGTAGAATAAGGGGAACCACTATGCAAAATATTTCACCTTCTTAGACTTTGTCGTTTTTTAGTTACAGTGATCACAATGTGAGCGAGTGAATGTGTCTAAAAAATATAGATTTAGATAATATTTCAACTCAGCATACTTCTGTTATTTATTACCAATCTTCACTCAACGTTATAAATTATAACTACAACAGCTGATTATGGAATAAATATTCTTAAGTCATCAACTGGTTCAGTATAAATAAATGCTTTGTCCATAACCATAAGATGGTATCTTGAAAATCCCGTGGAGTGTAGCCCTGAGGTGGATTCAAAATGTTGAAATAGCTTATAGTATTCTAACGTACGTATAGAACTTAGAAACAAAGTTTCATCTAAATCAGTTCACCCGTTTCCCTGGGAAAAGCGAACAAACACGATCAAAACCGCGCGAAAACACGTTTTTTAGTGGAAGCCATTATTTTTAAAAAAGGCGGATGACAGTTTAAAGTAGCCTAAAACCTTCTCACGAACGTATAAAACAAACAAACAAACAAAGATTCATCAAAATCAGTGCACTCGTTTTCCCGAGAATAGCGAACAAAAACACTTTCTTGAGAGTTGCTGAAGGACAGACAGACGAACAGAAATTGAGAAAAGACTCGTTTGGCTCCTCTAGGGTGTAAAACGCGCAAATATGAAAAATGTCATAATTCCAAGCAATGTACAGACAACACTTAATTTGTTTATATAGATATCCTCTCTGTATACTTATGTCATTTATTACAATATTCACTAAACGTTTTAAATAAGAACTACAACATCTGTTTATAGAATAATTCTTAAGTCATCATCTGGTTTAAAATAAATAAACTCTTTGTCCATAAGAATAACATAGGATCTTTAAAACCCCGTGGGGCAGATTCCTAAGGTGATTTCCAAAGATCCAACTGGCCTAAAACCTTCTAACGCAAATATAGAACATATAAAAAAGTTTCATCGAAATCAGTGCACCCGTTTCCCTGTGAAAAGCGAACAAAACGTGACCAAAATCGCACGAAATCACGTTTTTGAGCGACCGCAATTTTTTTTTCAAAAGGCATTTACCAGTTTAAAGTGGCCTAAAACCTTCTCACGCATGTATAAAACAAAGAAACAAAGTTTCATCAATGTCAGTGCACCCGTTTTCCCGTGAAAAGCGAACAAAAACCCGTCCTTAAGCGTTACCGACAGATAGACATACAGACAGAAATTGAGATAAGACTTGTTTTGGCTTCCCTAGGGTGTAAAACGTGAAAATATGCAAAAATTCCATAATTCCAAGCAATGTACAGACAAAACTCTAATTTTATTTATATAGATAACTATAATCACCCACACAAGACATCAGAGGTAATTGCCATCCCGTGTCCACCGGCGCGCGGGGGTCCTGTACCCTTACAGAGACAAGAACACAAGAACACCAGCGTGGGAGGAGGCTGGGTCAGTTCACCATCATTGTAACACGAGTCACAAGGTGTTTAGCATTAATACACCGTGTCGGCCCTCATTAGTGCGCAGTATTGACACCGGCCGCGCTCTTGTCCTCTAATAATAAACCCTGTTTAAGCAACGAGAACCTTGTCCGGCCCGACGGCATTAATGGGCCACCTGGATCACCGCTATTAGTTTCCCTACTAGGATTTTGGCGAGGGAGGGAAATTGAATATATTTAAGCCACTCACTCTTGGGAGGAGTTTTCGAATGAATAAGAGGGACTGGCGGGGTCTGGGTTATTAGCTGAAAGCTTGGAAAATTAGGTAGAAACTTGTTTCGGAATTTAATTTGTAATACATTTAAAAAAATGCCATATTTTAAGTAAAATATAAACAGGCTAAGTATTAAGAGAAATGATTTTAAAGGCTTGATGTATGACCATGTAGTACCTATTTATATAATGTACTAACTGATGTACCCCTTCTTGGCACGGGTTAGAAAGGTTGAGATCTTGAAACAGCTGTTCTTGCTTCTGCTCTTTAAGCTGTCAAATGGAAGTATCCACAGCTGATCGCATTACAGTTTCTATTATGTTTAGTTATGTTATGTTTAAGTACCTGGGGGGCCGAGCTTTGCTCAGGGGAAAGCCAGTCAGTTTGTTTAGATGACTTGTAGTAATATTTCACCACTCCCCCCTCTACTGATAATCAGATTTGTATTATTCATTTGCCTCTTTTCTACATTTTTAATGTCCCTCCAGTTGTTATTTATAGCTCAGTGTCCCTTTGATTTATTTTACTACTCTATACATGTAATCGTAACTCAAATCTTTTAATCTCTGCTCTCAGGAAACCACATGTTAATAATCATAAATAACATGAGTATTACTTTGACAGTTCCCTGGTTGATTATGAACAGCTGTTACAATTCTTTTGTTTTGATTTGAAACTCCATAAGCCCAATATTAATTTTTTAACTTTTCATTTTAGTATTTTTAACATTATTTGATTTTTCCTAGGGATGAGGCCTGTCTAGAACTTATTTTTATCCCAGAAATTAGTTATTTTGAACATTTGAAGGAAATCGTTGGAGCCGTTTTTGAGATCCGTGTCGCAAGCAAGCAAGCAAGCACGCAAGCAAGCAAGCAAGCAAACCTTACTCATATTAGAGTATAGATAGATAGATTTCTTCTGAAATGTAAACATTGAAAATTAGGACGTTAACCGTAGCCCGAGGGGATTTTAAGGAAGTGAATAAGCCTATGTGTTGCACGGGTTCAAACACTGGCCTTTGTGTAAAGTTTCAGCCCAGTCGGTTCAGTAGTTTTTGCGTTTACCCAAAACAGCAGGCAGACAGAGAGCCAGACAGAAACCACCTCTTCTTTATAATAGTATAGATAGATTTACCTTAATAGAACATTTCGTGCGATAATCGTACGTCAGTCCACCCGTGAAACAGTTATCTCAGAATCTCTGTATTCATTTACTTGAGTGAATTTTCCTAAAACTCTTATCTTCTTTTAACGAGAATAATGGGTAAGAACATAAAGCTTAGTTTGTTATTAGATTTATTTTTATTTTTTGCAGTAATACTTTAAAAAATATGTTATAAGCTTGAGCATATTGATCATCTAATTGAGAATCTAACCATAATTTTCATTTTTTTCACACCCCTTCTTTAAAAAAAATATAAAAATATTTGTATTGAGTTTAAATTACTTCAACCTTTTTTACCACACCAAAATGAGCACTGATTATAAATTTAATATGCAATATTTTTTAATTTTGGTTTATATAAAAAGGACTAACCCAAAAATTGACATAAAATTCAACTATTAGATTCATATGAGATCGATCTTCCAGTGCTATGATAGGTGCTACAAATCAGACAACCCTAAAATATCTGCAACCCAGAAAATTGAAAAATACCGACACGATATGTTATCGCCATCGCGCACAGCGGCTGTCACAGTACATATGTAGTAGCGGCTCCGACGCCGGATGATGTATATTGTTTGGGCACGGCCGTGACGTCACAGCGGCTGTTTTTGTTTGTTCGGTCGTGACATACAGCAAACACTTCACCCTGCGATGATGGCAGGATGACGCAGCCAATGAGGAACTCAGCTAAACCGAATAAGGGCTTTATAAAGGTAAACTGAAAAATGGACTGTTCGCGGTTCCCTTTAAATAATAGGCTTATTTAGTTGGTGGTGATATTTCATTAACAAGATTTCTCTATCAGGAATTGCCACGGGTTTTAAGCTTATTGAGCGAGAAAAAGTTTAGAAAACTTTCTCTCTTTAGGGGTTTTTATTAGGGTTTGCGTTAAGTATTTGTATTTTTAATATTTCTTGCAAATAGGACGAGTTATTTTTATTATTTTACAGAGGGTCTTATTTATGCTTCAATCTGTATATTCAATCAGTATAAGCGCGTAAAACTAAACTAAGTACAAACAGTGCTTATTTTATCCTATGATCTACAAGGATTGCAAAGTATTTTTTTTCCATTACAAGAAATCCTTATACTAACAAATTCGCCATGATTAAAGAGCCTACATTTCCCCCTAAATTCAAATAAATCCGTATTTGTCAAGAAAATTTATCAGGAAACCTACCATGAAAATCCATTTAAATACTTCTTATTCAATTTATATTTATATTGTGTTTTAATGTATAGAAAAAATCAGCAATGGTTATGCAGTATACATTGTTTATTTAATAATTTTGGTTAATCAGCATGAAGAAAATTGCATTATAGATAAGAACGTTTAATTTTAAGTTATAATAAAATACTCATTATTCTCAATTTAGTTAATATATTAAAACCTTACAGATACCCTACTAAGTATTAACTAATATCCTTCAGCGGTGAACAAAAATAGTTTATTTTTATTTTGCCCCATTACTATAACATACAGTATCAGAATAGTTTTCAAAAGAAATCTTCTTTACCATAGGAAAATTGTATACATTAAATAAATTGTACTTTATCCTTTCCAATGGCAATCCACCGTTTGCAAATTGCTTAATCATTACTGATTACCCTACCCTGAGGAACGGCGGGTTGCAACGGACAGAGTCATTTTTATCCGCCCCCCAGCCAAACGGGTGTCACACTGTCGCAACCCCTACCGCTCCAAGAGGGGTTGGTGGGGGGGGGGGTAAGTACCCCTTGGCTCCTTTAAATATGCACCAGCTCGCGAATCTCTTCAGCCTCTCGGTCGCCGGAGTGTCGTAATAGTCTTATTAATTAGCGCCTGTCCCAGCCATTAACATCTCCCTACTTAATGAAAACATTATTTCTTTCTAGACATAACAATCTTCAAGGATTTCCTCTCCTCACTTTCTTCTTCTTTGAGTGGATCAAACTTTTGAAAGAATTTAGACACTACAAAACAAAATTTAAAGATTATTTAAAAAACAGTGATCTCAATAGTTGGTACGGATTTGGGAGTACTCCTATATCTTGGTCTTTTTAATGAATTATTTCGTATTTTGAAATGCACAACATATTATTAGTTAGCATTTTGTTAGGAAGTCGATTGGAATTATCTACTTAAAAACCAGTTTTTAAAACATTCATTTTACAACAAATAATTTACATACACCTTAAAGCGTTGGTCACGCAGTAATCTGAATCACTAAATAAGTAAGTGTCCATCAACATTAAGCAAAGATGTCATACGACTTATAATAATGCTTATTATTAAAAATACGTTTCGTTTAACAAAGGTTTATCATCATACTATACTTACAGTATCTTCTATATTATTAAAATAATATCTTAATTTTGGTTCGGTGATTTTAAACTATTTATTTTATTAATCAAAAGCCCTTATGTCTAGATGTGCCTTTTGGGGTTTTATAAAACATCCTTCTTCAGGGCCCCATCACATGGGATTTTATAGTTCCAATGTTAATCTTGCGGAGTTATTTGGTTTAGTTAGTCAACTGATCATAATGTAAAATTTTCAAAACACCAGGCTATATGCCTGCTAGATCCCCGGGGGGAGAGCGAACAACAGCCAGTATATACTTAACATTTGCCTATAAAGTAGTCACCCAGTGAAATACACGAGGTGCTCTTAACGAGCCGCTCGGTGGTTCTGCCCAAGAGCAATGAGAAAACAAGAACAATCCAAACGCTCATGAAAACTGCACGGTAAAGCTGCAAATCGAAAAAATCGAGTAAATAAAGAAACGGTAGCGCGTGCCTCGGATTTGCGCTGCTATCAAATTCTATTTTTCCTGTGTCAATTATGTAGCGGCCTCCAAGTGGGAAGGAAGCCTGCGGATTTTCCACGGTGAATATTACATAGAAATCTCATCCTCCAGTTTGTTGCGGTGTTTTTGTTGTGGTCGCGGATAAAAATGCGGCGGCTCGTGAATTGTTAAGTCGGCCGCCTGGCGAGCTCCGGCCCGACGTTTCATAATTCAGAGGAAAAAATGACCGGAAAATTGACGTAAAATTGCAAAAACGAGTGGACAAAAACCGGCGTGCTTATCCGCCTTATTTGCATGCCCATGTTAATTGTAGCTCCGCGCCGGCAAAAAGGAGCCATTTAGCGGCCCCCGAGAATAAATAATACCCTGTACACATACAAACTTAATTAATTTGTCCAGAGGACCGTCGTTTACATCTATTATTATTCCGTAGGAAATTCCGTTTGCAGCTGTTGCTTTTTATCCCCTTTTTACGCCGCGTTCACGGCAACGGCTCACTAGGGGTGACGCGAGCAACTTGAATTGCGAGGTTTGGTTTTTGTTTGAGTGACATTCGGAACAGATTTACTCTGCAGTTTTATTGCAGCTAGTTTTATTCCATTACTTTCAGTAATGGTTGCACGCTTCATCAAACAATGTAGTCAAAGCATTGCATTGCAGCATATACCCAACTAAAGACATTTACAATTATTACATAGAATTTTTTGTTCTGCAAAAACCACTTTGAAGTGAGAGAACTATTTTGAAGATTTTTAATTAAATTAGATATTGAATTAAATTAAGAGCCTCATTACATGCAAATCATCAACAATTTTAAACTGAATCACCATTACTATCACTGTAACAGCATTGTTAATTAAGAAACCTATAGCAGACTGTACCTCCAAAATATACACGTTACCGCTTAATTACCTGACACTAATTGTCGTGAAAAGAGATTTCATCAAAACTTATATACACTGGGTAATTCTTTACTTTACTCTATTAAACACAAGCAAATATATTTTAAGGGTGAAATATATATAGTGATAAGAGATTGTTATAACAAGAATGGTCCTAAATTATTGTTTTAGGATTATTGATGGGTAACGTATGTTATTGATCTGAACTTAAATAGCTTATCTGGAATCCTCAAAATAATTTGTATACCAAAGTTTAAACAATATCTGTACCTCCGTCGCCTGTCGCCTGCCTCGTCATTCCTGCAACACAACATCTCAGTTAGTTCATGTGCTTTAGTTGTATAAAATAAAGACATAAAGATATTTGTCATTAAGAACAAAGTTTGTTGTCAGCACCAAACACCATAATGGTAAGTGGTTAGTGTTACAACAAATTAAGAACCATTGTAATGGGAAATTGTAATATCTGTTAGTCTCCAACTTTAAGCTACCAAAAAAAATGTTCAGAAGAAAATTAAAATATAGAAATACCTCGCAAAATTGCACTTCAAGCTCTTATAGTATTCGTAGTTGACTGACTAAACATGTTCCATTTTTAAAACAAGCTATACATGGCAGACGTTTCGCATAGTCCCTATGTGGAACTTGTTGAAAATGAGTTTCGTTTCTCCAAAACAAATCAATAATCTAATTAGGCATAACGTAAAATACCTAATAAACTGTTAAAGATAAATCATCATCGTTAACAAACGACTCAATATGCACTTAGGTCGGGAGAAACGACAGCTGAATCCCCAACAAAGCGCAGTAAAGCGTTACCGCCGTTACTGGGCCATCACGGGGATGAATTCCCGCGTAAACGCGAAGATCACCATTTACAGCTGATGGGCTTGTTCTAATCAGCTGATGGCCACTTCCCGCCATCGTGGTTAACGGTAGCGCCGTCATCACCCGCCATTATCGCCCACAAAGATACCGTATCGCCCCGTATCGATTTCGAATCAATCGAGATCTGACATGCGATTCAATTAGCGCGTGAGTTCCTTTGTTCGCCGTATCAGTGTTCCGGTAGAGCGCGCTGACAACCCTTCTGTGCGCGACATCTTCCGCTAATCTGCCGCACTACCGCCACGCACTGCCGCACTACTGTCGCCGCTCCCGCTCAAGGCTGGAGGGTTTGCTAGTGGCCACACAAATGGTCCATATGCCCCACCACACTCTATGATAGTTATAATATTAAGATTAAGATTTGCGGAAGTTTTTTATTAATAATAACAACCTCAACATTATAAGTTATTGTATCAATTTACCTTGGTCTCTAGAGAATATAGTCTTCATAAAATATCGGAAGAGGTTTAACCCATAGGAGAGTACATTATACTAGTTTTGCCATAATTGTTAAGCAATATGTCATTGCACTAGACAATGTTGCAAATCCATTTTTAATCCTTCGGCATACGAGTAAACAAATACTCGGCCAATTCGAAAATGCCGGTTAAGAATTGTGTTTCACGGATATAATGAATTTACAAGTTATAGTTAGGAGACATGTTATACAATTATATATTTTGTAGGAAATACTTTGAATTAATCAGAAAGTCAAATACAGTACCTTTAAAACTTTGATTTTAGTTGAACATGAAAAGGTTGAAATTTAATCGTAGTAAATGGATCTACAACATTAACTCCCATTTACTTGTTCCAAATCAAAGTAACAAACAAAGATTTTGTATACACTTAATTTTAACTAGCCTATCAATATATTTCTTGTTAAGGTACAAAAACAAACTGAATCACCGTGTTATTTCATCTAAATTAAATTGAATTATATAATAGCTATTTTAATCTTTACAGAAATGTTAATGATCTTGTTTAACTGAATTTGGAAAGAAGTGTCACTACCAAATTTGAAGTACTGTAAATCGGACAATAAATTCATCCACTAGAATGTATAGAATACAAAAACTACTTAAAATCATGATTGTTTTGAACAATTAAATCAAACAATATTCAACCCAGATTAAATCTTTTAACCCCGTAAGCTACACGGAAACCAGTAGTTGTACAGCGTTCTCACTCACTACCCGTGGCAGGATGACTTTACGGCGGCGAAAGAGCGGTGATAAACACCGGAAGTGGAGGGATTTGGAGTGATAAGGGTGTGAATATGCGGCGGTGGCGGCGTGGCGGCAATGGAGCGGAACTGAGAGATAAGCGGCTTTGTTGGCGGGTCTCCTCAGGCCGCTGACGTCACTGATAACGATACTCTGGTCACTGCACACTGGCGCATCGTTTGTGGCGGGGTAATCGTGTGTGGGGTACACAAAGGTCTATAGCATGATTTCTTTCCATTATCAGTATCGGGAGAACATTAATTTGCCATGTCAACTCGCTTACGGAACACTAAAAGATTGTACTCATTGTATGGAAGGTACTAAACAAAATCAGAATTAAAGATGACTTGATAGTAAGAAAGGGAGGGGGTGCAGGGGTTAAGAGAATTTTTCCCCTAATTTTTTCTGACCTTTCTACGTTGTCATAGACATTCACACGACTAAACATTCACTATATACAAAGGTCTATGAAATAATTTATTTTCATTATCAGTATTGGGAGAACATTAATTTTCACGTAAAATCACTTACGGAGCACAATATTGTACTAATTGTATGGATTGACCTAATGGATACTATGGATTGTACTTTATTAGATTACGTACAAAATGTGCTCAATGGAAACGCTAGTTTTTTCTCTTTAAGTTGAGCCATAAATCAACTGTTTCGAATAACAATTTGATGAGGGAGGGGGTTTTAAATTTACCATTGCCTTACTTGAGAAGCAGGTAGAAACGCAAAATGTTACATGGCTGGAGGCCCCTCTTAATGTTAAAATATCCAATCACCCTCGTCATGCTTACCGCCTTTTATAAAATCTCGTACTTTGACTCGTAAATCAGCTGAAGCAGTATTCAAAGAAAAACCTTCCCTCTGAATAGCAATGCGGTGTCCGGCGCTGTTATCGCGCGATCAGGTGACTGATGACCACAGCTCCGATCCTGATAGTCCGACTAATTTATTCATAGAAAACGATTAACAAAGGGACGACTGAGAGGTGGAGGGGAGGGGAGGGGATGACAGTGACGTCACAGAGCCCGCCGTTAGTCAGCGGCTTAGCTTGCAAATCCGGGCGAGCACGCAACTGCGCGCCTGCTTATCTGGGTGTCCTGCGGGGTTAGCACTCTAATGTCTTGTCTATGTAAATGCGATTTTAGTTTCGTCCGTAAATCTCATATGTTCTATATTTGTTTACGTTTTAGGCATTAGAGTGGTTGAAGTCAAAATCGGTGTTGCCAAACTTTCCGTCTGTGAAACTTCAAACATCTGCCTGCTTAATAACGGGTAGATTTTTATTATCTCCAGAAACGTATTTTATTTTTAAACACCAGAAGCGGCAGCGGCAACTAAAGTTCAAACGAGTTCGCACGCAGCACGCTGACGTGAGGGAAGTGAATTTCCAAATAAAAACTTTAAAACTCAAAATATGTGTAAAAACATACATTTGTCCAATTTTTATTGAAATCTGAAAACATTGATTTTTTGGCTGTTCTGATACTCCTGGTTTCATTTACTTGCAAAGCTGGGAATACAATTTTGCCCAATATAAGGTTAGGAGAAGGTCCAGACAGGCTTGAAAGTAGGTGTGAGGTAGCTGGGGATGATAAAAGTACACTAACAAAGGAATAACAGGCTTTTCTCGTGTAAAACCCCCATAAGACAACGTACTGTGTTTAGTCAATACACATTTTCTTTAATAACTCGGTAAATATTTATGCTAGAATGACGAGAGAGGGCTTAAAACTTTCACCTCTCTAATTCCCATCTTTTTCCATGCATTTATTTTACATCCGGGGCTTTTATGACCATCTTTGGGCCCAAAAACTCGAAATTTGAAAGATTAATCCCCCCAAAAAGGGGTTTAGAGTTTTCCGATTGTTTTGCCCAACGAACTTGTCCAACTGATTACAGAAAGGAACGTCTCTACCAAATTTGAAGTAAATCGGACAAAAATTGCGACCACTAGAGTGCATACACACACATATATATATATATATATATATATATATATATATATATATATATATATGTCTATATATATATATATAATTTTGAACGACCCCCCAAAACGTGTTCAGGGGGTCACGTTAGGAACTTCTATGGTGGTCCCGGGCTTAAGTTTCACCGTGCGGGTCATGCTAATAGTTCACTTTCCATAGGAAATTCACTAATAAAGTGCAATAAACGCCAAATCGATGAATAGGTCACAATTGTAATATCATTGTGTATCATTATGATGTAATAATATTATGTAAAACTTAACCCTCAACCTCCTGATTAAATTTGATTTCTATCATTTATATTATGTATTATACGCGTGGAAAGGATTTTTACAATATTTCTCTTTTGATTTATAAAACAAGGAAGAATGTTTCAGTTTTAACTTTAACATATTTCTTTGAGTATGTTAATTTAATTAAACATGCCCATTCTTCGGATTTCATGGAACATTAAACACTAGAATAAATAGTATTTTGAGTGTTAATTTTAAATGAATGTTGTCCAGATTACCAAGATATACTAAAAGTGGTATAAATAACTGCATTATCAGTAATCCAAAATCATTGCAATGGCAACTATTTTAAACCTCTTACGACTCATCTTCACGTCTTCACACCCAGGATGGAGTTGTCCTCATTAAAAGAACGTGGAATATTAAAAGTGCATTTAAAACACAATAAACGGACACGGACATTAAAATAATACGTAACACAAAAAGTGCAAACTAGTTGCCATTGCAACAATTTTGGTTTACCGATAAAGCGAACTTTATGTATTCGGTTATGTGATCAGTCAAAAAACAAATTAATACATAAATACATCAAGTTTATACGATTCAAATGTCGGTCTATAAAATGCCTTAGCAAATTATCCACGATAGTTTTAACATATAAATAGTTTATTCACGATTACGATTTTTGTAATAAGTATCGCCGATTCACATGCGGTTTCACCACAGAACTAATATTCGCCAACGAGAACAACGAGTGTTCACAGTGAATGAAATAAACAGTTTAGGAATGTAAACGGAAAATTGGCAGAGGGGAGAGATGAGGGAGAAGGGAGGGTCGGATATTCAATGTAGCATACACAGAGCTGGTCGCAATTATTGTGGGCCCGGCCGGAAGAGGCCCAAGTGACGGCCAAGCCGTGCAGAAGTCCCCTCCCCCCACCACCGATGGTCACCCCGGCCAGTTTGCATACCGAGGCCGGGCTCTGTTTTTTACATTAAGCCCGCAATGTATTTTATTTAAGCCGTGATTTATATGGGCCAGACAATCCGACCTATCTGGGGTGGCTGCACAACGATGCCGCAAGAAGCATGGGTCCCCACTAATGTGGACACAGACACACACACACGCACACCCACGCACACACTCGTGCGGGGGCGGATTTGTGTGGCTACAATTATTGCCACTCACTCAAACTTTACAACGGTTTTTTGTTTAACAACTACTTTTGCCATTCGCTTTAATTCTTAACATGTTTTGCTAGATTACGTTAAAAAATGTTCAAAGTGTTCTTTACATTTTAGGGTAAATCGTGTTTTGTTGTTTACAGGAATGAATACAAACTGACCAGGTTAAAGAAATGAAACGCAATTAGGAATTAGAGTCTACGTCCTTTTATATTGTACTTTTTGTATTCAACTTGTTTACGACCTCTGATTAAAAAATAAGATCTACAATACATTTGTTTAAACCCTTGATAACAAATAAGTCAACCTCAATCTACCAGGTGAATCCTACTATCTGATACTTTTTAATGTAAATGAATTCAAAATATGCATTTCCTAAAGTAATGAAGATAGTAGCTTCTCTTAACTGTTAAGGAAAGAATAAAACTCAAGTTCTTTACCAATTTATAATAATGTATCATTAAAAGATAACTTTTATAATTGATTTTACTTTGGAAATTAATATTCTATTATTTATAACCCCAGAATTGGTTACAATATTGTTTTTAAGCTGGATTGCATTCAATGGCACTTTGCTTAAGAGAACACTCAAAACAAAGGTTCACGAGAACATATGCAAGTTTTCAAATATTTATACAAATTAACTTGTTATTTTATAACTAAGTAATTATAGATTTTAAAATTCTTTAGCTAAAGGTTGAATGGAAATAATGATAAAAATCAGTTTTTTGCATTATTGTTATATGTAAGAAATAGCCATTGTTAAACAAATCGAAGTATCAGTTGAAATTAATACTTTACTAAGTAAGGGCTCCTATTTTCTAGTGATTACCTTATGTGTGTGGCCAAATCCACATCAGCTTTCCTCTGGGTAACGTAACAAATTAATTTAATTTCAAACGTTTTAACTAACAAGTCAACTTATTATTTGTTGCTTCATCTACAAATTAACTGTGTTAAACGAAACGAGTTCACAGGCAGCACGCTGACGTGAGGGAAGTGAATTTCCACATAACAACTTTTAAAACTCAAAATAATTGGAAAAATATACATTTATTCCAATTTTTATTAAAATCTGAAAACAGTGATTTTTTGGCTGTTCTGATGTTCCTGGTTTCATTTACCTGCAAAGCTGGGAATACAGTTTTGCGCATTATAATGTTAGGAGGAGATCCAGACAGGCTTGAAAGTAGGCGTGAGGTTGCTGGGGATGATAAAAGTACTCTAACAAAGGAATAACAGGCTTTTCTAGTGTAAAACCCCCATAAGACAACGTACTGTGTTTAGTCGAACCACATTTTCTTCAATAACTCGGTAAATATGTATGCTAGAATGACGAGAAAGGGCTTAAAACGTTTGCCTTACTAATTCATATCTTTTTACATGCATTAATTTTACATCCGAGGCTTTTATGACACTTTTTGGGCCCAAAAACCGGGAATTTGAAAGATCAATCCCCAAAAAAGAGGTTTAGATTTTCCGATTGTTTTGCCCAACGAACCTGTCCAACAGATTACAGAAAGGAACATCCATACCGAATTTGAAGTAAATCGGACAAAAAATTCGACCGCTAGAGTGCAAACACAGATATATATATATATCAAATTTTGAACGACTCCCCCAAAACGTGTTCAGGGGGTCACGTTAGGAACTTCTATGGTGGTTCCTGGGCTTAAGTTTCACCGTGCGGGTCATGCTAATAGTTCACTTTCCAAAGGAAATTCACTAACAAGGTACTATGGAAGACTTGATGACTAACTAGGAAATTAAGGGTTGAGGGGAAGATACCCTCTCCACTGTACATAGACTGTTTATTGACTCAGCCAAGGAAATAAGTGTTAACGATCAGCTGTGATAAGATTTTGCAGTAAAAAAAAATCACTTTGTCTAATGACATGAGTTAGAAAGGGTTGTTGGTTGTAACGTCCCCCTCACACCTCTGTACACTTCACGCGAAATATCTTGAGCCGTGGCTTACACCACTACCGGAGTGACTGAGATAACCAGCTGGGCTACTGAACATGGAGTAGGGACTTACGGACGAACAACTGACGAACAGTTATTTTGTTTACATAAAAAAATTACGATTAGTTGACTGAACAAATAATGGAAACAACAGATGACAGATTTATACTGATGACTAAATCTCGCTCTATTCCAACTGTTTGAACTGAAAAGAGTCCCCACAGCTCAAGATATTCTGCGTCAAGTGTATGCTAGTTGTCAACTGCTTACTGTACTATAAAATAAAACAAATCTTTAATAATTAATTACTTTATAAACTTCGTCAGTTATTAAAATATTGAACTCATTTAAGGCATTATCCATAATCTAAGGTTTCAACTACAGTATACCGCCCTAAAAAGATACAAAACTAACTTGAAATTCAAAGGTAGGGAAAACAAACACCAACAACCTAATAAATAACTAACATAAGACAAAGGCTTAATCCAGTAAATGCTATTTAAAACAAACTTATCTCAAAGAAAAGCAGTTTAGTTGACTTATCTTAATGGGCAACTCGTAAGTCACACGAAGTAAATAAATCCCTTAGAACAAATGCACTTGGGGATTATTGAAAAAGTTGAGAAATGTAAGAATTAATGGAAAGTTAGCAGGGCTAAGTGGCGGGGGCGTTATATATGGGCCGTATCGGGCGATAAGGGCGATACGGGGCGCAAACAAACCCCTAAACAATGCCATCGACTCCCCCACCACCGCGGACGCGATAACGGAATAGCCGCTCTGGAAGTGGTTCCGAATCTAGGGAAACTTAGTTTGCGGCGATGATTTTGAAATTATATTTACATTAAAATCCACGTTATAGCCCCTGAACTGTTGTTTTATACTAAAATAGGTTGTACATACCTTCCGCCAAACAGTTCATAATTGTGAAGGAGTTTCACAACATGTTTCGCCGTAAACTCGGCATTATCAAGTGATTAAATACAAGAGCTTTTATCCAAGTAGTACTAGTCAGAATTTAAAACTCACAAACTCAGTTCACACATAGTTCGCACACACTTATAAATTTCAGTAGGCCGGTAGGCCGTGGATTATTAAAATGTACGCGGTAGGCCTACCGAAATGTTTAAGTGTGTGCGAACTATGCGTGAACTGCATTTGTGTTTTAGCGAATTTCCCCTATAGGGAAGCATGGTAGGTGGTAGGGGAATTTCCCCTATGGTAGGTGGCATGGTAAGACTTAAGCCCGAGACCATGATAACTTTTCGTTTTGAGGTCCCCAGATGCCAAAAACACTATTCGTTCAAATTTATATATATGTATATATATATAAATATACAGTATATATATACATATATAGAGTATATATATATATATATGTGTGTGTGTGTGTGTGTGTGTGTGTGTGTGTGTGTGTGTGTGTGTGTGTGTGTGTGTTCGTTACCGCGATAACTTTTGAAAGAAACACCCGATTTTGATGAAATTTGGCACAAATGTGGAGAGTAGCATTTATGATTTTAAGTTCGAAAACCAGATCGATCGCACTATGGGAAGCGGGTTTTATGGGGGTTTACAATTTTACAAAAATCGGTTTTTTGCAAATTTGACCCCAAAATATTAAAAACACTCCATATTTTGGTTGAAACTATTTTATATAGCTTAAAAAAACAAATAATTTAGTATTTTGAATCATTAACCTAGATTAAGTGGTTACGGAGAAAATCCAAAAAACGTGCCCCATGTTAATCTTACGGGAAAAAGGTTTTTAGATTTTTCTCAGACAGTTTTACTAAAATCTTCACATTTCTGTTTATTAATGTGTTTAGCTCAACAAAACAAACATTTTGGTGTTTTAATCGTTGTTCTACGTCCAACCGTTGCAGAGATATTCAAAGTGCTAAACACAGTACGTTGTCCAATGTTATCCTTATGGAGAATAAATAAAATTTTATATCTCGATTATTTATGAATGTATATTGATGAAACTTGGTATGTGGCTTCAAATAGTTGTGGTATATTGATATTAGCACAAAAAACAAGTTTTTTTATAGTCCCCGTAGCAGCAAACCTGCATACTCGGCCCCCATGTTATTCATATGGAGAATAAGTAAAGTTGTATATCTCCCTTAATTATGAACCTACATTAAGAAAACTTGGTATGTAGCTTCACCTGGTTCAGTTGTATTGATAATTGCAAAAAAACACATTACTTATGTTCCTCGTTGCAGCAAACCTGCGTCCTCAACCCTAATGTTATTCTTATGGAGAATAAATAAATTGCTATATACCACTTATTTATGGATGTATTTTTGTGAAACTTGGTAAATAGCTCTATGTAGTTGTGAGTCACATATATATGCATTGGAAATTCGCTGAGTACGCAGGTTTGCTGCGACGGGGGTATTTTAAATTCTGACTAGTCCTACTTGGATAAAAGCTCTTGTATTTAATCACTTGATAATGCCGAGTTTACGGCGAAACATGTTGTGAAACTCCTTCACAATTATGAACTGTTTGGCGGAAGGTATGTACAACCTATTTTAGTATATTTACATGGTTAATATGATGCATATTATTCTTCTGAAGCGTGTTTGAGGGCTACAATTATTGTACAGTAAATATCAGGGTTCCTGCAGGGATTATTTCCTATTACGTATTCGTACGTACTTACTTTTCCCAAGAGCTTGATTACCTGATTTAAGTTTTATAGTAGAACCGAATCACACAGCTGATTGATTTCCAATATTAACAAAAATTGTTTTAACTTTACAACTTAATTTCATTCAAGACCTTAAAAGAGGTTTTATTAAGAAAAACAATATATCATTATTTCATCCAAGCTTCTCACTGAGACATTTCATTCAAGTATATGATTCATGGGGTCAGACTTGTTGGTTTTCTCAAAAGTTCTTAGTACGGTTTAGCATTACAGAAATTGGGTTGATAGAACATCATTTTAAATATAATATAAGATACTTCAGTTAGCCCAGATACTAAATGCACAGTTTGTTCTTTCGTGAATTGATATTTTAAATTAAAACTGATTTGAACTTTTCCCAAACAAATGTATAAGGAAGGCGTCTTTAAAACAGAGAGTCTTGTAGTGAGAGACTGTAGTGTACGGGGGAAGTCTGGGAATTGCATCCCTAGAGTTTTGAGTACTAATATCAACTTTAGCTAATATTTGACCGTATAGTTGATAACCGAAATAGTTGTTACATTTACCCTCAATAATAGCGCTGCAACAATCAAGGCGTTAGTGATGAAAAACTATGTACTTGTATGCCTTTCCGTATCTATATGCCCCAGACTAAACAGTTCATGATTCAACAAAATAACAACAGTTAAAAATACCCGCATTCTACTCGTTGTAAAAAATCGTGATAATAAATAATATTTTACATTTAAACAAACATCCGAATCGCGTGGGGACCCTTCCACAGATTGGCCACGGAGGCGTAAAATCACACAACAAGAGTCGCGTTGTAATTTTTTGCGCCGGGAGCCCCTTTGAAAAAGCAAAGTGGTAAAAATTAGATAAACCGCTGCAAACAAATGAATAAAACAATTTATGCGGAGATCGCTGTTTGTCCAAATGAACACGGCAGTTTTGTGTCAATTAAACACCCGTTGTACGTAGGGGTGGGGAGGGGCGGCCGGTGAAGCGAGAGGGACGAGGCCCGATGTCCCATATTTCAGACCCGCACCGCGACTTGGCAGCGTCCAGTTCGCATCGAGAGGGGGAATCCAATCGTGTCGCCAGGTAGCTGTAAATAACTTTGGACGCGTTAAAAAATTACCATCGAATAAACGGAGCGCGAAACGAACGCGGGCGCTCCGATTTGTATTCTTTTTTGCCCTTCGCATTTACGTGAAATGGGCTGGAGATGTGTAGATATTTACAGTCCACAAAACCGCTTGATATGGGCACGCCACGGAACGAATGGGGTATGCGACTAGATTAATTGTACTGGTTGTTCTTTTTTTGAAAATGTTCATACACTATACGGAATATACCCACATGTTTAAATTTAAATATTAGTTAGTTTTCACATTATTCAAATATGCCTTTCCCAAATGTTTATGTTTATACTCTGATGTGATCGACATACTAATTAGTAACAATGTAGTAATTATCGTTGCAACATGCCAACTAACAATGAGGGAATCTTAAAAATGTCTGTATTGATTTTATTCATAAGTCACGATGGGGACAAAAATACACCAATATCACAGACTGTATTTACAAATTTAGTTGAGGTAGAACCAGCAAGATATCCTATAATCTATTATGAGTAAGGTTTGCTTGCTTGCTTGCAACTCTGATCTCAAAAACGGCTCAAACGATTTCCTTCATGATTTGTAATTAACTAATTTCTGGTTTCAAATAAGTTCTAGCCAGGTCTCATCCCCCAGAAAAATCGAATTAAGTAAAAAACGAGTTTGCACGCAGCATGCTGACGTGAGGGAAGTGAATTTCCACATAACAACTTTTAAAACTCAAAATCAGTGCAAAAACATACATTTATTCCAACTTTGATTGAAATCTGAAAACAGTGATTTTTTGGCTGTTCTGATACTCCTGGTTTCATTTACCTGCAAAGCTGGGAATACAATTTTGCGCATTATAATGTTAGAATGTCCAGATAGGCTTGAAAGTAGGTGTGAGGTTTCTGCTGTTGCTGGGGATGATAAAAATACTCTAACAAAGGAATAACAGGCTTTTATAGTGTAAAACCCCCATAAGACAACGTACTGTGTTTAGTCGATACACATTTTCTTTAATAACCCGGTTAATATGTACGCTAGAATTACGAAAGAGGGCTTAAAACTTTTGCCTCATAATTCCCATCTTTTTATAAGCAATAATTTTACATTCGGGGCTTTTCTGGTCCTTTTTGGGCCCAAAAACCCGAAATTTGAAACATTAATCCCCAAAAAACGGGGTTTAAAGTTTTCCGATTGTTTTTCCCAACGAACTTGTCCAACTGATTACAGAAAGAAATTGCCCTACCAAATTTGAAGTAAATCGGACAAAAAATGCGACCGCTAGAGTGCAAACACACGCACACACACACACACACACACACACACACACACACACACACACACACACACACACACACACACACACACACACATATATATATATATATATATATACAGTTTTGAACGAATGATGTTTTTGGCATCTGGAGACCTCAAAACAAAAAGTTGTCATGGTCCCGGGCATAGGTCTTACCATGCCGACTACGGTAATAGCTTCTTCCCTATAGGGAAATTCGCTAAAATGTCCAACATCAGTCCTAAATGTCATATAAATATCGTAAATGTAATATATCGCTTAGCGATTCATATTGCGCATAAACTCCTAAATGTAATATACATTTAGTATTAAATAAATAATAAATAAAAGTCATAGTTTTAAATGGTAATTATTGATTTATGTATCTTACTAAATGTGTTTATTGCTTTAGTAAAAGCAATATGTTACTAACTAGTTTAGTTAAAATTTAAGATATAATAAGGGTTTTACTTTTGTTTTGTTAGATTCTGTAATTCCAAGTGAATTGTTCGTCTATATATTTTGTCAGTTTGACTTATTCCTCAAACAACTCAAATTGGAGCTAACTTTTATAGAAGATAATGTTGCGTCTAGCTAACCAGTTAAACATTTAAGTCAAAACAAAACGCAGGTATTGTGCCAAGAACATAGTAGTATCTCGTGTCTTTCTTACTTGTTATAACTTAAATGAATAAATTCCACACAACGTAACAAAATGTTTACCTTTCTTTCATGTTTCCATCTAATTCAATTATATTTCTATTGTCATATGGTATTTTACAACAATTATGTGACTTTTAAATCTAAATCCTCTTTTAAACAATATATATTTCAATGAGTTGACGTTTGTAAGACTATGTTCAACTGTGAAATCAAGAGATGGTCGTGGATTTAAAAACTTTAACAAATTAAATTTACGAATACTTTTGCTTGAAGATACAAAGAATTTGGTAAACTGTAATTTATTTGATATCAACTCCTGTTACAGTGTAAATGTTTTGAATAAACACAGCGGATTATTTGTGTATTATTTTTTAATAATCAACAAAAGTTATTATCAGTAACAGTAATACTAAACCATTTCCATTAGGATACACATACAATTACGTTTTTGTAATATTAACAACTCTCTAATTTCGTGGCTTCGCCTTGAATATAACAACCCACGACAAACTCAGAGAATTCGTTTAGTAATGAGAAAACAGAGAATTAGCCGGACCGTTGGCCCGAACAACGTGCAGTTGACGTGAAATGTGCACATTAATAATTAACACAAAAATGTTCCGCCACACCATGAGCGTGGGGGCGGAGGGGGAGGGGAGGGGAGGGCGCAATTCTATTTTGACAGTTTCACATAGCGGGTTGTCACCATTGAAACCACCTATTACATTATTCACACCCTAATTATAAAGCTTCAAATTCAATTGTAATATTTTTCATCCGACCTTTGAATAAATCACGGCGAATCGAAACAGCAAAATGAATCGCGGCGAACGTTTGTACGGGTAAATGAGCTACAAATAATCGCATGATTAATTAAAGTCGCAGCCGCTTGGAGTTGGCAGTTTTGAATCGAGGGAAAATTAGAACCGTATATAATTATGCGATTACAACTTTTGCTACACAAAAACAAACGTCATTAATTACCGAATGAGCGAACGGTTACATTTTTAGCGATCGGTGATCGGCTGCATGTGAAGCCTATAATTACCACCTGTCAGAGGCACTCCCTACATACAAATGTGTAATTAATGTTCTGCCCGGCCCTCTTCACTTACATTTATAATTACCTGTGTGTCGCCGTCAGGTTTCGTACATGAAATTACTTAAAGATGTTAGTGTAGAATAGGTAGGTTTTATACGAAATATATTTAAGTATTCTTTGTTGGTGATGAGAAATCGCATTACCACACTTAGTATTTAAAACACAATACAGTATATTGATTTATGTTTGCTGTAATACTTACTGGTCCAAAGCTGTATGCCACAAATGTATACATTCAATTATCTAATTCTTAAGATAAATTCCGATTGTGAAATTATGGACGTTTGGTAAATAGCAGGATGATGGTAGGTGTCTCAAGTAAAGGAATGGGGGGAAATAGTAGTTTTAATTTAATGTTATCCAGAAATAAAGAACACTTTTCTTTATAATCTTGAGTAACGTAAAATTATGGTTTGATAGAATTTCCACACGTGATATTGCACATAATCTGTTTACATATTAAGAAGTATTATGGCTCTTACACGCCACTAGTACAATGCTAAATCTATATGCCATGCAAACAATGTTTTTACTTTATAACTTAATTAGCATTGTTTTAAGTGGGTCCAGAAATAAATAATCATACTGATTTTGACTGTAATTGTATAATATAAAAAATAACCTTCCTAAACGTTATTAAATAAAATCCATTATTATAAATGACATAGTCATGCATTCTACCGAAACAATTACTGATAAATATAACAGTGTCATTATCAAAAGAAAAGTTTCAATTACCATTGAGAAGTCTTTATCATTGTCCTGCCAATTTTAGACGTGAAAAGACAAGAATTTGGACAGTAAAAATATTATCAAAGAGGCAAAAGTGGCTGTTGAAGACGGGAGAGGGGTTGTATTATTGATATTGCTATTTGAAAGAACATTGGCAGTCTGATTTGCATAGCGGGGGAGGGGGAGGGGGTGACAAGGGGGGAGGGGGAAGGGACATAAACTGAGACAATGTCAGAGGCCAGGAAGTGGGGGAGGGGGAATGACCACTGGAACAACAAACTTTCAATTTCACCCCAGTTTGTGACAATGTACATTTATCATTAAACACTGCTTTGTTGCTTGTTATGAGAAAATGTTTATTTTACTTTATTATTGTCTTTTAAGGAGAAGGTAATTTGAAGATAACTTCTCGTACGTAACATACGATTGCTATAAATTTGCATAAAACCTTTTTTATGAACTTACTTGGTTACTTGCATTAGTTCATTTAAATTTTGATCATAATTGTAAATTGTTCACATGTGACGTAGTTAAACAAAATAAATACTGCTTAAAGTACATTTTTTCGATTACAGGTTTTTTATACCAATCTTTGATGCATTCGTTTGGGAAGGCTCCAATTTAGATATATATTTCCTTCATAATCAAGCTTGAGTTTATTTAAATATTAGTTGTCTTTGTAAAGACCCTTGCATGTGAGGCTTAGGAGGAATCGGTGGATGTATAAATAGTAACTGGGGGGCCAAGCTTTGCTCGAGGAAGGTCAGTCAGTTTGTTTAGATGACTTAAAGTAATATTTAACTACTTCCTACTGGCCATCAGATTTCTATAGCTCATTTGCCTCTTTTCTGCATTTCTAAGGTCACTCTAGTTGTTATTTAATGCTTAGTGTTGTCCATTTAATTTATTTTCGATATGACAACTCTATGTCTGTAATTTTCACTCAATGGTTTCAGTCACTGCTCTCAGGAAACGACATGTTAATGATTAAGCCCATTAACACCACGAGTATTACTTTGACAGTTCATTGATTGATTATAACAACTGTTATGAATCTTTTATTTTGATTTGAAACTCCAAAAGCCCAATGTTATTTTTTAATTTTAAAATTAGTTTTTAGTGAATTTCCTTTGGAAAGTGAATTATTAGCATTACCCGCACGGTGCAACCTAAGCCCGGGACCACTATAGAAGTTCCTAACGTTACCCACTGAACACGTTTTGGGGGGTCGTTCAAAATTATATATGTATGAATGTGTGTGTGTGTCTGTGGGTGCGATAACTCTGGTAAATATGGCCCGATTTTGATGAAATTTGGTACAAACTTATTAAGCAACATTTATGACTTTACGTTTGAAAACCAGCAAGATCGCTCTATCCAAAGGGGTATTTTACGGGGGTTTTGTACCCCAAAAATGAGTTTTTCGATTTTTTACATATAATAGTTTAGTAAATCACATTTTACTTTTCACCATTGGATTCTGCTTAAAAAGATGAATAATTTAGTGTTTTATCATTTCTCTACGTCAATTGGTTGCAGAGATTTTGAAAGTGCGTTATCCATTAAATATACAGTACGTTTTCCAATGTTATTCTTATGGAGAATAAGAAAAATTTTATATCTCGCTTTATCAACTTATCCTGACAAAACTTGGTATATTGCTTTGTATTGTTATGGTCTATTGATATTTGCACAACAATTTTTTCCCCGATGGTTCCTGTAGTAGCAAACCTTCATACTCAGACCCACTGTAATTCTTATGGAGAATAAGAAAAATGCTATCTCCCTTAATTTTAAGCATAAATTAATAAAACTTGGTATGTGGCTTTAACTAGTTGAGTTATATTTATATTTGTATTAAAATCCATTTTTTGTGTTCCTTGTTTCAGCAAACCTGCATACTCAGCTGCCATGTTATTCTTATGGAGAACAATTTAAAATGTGGTAAATAGTTTATTTATGAATGTATATTGATGAAACTTGGTATGTGGCTTTATATGGCATTAATATACATGTAAATACATTGGAAATTGCGTTGTGTACGCAGGTTTGCTGCTGCGGGGGTATTTATTCTTGTTTCTGAACTGTGCCACGGACCTCGCAACATTTCAAGCGTCGCGCCGTGCCGACCAATGATACTGTAAGAACTCTGCATCTACATTCACATCGCCTAACCTGAAGGCGCTTTAAAACTCTGGGTCGGTTTCCGGGCACCTTTGCATGCTTTATAGACATTTATGTCCCAGTAACTTAGTGCACATAATTTGTACCAATAATATTACTATGGAATTTATAAAAGGTTTTAAACATTTGAGTGCCCTACTTGAAGCGACCTCGGACGAGACTGTGCTGGGATCCCGGAACGCCCGGTAACTTGTTTTTCTTTAATAAGGGATTACACATGTCTGCAATAATCTCTTAAAAAATCAATTGATCTAGTTACAATCCCATACTCTAATACGAGCAATGTCAGTTTGTTTTTTTGCAAAATTTATCTCGGAATCCAGCGAAACGATTTTGTTAAAAGTTCGGAATTAAGGGCTTTTGGACTTAAAAAATAGATTTTTTTAATCAACCCCAGAAAAATTTATATTTAGTTCCGATTCAATTTGACAATTTAAAATGTTAGCATTGGGATTATCGATTTCCAAATCCAAACAAAAGAACCATTAAATTAACCAGTGTGAATAAATTAACCAGTGAACTGTCGAAGTATCATTTACACAATAAAGTATCAACAAATGATTTCTTAAAAACAGTGACTAGAAGCATTGAATAAATATTGCATATACTGTAGAATGAACTTCTTGTTCACCCATGCATACATACTTTTCTACAATAAAATAACATATCACCGAGTATGGATGGCTCTGTCTCCCCGGTACTAACCTCTTATCTTTATATATAACTAGCTGTTACCCGCAGGCTTTGCCCCACAAATGATTTATAAAAACTATGAAAGTTGCGCGTGCTCAGTGTTTCCACGGAGTAGAACAAAATATCCCTCGCCAAAGACGAAAAATCTCTCTTTATCCGTCTCTTCATTCACACAAATCCATCTTTTATAATGAAATGAAACATTCTCGCAAGATAAAATTATCCCCATTTCTCTGTTTATACATATATAAAAATAAATACACAGTTATGTAGAGTTATATTTTATATCAAAGCAATAGATTTAGGCATATACCAATTATTGTAATTTGTAAACATCAAGTCCAAAAGATTGACATTGCTTTATAACTACACAATTTTAAAATAATTAACATTCAATGTAAATGGCAAACATGACTCCATGAAACATTTTCTGAGAGTAGTAATAAGTAACTACGACCGTGAATGTAAAGAAATAAATGTGAATAAAGAAATGTTTTTATCATATATCACAAACTATTTTAAAACAATTACGACTTTTTAATTAAGTTGGTTTTGTAGAATGTAATCGAATTAAGCCAAACATTCAATTAAAACAAATATACTGATAGTACCTAAAAATCCTTGCTTTCATCCCTCTTACTCCTCAAAAATCCCTAAAAAGGGATAACAATCTCTCAAATGAAAACACTGTAGGGTTCTGCATTCTGTGGTTATCCCGTGGAACTAATACGAATCAAGATCAGCTATTTGTAATCTCATCAGCTCAAATAAAAATGAATGTCCATAAGGAATACATGGCAATTTTGTCGAGGTCTCTGGCGGAGCCCTAATGTCATATCAGGATGAAAACCATTTAGTTTTAATATTTTATGCTTAAAGAATCAGTGTACAAAATTTAAACTCTCTAGGTAAATGAGAGGTAGGAGAATTCGTGATGAGTGAGTGAGTGAGGGCTTTGCCTTTTATAGGTATAGCCTAGGTATAAGCGAGATTTTTGTCAAAATTGTGGGAGTTGGGCAAATTTCAGAATGTTGGGGGTCGGCTCAAAGTAAAGATCTCGATCCCAGCGACTCGGGAAAAATAGCATTTCTGAAAAGTTACCAGCAAACGATAAATAACGTAAACATCCCCCATAAGAAAAACATGGTGATTTAAAAACATCTGCTTTGTTTACATTAAAACATGGGATTAAGTGTCAACTTTGTTTGCGAACTGACATGTGTTACTACTTATATTGTTTGTAAGAATAAAGTAACAAGATGAGACAGAGTATTGATTAAACGTTAGAGGCAAAGGCCCCTTCAAACCACTAGTATAAACAATTTATGTAGTTACAATTGATTCCAAAAACGTAACAATTTTGTCAACTCATTTTTTGGAGGCTAAGACTCATCTTAAGGATCACAATATAAAGTGCCCCACCTCCCCCCCGCCCATCGTTTGCTCTCACGAGGACAACACAGTCAAGCAACAGTATCGACGGCCAGATCGCCGGGTGGCCCAGGGGCGGTCGCGGCCTAAGGCTCCGCTTTGTCAAGCCCCAGCCTCAGCCTGGCTTTGACATGCATATTCCGCTCAGCTGCGCTCAAACACCGCTAACCGTGTTTTCTTCCGTTTAGCCTAACCTCAAAGTGCACCTCCTTGTTATCTAGTTTACTCGGTCGACTTGGTTCGGCCTCCTGAATAATGGAATAACTTCCTCCGCGACCTCTCGGCCCCACAAAGGGTTGAAGGGTTAATTCTGATATTGTAAACTGTGGTTGTTGGTTGACAAAACAATGTTGTTTAATATCCGCTTAGTTTGATTTGTTAAGTGAGTTGCTAACCACTTCAACTTGAAAAATGTTTGTAAAGGAAAGCGTATCTTTCAATGCAAATTATTAAAGCTGTGAATTCCTTAACTGCTAGGTAATTTTCTTTTTATGTAAATTACTATTTACACACTGCTGTACAATAAGAACAGTTTTACTATCATGCATTTTTGCTTCAGTTTTATAAACTGTTAAAATGTAATGAAATAAAATACGAATATATCCAGCAAAACATCAAATAAACTATATTGATAACATTGAGAGAAACCAAAAGTCCAAGAAATGTTTCTATTTACATATAGCAAAAATTTACCCGTGCTATTTTGAAAAACACATGTAATATCCAAAATTCGAATACTTAAGAGTCATCAACTTGACTCAAAAATCTTACAGAAAGTTATTGATCTTTTAAAAATAAAATAAATCTAAGGAAACAACATCTTAAAAAAGAAAACTCGTTATAAAAGATTTAGCTTTTAAAACCACGTTTTTATAGTTTAGTTTTTTGTTTAAACAAGAATATTGATCAGGAGGAAAACTATGACATCTGTGATCTTACATACTTATCTAATCTGTGATAATGAAATAAATGCATAAAACCAAATATACACAGGATAATACAAATATTGCTTGTCTAGACATTTTGTTACAGCATTTTCGATTATTAAAGTAAAATAAATCTTCTTAGCAAAAACACCACCTTAACTTTGATTTCCCATCACTTATTAACCATACAGAGATAATACGCATAATGGGAAGTTACGAATAATGTGCACCAAAACTTAAAATACTCACCGAATACGCAACTCTCATTCTTGAGAATCTGAAGTATTTAAAATAATCGTCTTCATCAAAAGCAATATTTCATAATGAACTTTTCTAAGACCGCTGGATCGCTTCCTCCCCCAGGCCGACAATAAAACTCACCCGAGAATATTACAATTCACCTGCTGGCCCTTCTACGAAAACATCTCTAAATCGCATTAAATCCCTTTGACTTACGCTCCTCCATGAATCGCATTAAAGAATCTTATCGTCGGAAAGTTTTACAGTCTAAGTGAGTCGATTTACCTTCAACATTTCTTACTTCACCGCAGGCGGGATTCGTTTTAATGTTTATATTCCTTTTGGAAGTTTTTAGCCACTTTTATTGTGCTCGGAGTTTGGCGAAAAAAACACGGAAAATAAATGATTATATGGATTAATTTAAATAAAGGTTGGCGGGTAAATACGTTTGAAACTATTTCATCGATAACTTTATTTAAGTTTAATGTTTATTATTCTGTAAAAAGTTTGATAGTTTATGAGTATACAGGGAGACATTATCACGATAATCTTTTTGTACTAAATTCTTCAGTGCATACGTAAAGAATATTAATGATAAAAAAAGCTTAATAACTTGAAAGCTTAAAAGGAGATAGTATAATATTTTTATATATGTAATAAATAATTTACTATACACAATTACAACAGATATTCCCCTTGTAATCTGCTGTAAACAAGAATTATACTTTAATGTAGTTCTTATTTGTGCAAACTAAACTAACCTAATATTGAAACTTCAGAAATACCTTCAGTGTTTCGAAACGCCTTAAAAAAAATTATAACCAAAATTAGACTCTTAACGTTACAAATAAAATAATTGCTGATTGGTTAAGGTTAGACAAAATTACGATTTCTTCAATGATGATTTTCTGGAATGTTTCTGTAGCCTGTACGATATTTGTTTGTCTTCCTACATTTTTAAATAACTAGCCCAATTTACACGCAGATAGTAAGTAATATTAGATTGCAATTAACATCATAACCTCTTAATTTCAGGTCAGTTTTAACTGTCAGAAATCTGTTTATGAAATAAGACAAAACACTAAAATGTTTCCTACTCAAACCATACCAACAGCAACAAGCACGTAGGAGAACTTCCGAAACAAAGTAATAACCTACAAACTGGCAACACTCTATATCTCTGTCTGACACCGCGCTATAACACGTTCCCGGACAGAGGCAGAGACAGTTAGTCTGTATCACAGTAAACGTAACAAATCGCGTGTAACATCTGGGCCGCTCTATATTTTTGTCGTTTCCTGGAGAGTTGTAGGGGTTGGAAGGGGTTGCAGGGGGTGGAGGGGTGGACGGAGGGTAGTGGCGGGCTATAAACATGATTTGTCCACCCGTTTCGTCTTCATCCGCCGGATTTGGCCAACAAATTGGCTCTGTTGGTGTAACTAATCTGGCACATATATCGGTAAATCCCGGTTACTGCTGCGGTCCCTGAACGCACCCGCTCCGCTTATTGTGGCTATATTTACCTTTATATACCTGGTTTGTCAAGTGTGGTTCTAACGGACCTAGCACTACTGGAAATATGTTACTGTGTCGTCTGTAAAAGATTAAAAACTGATATGGAACGATATGCGATCTAATAATTTTACCCTTTCTACACTTATAATCTATTTTGATACTATACATCCAAGACCTTCTTTAAGCAAAGCTCGAACCAATTTCACCCATTTTGTATAATTACCTCCGACATTTTCGATACCAAAAACTGGAGTGTGTCCATAATTTTGACGTTCGTTGGCGACTATGATGCATCATTGATTTTAATCAAGCACCGACAATAACTCGAACACGTTCCACAGAAACAATCCTTCGAGGCATAAATTTCGTTCAGAACCTAATAAAATTATGGACTACTTTTGTAGTTTAACTGAACTAGTTTATTCAACAGGTACAGGTATCTCTGGGTTATACTCTGAAGGTCATCCAGTTTGTTGTTTTTTCTATAAAAGGTTTCACTGCGGCACTTTACAACAAATTTAAAGGCTTTTTTAATTGTAAAATAACTCAATTTTGTCGTACATTTAGATCCAAGTAACACATTTTTCAAACCACATTTTGCAAATGTCTTCAGCGAAGTTTAATTATAGGGATAATCATAACAACATCGTCGTATAAAACTAGACTGAATACTTTTCTCCCTTCCTTTTGTTATAATAACACCTCAGCATTCTAAAAACTATTACAATATTTCTCACCACCGCATTTTCCTTAAAATCAAGCGAAAGCAATTTAAGAGAGAGGGCAGAGCAAACCAAAGAAGCGGTCAGGTAGGGATAGCACCATTAGTGTGATTGATGGTGTGTGTCCAGCAACAGTAATCCGATCAGTGGCCCGCTACGCGCCGCGTGAATTATACGCGCTCATCCAATGAGCACACTACATTACTGGGCTCTGGGGCTCTGGGGCCCCGGTGTCACACTCTCAAAACCGACTGATAAAACACTGCTTAGGTGAGTGGGGACTGTTGGCGTTGGCATCCGTCCCGTTCGATCAGTTGGTGTAATGAAGTGGGTGCATTGGGTAAACTTTGTTGATTATTCATTTTCATTTATTATCTTTTACTTTTTTCGGTAGGACAGTTTTAAATTGTTCATATAACCTAGGAGATGGTATGTTACATAAATTAATTGGGTAACTATGACACTTTATGAAGGATGTAAAATGATTTAACGTATATTTAAACCAATTTTGAAAGTTGAATAAATATAAACCATTTTAGGGGAGTCGACTCAGTTTTTAAAACACAATATAAATTAAATGGATACAAATTAAAGTCAAGATCACCTCTACCAACCATCATCTCTTAAGAGTCTTCATCACCGGAAGTTGCTCGACGCCATTTTGGAGTTTTGTTCCATAAGGCCAATGTTAACTTTGTGCCTCCATTACATCTCACCTGATCATCACAAACAATTAATTTTGGTGTCAAATTAAAGGTTTCGTCGTCCTCTAGGGAAATACAATAGTAGAATTTGGATTTTGTGACAAATTAAGGAGAACATGTACAGTGTTTCAGTTCAAAATTAAACTATTTATTCCAAATTAAGGAATTCGACATTGTACTTCCCTAGATTACGATGAAACCTTTAATTTTACACCAAAATGAATTGTTTGTGACGATCAGGTGAGGTGTAATGGAGGCACAAAGTTAACATTGGCCTTATGGAACAAAACTCCAAGATGGCGTCTAGCAACTTCCGGTGATGAAGACTCTTAAACTCTTTGAGCTATATCCAACAAACTGATACTACCTCTCCATTATGCACGGTTTGACACTCGGTACCATAACTTTAAAAGCAATTGATTTATAACGAATAGTGTGAATTCAAAATATCAATAGTGAGTGATGGAATTTTGTTTTTAATTTTAGTATGTATAAATTTTTAAAGTTTTACAATTATTGAAGCAAAATCAATATTGTACAATCTGAAACCAAACAAAAAAAAATAATTGTTTGTTTCTGAATAAAGTCGAGTTTAAAAGACACTATCACAACTTACTTTTTGCATGCGCAAAAATAATTATTTGGAATTAAAATATCGGGTTAAAATGATTTATAAATCACGCAATAATTTTCACGTACTATTTCTATGTTTTAGATCTTCCCCTTAAAATAAAAATTGTTCTTCAGTCATTAACCGGATTACATAATAATAGACGTGAATTATTTTTAAAAAAATGCTATTTTTCTTTAAATTCATGGTTTTAAAATTACAAATTTACATGTACATGCACGAATTAATTATTTGAATGTATACTAATTACTTTGTTTTATCAAACAGTTAATTTACAAGTTCATTTGCTATTCGCAGTTACATTAATGGCCAAGAATAAAATATTGTTTAGGTGGCTGAGCGTGACTAATCAGTATCAGGTTCAGATTAATTACAACAGTTATAGGGCTGAACGAACAAACGGTCATTTGTAAAAAACAAATCAGTAACATTAGCCGACCTGTTACAGTCATTGGCTATGTCGCGCCGACCACTGCCGCCCATTACTCTGCTTGCAGTAAACACTCAGTGTGCAGTGCAAACATTTTGGTTCAAATTAATTACAATTATAAAACGAGTTCGCACGCAGCACCTGACGTGAGGGAAGTGAATTTCCACAAACAAAACATTTAAAACTCAAAACCAGTGTAAAAAGATTAATTTATTCCAATTTTATTGAAATCTGAAAACATTGATTCTTTGGCTGTTCTGATGCTCCTGGTTTCATTTACCTGCAGTTCTAGGAATACACTTTTGCACATTATAATGTTAAGAGAAGACCAGAAAGGCTTGAAAGGACGCGCGAGGTTGCTGGGGATGATACAAATACACCAACAAATGAATAAGATGCTTTTCTAATGTAAAAACCCCATAAGACAACGTACTGTGTTTAGCCGATATACAATTTCTTTAATAACTCGGTAAATATTTATGCTAGAATGACGAGAGAGGGCTTAAAACTTTCGCTTCACTAATTCCCATCTTAATACATGCATTAATTTTACGTCTGGGGCTTTTCTGACCCTTTTTGGGCCCAACAACTCGAAATTTGAAATAATAATCCCCAAATAAGGGGTTAAGAGTTTTCCGATTGTTTTGCCCAACGAACTTGTCCAACTGATTATAGAAGATTATAGAAAAGGATGTCCCTACCAAATTTGAAGTAAATCGGACAAAAAATGCGACCGCTAGAGTGCAACAACACACACACACACACACACACACACACATATATATATATATATATATATATAATTTTGAACGACCCCCTCAAAATGTGTTCAGGGGGTCACGTTAGGAACTTCTATGGTGGTCCTGGGCTTAAGTTTCACCGTGCGGGTCATGCTAATAGTTCACTTTCCATAAGAAATTCACTAACTAGCTTCATTGTAAACTGAATTATTAGAAATAATATTAACTACTGGTGAGATCAAGCGTTTGTGTGTAAAAGTGTGTACGAACCTCGTGTCGGTGTTTGAGATAAATTGTTATTGCAGAAAATAATTTATTTTTATAGGTCATAAATTTAGAAATTTTTGCGGTGTTTCGATTCCGATGTTTTATTTCGTCGACAGATACTGATTTGGTATTCACAATTAAAAGATAAGTTAGTGTGAGTTTATTTTTGGTTTAAAATTAGTTTGTGTAAACAAGCCAACTCCATAACGGTGGACTCCATGTGTTGCTTGATACATACCACGTCCTGACCTGTAGTCTGTGGACGGGCAAAGTAAGACAAAAAAGAGGCTGCCAACTTCTTAAAAAATTAAAATAAAATTAATGATCAATAATACAAAGAAACATGTTTTAATACACTTTGATTTTTTTACCCATGTATAAACTTCTAAAAAGTTGTAACAATTCTTTAAAATTGTAATTAGTTGTGATGTCAGTACCTGAGAATACAATTCGTCGTACAGTACACAACTATTGGAACTAATGATAAATGGCGAGTATCGCTTGAAAGGTAATAGGAATCATTGGCACTCTTTGAAGAATTTATGTACCTTAATGATATTAATTACATTATAGTTGTTATGAAAAAAGATAAAAGATGCAATTAATTGTTGTTACCGGACTAGAAGGCAATTATTACGGGAAGAAAGAGCGTACACCTAATAAACGCAGATCAATACTATAATTCGCATTTGTCTGTGCCTTCGTGCGTCCTCGACGTCTTCTTGAGCTGTAATGGCTCCCAAGCTAAAAAAATATTTTTTAGGGGTTATCGAGGTCGGGGAAGCTGCACGTGTCGTTTGTTTTTCTTGAAACGCAACCTTATTTGAGTTACAGTAGTTTAAAGTTTTATATTTTTAGGGCATTTTAGCGTAAATTAATGGAGCTAGGAATATTCAACTGTGGATTTTTATTTCTACAAGCTTTTTTCCTGAAACAGCTGATTATTTCCTGCGATCACAATAGCGGCCGCCAATACTAGTTACTAGCTGTGTACCCGTCCTTCGTACGGGTTGTATATAAATGGTAGATTAACTTAACAAATTAACAACCCACATAATTTTACAATATTAAAATTACATTTTACACTTTTAAAGCAGAATTAAATAAAAGCATTGACTATAGTCAATGATAAAAGTAAACGAAATATACTATGGCAGATAGTTTGGGTACTGTTGCCAAGTCGAGGTACTCCGTCGGGTAGTGAACGGTGTGGTTTTTGCTACTCCTAATCGGTACACGTAACACTTTGCATTCGATTTTAGAAATAAAAGAACTCAAGTATCAACAAAATATTAACCCTCTTTAATTTCACATTTTAAATACTTTGATACATTAATCTTTACATTCCAATAAATTAATAGTAATGTAACGAAACATTAAACTTTAAAAACATTGAAAAACCACTTTTAAAATCACCATTCTTGCCAGGTCCTGTTTTCATTATAACTAGTAAACTTGTCGCGGCTTCGCTCGCGATCATCATTTATAAATATTGTGTTACCGTTCCAAAGCCAACATGGCCTGCTGATTAACTGTGTTTACTCTATCCAGCTGGTTGCTTAAAACTTATAGTTATTTCCCCATGTTAAGCTTATGGGAAAAAACTCAACTTTAAAGGGCACCAGGGCCTCACTTACAAGTTATTTATCTATAAAAAAGGTTTCCTGCACAACTTCACGTTAGGCTCTTTCCAATGAAACCAAAAACATGAAAATCGGTTCAGTAGTTTAGGAGGAGTGATTGTCACAAAAAACCTGCTCGCCTATTAAATAAGTAAGTATAGATTGTAAATAAACAATTTAAACTTAGAAAAATCATGTTTTAAAAGCATATGACTACTTCATTTTATTTAAATGAATGTAAATCAATATATACGAACTGTTCTAACAGTGGTCATGGTTAAATGAACGGTATTAAATATTGTATATGTTCGTTCCTCCCTTTGGAATAGACCTACATTTGTGTTGATCTCCGTTGCTTGTTCATTGGTGGACGTGAGGATGGCACAATCACAGAGCCAGGCACTTTCCAGATTAACCTGTTTATGAACTGCGGTGGAACAAACTGTCAATCAGTAAATCCTGCGATTCATCGATAATGCCGAGTGAAGGATAGATGTTTCTGAGACTTAATTTGTTTTTCAATGTCCCAATCTCAACTTTTAAAAGCGCATAAGAAAACTGCTTAACCCCTTAATCTTCTTAAAAATACATTTTCATATTTACTGTTAAGTTCAGACGCTCAGTGGTGGGCTACATAAAATATATTTTTAGAGAGGCGTAGCTCGTCCACTCATGTCTCACTTACGACAAAGGGTCTGTGTGAAATCTCCAGAGAACAACACCGTGACTCCCCATGATGTTGTTTCTTATTTCTTTTAAGGCATCAAATTTCAGCTCTACTGGTTGAGTAGTTGGTGTGTTATGACTAACACGCTTATATTAAAGGCCACTGGGCCTTTAATATCCTTGAGTCCTTGAGTATATTTGTGTCTGGAGTAGGTAAATTTCTGCACTGAGCTATCAGCTACATTCCTAACGAATTTAAGATCCATCAGTCCAAGAGTACGTGCAAGATTGTTAAAATATTGTATTTTGAAATTCCGGGACATTTTCGTAACATGAATAGGCTTGCGTTTTGTTCTGATGAATTAGTTATGTTCCTACCGAAATGTAACTTACAAAGGTCCAGTAAATACTAATACTCATAAAATTACCATAAAAGTAAATTAGCGAAGAGCCCTAAAGGACTTTTTTAAACGTATTTTTATCGTGAATCTGCAGCATAAGGGGAACCACCATCCAAAATTTTATCTTCAGTAGATATTGTCGTTTCTTAGATAAAGTGATCACTATGTCAGTGAGTGCATGAGTCTGACAAATATAGATTTAGATCATATATCCACTTATGTTATTTATTACCAATCTTCACTCAACGTTTTAAAAAAAGAACTACAACACCTATTTATAGAATAACTATGCCATCATCTGGTTCAATATAAATAAATGCTTTGTCCATAAGAATAGCACAGGATCTTTAAAACCCTTTGGGGCAGTGTCCTAAGGTAATTTAAAACAATCCAATTAGCTTAAAACCTTCTAACGCACATATAGAACATAGAAAAAAAGTTGCATAAAAATCGGTGCACCCGTTTTCCTGTGAAAAGCGAACAAAACATGACCAAATCCGCACAAAATCGCGTTTTTGAGCGGCCGCCATTATTTTTTTAAAAGGCGTATGCCAGTTTATAGTACCCTAAAATCTTCTTTCGCATATATAGAACAAAGAAACAAAGTTTCATTAATGTTAGTGCACCCGTTTTCCAGTGAAAAGCGAACAAAAGCCCGTCCTTGAGCGTTACCGGCAGACAGACAGACATAAATTGAGATAAGATTTGTTTTGGTTTCCCTAGGGTGTAAACGTGAAAATATGCAAAAATTTCACAATTCCAAGAAATGCACAGACAAAATTCTAATTTTATTTATATAGATTAATTATACGGTATATTGAAATAAATATATATATATACTTGATGTACACGTTCTTCGCACAGGGGTTTTCCTTACCCGTTCTATAGTCAATGCAAATTGCATTGTTAGTTAGCTTGAAACAGCTGTTGTTCTTGCTTCTGCTCTTTAAGCTGTCAAATGTAAGTGCCCTCAGCTGTTCGCATTACAGTTTCTGAATGTTTACTTTCTTATGAAATGTAAACATTGAAACTTAGAATGTTCACGGGGCGTAGCCCGAGGGGATTTTAAGGAAGTGAATAGGCCTATGTGTTGCATGGGTTCAAGATCTACCTTTGTATAAAGTTTCAGCCCAGTCGGTTAAGCAGTTTTTGCGTTCACCCGGAACATCAGACAGACAGATAGACAGACAGACAGAAACCACCTCTTCTTTATAATATTATAGATTTCACAAATTATATTTTATAAATTATTATTATTATTATCACTAGAAAGAAATAACAATATATAATAAAGTCACACGGCAACAATACCACGTACACACCCTTATTTCCTTTTCTAGAAGCATAATTTCAATAGATCATAATGTTTAATCAATATTTCACACTGAAGGTTATGAATAGGAATTGAACCTGGGATATTCAATAAGCCAGACGCATGGCCTGACGTCCGGCCTAAGACACTCACTAGATTCAAATTTGTCTCTGGACAGTGTCCATTGATCAGTGGGTCCCCAGGGTCCCATTATGGTGGGGGGGGGGGGTTGAGGAGCCGGACCCTCGCCTAAAGACATCATCGCAGACCACGACTCCAACAGACACTACCAATCCGTTTATTTTCTCCAAATTTTTCCGCCCATTGAGTATGTATATTATTTGTTTTATAAAACAAGCAATTCTAAATTTTACTTTGATAGTCATTATAATACTTGTAATAATTAACGGTAGTTATTATTTCACTGTAAAATACAATATTAAATAAATAAACAAACAAATAAATTTTAATATTTAACACTAACTAACGTATGGGAGGTCTCATATATCTAAATAAAATGTTCTCAAGATTTATTTCTGTCACTACGCAATATCTTCCTCATTACTTTATCAAAATCAAACATTACGTCGTCATGTTGGGGATTGCCTTTATAGGCCAGGGAAATTAGGAGAAAAATGTCCCCTGAGGTCCCCTTATTCAAATACTAAGTTTTCTACTTCAAGAGAGGTGAGCATGTTCAACTCACTTTGGTCTGAAATTGGTTTAACTCTTCATAAGAATAACATTGATAGACAAGTAACTTTGCATCGGCAGGCTTTCTTCACTTTTCTCCAGAACCACTCAAGTAAAAATTGTGTTTCAAAATACTAAAATGTTTGTTTCTTTAAGCTCTACAAAATGACGGCAAGTATTTCAAAAAATAAATTAAAATATATATTTAAAAAACCAAAAACCACATTTTTAAAGGAAGAAACGCACAAAAATACTAGTTGGATCTTTAAATGTTGGTTATGGCTTTATCAGGTCCAAGATATGGTAATTTTACATGTTTATTCTAAATTTTTGAAAAATCGGATGAATGGTTAACTTTTTATGGCACAAAACACTAAACAATCATGTCCGCCATTTTCCAATATGGCGACGAAAGCTTACCTGACTCGAAATAGAAAACTTGGTATTTGAATCAGAAGACCTCAGTGCACATTTTCAAGCAAAAATATTTCTGCTTGCAATTTTTTTATTTTTAAAACCTATTTTCACTGGCCTATTATCGCTAAATGCAAAAATATGCAAACAATTCAAAACCATACAAATTACAATTTAAGGATGATTCTTACTATTTATCCGTCACCGTTCTGGCGGCACCGTCTTACAGCGACAATTGCGAATACATCTAAACAGATTTTCAATACGCATGCTGCGCATAGGAAATTTTAGTACATAATTACATCTTCTTTCGAAGGTTTCTCACAAAACCAAAATGAAAAAAAAAATCCCACGAGTGTTATAACAATATTAAAACCACTACAGCGGGAAGTTAAAGCAGTTTATTTTAATTTTTGAACAAGAAGAGGAAAAAGTAATGTAAGACGGTAATACAGTAAATTAAAGAGAGGAAACAACGGTTATAAGGAAGGGTTGGGTCTAATTACAATGTTCTCAATTGGCTGTTGTTGGTTAACTAGTTGAGGGCTGATGGGTCCTGGGGGTATCGCTCTCTTCGGCCCTCTTTATCTTCCTTATCGCGGCGATTAACTATTCAGCCGAAGCGTTACCTCAAGTGGCGGCCGTAAACCGGGACAATCGCTCTCTAGACGTTCACAATCTACATCGATCTTTGGCCGATCGGCGAATAAACCTTTGTTATCGTCTTGTAGGTTGTATTTAGGATTTATTGATGTAAATTTGAGTTAATTTTCGGGGTTGTTCGTCATAATGTACTATTCGAAGGTATATTTTATAGTTACATTTTTAAGGTTATTGATCCTGTAAGGTTGATTGTAGAGATACTTTTTGGAGGTCGTGTTAGGATAAGAAAGAGCTGGGAAGCTGGGAGCTGGGAAGCTGGGAAGCTGCTGGGAGCTGGGAAGCTGGGAAGCTGGGAGCTGGGAAGCTGGGAGCTGGGAGCTGGGAGCTGGGAAGCTGGGAGCTGGGAAGCTGACAGCTGGGAAGCTGATTTCGGCATATATAACAGGTACCGTCAAAAATAAAATTGCTTGCAAAAGGGTCAGCTCACTACAATCATGTCTCTATATTTACTATTAATGATATCGAGTATAGTCGACGGTCCCGCAGTTTCACTGTTAATGCAGGAGTAACTGGGGGGGCCGAGATTTGCTAGGAGAAGACTAGTCAGTTTTTTTAGATGTTAACAACTAAAAAACAACACACGTATTACTTTGACAGTTCCCTAATTGATTATGAACAGCAGTTACAATTATTTTGTTTAGATTGTAAACTCCGTAAGCCCAATGTTAAATTTTTTAACTTTTCATTCTAGTATGATTTCATTCTAGTTTGTTATTTGATTTTTCCTGGGGATGATACCTGTCTAGAACTTATTTTTATCCCAGAAATTCGTTATTTCCAACATTTGAAGGAAATCGTTGGAGCCGTTTCTGAGATCAGAGTTGCAAGCAAGCAAGCAAACCTTACTCATGTTAGAGTATAGGATTACTCTGGAATCATCTATAATTTCTATGTAGCAACGGAAGTGCTGCTGCGTTCTGTTAACCAGAGGAACTTCTGCAGCTAATAAACACAAGTTTTAATACTCATCCCAAGTTCCATTGTTAGATATAAACATTGAAACGTAAAACATCTATTGGCCAAGACCCTAAGAGGTTCTTGATTTTTTTAACATTTTGATATATTTAGGGTAGTTTATATGTTAAAGTAATAATGGTTCTAAATTAGGAGTCACAAAAAGCATCGATATAAAATATTTCAGGATTTGTCCCGATAAAATCTCAAAAGTCTCTTTTAACCTTACCTGCCCGTCGCAGAAGGCCAATAGGCCTGAGTAGCGACCCAAAGACAGTTGAGGTGTTGGAGGGGTGCAATCACGAAGTGAAACTAGCTAAAAATACAACCAGTGTTAAAAAGTATATACGAGATTTTAAAAAAATCACTAAATAAATTATTAATCTCGCATAGAGACAACCGCAACTCAAAAGTTGTTTTTGCGAGCGAAAATGTCACTTTATAAAATTACAAATTGCTGGAATGATATTTTTCTTCAATTTAACTCAATTCAATTTACAAACAGATTGCGCAAGGTCTGGTACAACTCAGTGGCACAATCTACAGTCGAAGTTGCTTTAGATATTGTTGACTTTTTCTTAATGGGAGACTCGAGTTATGCGACTACGGCGAAGTTTCCCAGTGTGATATCATAGGCAGTAGTCACGTGCAAGGAGGTATATTGGTAATACTGGAGACAAACTTATTAACAAAACTGCGAGTCGTTCGCCGCCATGTTTTGGTGAGGCAAAGAACTACTCACTGAAATCGAACGAGTCAACAAAGTGAACCAATTGAATTATTATATAATTATTCATGATTTGAAAATTAATAAACTTGTTTTTGTTAAATTTTTCATATTTATTTGTTCATTTTTTGTATCATATTTCAGGGCAATAATAGATATATAAAAAACAATTACTTTGATCCAACTTTGATTAATTTTATTCCAGTGATTCAATGAGTAGTTTCACTTAGAAGTTTTAAACAACCAATTGCTGCAGTTCAAAGAACGATAAATTTGCCTCATCAGTGTACCAAACTAACAGAAATAACGAATAGGTTTTTCGAAAAAAAATCGTTACGCAGTGTTGTCTCGAGTATTATCAATATACCTCCTTGGTTACATTCCGGCGGCAGAGGTAATCTAAAGTTGGTACCAGGAATTTTTAACATACACGCATTCTACATTTATGGCTTTAAATTATATATGTATATCCTATTTATTGGTATTTTAACAAGTACTCTAGGCGGATTTAAAAGCAACATTTACATTCGATAAAAGACAAAACGACACTACCGACATTAAATGTCAACCGATATTTCACCCAACAATGCAACCGAGATAATTATGACACAGATAACATTACCCGGTCATATGTTTTCTCGTATCGATCAGCTGAAGTATTAATCAGCTGGTATCAAACGCCAATACTAACGAGCAGCCGTAAACTGCCTTATCTCACCGCAACCCTCGATTATGCGGAACAAATATCCTGCCTGTACACATCCCCGATAACACTGCTGCCACCACACCACCACCACCACCACCACACCGCCGATACTGCTGATACAGCTGATACAGAGTCGATCTGAACGCTTCCACATTTGCATCCGCTATCTGATTCAATTCGCACATTTTCTTTCATTGCGCGGTTAAATGTTTATAGAGGTGTTCGTTTGTCGGGTTGATTATTTTGAACTCTTTTTCGTTTTCGGTAGATTGGGTTGAACAATTTTTCGATTAGAAGGATATTGTTACTTGTAATAGTGACGAAAATAAACATGTTTCTGCATGATAAGTAGTTAATTTTTAATTAACTGCAGATATATTTTGTAATTTTCTATGATAATAAACTATTTGTAACAAACATTTTATGTAAATATTTGAATCTAATTAAACATATACGGTGTTTCACTAAATCACTGTCTAAGACGCCGACGCCGTCTAAAACGCCGAGCGTATTTTAAGGCGAATATGAATGAATGGTAAGTGTGTAGAATGGATACGATGCCTTGCATATTCTTATCTAAAACTATGTCTTTTTCGCTCGCTGCATCTTACTTTTCCACCCGCTGAAGTAATAAACAGCTGATTATTGACTGTTGCTTTGGACTAAGCTAACAGACTCGATGTTTATAACTTCAACCTCGTGAATTTAGTCATAAAGAACGAAAGTGAATTTTTGTATGTTATCTGTTATCCAGAATTGAAGTTGTAAGAAAAATGGTGTTAAATTAGAGTGTAAAGTGTCTTTACGCTCTTAATACATAAATATCTTCTAGTGTTTTAGTAAAAATACGTTTTTTTCACAAATTTTAATTTTTTCGAGAAAAAATTGTTTTTACAAATTACAGAACGTTGTGACACTTTTTTATACAAGAAGAATATTTCATAGTTATTAACCTACCGCATCACACCTTTCTGACTTTTCTGATGACAATTATTATGTTTGAGATAATTTTACACTTTTTACTCTTTTTATCGGAAAGTTCCCTATAAACTTTTAAATCTGCCGCTTCTCAACACAGTACAATAACAGGATCAGAGGCGAAGTTCGCCCGTGATCCCCAATCCCCAGCCATTAGACTCGTTTGCAGCAAACAACCATTCCGATGGGTAAGAGGCGGAAACAAAAGTTTGCGACGGCAATAGAAGATTAAAAAGGGGAAGCAATTACAACTTGGCAACTAGCTTCGACTTGATGGCCCACCAGGCTCCGTTAACTGCCCCCATAGAGTAAGTCGGGCCGGGGAAATACACAGAGTAACACGGCTCTGTGAGATTTAAATCGTTATATGGAAAAAGGTAATAAATGTTTGTCTTTATTCATCTAGCACCCACTGAATAAATGTTTATTCCTTAGATTAGCGCACAACTAGGTGTGTAAAACAAAGAGTGTAAGAAAAACAGGAAACTTGAATGCTGATTATTGGGTTGAACACAAACTATTAGTAGAAATATCATAGGATTTTCTGGTTGGAATAAGAATTACATTGTGACTTATAACTAAGTGCGAGTACTCAAAACTTCGAGTTTTTGTGCCGAACTCAAAACTCGAACTCGAACTCGACTCGAAGTTTTAAAAAATACTCGAAAGTTCGAGCGAGTATTTCCCGCCGATTTCCGGACGATCGCTAACAATTGCGACCATCCAAAACGCGTAGTAACGGCCGCAAAAAGCGATCGCATCGCGTAAAATCGGCCGAAAATGACGATCGCTAACGATTGCGACCGGCCAAAACGCGTAGTAACGGCCGCAAAAGGAGATCGCATCACGTAAAATCGGCCGCAAAGGACGATCGGACGGCGTAATTTCGGCCACAACTAACGATTTCGTCATCTAATATTGATTATAAGCGATGTCTGGATCAGGTGATGTTGGCCAAATGACAACCAGACCGTGTTCTATCGGCTGGAAACGTATGACAAACCGCGTTTTGTTTGTTAATACGTAATCCAGTTTGATTGTACTGGCCAAAACCTTGTATTGCTACTAATGTATTAGTTAGAAACCATGTTAAGATTATCAAATCTGGAGTGGTATCCAAATCCTATTACACTTTTTGAAACTACCAATCGACGTCAAATACTCGCTCGAAAATACTCGAAACTCGAAAATAATTGGAAATACTCGACTTTACTCGACTCGATTAACAAAATCACTACTCGCACACCCCTACTTATAACGATATTCAGGTGGAAAGCAAAATACCACATTAAGTAATTTAGTACCATTTCCACACTAGCCTTTCCTTTACAAGTGTGAAGAACGGTCTGTGATAACTTCTGGAAATCCTTTGAGAAACGACCATAAAAGGAAAGGACATTCTTCTACAACTGTCTTCAATAGTTTTCCTTCCAAATATTCATTCCGCTCACGTTTCAAAAGCACAACAAACATAAAGCAAAGAATATTTTTAACGCAACATGGCTTCAAACTGTATTTTTAATTCCTTGCCTACAGGCCTTAGTTGCAGGCCTACAGGCCTAAGATGATCTGCCGTTGAGTCAGTTTGGCAAAAGTCAAAATGAGTTTTTTACTGATAAGACATTATAGTAACTATAATTTTAATCACGCTGTATTTTAAAAATAGTCCATTACCATGCAGCTGAGATTTCCAAAAATTATCGATTTCCTTGTAACATAACACAAACTGATCAGCTGACTTTGCCTGTCCTAAACATTACTTTTCCTGTCCCAAACAATACTTTGCCTGTCCCACCCAAACAAAACCTTTCCCCCTAAACAATTGAAGTTTCCGTTTTAATAAAATACCCCCGTCGCAGCAAACCTGCGTACTCAGCGAATTTCCAATGAATATATATGTCTCAATAACACATTAAGCCTCTTACCAGAATTCATAAGAAATATATTCATAAATAAGCGATATTTAAAATATTCATTATTCTCCATTAGAATAACATTAGGGATGAGTACGCAGGTTTGCTGCAACAAGGGAACAAAAAATAATGGGGTTTTATGCAAATATCAATAGAACTCATCTAAGTGAAGTCACATACCAAGTTTCATCCATATAAATTCATAAATAAGCGATATATAACATCTTTATTATTCTCCATAAGAATAACATGGGGACCGAGTACCTAGGTTTGCTGCTATGGGAACCATAGGCGAAAAATTAGTTTTTTGTTCAAACAACAACAAACCACAACCAGATGAAGCGATATACCAAGTTTCGTCAGTTTATGTTCATAAATAACCAAGATATAAAATTTTTCTTTTTCTCCATAAAAATAACATTGGACAACGTACTGTGTTTAGCACTTTCAATATCTCAGTAACCAATCGACGTAGAGCAATGATCAAAATACCAAATTGTTTGTTTTTTTTAAGCTGAATTCAATGGTATAAATTAAAATCTAATTTAAATGATAATTACATGTGAAAACTAAAAAAAAAAACATCTTTGGGGTACAAAACCCCCCTTCGATGGTGCGATTTGTCTGGTTTTCGAACTCGTTCAAATAAATGGTACTTTACATATTTGTACAAAATTTTATTAAGATCGGACGTTTTTTACGAGAGTTATCGTGCTTACGGACACACACACACACACACATATATATATATATATATATATACATATATAAAAATTTGAACGAATGGTGTTTTTGGCATCTGGGGACCTCAAAACGAAAAGTTATCATGGTCTCGGGCTTAAGTCTTACCATGAGACCTACGGTAATAGCTTCTTCCCTATAGGGGAAATTCACTAAAAGAAGGGTGATTTCGTTATTTTTGACTATTCTGTGTTCAAACAACTGACTTTAATACTAACATGAATTTTAAAACCATGTTGTATTTACTTATAGAAAATTACTAGACTATGAAATATCAGATCATTTTGTTTAAAGTTTAGGGTGGTTATTTGCATCGTGATGAAAATTATCGTTCACTACTCGTCACAAAAGTCCTAGATCGGGGCTCGATGCCTTTTCCAAGCTCGGCTTCGCCTCGCGAATAAAATGCTATCTTGCCCCGAAATAGGCCACTTTCGTGACTAGTAGTGAATTGTGCTATTCCTAAACCGGTAAAATATTTGTTTGTTTTTATTTTAAGTATACAAAATACGAGATCCTTATAACATTACTGTTATAGGGATTTGCATTTTTATTTTTAGAACATGTTTGTAATACTGACGTCCGCCAATGCTGCTTGTATCGTTTAATGGCAATAAAGAGTATTTGAATTGATTAAATCTGTCTTTAATAATCCAATTGGAAATAAGTAAATGGCGTGAGTCCCGCAAACCTGACCATAAAAAGAGAATTAGTTAAAGCTAATGTTTTACAGGTTATATGATTGGGTTTCTATTAAAATTTTAACTCAGTGACATCTCCTGTTTAGAAGTCCAACTGAGGTCGGGGTTTGTGGCATTATGTGCACCAGCAGAGATATATTACTGTTACTGAGATACAATTTGACCTGTTTTTCTATTAGCGAATTTTCCCTATAGGGAAGAAGCTATTACCGTAGGTCTCATGGTAAGACTTAAGCCCGAGACCATGATAACTTTTCATTTTGAGGTCCCCAGATGCTAAAAACACCATTCGTTCAAATGTTTATATATGTATATATATATATATGTGTGTGTGTGTGTGTGTGTGTGTGTGTGTGTGTGTGTGTGTGTGTGTGTGTGTGTATGTGTGTCCGTAAGCACGATAACTCTCGTAAAAAAGGTCCGATCTTAATGAAATTTGGCAAAAATGTGTAAAGTACCATCTATTTGAACGAGTTCGAAAACCAGATGAATCGCACTATCCGAAGGGGGGTTTTTGGGGGGTTTTGTACCCCAAAAATGTGTTTTTTGAGGTTTTCACATGTAATTTTAATTTAAATCAAATTTTAATTTATACCATTGAATTCAGCTTAAAAAACCAAACAATTTGGTATTTTGATCATTGCTTTACCTCAATTTGTTACCGAGATATTGAAAGTGCTAAACACAGTACGTTGTCTAATGTTATTCTTATGGAGAAAAAGACAAATTTTATATCTTGCTTATTTATGAACATAAACTGGCGAAATTTGGCATATGGCTTCATCTGGTTGGGGTTTATTGTTGTTTGCACAAAAAAATTTTTCACCTATGGTTCTCGTAGCAGCAAACCTAGGTACTTGGTCCCCATGTTATTCTTATGGAAAATACTTGAAATGTTATATATCGCTTATTTATGAATGTATATGGATGAAACTTGGTATGTGACTTCACTAAGATGAGTTCTATTGATATTTGCATAAAAATCCATTATTTTATGTGCTTTGTTGCAGCAAACCTGCGTACTCATCCCCAATGTTATTCTTATGGAGAATAATTAATATTTCAAATATCGCTTGTTTGTGAATATATTTCTTATGAATCCTGTTAAGTGTTTTAATGTGTTATGTTATATATTCATTGGAAATTCGCTGAGTATGCAGGTTTGCTGCGACGGGGGATTTTAAATTTTTCTGACTCGCTGCTGACTCTCCCTGAAGTGATGGAAAATTAGGAGTTGATTCAAAAAGTAAATGTTTTGATGAAGTAAGGCTACTACCCTGAAGACAAGGTTATTACAAAACTAGCATCTAATGGGGACTCACCACTCCACACCGTGGGGATTTTTTACTTTAAAGAAATCAATATATTGCTTGATTCAGGCGCTAATGTTTTATGCGTAAACAGCGACCTTTTGAATGATAGGCAATGGGAGAAAACTGACGTACTGCTTACAACAGCAGGTAAAACCTCCTTAAAAGTTCTGGGGAAAACTGCTATAACATTTACTGTAGCACATAACCTTTTCACACGCACAGTTTATGTAGTTAAAAACCTCAATTGTTCAATGCTCTTGGGAAATTATTTCTTTAAAAGCTATGGTGTTATATTAAATTATGAAGATAACACTATTACCATATCAAATTTTGGTGTCAAAACTCACGTTCCCATGCATGTTAACAGTGGATATAGCGAACAAAACACATATCAGTTTACTGCACCAAGTAAATTTACTACAGACTCGGACACTTTAAGAGTGGAGGCGATTACACTGAAAAGTAAACCTCCATGGCCTATACAGGAAAGGAAAGGTAGGGAGTTCACTCAATGTTCAACTCCAGCTAGTAAATTAATTTCTCAAAGTTCAGGGGATGTTACAGACTTGGCAGGGAATAAAATTGACATTAATCCTAACTTGTCTCCAGAACAGCTGCTAGCAGCTAAACGTCTCCTCTTTTCTTACAGGGATGTTTTTGCTAAAGATGATACAGACTTAGAGGTGGAAAAAATGCCACCTTATAAAATAACCCTTAAATCAGATGAACCTATCTCACTACCACCCTTCAAATTAGGGCCGAGGGAACGTGATGAATTAGACAGACAAATAGAGGCATTGGAAGCTGCAGGGGTAGTGGAAAAATGCCAATCACCATTTAGCGCTCCAAATTTTCTCGTAAAGAAACCTGGGGGAAAATTTCGAGTAGTTCATTGTTATAAAAAGATCAATGAAAACATAATAAGTGACAAATTTCCCTTACCTAGAATTGACACAATTTTAGACACCCTTGAATAAGCTCAATTTTATTGTCAAATGGACATAACACAAGCTTTCTTCCAGCAACCTATAGCACCAGAGTGCCAAGATTACACTACATTCATAACCCACAAGGGTTTGTATCGTTACACGCGTTTGCCCCAAGGTATGAAAACCAGCCCAAACGCTTTTCAAATGTCGATGAATACTGTGTTCGCAGGCTTACTTTACCATGGTGTGGTTCTTTACCTTGATGACTTAGTTAGATATGGTGAAAACTTTGACTTACAGTTATCTAATTTAGAGAAAACCCTAAGACGTCTTCGGGACGCTGGTTTAAAAATTAAAACCTCAAAGTGTCATTTGTTTTACCAAAAGATTAAATTTCTTGGATTTGAAGTTCAGCCAGAGGGTATTCATCCATTAAAAGACAATGTTAAAGCTATCCTCGATTTTCCAAAACCAAAAACACCTGGTAAGGGGTAAGCAGGTAGTAGCCGGGACTGGATCAAGTAGCAGGTAGTAGCCGGGACTGGAGCAGGTATCAGGTAGTATCCGGGACTGGAGCAGGTGGCAGGTAGTAGCTGGGACTGGAACAGGTGGCAGGTAGTAGCCGGGACTGGAGCAGGTGGCAGGTAGTAGCCGGGACTGGAGCAGGTGGCAGGTAGTAGCCGGGACTGGAGCAGGTGGCAGGTAGTAGCCGGGACTGGAGCAGGTGGCAGGTAGTAGCCGGGACTGGAGCAGGTGGCAGGTAGTAGCCGGGACTGGAGCAGGTAGCAGGTAGTAGCCGGGACTGGAGCAGGTGGCAGGTAGTAGCCGGGACTGGAACAGGTAGCAGGTAGTAGCCGGGACTGGAGCAGGTAGCAGGTAGTAGCCGGGACTGGAGCAGGTAGCAGGTAGTAGCCGGGACTGGAGAAGGTAGCAAGTAGTAGCCTGGAGCATCTTTAATAATCACCTAATAAAATAAAATCATCTGCAATTGATAAACATTGAAACTTTAAATGCCAAAATAAAAAGGGGGGATCTCTTTAAGGATTTTCAAATATTTACTTAAATTTGACATATTTATATTTAGTTTAGTACGATATAGGATAGATTTTTGTCACACGCCTAACCTAATAATACTGGTTATGTATTCCAAAATTAGAGTTCATTATGAAGTATTGCAACTCTAAATTTAATTTCCATAATAGTTCAGGCTACACACAAATTGCATGTAAAACTATTCAGGCATATCCTCACTTTGGCCAATTTTGACTTGTGTGGGCAAATGCTAGAGTATGTAGCTAGCCCGCCTCCTAGAATGTTATAATTGCTGATTATTAACATTAAAACATTCAATCGTGCTTCCAGATTCTACCAACGTGTATATCAGCATTTAAAATGCATGGTAAACTGTAAACTTAACCTTTCTGTAAGATTTGAATAAATCATGAAGTTAATAGTGAGTTTTATGAGGTAAATCCCTAAATGGTCGAGAGCTGCCAACAAATTTATTATTTATTTATTATTATATTTATTATCCTATTGTGATGATTCAATCGTAGTGGCTGATAAAATCACAAAACCCCACATTTCAACCAGTACGAATTTTCCATCCATATCTTCTTTTAATAAACAAAACTCGAAGCCTAAAATAGTTTAAAACTCCTGAAAAACGAACTGATAAATAAAATGTGTAAGAGCGCGCATAGACGGCCCGATCGTCGGCATTCCTGGATTGATTCAATTACGCGCTGCAGTTATCGCAGACTCGCAGTCGATGCAACAAAAATCTCAAATATGCATCAATACAGATTAATTCGGTTAGTTTTTGGCCGGTTTCGGACAGATTAGCGCGGCATTGTGCTGCGCCCGGGAGGTACTGTTTGTTGTCACTATCGCATATTTATTTTGGCCGCTATGAAAAATACCCACTTGATTATTGACTATTACTCACATGTTTGCTCGCTTTAATTGAGTTTAACCGTTTGTTTTCGTCGCCCCGGGCTCCTCGCTGCTCGCTCTATTATAAATATCGCGCCATTATTTGCTCTAGATACTGTTTTGGTGCTCTTTAAATGTAAATTAAATAGTTTCGATATTGATTCAATCGATTTATTATTTCTTCTGTTGGTGTATGATGAAAAACTTTACTAAAATAATAAATCGACCAGGCTTTCTTTGGAAATGATGATTCAATCGTAAATGTCGTCATCAAACAGTGATGAAAGTTGTAGATTTTGTAGATTTACATTTATATTTAATAATTATAGTACTAATAATGTATTTGGATTGTTTCTTTATCTCCATGATTTAGTTTTATAATTAATACTCAAATCAATCGTACAAGAAACAACGTTTTATACATTAAAAATTACATTGAATGCTATTTTGGCTTTATTAAATGCTTTAAAATTAAAATTTCAAATTTCATTGATTTTAAATTCATGAGCGTGTGTATAGTTATACTGTAAATTTATTCTGCTTTTGCTGAGTTGTTTCGGTACAGTTGAAAATAAATAATCCGAAAAGTAACTTTCTTTTGCAACATAAAACCCTTGCAAGGACAGTATAAATTATTTTGTACATTTTAAAACTAACTTATAAATACATTGCCAAAAAATAACTTTCATCCTTCTACCATAATTAAAACCAATTATTTAAATACACACAGTTTAAGTTTTTCTCCTATTTTTAATTAATTACTCCTCCTCCCCTTCCCCCACACACACACAATATGCCGATGTAACGATACATCTCAAGAGTTGGACGGCTACCAAGGGAACAGCACTAGAAGATGAAAGTTGGTAAACAAATGGCAGAGCCTTATCAGTGGTCCCCACGAAGTTGTCGCTGCTATCTCGTTGTTGCATTGCTTCTTGACAATATATCTCTGTAACGGCCAGATATTCAACCCTCAGTATGAATTATTACATGAAACAATTCTTCTAGATTTGTTTTCAATCGAACGTTTCCAATCAATCTCTTTTTAATAGATTTACCTTGGATATTAAAGTTATCAGGAGTTCGTTTTTCAGAAGTGATTAAATTAGGTACCAAGTTTTGTTAAAAGCACATATAGAATGAAATTTCGTACTGGTTTTTTACATACTGAGCATTGCTAGTTAATATTTTAGTTCATTGTTAGTAGGCCCTAAACACATTACAATTAATTGTAATATTTTCATTGTCATTGACAACGTTTCATTCCTACGTGTTGCGATCCAAGTGACGATTTCATAAAGAAACCCGAATTACAGTTATCTTGAAGAAATCATTTTTGTTTCCATTTTAGTTTCCATTAATTTAAAAATACAATAAACAAACCAAATTTACTACCTACATTAAATTACAATTTTTTTAGTTTAACATTGAACCTTTGAAGACCAACAGGGTAGAGTTCTAAGGGATTATTTCCAACACCAATAAGGCTATAACAAGACCAATAATACTAACTTGCAAAAAAAGGTTCATAAGTTTTTGTGCCGTTCTGAAACAAATATGATTATTAACAAATATCTAGACGGACAAGTAAGGACGGATGGAAAGGAACCTAACTCATTATTTTTATTATTTTATATGAATAGAAATAAAATTCTATTGTAAAATATGTTTGTAACGTAATATTTCACATAATAGATTACAAATAATAAATACACTTAGTTTAAGTAATTCTCGATAAAATAATCTTCAACCGACACTAATAAACTACACTTGACGTGCGCATTCATTAAATAATCCTCAACCGACACTAATAAACTACACTTGACGTGCGCATTCATTAAATAATCCTCAACCGACACTAATAAACTACACTTCACGTGCGCATTCATTAAATAATCTTCAACCGACACTAATAAACTACACTTCACGTGCGCATTCATTAAATAATCTTCAACCGACACTAATAAACTACACTTGACGTGCGCATTCATTAAATAATCTTCAACCGACACTAATAAACTACACTTGACGTGCGCATTCATTCAATAATCTTCAACCGACACTAATAAACTACACTTGACGTGCGCATTCATTAAATAATCTTCAACCGACACTAATAAACTACACTTGACGTGCGCATTCATTCAATAATCTTCAACCGACACTAATAAACTACACTTGACGTGCGCATTCATTCAATAATCTTCAACCGACACTAATAAACTACACTTGACGTGCGCATTCATTCAATAATCTTCAACCGACACTAATAAACTACACTTGACGTGCGCATTCATTCAATAATCCTCAACCGACACTAATAAACTACACTTTACGTGCGCATTCATTCAATAATCTTCAACCGACACTAATAAACTACACTTGACGTGCGCATTCATTCAATAATCCTCAACGGCGCGGCGTTCATTTAAACATCAAATCCAAAACTAAACAATCCACCAAATAAAACTCCGTTCGTCGAACGCCGGATTGTTTTATTTGTAAATACAATTTAACTCCGATCGTCAGATCACAACAAGCTTCAATATCGCCGATTTTAAAGGCCAATAATCCAAATTGGATGACAAAACGTCAACAGTTTTCAATTCCCGCCTCTTCATCTGCCCCACAGAAGGCTGTGGATGACAAAAGATTTAATTAATGGCCCCGAGCCCTGTGGCACTGCCTTCGTGATTGCCGCTAATTTCTGTGATCGCCACTGCCACCCCGATCGCGTCACTGTCACCTCTATTGTCCTATCCCGCGCTCTCGTCATATTTTTATCGCCCAATTTCACGTCAATACGTCAATCAAGTAAAATTAAAATTGTTAATGAAAATTCGTTTGGCATTCCACACCTTTCATAGTTTTTATGTGATTTTGAGAAATATTTTAAATCCACAAACTAAAAGGCAAATTTTAAAGGTTTGACAGGGTTTTTTAGAAATTTTCTTTGCGAATTCACAATACTTTTTTATTATATTTTCGTAAACAGTTTTAAACTATGACAATATTAAAGCTTTCAATTTAAACTTTTGACGTGTGAGTCTCTTATCTGTGAGGATACTGTTTTTGGACAAACCAGGAATTTAGCTATGAACGAGTTTCGAAAATGTGTGAAAAAAATCGTCCATAAAATTACATTATTGCACATAAATTAATATTAACAAATGGTTTATTTATAGTAAGAATACCCGTAGCGATGTTTAAGCAGTAACACCACTCTGATTCAAACAAAACTAATGTACGCACAAAATTGTATCTTCAAGATTCGGTATTCAGATCTTTTACGTTATTGACTTGATTTATTTCTTGGGAGCTGATAACTTCGAGTGGTTTGCTTCTATCTAATATGACGCACAAGTCTCATCGATAGTGTTAAACAACAATTATCACGAATATAGTAGGTTTAGCAACTGAAAAATCTAGATAATAAAATAAAGGTTTGTTTATTTAATACTGTATATGAGTACTGTATATGAGTGGTTATCCGCGTACAATAATGTACTGCTCCGTACATCTTTTTCTTGGTAGATTTGAAATTTGTAGTTGCCTAGGTCGTTGAAAAGGCACACCACACCAGGGACCTTTGATAAATCCATAATTCTGACCCATAAACAATCTACTTAAAAGAAAGATCTCGGGTGAAACATTTTGAGGGGAAATTGTTTTTGACATCTCTCTTCATGTCATAATTTATATAAAAACTTTGTATATATTTTAATATGATCACCTGTGAGATTTGATGTTACTATACAACCGAAATAAGTCAATCAAGCAAAGGTTTTTGTGAATACTAGGGAGTATAAATGGCATATTTGTAGACGAATGAAACTATATATGACTAGCTGTTACCCGCAAATGATTTCTAAAAACTATGACAGGTGTGTGTGCTGCATTCTGTGGTACTACGAATCAAGATCAGCTGCTTGTATTTTCATAATAAGGAATACATGGGAACTTGGAAATCCCGTGGAGCAAAGCTCTATTGGATTTTCGCAACTTTAATATGACCATATGTTACTCTGGACTATCAAGTACCTCTTGCCAAGTTTCAGCTCAATCAGTCCAGTGATTAGACCGTGATTGAGCCAGAAATATCTAAACGAACTTTTAAAAAACTTACAAACTTTCACATTTATCATATTAGTTGGATGATAAGTTATAAAGATGGGATATAAGGCCCACAGATTCGCAAGATAAGTAACGACAGAGACGAAACGGGAACTCCCTTTGCTGGAGTAAAATAATCAAGAACATATCCCAAATGCAAATCTGATTGAGGTATAAAATAATGGTGTAATAACAATTTGAACACCCGCAGCCTTCAAGCTTATTTTGTAGCTTGTATAGAGTAAATACAACCCTACATACAGCTTGTAGAGTACAGGTTTCCTAATGCTCCAAGTTTTAGTCAGCCGTGCGCCACGTTATTTCTCCGTGGGCTGTGGCAGGTACGATTGATTCACCAATCCACGCCGTCACTTGGCCCTTCTAATCACATTTTCATGGTAATGTCCTTGTTAAGCCCGTTATAAAACGTCGCGTCGCCGCTCCCGCTAATGTTTTGCCGTTGTTTTACCGCGGATTAAAATAAACCCATATTTTACGGCGCCGTTTACACGGGCCGACCGTAATTATGTGTCACCCAACTTTTATGGCGGCCGGATTTATTATTAAACGTTTTAAACAAAACCGAACAAATATGAAATGACCCGCTTTAATATTACAAAATGCGTTATATTGTATAATTAAATGGAGGAACCGCAGTGTTTAATGTTAAATTAACTAAGGCTAATTATTTATTCATGAGTGTGCACCAACCCGCGTTTACAGTATTGTCGGTTAAATATTGTAAAATAAAACTCGTTCTCGTTCATCGAAATTTATTTTCCCCTTTTTCACTGTGAATTAATTAATGTTGGGTGTAGCGATATTCGCCTATTCATTACAATAATTTGATTTGTTTTGTACACACATCATTTTAAAATTGAAATATCTCTAATTTGTACGAGGTAACATGTAAAAAGATAAAATAGTGCTTCTTGGTAATGTTACATTAATTTGTTTAACAATATTAGGTATCAAGTAATTTCTCCGACTCACGCTTGATAGATTGTTGGGAGTAAATAAACCTATGGTAAAAATACAGTAAATAAGAAATGTTTGCTTGGATAAGCATTTTCAAACGTCACACGGATAGTAAACAATTGTATCATATAATAAATATATTTTTAATATGACAGTTAAATCCCAGACCCCTTTAATTTTTTCCCTCTTTCCAGATAAATCAACGGAACTTCATACATCGATAGTATGAGTCTAAATTAATTTTTACAAAAAAATCGTGTTTTTCTCAACTCATAGGAACTGCCCGCAAATTTTCAAAAGAAAATCTCCAATGTAAGCTGTTGTTGAATTTGTCTTAAAAATCTTCATCATTCAAATATATGAACTAAGTCAACATCAAGTAGTCTCCATTACTAAAGCTGCTGCCAATTGCTCTGCCACCAGCGCCGCGTGCTACAGATGCATATGTTACAGACTATTCCCTTTATATCACACAAAGGGGTTGAAGCTTGTTCTTTACATATCTGGCCATCGCATTTAGCGGAATCAGAATCTGAATAATCCTTGATTCAAACCAGATCTTGTATCTTTGTAATACGCGAATCAGCATACGCTGATTCGCGTATACACCCAGTCAGTTATTCAACCGTCAACAATACAATTTACCTTTTCCGCAAAGATTAAACTAACCACCGGTAATCATCGAAATGGATAATAATATATTTATTTTGTAGGTTATTCAATCGACAAATCTATTCGGGGATAATCTAATTACCGAATTAATTACTGCAAGAGGAAGCTGTGTGAAACTAATAACTGGTGGTGCAGCATAATGCAGCTGATTAATATCACTATTGTTCTGCTGACTCGTCCCCCTATCAGCACGCGCTGCCGAACGTCTTATCTGGCGTTTTACAACTTCAGTGTAACTACAACCATCCATACCTCAAAATTCACTTGTTGTTTAGAACATTTATGGTTAATATAGCTTAAATAAAAGGGTTTTATATTTTTTCCAACCTAGAATTTAATCTTTTATATGTTAGGAAAGTGCATACATTTTGGAGATAATTTGTTAAAAGTCATTAGATTCTATTTCTACCGGAATGGATTTTCATATTTAGGTAACTGAAATAAAGTGGGCAGTTGCCCACAAGAAAGAGTATAATTGTTAAACAAAAGTGTTACACAACATTATAATAGCGACCTAAAAAAATTTTTATCTAAGAGTCCTTCAGGATTCGCAAATTTATATTTACAATTTAATTGTATTTTATAGCAACCTTTAAATAAATCAATTTACGTTCATATTAATTTCTTAAGCTGTTTAAATTTAAAGACAATTGCCAAAAACTGTATTTTATAACTGCATTTTTACATAACAAATCCGATAACTGATTGGTGCTTATTTGTTGTTGTAATGATTCATGATTATGGACTTTGTATAATATCCAATAAATTCATAATAATGTAACTTTAGTATACGTAAAATAAGCTTTAATTTTTAGTGGCTGATTTTAAACTGGATAAACTCCAGAACCAAGCGTCATTTGTCGTTTGTTTTAAGAGAGATAAATCAGAGGTTGGTTCAGTAAAAATAAATATAGAACGATTTGGTATAAAAGGCTATTTTAATTAAACTAGCTTTTCTCAAAAGCTTTGCTCGTTATCCTGGTTTAAGTTTTATAGTCCAATCAAATCAGACAGCTAGTCAAATTCCAATATTTAAAGATGTATTTTAATGTGATACTTTATTACGAGTATAATTGTGGCTTTATGACCTTATTTATCGTAAAACTAATATTGTTCCTCCACAATTCTTGTCAAGACCTTTTTGAGATAGACACAAAAGACCTTTTTAATTTAAGTGTTTTATTAATTCAAATATGAGGTTAATGGGTGTTAGACTTACGGTTTTCTCAAAATTTCCTATTACCGTTTGGCTTTACATATATTTGTAACGCACGTATTTTTGTACAACACAATCCACCGATAGGGGAGATCTTCTCAAGTGAGATCATATTTTATTTGTATCCCACTTTGAATAAAAATAAAAGTCAAAGTAAGACTTGAAGAGGTAACTAGTACTCTAATTGAGATAATTTATTGCAAGTTTCATTGAAATCCTTGAATATTAATGTACCCGGGGCAATATTGTAGGTCCTGATATGAACCATGAATATTGATTTTGACCTTAATTCATCGTAATTTGTGTCGTAATGTGTAATTTGTAATCGTTCTTCTACGCAGGAATAAAATAAAAATGACTAACTCACTCTCCCGGTGTAACTTACACAAAACAGAATAACAGATGGATCAGAATACCAAAACCATGACGAACGTGTAGCCTAACTCACCTATAACACCCCATGGCCTCTAACTAGCTGCGGTCACACTAACCCACTCCGACTTACACCAGTGATTCAAACTAACCTGGTAAACAGCCACGATGGCGGCGGTTACGGCTGGATTTCCCGGCACCACCATAAACACAATTAGCGGAGACGATACGGCAGAGATGTTATGGTGGCATGCGGAGCAGATATGTGTTAATTAACCCACGCGGACTACACGGAATGCGATAAAACCAGGGATGGGTGCCGGGCCAGCGCCTGACCGCAGTATGCGGCTACCGGCACTGCACAATATAGTGAGCGACGCACGAGAACGTACATGAGGCTGTGTCCATTCTTATTCTGCAACGATATTACATTTATTTTATAATAACGAGGCGAAAAATACCATTAGGAGTCATTAACTGACCGTCGTTATTGCGCATGTAATTATTGGAATATCACTTTATACATGAGTTTATGAGGGTTTGTTTAGGACCATTCTCGTGCGACGACTACAGTAGCAGTGCCAAAGGACAAGGGGAGAATCAGACAAGCGGCTACCTAAGTACATTAGATTTGTTTGGCTTTCAACGCAACAACAATTTGTTTTGCTTTGCATAGGAAACTTCTAGTACTCAACTTAAAGTTTTATTTATACCTCCGCTGATCATTTGATTAAACAGTTAGATCATTTGGTTAAAACCATTGAATCGTCTTAGTTACTCTGCAAAGGAAACAAAGAGTCGTCCAATTATATGTTGTGAAAAGACCGACGGTTTGAAAATAGTAAATAATGGGTTCTATAATTACGCATACGTATCAGAGACTTTCATATATATAAAGACATACAATTTTAAATTTTGTTAGACAAGCGAGTTGTGGAATAGGCTCAAATTTTGTCAACGTACATTGCACAGTCCTACAAAAAATGTTAAAATTTTAACATTATGGAGTTTGTGTGCAAGAAAATTTGCAATTTTTCCAAGTTTTTTCGTTCAGTATTTGCGATCTTCACAGAGTAACAAGTACCTAAACAAAGGCCGTATCACACGTGAGGCTTGTGCGGCAGTCGGCCGTATCACACGTGAGGCTTGTGCGGCAGTCGGCCGGGCATTAACTTTGTTCGTTTATCAGGCTTGTTCGGGGCGCCTGAGGCACGGCGATTTCCCAAAACCCCAGCCAATATTTCACGTGATACCATCCACTGAATATTTGACGGCCGGCGCTAAACCATCCGAAGGCGGTGTAATTACTGGTTGCTAATTGCTGATTTTTATCTGCTAGCGTGCATCACACCTCCCCTCCCCACCCTTCGCCTACCCCGTAACCTTTACCCCCTACAGTCCCCCCATGACAACACCCAGGTATTGGAACTTACCCTTGTTTACGATCTTATGCGTGTTTGTTTATTGCGTTATATTTCCATATTAGCGGCTCTACGACCGATGGGTTGATTAGAAGTATTGGCAAACCATTGTTGCTGATTTGATCACCCGGTTATAAATGTGCTCATCCCTCCAGTAGAACGGAGTATTTTTGGATAATGTGCAAAATCAACCTTTAAAATAATCATTGTTACAAATATTAAACATATTTCCTCTTTTTGAAAATCCTGGCCAATCTGTATACAGATGAATCTGTATACATACACGATACACTCAATTGTGTTTGAGAAGGTAAAAAAGCGGAGCAAATAAAGGGGAATCAGCATTTTCCTTCAAAATAAAATCTCGAGACATCCTTCTAAAAAGGTGCTTAAAAACCAATTCCGTTTTGGTTTTTCAGCTGGATACCAACAGGAGGATACATCTGAGGAAAATACTGTCCCCTTTAGAAAAATATAAGTGGAAGCAATTCTCTATTTTTAACAAATAAATATCCTAATCTACTTAAAAACTTTAAAATAATAGTTTATTAAATATAGTGAGCAAATAAGAAATACTAGTGGCTTGAATGAGCCTTTAACCTTGCTTCAGTACTCTAGCTTATCTGATTTGTTGCTCTTTTCATGCTGAGGAAAACAAAACAAGATAGGAAGGAACACATGTCAGTTTGTAAACAAAGAAGACATTTTAAACTCCCATGCTTTTCTTATGGGGGATGTTTTACGTTATTTCTCGTTTGCTGATAACATTTTGGAAATACTGCTATTTTTCCCGAGTCCGTGGGATCAAGACTTTTAATTTGAACCGTCTCCCATGATCCTGCAATTAGCCAAACTCCCAAAATTGACTTAAAAATTTCGCTTACAGAATTAGGCTATATATAAAGATTTAACAGTAGAATATATTCTACATAAGAATATTATTAGGTAACTAACTATGTCTACCACCAAATAAAAGGGAAAGTCCTGGTCCAAGTCTGTTAACGGGCAGTCCCCTCAGTCTTCTGCAAAAATACCAAGGCAAAACAAAGACTTATAGAGATACTAAGCCGTTGAGTAAGCCATTCAAAGCTGTGTTTAGGGAAGACATTTTGCGAGCAAGTTTACTGTCTATGATCGAATGATCTCAGGCCATTGGTCTTCGTCGTCAGGTAGAACCAGCCTTACTAGCGCTTATTCTTCTATTACACAAGGCTTTAGTCACACAATACAGGCGACCTAATGTAATAGACTATTTGTATCAATGGTCCTGTTCGGCTTTTAGCCCGCTGCTGCCGGTTAGCCATTTGAAACGATCCTTAGTCTTAAGTAGCACGGCATACGGCGGGAGGACGAAAACAAAGTAAAATAATGCGTTAGTTTCTTAAGAACAGAGGATTGCATTATAAGTGTGATCTTTAATATATCTTCAAAATATTGCAGCAAAGTTAAAAAAATTAGAAATATATATCTCACCGTTTGTTTAGAACAGAACTTAAAGGGAATTATTTTCAATTACCTTAAAAAATAACTTGTTTGAAATAACTAGTTAGTTAATAATTTGTTGTGGCGATAAAAAATCCTTTCTTGACATTTTTAGCGAATTTCTCCTATAGGGAAGAAACTATTACGGTAGGTCTCATGGTAAGACTTAAGCCCGAGACCATGATAACTTTTCATTTTGAGGCCCCCAAATGCCAAAAACACCATTCGTTCAAAATGGTATATAAGGATACATACATACATACATATATATATATGTATATATATGTATATATATATATATGTATGTATGTATGTGTGTGTGTGTGTGTGTGTGTGTGTGTGTGTGTGTGTGTGTGTGTGTATGAATTTATGTCTGTAAGCACGATAACTCTCGTAAAAAAGGTCCAATCTTAATTAAATTTGGTACAAATGTGTAAAGTACCATTTATTTGAACGAGTTCGAAAACCAGACGAATCGCACCATCCGAAGTGGTTTTGTACCCCAAAAATGTTTTTTTTGGGGTTTCCACATGTAATTTGTATTTAAATCAAATTTTAATTTTACCATTGAATTCAGCATAAAAAAAATTTGGTATTTTTATCATTGCTCTACGTCAATTGGTTACTGAGGTATTGAAAGCGCTAAACACAGTACGTTGTGTAATTTTATTCTTATGGAGAAAAATAAAAATTGTATATCTCGCTTATTTATGAACATAAACTGTTAAGATTTTGTATATGGCTTCACCTGGTTGTGGTTTATTGTTGTTTTCACAAAAAAAGACAATTTTTGGCCTATGGTTCCCATAGCAGCATACCTAGGTACTTGGTCCCCATGTTATTCTTATGGCAAATGATTAAAATGTTATATATCGCTTATTTCTGAATGTATATGGATTAAACTGGTTATGTGACTTCAATAAGAATTGATATTTTCATAAAAACACATTATTTTGTGTTCCTTGTTGCAGCAAACCTGCGTACTCATCCCCAATGTTATTCTTATGGAGAATAATTAATACTTTAAATATCGCTTGTTTGAGAATGCATTTTTTATGAATCCTGATTTGTGTTTAATGTGTTATGTTATATATTCATTGGAAATTCGCTGAGTATGCAGGTTTGCTGCGACGGGGGTATATATATTTTAAAAGATTTAAAAGTGATTGTAGCCATGGAGGTTTGTATGTGTAATAGAAAAGTCTCTTAAAGGATTTTCGAACATCTAAACAATTGCCCTTCAAAGTCCAAATGTATATAGACTTTTGAACCAACCTTTTGTAAAGTTTGTAATTTTTTAATCGTAATGAATCAGTCCAAAAATTAATTGATTCTAAACCAACATTATATTAAATTTTGCTAATGAGAAACTCGCAGTTTTCGTAGCCTTATAGTGCTAGTAGTCGTTTATTATGTTAACCACTTTTTTAAATCGCATAGGTAATTCACATAATTCTAGTAAAAATACCCAATATTCGCTGATAGATCGGTTTTGCAAACCAACATTTGTGGTTAACAATTCGAATCCATCACCGCGGAATAACTCGATGGATTATCGAGGCCGTAAAATAAGTAATACAAGAGCGCGAGGATGATCGGTTATACGAATTCCAATCATTTCCGGTTTAATAACAAGTTCATGCATAATAGTTAGACGTAATTGCGTTAATTATAATTATTATTGATGGCTAATCCAGATTGTATAGCCGCCGATTAATATGCATTTACTGGGTTAATTTGGACTGAGTAATGCCATCAATGTTTGAAAATGTATTTGCCCCGATCTCTTGACAGATTTATAAGTGAGGATTACCCGAGCGCACATGTGGCCGCAAATATTTACCCTATTTTAAGTGTTTTTCAGACGCTGTAATTAGCAGCGATTACAATGTTTGGCTGAATTATTCGCGATCGGGTTATATGTGGTTAATAAACGATTTCAACATAGTTTTATCGGTTTAGGGACCATACGAGTTTGATTTGAGAGGGCTTAGGGATCCATAACATCAGCTTGATACACTATTGGCTGGAGTTTTTTTAGCTTTTGTTGAATTAATAACAACAAAATTATTATATTTAACTCAAATTTTAATCGCTTTACCTCCGGAAAATAAGTCGTCTGTTTTGTGATAGATTATACAAGGTGTACACACACACACACACACACACACACACACACACACACACACACACATATACAAGGTGTACATAAAGTCCCGCACGGGTTTAATATTTTCTGAACGATAACAGATAAATCAATAAAATTTGGTACATCAACACTACACCTGAAAATCTGCTTTTTGAACGAACTATCAGTTTTCTGTCATATCATGGGGACGTCCCGCAAGGAGTCAGAAGGAAATCTTAAATAGGAGCATAGGTCAATATGCACATCACTTTAAAGGGCTTATCTAGCAGAGTTGAATGCCGCAAACCGCACTAAAAAAGGTTGATCCAGTAAAACATGGCGGCTGTTCAAAGGTTTTATTAAAACAAATATAAGATCTTTCTAATTGTTACTGTTACCAGTTTTCCCCCGTTATCAATAGATTTGGACCAAATTTGTAACCCTTGAGGATAACTAACGTCATAATTCACTTCTGTATTGACAGGCATAATGTAGTATTTAGCTGCAGTATTTAGCTGCAGTATTCATTTAGTTGCAGTTTTGCTTTAATGGGGTTGTGGCTACTAATAAAATGTAACCAAGTAAAACCTTTGAACACCCGCCAATTTTTACTGGATCAACCTTTTTTAGTGCGGTTTTCGGCATTAAACTATGCTAGATAAGCCCTTTAAAGTGATGTGCATATTGACCTATGCTCCTATTTAAAATTTCCTTCTGACTCCTTGCGGGACAGAAAACTGCGTGATATGCATGATATGACAGAAAACTGATAGTTCCTTCAAAAAGGAGATTTTTAGGTGTAGTGTTGATGTACTAAACCTTATTGATTTATCTCTTATCATTCAAAACATATTAAACCCGTGCGGGACTTTATGTACACCTTGTATATTGACATATTTATGGTTATTGTAAATATTATTATAAATATATTATATACGGCAGTAAATTCGACCGTATATGGAACGTATATTAAAATGCCTAAAATGCTCCATTGGTGCTATCCTGTTTAATTTTTCATCGTCTGAAGAGGTGTAAACCTAAAAAACTGTTTTTAATTTTGATTGAGATTAAAAGTGTGTTTTGTGCTTTTAAATTATACATAACATAACACAACATTTTTAATCAGAAGTAGACAGTTTTGACCCTAATTAGTGAAACACATTTTATTATTGCTGTACCTTCATTTTGAACCCATGCGACTTTTTTAAAGTCTCGTATATTTTCTTCAGGAATCTTAACAGATATAACCGAAAATATGTCAACATATTGGTCGACTTCCTTTTCAAACAAATCACAAATAAATAATCGAAGGCAATTTGTTTAAGCTTATAGCTTAAGCTAGTTTAAGCTTAATATTTGTAAATATTTGTTAATTCCAGTGTTTCATATCTGTGTGTACCTGTACAAGGAGTCTGATATAAATGTAACCAGGTTAATTGGCCGAGAATGGGGAAGGATTAGAAAGTCGAATACTCCTCATGCACCATTCTTATAGGACACAGCTGTGTAATGTTCTATGGAGTAGAAATAAAAATAGATCACTCGTTAGTAAAATAATATACAAATTAGCTCCCTATGTGTATGGTATGTTTCCACATTCCAGTTGTCTTTTGGTGTGCTGTTTATTAAGAGTGATTTTACCAAACCCTAATGCTCACAATCAAGACACGTAAAAAGGTTATTAATAAATGTATATTACCGAAACATGTATGATAATTAAACCATTGTCAGAAACAACGGTTGTTATTAAAATTCAAGACTGTGCACAATGCTACGCTGGCCATCTGACGGTGGTTAAATAAATATAAAGCAGAGTCACGCAGGCAAAAGCGTGAAGAGTGGATGCTTCCGCCTTGTACAGAAATAATCTGCAGACCTGTTATCGTTGCCATGAAAAATTTCAGACCTCATAACGCATACATATTTGTTTACTGTACTAATAAACTCTGATGTATCGAAGAATTAATTTCTTAATTTAAAAGTTACAGTGACATGAATGAGTAACACATCACATTTACCTGTAGAACAATTAGGAGATATTTACTGTACGATGTACGTCTTGTGGATGTTAATCTGTCTTAATTATAGTGAAAAACTGTAATTTATTTTTTTTAATATAAGAGTTTATAGTTTAAAGGAGTGTCTAATTTTCCCACATTACGGGATGGATTGTTATTTGTAAAATTAAAATCCCGAAAGAAACTTGAAAACCGGTCGATAATCTTAATTTACCTGGACATCGAATCAATAAACGTAAACAAAATATTTTTAAAGTAATTTTGGGGAGTGTGCACAGTTTCCTTTATAACCTCCTTAAAAAGTTTTCTACATACTCGCCACACTTTTCCATTTAAATTTTTTATCTAGGAAAATTACTTAAATTATATTTATGTTTTGAAAATTCCCATTTTTACAGATTCGACTGATTTTATAATTGTTATGCCGTAAAACATTGCGGCACACTTTTAATCTATACAGTTTTTGTCTGAACATGTCTTATAATCTTAAAATTCATAATCGTTTTGACAGTTTATAAATCAGAGAAGCCGACATTTGTATTTAAAAGTGTTCTATCTCTTACATTTCGTAGCCAAAAACTTGTTGTGTTTCACGGGAAAACAGCTTTACCGAATATAAGCAAACTTTATCACGGTGTAATGTGAGAAAGATTTAGGCTATGTAAAATCACCGAACTTCACTACGGCTCTGTACCATAGTCGGTCATAGCTCCAATGTAATGCTTATGGGGATTGATGTAGTTTATGAATGCCACAGTAACAGTAAGCAAATTGTAAGTTGTTTAAACATCTGGCTTTATAACTATAAAACCTCCGTTCCGGAGAACGGTCACTGGTTAGCTAATTTTAGAACAATTTGCTAATAGTTGCATAGCATTTATGGGCATAAGTTTACTTAAATTAAATAGACTGAACTGATAGGTTATTGGGTCACACAATGTCTCAAAAAGAGATAAAACATAATTATTTTATTCCGTTTACCTCCAGTTGATTGAAATCATTACTATATGCTACGCGACATCTAAACGTTGTAGTGTACAAAATTACTTCTTCACCGGCAGAAAATGTCAGTAACGAGGGTTTAATGGTCACCACAACCCTTTACAACGAACCGCTACACAAGAATGGTGGCCGGGCAGATTTAATAACAAAACCACCTCAAAAACCTTCGCGGTCCTTCAGACTGGACGGCAAACAATGTGTTAAAAAGTCATGTTGCAAGGGACGCTTAAAGGTGAAATACTTACAATTTTACGCTAAATACAAAACATTTATGTTGTAAAATTAATTAACTAGGTTACAATTATGCCTTCGGTTACAAAACGTTGGTTTAAAAAGTAAATTTTTAAAATTGTACAGTAAATGATTGATTCAAAGTACATTATTTCATACTTCTTACAAATTGATTTGAAACCAAGCTATCATTCAAATCCACAGCTCTTTCATTCGAATAAAACCCCTTAACAACTTGTTAAAAACTGTATTCACGTTTAAATAAAAATCATAACTGCATCCCCCCTTGTGTTTCGATATATTTGTTAACTATGAGGAAATTAGTTGATTTGTAAAGATAATAACGGTTTCACCTAATCACGGAAAATGATTCTATCTCGCTACCTGACACTTAAATTATTCCCAACCTAAAGTTATTAATCAAAGAAATTTACCAATCTTACCTCTTATTTCCCACAGGAATTGGTTTTGTGCCAGGGAGGATTTTATTTAATAACCTGTTTTGATGAGTGAACAGTCAAATGAAAGGGTTTTATTTATTATTTGTTTTGCAAACAATTTATTTTCCCACCAGTCCAGAGTGCTCCAAGATACCGGACTACAAAGTTGCAATGTTATTTATATGTAGGAAAATATATTTTCACCTGTAATCACCTGTTTTCGGAACGTCATTTGAATACCGAAAGTATAGTTTTTCCGCCCAAGGGCCGAAAGTCAGCTGATTTATTTAGCCAGTGTTGCCAATTTGTTTTCAAGCGTACACGAAGTTACCTATGGTTAATACGAGCATACTATTTGTGTACTTTGGTTGAAACACTGGAAAAAATAACAACAAAATTCAAAACATTGTACTATCGATGTTTTGTTTATTAAATTATTGGTTAACTGTTTTAGTCCGAAATTGCATGAGGCCGCTCGTGTTTTATGACCGATCACAGCCGTTAATAATTATAGTATGGTGAAAAATAGCGTTCGCACCTCTGTCGAAAGGGTTTTGCATAGCCCTCGAACTATTTATGACCTCGACTTCGTCTCGGTCATAAAACACGATCTCGGGCCAGCAAAACCCTACTTTCGGCCCTTGGTGCGAAATATACTATTTATTGCCAAATACATTTGTTGCATCTTAATTATTTCCACTTAAATAAACATACCGCCGGTGTATTGTTTTAATTTTAACTCTGTATTGAACTGCATTTTTCGTGCGAGGCTTCCGTGAGAAGAACAGGATACAGGCTAGTTTAATATCTAGAGTTTAATTTGCTTTACCCTTGCTTTTATTGTATGATAAATCGGAATTTGATGTTTGCCCATTATAGCCCAATCGCGCCATGGAAGATGGAAGATAATGCACTATTTTACTAACGCAAAAGTATGGTTGAGTTGTTTATTTTTAAGTATTGAACATGCTGGTATGAACACAATATGCGTGCAATATGGTTTAGTAACTAGGCTTATTCGCTTCACTCCATCGACCTTAAAAGTTCCAATGAGAATATTACTGTTAGTTATTTTATTTTGATCAGGTCTCATTTTCAAAGGAACCCATAATATAACATTGAGTAAAACAAATTATTTTCAACTTTGTTAGCGCAACATATTATTTGTTACACGTGTTTGCAGTTGTTATTGGTATTTTGAATATATTTTGTAACGCAGTAGATCAAATTAAAAACCAGGCAATCTATAAATCTCTGCGTTTTTAATGATTGTAAATTTCATCTCTGCTTTTCAACAATTATATTTTTTTTTATTACATAAATTAATAAACTTCTTAAATTTTGGGTGCAGGCCTAAGCAATTTATTAAGATGTCAAAATGTAATAAGGAACAGAATAGAAACAAATCATAATAATTGGCTGTAAATGACGAAGCTAACAAGTAAAAAGAATTTTAAACACCTAAAATAATTATAATTGTAAGTTTAAAACACGTCTGGACATTTACAACACAAGAAAAGCGCGCTTTTGTAAAACCGACTAAATAAACTACCACTTACACTACACTAAATAAACTACACTTATAAACTACTGAAAACCTTAAAAAAAAGATAAAACTAAAATACTAAGTTAACATCAAAATTTGCCATCAAAGATCAATATAGTTGAACCCGGTTGGTCACAGACTATATATAGGTCACACGTATATAAAACTGTTAAAATAATTCAACCAGATGAGTATAAAAAAGTAACATATCCAATACAAAACCTCCGTTGGTTCATATTCATCCTTTGTTGAATGTTAAAAATCAAAATATATATGTTTATTACACTAAATACACTAAAAAAAACAAAGGTAAAAATAAAAAAATTGTCAATATTAATCTCTTCTTTAAACTAGTCCATATTGAATTTTTCATAACAGTTCGAACAAATTGTAAAATATTGCGTTTAACATGACTAATTTAGAACTACACAGCTTGTATCCTTCTTCAAATGTCTACTAATCGAAAAAAACTATACAATTAACAAAATATTACAACATTGATAATTCAAGCAAACCAAGATATTGTAAGGTCATCAGATGGGCCTTGGAAAGGAGTCGCGCTAATACGGTCTATCATGCAAAGTATGCCAACCGTATAAAGGCGCAGCCATGAAGTGACAAGTACTGTCCCTTAGTTGGAGAAATCGGGATATCCCATCACTAAAATCCATATAAAAATTCCTTTACAATCAAATTGGAAACAAAATATCCATATTAACACAGTATTGTACTTATTAGCAAATTTCCCCTATAGGGAAGAAGCTATTACCGTAAGTCTCATGGTAAGACTTAAGCCCGAGACCATGATAACTTTTTGTTTTGAGGTTCCCAGATGCCAAAAACACCATTCGTTCAAATTTTTATATATGTATATATATATATGTGTGTGTGTGTGTGTGTGTGTGTGTGTGTGTGTGTGTGTGTGTGTGTGTGTGTGTGTGTGTGTGTGTGTGTGTGTGTGTGTATTTGTGTGTGTGTGTCCGAAAGCACGATAACTCTCGTAAAAAAGGTCCGATCTTAATGAAATTTGGTACAAATATGTAAAGTACCATTTATTTGAACGAGTTCGAAACCCAGATGAATCGCACCATCCGAAGGGGGGTTTTTGGGGGGTTTTGTACCCCAAAAATGTGTTATTTGGGGTTTTCACAGGTAATTTAAATTTAAATCAAATTTTAATTTATACCATTAGGTTGAGCTTAAAAAAAACAAACAATTTGGTATTTTGATCATTGCTCTACGTCAATTGGTTATCGAGATATTGAAAGTGCTAAACACAGTACGTTGTCTAATGTTATTCTTATGGAGAAAAAGAAAAATTGTATATCTCGCTTATTTATGAACATAACTGACGAAATTTGGTATATGGCTTCATCTGGTTGTGGTTTATTGTTGTTTGCACAAACAAACAATTTTTTGCCTATGGTTCCTGTAGCCGCAAACCTAGGTACTCGGTCCCCATGTTATTCTTATGGAAAATACTTAAACTGTTATATATCGCTTATTTATGAATGTATATGGATGAAACTTGGTATGTGACTTCACATACATGAGTTCTACTGATATTTACATAAAAACCCATTATTTTGTGTGCCTTGTTGCAGCAAACCTGCGTACTCATCCCCAATGTTATTCTTATGGAGATTAATTAATATTTTAAATATTGCTTGTTTGTGAATACATTTCTTATGAATCCCGTTAAGTGTTTTAATGTGTTATGTTATATATTCATTCGAAATTCGCTGAATATGCAGGTTTGCTGCGACGGGGGTATTTTTTTATTATTTTTGAGTAATGCGCCATACCGCGCTGTGGAGTTAGGTTAGGTCAGTTTATCATAAATGAAGACACTTTATCTGTATCTGGTAAATAATCTGTTTTTATGATAAACTTACCTAACTTACCCAACTCCGCAGGACGCTGGATGGCGTAAACTAGTGGCGGACCTCTTCTAGAAAATACCATAAATGCATTTACACACAGAGGAGGGCAGCCTGTACTGCGAGATTCCCAAACGTCTGCCCCCTAAAAACGTCATCTACTCTATTCGACTCTATAACCAGCCACCCAGCTAGCCGTGGAGTTCTCTCTCTCTCTCTCTTTGGGTCGGGTTATCACACTGTGCCGAGCTAGACCTATATATAATTTAGATACACTACTTAGATTAGATATTAATAAATGAGACTCTGCAACTATTAAAGGTATTAGAGAAACTGAACTCTAGATTCAGAAAATATTAGGCAGAGGCTACGTACACGTCCGACGTGAGCCGCTACGGTTCACATCCGTTCCAAATTATGCACCTTACGTTACTTTTCCTGTGATTTTTAAAACAAATTGAGAGCCAGGAAACCTCCTAACCTAACCTAACGTAACCTAACCTAACCTAACCTAGCCTAACGTAACGTAACCTAACCTAAGCGGTAGCGAAGTGAATTTGCCCTTACATTGGACGTGTACGTAGTCACTTCGAAAATATTACTCTTAGTTACGCGCTTGAAGACTGTCTGGTTCTGGGATTACTTAAGAATGTTTAGGTTAAAAAGAGTATGATTGAATAATTTGTCGGACTATCACTGATTATAAGCATCTTAGCAGCAGGCAGCCAAATGTACAACCATCACATAAATTATTAGTTCCAATGAGTACAGTACAGTTATGTGTTTTATTTAGTACGTTTTTATAAAAATAATTTAACTATATCATACATGTATTACAGTGCTACTCCTCATTTACCTACGAAATGTTTTATTTCTAAGAATATTAAGATCTTAAAAATAGATTCTCTTAAGGACTCTAAGATATTTATTAGAAAACCAAATTTAATTGCAGGAATACCAATACATTAATTTAATAAAGAAATAACATTAATTCAAAAACAAATCACTATAGTAAACTAATTCCTTCACAGTTGTGGATACCAAACAAAAACCATGATATTATCATCAGCATAGTAGTTTTGTATAGGAGTTTGAAAAAAAACTGTATGGTGGTCTACAGGTTTAAAACTCCAAATTATTAAACAAAATGGCTATTATTTTTAAGGTTGTTGCCTTACCTACATTCGTGAGTCGCTGAAAATATTAACCGATCAAGTTGATTGGCGTAGTCATGTTTTATTTTTAAAAATATCTTTACCAGTTGAAATTGGCTATTTAACCAAGGCAAAAGAAAGAATAGAATTCGATCGCCTTTACTTGTCATCCAGAAAGGCAACTGACTGAATCGAACCATCCCATCATGCAGATGAGGGTGAATTAGTGAAGAAAATTCGTTCGCCACATTTTACACGGCTAATGTGTATAGGCATGTGGAGGTGCTTTCGGAGAAATTACTTTAGGCCTACTGAACAAACAGTGGAAATTCATGAGATATATTTAGGAAAAATATGTAAGCCAATCTAACAATTGCACTATTTAAATTTGTAATAACTAAAAAAGTTTACCAATATATTGGTGACTCTTTCCACCTTATTTTATTCACTTTTGAGAGAGTCCAGCCAACTTATTATAACCGAACGACACTGCCTTTAGGGATTTAATTAAATTATTAACGAAGGCTCGAAATCTACAGATGACTGTGTTAAATATTTTAGAAGGTGTTTTCGGTGAAGGGTATTTGACAGATTAATTTAAAATAATATATGTGTAAGATGGTTTAATAAACGGCATATGAAACCTAAGGTTCTAACCAAATTGTCTCGAGACCGCGGCTGCGTTAAAGCCGATCACCACAACCCCAACTACCTATTTACTCCATATTTGACGCCGTCCGACTTTGATACATCATATAAGAAAAGTGGTCGGATTTGACGACCTTACCACCCAACAAAATTGAACACTTCATAATGTTGTCGGGTTTTACGCTGAATGACTTTTCACGTCTGTACATAATCAAATGTGGTCCGGATTTGACGCCGTCCGACTTTGATACATCTTTATAGAAGGAAAGTGGTCGGATTTGACGCCCTTAGCACCCGAAAAAACTGAACACTTAATAATGTGGTCGGGTTTGACGCTGAACGACTTTTCACTTCTGTACATAATCAAATGTGGTCCAGATTTGACACCGTCCGACTTTGATACATCTTTATAGAAGGGAAGTGGTCGGATTTGACGCCCTTAGCACCCGAAAAAACTGAACACTTAATAATGTGGTCGGGTTTGACGCTGAACGACTTTTACACGTCTGTACATAATCAAATGTGGTCCAGATTTGACACCGTCCGACTTTGATACATCTTTATAGAAGGGAAGTGGTCGGATTTTACGCCCTTAGCACCCGAAAAACTGAACACTTAATAATGTTGTCGGATTTGACGCTGAACGACTTTTACACGTCTGTACATAATCAAATGTGGTCCGGATTTGACACCGTCCGACTTTGTCGTAGTTCGACTTGACGTCGCCCCATTTTCTAACCGGCGAGATTCATCTATGAATACTGACTTTAAAATGTCCTTATGAATTCATAAATAATAATTTACTAAATATTTGATATAAAACTGAATTCGTTTGGACTCCGACATAAACTTAAATTTATTGTCCTCGATTCCGAGTTGAATATTCCTACACTTAGTACAATCTATAATAAATTTAAGATTTATTATCTAATTATTACAATAACGAACCAAATTATTCAAAATTTAAGTTACTTAAATTATTTAAACCATTTTCACCACAGACGTCATGAACTCAGTCAGCTTGGATGATGTGTAAAACATTTCTCCATTAATATCGTTAGTAATTGGTTATCTCAGTTTGACCGAATGTATTCCCTTTATTATTGAATTGTTATATTAGCTGCAACTAGCATAAATACAGATGATTGTTAATCTGTTTTTAGAATGGTGTCATTTTCCCTTGCGTGTCATAAATTAGCATGGAAATAACAAAAATATTTTTAAAAGTGTATATTATTTTAAGACTATTCCTTCCAACCCTCACAGTTAAGAAATTCCTATACAAAATACGTGTGTAAAAAGTGTCGCAGTAAATGTAGCATCCAAGGAATGTAAAACATATTTTAGTTCTATCACAAACACGAATTTATTTTATACGAAATGTTTGATATATGTAAGTCTTAGAATAACGGTTTAACTTACACAAACGAAAAATGAATTAAATCCAAAATTGTTAATATCACCTTTTAATAATACAAGTGATCCTTATTTCTTGGAGAAACGACCTAAGGCGTTAAATATCGAAGGTGTTCGTTTTCAAGTACGGAGACTATTCCATCAAAAGTTAATTCATGCTTTCTAATGCTAAACCAACTATATTAAAACTGAGGAAGGTTATATTTATAAAATAGTTGTAACATGCAGTGTCAAAATAACTATTGCAGGAAAAGTTTGCTGTAGGTGTAATGATTTCTTTATTGAAAGTAATAATTGTGTACTTAAGTCACTTAAACCAAACAGAATGGTTTTCGTTTTGCGTATTGGAGAGTTTTATAAACCTAAAATAAGTTGCATATAATAAGAGTCATAAACAATGTTTTAACTGCGCTGTCTAAAAGTCTATCCTCTTGTGCACTAGGGATATTACCACGCACTTTCTAAAAAACAAGTCAATTACATCATCATTAAATACCAGTATGTTAAGTAGGAGTATACAACTGTATATAAGTGTGTGCAACGCAACATCTTTAAAAAACATGTCCTTAAGCATTTTTGACAGAGGTATTTGTGACGGTCAGAACAAATAGTATTTACCAAAAATCGACATTGATATTTAAGAGGTTTTTCAACATTAAATACAAAACAAAACGTAATCAATGTGTTTATGAGTACAAGTATAGCTGAAATATGTTGATTCAATATAGGTATTTTGTTTCATCCGCAGTTTATTTCCATCCATATTATTATTTTCGCCACCTTCTTCCGTTATAATCCATTTACTTTAGTTTAACTTAGTTGTTATTTTTTACATTGACTGCTTGGATAACTTATTTCATGAATCATTTGTCTACTTTCAATCGCAGTATTATTATAATAAAATCCTAAATGTCATGTAAGAATCTAATATGAACATATTACATGCTAAATTGTATAACCAACTATTCCGTTATTACAAGCTAAAGAGATTTCGTTTTTTGTTAGTTTACATTTTTCTCCTAGAAAATTTGTATAATTAACCATTATTTGAAAAAAAAAAAACAGAACAATGTTTATTTCTTAAAGTTTAATATTAACTTAATGTTATCAAATACATGTATCTGTTAGCAAAACCTTCGGCTTGATAGCAATATGTAACATTGAATGTATATGACGGCCATTTACAAATTATTACGAGCAATGCTTTTTCATTAAAAAATAAAAATAGTTTTTTAGTTCACTTTTATAAACATTTGCTAATAATTACATCCCAACAGGGCAATTGTAATTTTATTTAATGCCATTCAAAGACATTTGAAACATTTCATATAGCTTGAGGGTACTTTATCTATTTATTTGGATTTCTGTTATGCAATTACAGTTTGTATGATCATTTACATTATAACACTCACTCGTTAGTTATAAATTAAAAATTACAAACAAAATATATAAATCTGGCGGTAGCGACTCACCGCTGGCTCTGGGGGGTTCCACGATCACGTGCCTGCAACAACCACGTGGCAGCTCAGTGACGTCACACATCACGTGACCACCAGACTACAAACTACACAACACTACAACTATTACTTGTTTCTTAAATTTTCACACATAGTAAATTTTAAAAAAATTTAAAAATTAATTTGATAAAGTCAAAATATATTTAACAACGTTACTTAAAGTTACAGACATATTTGTTAACAGATTTTATTCCCCTAATTTTATCTTATTTAAAAAAAGTGTAATAAAAATCTACTGCATTTCATATGTATATAAAAAGTACTTATAGATGATTTATGATTTAAAAACTCTCTCAAGTTAGTTGCAACGTTACATTTTAAGTGTTACAATGTGTTATTAGGAGAAGAATTAAGCAATCTGCATATAAAACATAACATTTGTTTACAGATATGTACTTAATACATTTTTAAGATCTGTTTCATTCCACTATAATTTACATAATTAATATCACAGTAGCATGACACTTACAAATATAGACTTAGGAGCTAAACATAAAAATACCTGGTTTATTAATACTTATGTAACCTTTTATCTTTTGAAATTTTCTTGGACAACCAACTTCCAAATATATATATAATGTATATACTAATTATATAAAACTATTTGAGCTTAAAATATAGAAACTAAATCAAAGTTGAACAGATTAAAAGTAACTCATTCAAAGTTATAACAATGTTCATAAATTTTTTTTGCAAATTTCCAGTTAGTAAATGTTACGTAAGATCGCAGTTTCCGTGTTACCTGGTGTCAGCGGGTACGTGTGTGTCGCCCGACGTCGCGCCGTCAACTGAGCGGCCGCCGTCGGGGGTGGCGCTTGGGGGCGGTACACGCCGGCGCCGGGGCTCGGGGGCCGGCCCACCCCCGCAAAATAAAACGTTTAAGATGTTTTAGTTGTGTTGCCGCTCCCGGGGCCCGCCCAGTTCCACAACTATTTACCTTCGATAAATTACAGTCGTTTTTATTTCTTGATTTATTTAGATTAAAAAATAGCGTCTTTCGCAATATGTTATCGTTGAGAAATAATTTTAAATATTCTTAAAAGTTTTAAACGACATGGTTTTTTATTACGATAAGACGACAGGACCTCCCACTCTGCGCGGCTCGACCCCCTCCGTAGCTCCGCGGCCCCGTTTCCAAATTTGGGTCACGTATCGCTCGCAGCGTCACGTTTACCCCAAACTACTGCCCCGATTAAGCCCCTCGAAACGCACCCTCTCCCCAGTTTCAATCCACATTACGCTCGTATGATATTTAATGTTGCATGAGTATTCGATAACCCGTCTTGTTTTGTTTCGTGTGCTTTGATAACCTCGCGGATTTTACATGTCCGCGGAAACCAGTTTGATAGGGTAGGTCTGAAATAAATATTTTAGGAGTCTGAGGAATAATAACTTTTTGACAATTTAACTTTTTTAAATTCGAATTAAAACTATTTTGTGGTCGAGTTTTTTAAAAACGTATTACAATTATATTGTGAGGTTTACGCCAGTATATTGCTACCTTTGATTGTTATTGGATTTATTTTTAAAGGCCTGTGAAGATTTGAAGCGAATGTGTTACAGTATAGTTATTAGATGAGAATAAGAGGATATTATAGCTTCAGTCTATCGATTTAATGTTTCTCGTTACCATTACACAAAACTCAATGGCAGCACATCGTAAAGCCAATAGTTTGACAAATTGTTTGCATCGTTTTCAATAATCACAACCTTGTCACTTATTCTCTTTTATTTACTTATTAATCCCAAATACGGGTCAATATGAGATTCTAAATTAAGGTTATCATTATTTCTTTAAAAAATCTATCTTTAGGCTCATTGACTAATAGGATAAACAATTTGACAATTTCTTTATTTGTTCTGCCCTGGCTTAGACCGAAGGTCCACTCTTCCACCAGGACAGTATCCAAAAATACACAATATTTGACACATTACAAACCAGTTTAAGTTAGTCATAATTATAAATAAATTTCCTCCTTAATAATACTAAGACTGGAAACAATGAAAACTTAAATATCAATACAATTATAAAGGTTTTAAATTATAAAGGTTTACGTGATAATTGTATTTTTTTCTGATGTCTTTCTACATCAGTGTTTGATGCAATATATGTCTATCAAACAATAGAAAGAAATAGTGAGAAGAGAAAATGTTTATTTTGTACGCGCTATATTGTTTTTACTTGAAAGTATTTCTCTGTACAATACATGTAATTGGTTATGAGAAAAATGGTATATAGGCAACCGTTTTCTAGGATGGGGGTAATATTACTCATTTTTTTAATTTAGGAGATTTTAAGTATGTTCAACAACCAACATTTGTACCAAATCATAGGTTGCGCTACTTTTAAAAAGTTCATTAGATGTTTTGCTTGCTTTTATTGCACTAATGAACAACGTGTCTTCAAAGTTTCATGTTATTGTTACGGAGATTATATTTTATTTTATTGGATAATAACTAAAACAGATGTTCATTATTTGAAATCTATACTTATTTAATAGGCGAGCAGGTTTTTTGTGACAGTCACTCCTCCTAAACTACTGAACCGATTTTCATGTTTTTGGTATCATTGGAAAGAGCCTAACGTGAAGTTGTGCAGGAAATTTTTTTATAGAGAAATAATTTGTGAGTGAGGCCCTGGGGCCCTTTAAAGTTGAGTTTTTTCCCATAAGCTTAACATTGGGAAACAACTATAAGTTTTAAGCAATCAGCTGATGGATAGAGTAAAGACAGTTAATCAGCAGGCCATGTTGGCTTTGGAACGGTAACACAATATTTATAAATGATGATCGCGAGGGAAGCCGCGACTGGTTTACTAGTATCAATATAATACTCTTAAATTTGTTATGTTCACACGGTACGACCACCATAAAAATATTAAACACGCCAACAACCGGATTTATTGATTACTGATTTTTTAAATG